>JBBBDQ010001721.1:0-1200000 GCA_037127315.1 Ascarosepion bandense | reverse complement strand
GTTCATTATTCTTTGGCACTAATCTTGACAACCGGTCTGCGTGTCCAATCTTGTTGGAAGGCAGGTATTCCAATTTGAAGTTGTAATAAGTAATATGGTTCCCCATCATAATAGCCTGTTTGCTGTATATGTTATATCTTCTGTAAATGTGCCTGTGAAATCTGGTTACAGCAAATATGATACCTAGAGCCTCTTTCTCGATTTGTGAATAGTTTTTTTTTTTTTCTGCTGGTAATAGTGTTTTCAAAGTGTGTGCAATTGGTCTTTTCTTTCTGTCTGGCATTTTGTGTAATAGATAAGTACCTGCACCATACGAGCTCACATTACTCACTATTATTAGTTTTAATTTTGGATTGTAGTGTGTCAAAAACAAGTCTGACTTTAATATTTTAATAATTTTTTCAAACACTTCTTGACATTGGGCTATACAACTCCATTTCTTTTCTTTTTTTAGTAATTCATTTAATAGAGCCCGCAATTTATGCATATTGGCGATGAATTCCTGGTAATAATTTACCAGTTTTAGGAAACTTTGAAGTTCCACTATATTTCTTTTAATGCTGACATATCCTTTATTGCTGCTGCTCTTCCCGGATCCGGCCTTCTTCCATCCTTGTTTATAATGTGCCCTAGGTATTTAATTTCTTTTAGGAAAAAGTCGCATTTTTGTTCTTTAATTTTGAATCCATAGCTTTAGCAAAAATACTTCTTGAATATGTTTTGTATGTTGTTCAGCGCTGTTGCTCTTTATTAGAATGTCGTCCAGATATGCTATGGCGAATTCTAATCCAGCTAACATTGTATCCATCGTTTGTTGGAAAATTGCTGGTGCTACTTTAATTCCAAAAGCAAGCCTTTGAAATCTATACAATCCTTTGTGTGTGTTGATGCATAGTAGCTGAGAGGTCTCCTCATCCACTGGTACCTGTAAATAGACCTCGTTTAGATCAAATTTTTGAGTAGTATTTGCCACCATTTAGTCTTGTGAACACTTTCTCTGGGTTGGGAAGTGGGTAGTGGTAATCTTTTATTGTGTTGTTAAAACCTGTTGAGAAATCCGTACAAACACAAATTTCAACTGATTTTTTCTTAACATAGGCGGTCAGTGCAGCCCATTGGCTAAATTCTACTTTTATTAAAATGTCTGTTTCTACAAGCATATCCAGTTCCTTATCGATTTTTTCCTATTGTGGCAAAGGGAACATTTCTTTTCTTTTTAAATATTGGTTGTGCGCCATCTTTCAATTCTATTTTTGCTGCTACCTTTTTACATCTAGCCAATTCTGGTGAAAATACATCAGGGAATTTTTCTTTTAGTTTTTCTTTTAATTTCTTTGCTTCTGTAGGTTCACTTTCTACTTTCTGACAGAAAGTGTTAATAGGTAAGTCCTATAAGTCAAATGTTTGCATCCAATTGGTACCGAAAAGGTTCTCAGTATTTTTTAGAATTGGACATTTCGAGTTTTTTGTTTTTCCATTGAACGATACATTCATGATGACCTCTCCTTCAAAGTTTATTCTTTTTCCTTTTACTGATCTTGCAATTTTGTTTGTACATAGCATGGTAGGCTTATTCAGTTTTCTCCATGTTTGTAAACTGATGATAGTCAAATCAGAGCCTGAATCTAGCTGGAATTTGATCCTTTTTGTTTAGAATTTCTACTACTGCGTATTTTCTTCTGTATATTCCGTCCTCATATTCCGTTCTGGCAGCTCTTACTCTGCTTCAGTTTTCTTTAGTTTTAGTTCTGCAATGAGAACTTTTGTGTCCTATTCTGTTACATGCTGAACAGGTTTTATAATGATACATGCAATCTTTATACCAGTGAAGAGCTTCTATAATGCGGACTAGGAGAAGGTTTCTTTTTGAATTCATAATTGTTTTGATTTTTTGTTTGGGGAGGGTAAAATTGTGTATTTCTGTTTTGACTTTTCTTTGGAAAGAGTTGAAAATATGTCTTTCTGTTTACTTTTCGTATATGTGCAATGTCCAATTCCTCTATGTTCCTTGAGTCTTTCTGACAATCTTCTGCTAGTTTCTGTAATGTTAGTTCTGGCTCGTTTTGTAATTTTGTCAGGATTCTTTTTCTCATTTCAGAGTCTTTTGTTGAGACTAGTCCTTGGACAAAAATTAAACACTTGAAATTGTCTGACGAGAGCTCTGATAGTTCAAAATCATTGCAGTGTTTATTTACAATTGCTGCAAATGTGGTGTAGTCTTCGTCATCTTTGTTCGTTAGGTTGAAGCATTTCCACCTTTTTATAGAAAAGTGAGGTCTTCGGGCTAAACAGTTCTGTTAAGCATTTCACTGCTTCTTCAAAAGTTAATTCATTGGTCTTTTTGGGCAATATGTAGTCAACAAACTTTATATGTTCGAACATTCTCAGTTTCCTTAATAACAACCTCAATTTCTTTGTGTCTGACCATGACTCGCAGTCAATTTTATAAAAGTCCTCGTATCTCCTAAAGTAGTCTTCGAAGGTTTTGTCCTCGTCAGGAGAGTATATGAAATCTTCAGTTGAGTTCCATATTGCGTTTTGAGAAAATGTAAACTCTTTTTCGCTGTTCTGTCCTTTGTTGTTTATCACTTTTAGTATTAATTCTTGTCATTGCATGTGTCTGGTTTCATTTTTTTTTTTTTTTGCTGCATTTCTATTTGTTTCTCTTCCAATCTTTGCTGGAATTCGAATTGCTTTTTTAACAGTTCAACAATTGCTGCTTGGAAATCCATTTTTTTTTTCTTATTTTTGTGAGGGGGGGGAAAGAAACTTTTTTCTTTACATACTTATGCAGGGAGATATTTCTTTTAACCATGTCGCCACTTCGCATGATGACTGCAGTTCAAAAACGTGAATTCTTTGAGTTTCCTCGTGGCTTTTTGTCGCTGCAACTGTTGTAGAAAAAAATTCCTTTATAGCTGAGTAATTTTTTTAATATTTCATTGTCACTTGTCGTGGAACAATGTTTTTCTTTCTTATAACTCCATATGGAATTTTTTAATTTTCGTGGCTCCTTGTCATGTGGGATGCTGTATTTCCTTTTTTATCTCACTGCATGTATTTGTTCAATACTTGTCATGGGCGACTGATGTGAAAAACATTTTTCTTTTTCAATCCTCTCCGTGCTAATTTGTCCAATTCTTCATCGCCACTTGTGGGGAGGCTGTTTTTCCATTTTTATATCTCCATGTGAATTTGTTTGATTTGTTGTGGACCCGGTTAAGAAGTCCAGCAAGAAATGATATTGTGACACCTTATTGTCTGGGGCTGGCTTGTTAATTATGATGCTTGTTCTTGTTGATGGTCGTGACGGCACCAGTTGTGACGCTGCCATCCAGCTGGCCGGTTGGTTTGGTCGCTCTTGCTGGTCGTGATGATCTCGTCCAATGATGTCTTCACAAAAGCTGGTTTTCAAGACGTCTATTGCAACAACGTGCCACTTCCCACGTTGTGAATTGATCTCAGAGGTTGCATTGTGCAATTTCAGTAGGTGTCTTTCCACCCAAAGCCAGTCCAGACACTGGTGTACACTTGTGGTTAAAAATAAACACAGCACCAAAAAAAATTAATAAAATAAATGAATATGGTCGAACATGCCTGGAGAGTTACGAAGAATGTTTTCATATTTAAAAAAAAAAAAAAAAAAAATTTTTTTTTTTTTTTTTCAGGAGTAGACAATACAGTTGTCAGATTGATAATACAGCTGTCGGAATGCCAGTTCATAACGGAGAGAGAGAGTTCGTTTAAAAATTTCAGAGCTTTCAATCCGTAAATAAAATGTCTTTTCTAAGTTTCTTTAAAGTAACCAGAGCTCTTCAAATTTTCACTAAAGTCTTTTCACGTATTCATTAAATTTTCATTTAAGTTTTTTCACATATTCTCTATAATCAGGGCTGTCAATTCTCTATGCAACTTCTAAAATAACAAAGTCTTTTCAGGTCCTTATCAGAGTTTAACAGAGTTTACCGAAGTAGAGCGAATGAGGAATCAGAATTTTCTGTTCTCAGGAAACATCTGTTGAGGGATCTAACCTTACTTGACCTCATCAAATAATCCTGACATTTTATTATGACTGCGACCATTTCGTCAAATTTCCACCTAGTCCAAAATAATGTGTATCATATATGAAAAAGAAAGAAAATTATATTTCTCTCCTTCCCTCAAATTGTCAGCTAACTTATCTGTTCCCCGGATTTTACAAGTATACGATAGTATTAAAATATATATATATTTTTTTTTTTTACATAAGCTCACATTGCAAATTACAATAAAGCACTACTAATATTAATTCCTCTCCCTCCACTGTATTAAACCAAACAAAAGAAAGTATATCCGCGGGAGATAGTGTCACAATATAACAACACCAAAATAGGGAAATAACGAATATATATTAAACGCAGCAAAATACAAATACTTGGAACTCTGTTAGTAGAACGAAGAAATACGGGTTAGGAAGTAATACTATAATTGGAACTTGCAATAGTCGTATGGTAGCAGTCTTTGGCTATCTCTGCCTATCGCTCTCCACTGATCTGCTTATGCTGATCTCCTGCGGATCTCTCACTGTGAGCTCTCACTCTCTGATCTCTTGATCTGCTCTTCTCTTGTGAGGGGTAGTGTATGTAGTTGTAGGAAGAGTTCAATCCGTTGTAATGGGAGGTGCCACCATGACACTGGAAAAAATAGTCAGTTCCCTGTACCGCTCCAATAAGAACCAAACTCCTGCTAATCTGCCTTTACAAGAGCCAGATTAAGCTGTGAATGAGGTACTGCTGCCATATATAGATAGGAGCTGCACAGTCTTCACTTTCAAGATTTGAAGGATACTTCTGGCTTTTTTTGGGGGGGGGGGGTGTAAAAGTCCCACCCTCCCAATGTCCCCTGTGTGATTTCTAATATTGAGATTTTGCCTCTCAGACTAAGATTTACACTTTTATCAACATTGTCATTTTTCTGCATTTCTCATGGGATATGATTTTTTTTTTCCACATACTCTTTCAGAATATCATGGACATAAATCTAATTTGCTTATTCCATGAAAATATGCATTGGTTATTTACAAGAGATACTAACAAAGTTACTTATGTGAAATCTTTGAGAAAATCAGTCGTGTTTATGGTTTGATTTTGTTTTTAATGAAGTAATGTCTAAATGTAAGAAAAATCATTAACATCACAACAGCTTTGTGGTGTTACCGCAGTATTTTGGCCGATTCATTTGAGCTTTCAGGTGTAATTGAATCCATGTGGAAGTTTTTTTTGTTTTTCTTTTGTTTTTTTAAGTGACTCAAAAAAAACTTGAAACCTTGATCATTTTTCTTTCATGTCTGCTATAAAAACATAATTCATAATTCGGATTTTGGCTTTTCTTCTTTTAGGTTATTTTCATGGTGACCCTTGTGAATTTGGTTTGATTGCATTTGATTGTCCAAATAAATTGCATCGTTCTGCAACCAGATATGGCAAGGAAGTTGCTGCTGAAAAACAAACTGGTATGGGGTTAACGACATTGTTTGCATGGACAGTTGCACAAGCTTACTACTTGGGTACGTATAAATATTTATTTGGTTTAGCCTTGCACAAGACCATAACCTGGGGTTAGGATGGCACAAACTGTGATAATTTAATTCTTTAGATGACTGCAGCATGTTGCCAGGGTAACAAGTCTGGCAAATATGGAGCATATCTGGAGATGTTGCAATTTCCATTGTCTTTAGTGCTGGACAGAGGAGTTATTCATTGCTGAGCAGTAGAGAAAGTTGCATGTGTTCATGTTAAAATGAGTGAAAGGAATCTGAAGCAGTGGATTAATATCAAGTTTTGTGAGAAGATTGATAAAAGGTGCTAGTGAAACTTTAACCCTGTTAAAATGGCTTTTTGGAGAGGAGTAGACAATGAAAAAATTGGGTGTTTTTGAGTGAGACAAGCAGTCGTCTTTAGAGTGAAAAGATGTGCACAATGATGCAAAAAGTGGGCAGCTAAAAATATGAGATGAAAATGTTGACGATGAACTTAGATCAAAGATTAAGTGTGAAACTGATAGAAGAAGTGAATAAATAGCGTGGCAGAGTCTAAGAGGATATGCATGTAAGAAGCCTTTTCTCAAAGAGGCTGCCGTGAAAGTTGACTGAGGAGCAGATACAGTGTCAGCTTCATCTTTCATTTGATCTTTGGAATTAATGCCAAGATGTTTGACAGGCTCATTGCTAGTCGTGTCCTCAATACAACTCGGAAGTAAAATGCTAGAGAATTCAATGGAAAACAAATAATCAACCTCTGTCAAAAAGAAAAAGCAGATGTCTTGCTTTCAGTGCAAGATCATGTTTATGTGTACCTTTGGTTAGAAATCAACAGTTTACAACAAATTTTTAACACGAGGACAAACTGCCAACCAAAATGTTTTTTTGGATGAGATGAAAATTTACCTGGAGGAAAAGATTTAAACTTTAACCCAACAAATGGATCCCCCACCATGGCATTAGGAATTTGGGGAATGCCAGCTAAAAAATCTTTTACAAAAATGAGCCACCAGACTTGGCACCTTTGGATTTTTGGCTGTTTCCAAAATTGAAAGATGTCATGAAAAAACAAATATTTGCCGACATCCATTTAACATGTGACAAATATTTTACTGAAAAGTATTCCAGAAAATGTGAGACTATGGTGCTATTTCTGGAAACAAAAAGCATTGCTCCACAAGGGAAGTACTTTGGAGGTAACAACAGCCAGTAGTGATCAAGTAAGAAAACATTGATTTTACAGGATGACTGCAAAGGTTAAATTCCAGTTTATGGGAGAGAGCGCACTATCTGATGCAATCAAAAACCTGAACAAGGTCAGCACTCTTAAAAACTACAATGACTAGCACAACCAATTAGAGCTCCTGAATAGTTTTGTCTACCCAACTTCACTCACAAGGCTTGGGTTGACCCGTTTTATTGGTATCAGGCTCTAGGCCGGGCCCCCAGGTTGATAGCATTAAGAAGTCACCTTCATGACAAATCGACCATCGTGAGATTTGAACCACTTAGTCACGTGCCCATATTAAATCTAAGCCAAATTTATCTAACAGGGAATAAATTCCAAAATGTGTTTAGAAAGAAAACCCAAAGTTTTTCTTCATTTATTTCCTGTTACATGAATTATTAGAAGAAATTGTCACTTTTTTTTTGTCATTCTGAATCCATTTGTGCCAAGAAAATTGGGTAGTTAACAAAGAAGATTAATAGGTAGAAAACTATAACATATATTTTAATTTGCATAATTAATGAGTTAAAACTGCCTGCATTGATATTTTTAGACGGTTTATATTTTCTCTTTCAGGTTTTAACACTTATACAGAACTGACATATCCACTTAGCAGTCAATTGATCATCACAGATGGTCAGTTTTATTCCTTTTTTGCTTATCAATTAAATACGCTAGAACTATGGAAAGATGATGATGCTAATCCTCTCAAGAATTTGTGCTGGCACCAAGAAAATATGAAACTCTTTGAAGACATTCAAGATGGCCAATTGGTTGATTTCAACGAGAATGTATTGAAGCAAGTGATAAAATTTTTCATCAACCAGCCATGCGAACGCGACTGTCCACTACGGCCATATCTACCTCCAGCATCTGACAAAGAGACTCCATATATTAATTTTATTTAACATGATTGGTAAAGAATTGCAATAAATCATTTTACTTTTTTTTTTGTTGTTAAAAGCTGGTTTCTGTTGAATTTTTCTTTGACAGTTGCTGGGCTGGTGAAGCTCTGATTGTTGCATGGAATTGCAAATAAGTTTGTTTCCAATTAAAGTTGAAATTTGAGCAAAGTTTAATATATGTACCCACAAAAAAAAATTTTTTTTAAAAATAAGTAGGTGTATACTTTTGTTGTTTTTTCTTGAAAAAGAAAAAATGTATAAATCCAGTTTCATATGATCGATTTTATTAAAATTTTGAAAATAACACTTAAAACAATGAAAATTGCTGAGAGAGTTTATGTAACAGCAGTGTCAAGAGAAAAAAATGTCTTTTTCGTACAGTTTCCTGGGGTGGGGTTAAATTTTTTAACTTTGCTCAAATTTTAAATGACATTTTTATCTTATTTTCAAAGAAAATCTGTTAATGATCTTACAAATAAAAAAAAAATAAAAAAACAAGAAAAAAGGAAAGTTAAATAATACACAAAAAGAAAGTTCGGTTAAGATATTTTTTATATTACTTTCGTTTCTATGCATTTGATTTAAACTGTCGCTCTAATAAATTGAATATATGTGTGTAAAAATATCAGGATGAAATTAAATGTCTTTATTGTAACTGATAACATTAATATTCTAGATCATGATGAGTAATGTGTGAAAAGACTCATGGCCCCTCTTATACAATGTAAGACAAGAGGATGCAAGATTGTTTTTATTTTTTGCTGAGAGGCTTCTTGATTAGCACACTCTTGTAAAAAAAAAAAAAAAAAAAAAAAAAAAAAAAAATTGGACAGGCTTTGTTGGATTGTTTCTGCCTAAGTAAACAAATAAGAGTTTGATAGGACTTGGAAGAAAAGTAATGCTAAGAAATGTATATCAGGATGACCCTTAGATCTTTTTCTTTTGACAAGTATCGATTATGTCAAAAATGGAAATGATTGATATTTCTTTTATTTGTTATATTTTTCAAGAGATTCTATCTGCAAATTCCTGGTTTATGAACATTGCCAATTTCATTTGGTAAACAAACTACCTGATAGTAAAAGTTCTTTAAAACTCATCTCTGGTAGTGGAATACGAAGCCTCCTTGATTCATAGTGAATGGCATTCAACTTTCTCACTTCTTGCAACCAGTACAACATTTCGACACGATCCCATCTCATCTTTTCCAAGTAAGGTCGATCCTGTCAAATAGAAAGATCAGTAACTTCGACAAGACATAAATATGAAAATTTTTTCCTAGCCACACTCACTACTACCATGGCTACAGTACATGTGGTTCCCCTAATGACCAAAATGGATTACAGGATCTATGCCAAACAGAAAGTATCAACTGAAAACATCCATGTATATGGAGGGAGCATTTGAAAAAGAAAGAACGTATTAGAAATGGCATTAACTGTCTTTAGATAAAACATGGAAAACTTTAAAGAAACGAATGTCAGAAGGCAGAAGAAAACTGCTAATAAAATTGTATGGAATCTTTTCTCAATGAAATGAATCTATTTTCACTTTCATAGACAGCTCAAGAACTTAAGTCTCACACTCTGAGCCCATTTTTTTGTAAATGACATTTTATTTAAAAATGATAACCATAAATGATAACCTTAAATGATAACCAACAATGATTTTCTTAAAGTTAAGTTTTGCTCAATTCTTTACTACAACGTAAATTGTTCTGTAAAAGAGTTTAAGATTTTTATTTTAAAATTTCAATTGTTATTATATAACAATGGAAATTTAAAAATTCTTCCATGTGACATGTCCCTTTAGAACGTCAACAATCATGGTTCTCTACGACTTCCTGTTCTTTGAAGCTCTTGGTTAGGTTTGTCTTGTTATCTCTCCTTAAACCCTGTGTAACAAAGCAGATTGAATCATGATAATGCAGGAAATGTCTTTTAGTGACTCTTGAGGTACTGAGAGAATTCTAAATGAAGTATAAAATACTAAGAGAGAAAAAGTGTGAAAAATTAGTTGACCAGATTGGAATATAAGTATTTGCACTATTTACATGCAGACTATTGTCCTCATCTTTGTTGTTAATACTACCATTGTGCTTTTCAGTGTCCATTGGTATACCAATCCTCATTCTTTCTCGTTTCACTGTCTATGCCAAGGGATAACTCTTAGTTTTAGTACTATTTAGTTATTGCTCACTCAGTTTCCATGGAGTCCAAAAACAAACTGCCAGGCCCAGGAATCAAACTCACAATTACTCTGTCACCTAATGAAGACCTGAGGGCAAAGCGGCTGAAACATGATAACGACAAAGATAATAGTCTTGCATGTAAATAGTGTAAATATCTCTTTTCTTTGTTTCTAACAATATTTTCCCGTTTCTTAATACTTTGCTTTTAGAAGGCATCTTTACTCTTCTAATGTGCGTTCAGATTTTGATGCTTTTTTTCTGTTCTCTGTTAAAACACTTGATTTTAGTTCGGATGCATCACTTCCTTTTGCAGACAACCAGACAATCTATCTTGTTAAAATGGATATTTAGTCCTTTCTTCTCACTTTCCTTCACTATTATAAAAGTTTGTGCCCAATTAAAAATTTAAAAACAAAATTTTACATATTCACAAAAAAATATTTATTAGATGTGTAGTCTCCATGTTTTCCCATCGTTTTGCAAACTTGTTGATGCCATTTTTGTAGAAGCTTTGCGTTTTTGTTGGAAGAAGGTTGTGATCTTGTTTTTGTCATTTCAATTGTTCAGTAAAAACTGGAACAAATGAAAATCCAAAAAAGCCAAGTCAAGAGAATATGGCGAGGGCAGGAGGGTTTCCCATTTCAACTCGATACTACAATGTCTATTTTGCAGCATGTGCTTCTACACTGACATGGTGGAAAATGACATCTTTGTTTTATTTGCCAAAATTGGCTATTTTTCTTGGGTAGCTGCATTTTTTGCAGTTATTGTTTTGTTGCTTGGAAACTGAATAATCCCTCTGCACTTGCACAAAACGAACAGTAACACTTTCATTTGATACAAACCCAATTTAGCCATGGGTTCTGTGCATTCACAAACTGGTTTCAAGCTCCATTTGTGTTGAACATTATTGTGAACAGTCCATTTTTCATTTCCTGAATTCTATCCAAAAATGGCTCCTTTTCATGGCTTAATAGCAAAGAAATCATCACAGAAACAGGATTGAGCTTTGTTCTCTTTCGTCAGAAAATGTGGCACTCAGGTGTCGAGTTTGGAAACAAACCCAAGTCTTTTCAAATAGCAAAAGGTAACCCAGATTAGTATATCGATTTTCAAACTCTTTGCAATCTCTTCTGTTGAAATGTTATTGTGAAGAATAAACTGAACAAGTAGAGCGTCTTCTTTGATGTTGGAAGGTCGACCTAGGCATGGTTGATCGTTTAGGTTAAAACCACCCTGAAAGAATCTGTCAAACCAATTTGACTGTTCAAAGAGCTGGAGCATAATCCAAATAAATCTGAATGCTTTTGTTACCATTCCAACACTTATGCCCTATGACTTTGGGAAGGATGCAATGTGGTGAAAGTGCAACTTTTCAGCCTCCAAAGCATTCATTTGTGGACAAAAACGTTAACATTCAACAAAGTCGGACTTGCAACTGAATGAAGCAAAGTTTCAATTTAGAACACAAACAAACATCACCATCAAGTTGTGGTCATTTGTATATTAGCAAAGGAAATCGGGCACAAACTTCTGAAATGATCTGATACATTCTGTCAGAGTTCCTGTGGTTGCCTTCATCTCTGTTATCAACAATGTGTCTTGTGCATATCGAATGTTGTTAAGATTGTGGTTGCCAATGATGAATCCTGGTAGGATGTAATTCTTTCAGGATCACCCCAACTGTAGTGGTTGAATAAGTCAGGTGAGAAGAGACACACATACTTGACTTATGTCTGTTTCTGTTTATTTAATGAATTCATTCTCTATCAGTATGCAAGTTTTTTTGCTACCAGTACTGGATTATTCAAAAGTCTTTCCAAATAAATCAATCTTACACAGCATTTCAAGCAGTTCTTTGTGATATGTAAAAGCATTTGATGAAGAAGTATACTTTATAAAACATTCTGTTGCATTTGTATTGCTCTTTCTGATATAATTCTGCACCACACTATTCATCAGAATTCAAATAAGTTTTCTTATATATAATTAGTCTGATTTTCCAGTGGAGTTTATTGCTTGCACCTGATTTCTTAGGACGGCACTGTGAAAATTAATCCTATTTGCCAATACCAAAATCATCTAAAGCTGCCAACATCCCTTTTATAATTCCACCTGGCTTTGCTGTTTAGTTTCTGTGAAATTTGGCCAGTGCCAATTTCACTTTAGACTTTAATATTTCTTGTCCTTCTATATTTTAATGCATTGCAAGTTATCCTCTTTTGTCATGGAAGAGATAATCCGATATGTCCGTTCCATTGTTGTAGTATTTCTCTACAATGTCGCATATCCTATATGTCATACTTTGGCATTATTGTCTTGTTTTCATCTTATCAAAAATTTCATGTCATTCGTTCGTTGTCTCCTTTTCTTTGTGATGATCTTGTGTGCCAATGTTACTAAAGCTTCTCTTAATGTGTCCCACTTTGAATTTCCATTCTTATTTAGTTTACTGTATACAACTCTTTGAAATTTGGCCCAAACTTTAAAACAAAAACTCTTGGAACAAACCTCAAAAGTCATACAACTATACAAAACATATTTTCCAGCTTCAAAGACATGTTTTTCAAACACGTTTCTAAATATATCACATCCATTGGATAAGCCATATAGTAGAAAACCAAGCACCCAAAACAGTTAGGGAATTGCAATTAATTGTCTAATGCTATTGTAAAACACATTTGTGAAAGGGGATTTTACTAAATAAATTTCCTTCTTGCTGAAAATAATGCCAAACAAAGCAATCCTGTTAGTTCTACAATCAACTGTTTAATAAAATTTCAAAGAAAAAAGATTTTCAAGTGAGAGGAAGGATAGCAGCACCAAATGGAAAAAGAAAAACTGGTTTGTCCTTCAACTTACTTGAAATGTCACAGTCTCTCCATATTTTTTTTGGATAATGTTGATTTGTTTTGATAGCTTCTTGTCCATTTGTTCAAGTCTCTGTCAATAAAAAGAAGAAATAGATGACAAGTCAAGAAATTAAAATGATCAATAATTTTGTTTTCAAGTTTGATCCTTGATAGCTGCTAAATCAAGCAAAACTGTTGTCCATCAAATCTAATGGAAGAGCCCAATTTTATCCTTAAGAACCTACTGGAGAATAAATTTACTGCTGTTAATATTAACAAAAATATAAGCAAAACTAGAACGAACAGGTTTTGTGATGAAAATAAAATTAATTTTAATTACTGAAATTAGATGTGACTTTTATGTTTTTTTCCTATTTTAATCTTGTACACCACCATTTCCTCATGATGTTACTCTTCTAACAAATTGAATTGTCATATGTCACCTTTACTCCAGATTCATTAACGATCATAGTACAACTCTATGCCATTCATTTTCAACAAAACCAAATTTTTGTAAAAGGCAGAAAAAAACTTGTTGGGGACAGTGTTTAATCATGAACAATTTGTGTTTTTGTTTTTAAAAGAAAAAGTTGAACAAACATGAAGATTGTTTTTTGAAGTTCTTGAAAATGATAAAAAGAGAAAAGTTTAATAAAACTAAAACTATTTTCCATGTAAACAATTAAATCTTTACATCTTTTTGACTTTTAAAGGAATGCTTGACTTTTGGAAATTTATATTTGTAAAGATTAGTTTTATATTGCAAAACAAAACTTGATTTTGTTTGGAAATGAAGAAATAAGTTAAGAAATATTGGAATTTCCTTTATAATTTCTGAAAAATAATTTAGCCAGATTGCAATCCCACCAATGATGAATGGAAAAAATGATCAACAGGTTAAAAGAAAAGGCAAGTGACAACGATTTGTTAATCACACATTAAAAGAATATTCTAATTTTTAACAACAGATTAATTGGATTTCAATATCACTATTGTACTCTATGGATCAAATTCCTAAACATATATTTTAAAAGATCACTATAAAATGTATGAATTTATATTTTAGATTGGACATACTTTTTCAGTAAATGTTTCTCCTTCAAGACATTTCATTCAGTTTAAATAGCAAATGAAATGAGGAAAGGGAGATTCTGTTTGATATCTTTTTGCTTCTAGTCATGAATTTAACTCTCATAGTACTGAATCACTTTCATCATGACCATGGTGTTATCATCATCACAGACAATGGGAATTAGAAGAGTGTGTATGTCTCCTCTATTATCCAATATCAATGCAAGCTGTGATGTTCAAAATAAGTTTTGCTTATTTGCTCTGGGATGTGAGAAAGGAAATTTTCCAAAAAGTTTTTTCAATTAAAATATTAAAAAAATTCTTTGATTTGGGATATCAAAACCTTTCAGAAATTATTTACTTGAGAAATCAATAGACCATACATAGATATAAGAGTATAGCCCATACATATAGTTGACTGAAATTTAACAGAGAAATAAATAAACAAAATTATTCACACATGAATCTTGTAGGATAGTGTCAGCATTTTCAATATTTAGAGCCAAATATGATCCTATTTTATCCCAAATTTTGTTTATGCTAAAAAAAAAAAAATGCACTCTATATAAAGAAAAAATCCATACCTGATAGAATATACTTCGTGTCTTTGCTTCTTGCAATCTGAGGTTTGCATTTCCAGGTCCTAAATATCAAAAGACATTTGATTAAAATCATTGTGATGACTAGATCTCTGTTCATTGAAGTTAACCATTGCCTAAATTTACATTTATGACTACTGAATGAATAATCAACTCACTAATAATAGCTTGTGAGATTGGCATTATTCTTTGTTAGCTGATCTAGTGATGAATATTGTAAATTATATTTACTTACGTTAAAAGATTTTATTTTTTGCATCAAATCAGCAAATTAGTAGAAGCAAATTCTTACATTGTTGGACTGTGTAAGATTTGATTGCACAAAAAACCCGAGCTTACACACACGCATACCTTTTTTCTGAACCAATAAGAAAAGCATATACATTTATGCATTTACTGATTGAAAAGCTCACTAAATTTTAGCATGTACTGATGTCTGCAAAAACAAAATGGATACAACTTTTTTATTGGCCAATCAGGAGCAAGGAAAAAAACCTTAAAAGTTGATCCAATTCTATTTTCCATAAATGTTTGAATACACATTATTTTTGCCTTTCAGGGGAGAGAGTCACAGGTCATTAAGCTGGACGTATCATCCAGGCAACATGTCTTTTTCACACTATTTGATTCTTCTTTTCCTCACTGACTTGTCAGCAACAAAAGAGACAACACCTGATTTGTCTTTTCTTCCCTAAAGAAAAACGAACAAAGACATCATACACATCAGTGACATCATTTTGTCTTTTCTTCACAAATCCATTTCATCTGACCTTAAGTGAACGTGAAGTCTTAAACACACATTAAAAAAAAAAAAAAAAACCCTTATGCAGAAAATTCCAACATATATGTTGTTTCAAAACAAAGAAAAAAATAATGTCAGTCTTCTCATTAAATAAATTTACACTTATTAATACTAATGAGACCATTTTGTCTTTTTGTGCAACGTTCTGATACTTTCAAATGTGCCGGACTTGGTTACAAGTGAAACAAGGCCATTTCAAAAACATAGCCAACACTCCCTACAACATCGTTAACAAAATGCTTAACGAGAAAGCTTTTGTTTTAATTCTTTGAAATTGCAAATTTAAGTTTTATTAATAAACATTTTATAAAAAAATGTGCACAATATTTTCTGCTTAGTTTCAAAAGAATCTTCTGCTGTTCTTGATTGGGAAAAATCAACGTTAACTTATGATAACAAGAAAAGCAGAGAATTGTTTAACATTACCTCGAATAAAAAATCTGTTGGGGTCAGAGGCTTCACTTTCAAACACCAGGAGGGAAGCCATGATTGATTCTCTTTCAATGATGAATTGCGCAGCTTGTTCCCAATCAGACAATGACTGAAAATAAATTTGCATTACAAGTGAAATTTTTAACAATAAAAATATCCTTCATCTGGAAATATAACAGGGATCATATTTACTGCTGATGGAGAGCAGCCAATGTTAGATACATATTTAGTCTATTATTAATAGTGTGTAACATTTTCAGAATCTCATCTTTAAAAAAAAATTCTCTATGTATTCAGTTTATACTTTACAAAAAAAAAAAAGAAAGAGACTTGTGAACTTTTGCATGCACACACACACACACACACAATAATAATAAATTATTATTGTTGTTGTTGTAAATGGAAACTAAGAAAACGGAAGCGCTATTTCAGCTATCATTTAGACACAGAAGTACTGTGTTGGCCATATTGTTATGGGTGAATAAAAAGCTGGAGTATCACTTCTGCCGACAGAGAAGTAACCAGACTAAACTGTTGTGATTATTATTATTACAGAAGCCTTACCAAATTGTGAAATTATTATGTTGGGAGGGTGATAACAGAACAAGAAAAATATTATAGGCAGAAAAGAAATTTTCATGCCATGGCAAAGCTGTCTTTATTTTTCCTACCCTTTCAGTAGCAAATACTTTAGTGAAGCCACTCGACAGTATTGTAATAATCTATTTTATTGAGTTCTGTAGACTCCATGGGGAGCATAAGGGTTGCAATTACATCAAGCCAATTTGTTATCATATGAGCACATTGGCCATCTCCATTACAAGAATTCTAAAAGTAATCTTTATTTTCAACTATATGCCAAGAGGGTAGAAATGATACCATTTGCATTGATACCATTGCAGAAAATGTGCAAGAAAAGATTTTCATAAGGCTACGAGTAAAACCCATAAGTAACCATGACAATTTAGTTGTTTTATTGTCTTTTTCTTTTACCTAAAATTTGATTTGGAATTCAGTTCATATGATGTGAATTGAAAATCTGGGAAAAAAATTGGAAGTAGTCAGAAATGAATACAAGCATTAGAGAGAATAAAACTACATATGCAGGATTATTTGAGTTTCAGATGAATATATTTCAGGTTATGAGTGAATAGGTGACTAAATATTCTACATCACTGAAACATCACCATGAGAAGCATCACTGCAGTTGATGGCAAAAAAATAAAAATAAAAATAAAAAATAATGGTATTCTTTAAAACTGACTGAATTTTTTGACTAGAACTTATCAATCATGCATAAAATCTGGTGCTCTTGGTGTCTATGTTATTTATAATATCTGAGTTACATTACAATATTTTAAGTACAGTTTTAACACTTCTTAGGATGAAATTTTCAAGATGCAATATTTGATATAATTTCACAAAAATCATCCTCACCGATTCCAACTGATTTGATTTATCCTTTTTTGCATATTTCATTGCCATTTCTATTTTCTGATCTTCTGGCATCTGGAGGGCCTCCCACATTTTATTCAAACGTCCTTGGAGCTGCGGCATATTAATATTAAAAGCTTTCATCTTGAAGGAGAAACAAAAAGAATGGCTTTAAATAAGGATTGTTTTATTAAAATGTTCAACTCTTGTTATTGTCATAAAACAAAATTTCACACAAATGCATCAATGTAAAATACACACATTGTCTACAACAATTAGTGGCCTCTTATCTTGGTGGTTAGACATAGAAAAATACAAAAACCACTGGTTGAGAAGCTTTGCTTTATTCAGACATTGAATGGAGAAAGAGAGATTAAATAAGAGACAAGTATTTGTTAGTTCAAGTTTTTTTACCATTTTCAACATTGTAGATGCAAGCACTCCACCCACAAAACAGGTAAATAAATGCTGACCTGCAAGTATCTTCTGAATGTGAATGCCACTTTTGTATTTTGGTAATGTTTACTGGTAACATTATGTATTTATTTGATGGTCAAATATAAATCAGCAGATGACATGTACCTATGTGGCCACATGATTATGTATGTTTTTTCATTTGACTAATCACTGAATAAAAGAGAGAGATCCTTTGATCACTCTGTCCATAATTGTCTTTGGCCAAGTCATGTTGAGAGATATTACAATGTCATAGGATTTATTAAGCAAATATATTGAAACTTTCATTAATTTGAATGATTAATAACAGAAAATGTTGATAGCAGGTAGAGATGGGGAGAAATTAAACAATAATCAAAGTTGTATTCTACTACATTTAAACCAATGATAGGTTGACAAAAATTTGGCTTTTTTTATTTTTTTTTAATCATTACCCACTGACTATACAATTCCTCCACTTTAGTCTTTTTTTTGTGTGAACAAAAAAATTGATTTTTTTAAATGTCACATCTTTTCAAAATGTAGGCGATCATGATTCTCCACCGATACCTCTTATCTGAAAATTGCCATGACTTTTAAGAAAGATAGTGGAGTGGTTTCCCATTTCCTTCTTCATGGGCTGGAATTCAAAATTTTTCTTTTCTTTGACTGGCAGCCATCCAAGTCTAGTGAGTCAAGTCTACCCTGATATATTTTATTCACAGTTGGGGAGAGAAGCATTTGTGCCATTCCCAATGGTGTTTCTATGAAAGTAAACACAACAGATTAATCTAGAATTTGAATTTGGCTCAACTATAACCACTATACTTATTTTAGCAACTTTTGGTACTCAATACATATATTGTGCTTTAAGGTCCAAAAAAGGAATTAAAATTTTAATCATTGCCAGGACAAATTTTTATACGAAGAATTGTAGAAATGCTTGTTTTTCACATAATCATTTTTTCCAAGTTTTCTTTTCATCTGTGTTTAAATTTTGACCTTTTGAAAATTCCTTTACAATTGTATGACTTGACGAATTTGTACTGAACGACAGTAAGCTGCGTCCATTGAAGTTTGTTTTTTTGCTTCAATCAGTTGAAACATCTTAGAAGATAAAACCATCAAAATTTATCATTTTACAAAAAAATTGTTAAACAACAGAATTAATAAGACTTTCCTATAACAAAAACTAATCAGCATTTGTCACATAAGAGTTTCTTATGAAGAGACTTTGTTTACGTTTAATCATTTACAAATCAATAAGAATGGCACGAGATATTTATATTTATCTCATTCTCTTTCTAGTCATTTTTCTCATGTAAATGATTTATGAAATGAAAAACTCACAGGAAAAAAAAATTCAATGCTTATAAAATAAACTTTATATCTACAAATCTACTAAACATATTCACTTATAATAGTTTAGTGAAAATAAAGGTGGATAAATATGTTTATAGACTCACACAGCGATTAGCTGAATTTTAATCTCAAATGTTTGCTGTATAATGTTTGATCTGTGTGACTTATGGAGAATCACTGAATTAAGTGCATTGACAAGGAAGGAAATTATGTTGAAAAATAATTACTTGCTATATAAAATAGATGTCTTGCACATGTGAAAAAAAAATAAGATTTTGAATATCAGTGTGTGTGTTAAGTTAAACTTAATATCAAATAGCATTGTACATTCCATTTTGCCAAAAGAAACTGAATATGACACACATACACACACACACACACACACACACACACACACACACTGAGGAGGAAAACTGAATTTTAAGCAAAGAAAGAAAGCAATAAGAAATACAAAATATACCAAAATTAAGTAAAAATGGATTTGAAAGTTTAACAAAAAAAGCAAGAATAAATTGGAAAATCATTTTGAATTTTTTTAACTGGAGAAAGTTAAGAGAGACAAACCTCTTCTGGTGTTGAACTTTCCAAAACTTCTGGAACACATCTGATGAAAAATAGGCAAGTATAAGAGATGGAATATGATAAAAACAAATGATGAAGATGAGCAAAACAATTCAAATTATTACTTTGAAGTTTTGTTGTATAATAAAATGAAGAATATTTTTTATTGATAATCATATTTCTGTTATTTATTAGAATTATTAACATATCGATTAATAAAGACTTTTTACTTTTTAATATGTTTAAAGCTTCTCAAAAGAAATCTATTCAGGAAAATTAAGTACAGAAAACAATAAAAACTGTTCTTAGTAACAAAAATTATTACATTATTTTCTTGTTCGGGATATATTTTGTATTAGAATTCTGAGCAATCAAAATCTGTGATTAGACACTTGTATTCTAAGTGTGAGCAACACAAATTTTCTCCCTCATTTGTAAAATTTAAAAACTTTTTAAAAAAAAAGACATTTTTTAAAGTAAAATGTCTACAGAAACTGGTCTAAAAATATCCAAAGAACAGTTAATTTTACGAGGAAATTCAAAATATATCAAAAATGATATAATTTGTTGAATTAATAAAGCTTTCTAACTTTTTATCTTCTTCTTGTGCTAAATCTTTTATCCGTGATGATTTTATTGGTGACTCTGTGATTGAGACGTTTCCTTCTGCTTCCTTTTCTTCTGCTTCTTCTTTACCAAAGAGATGAAATACCACTGTCAGAAAATCTGTCCCCTGCAAAAGAAAAAAAATTGAATTTAATTTAATTTTCATTTTCCATCAATTTTCTTACATTAACAAACAACATTTCTTGACAAAAAATTAAAAGAAAAAAACTTGAATTTTTAAAAACTGTCTAAAATTTGAACTTAGGTAAAATGCATGAGTGCAGGCTGGATTGCAGGCATGAGTGCAGCTTTTATTTCTCTTGTTTAAAAAAAAAAACACACACAAAAAACATATTAAAAAAAACACAAAAACAAAACATTGATAACTTCAAAATAAAAAAATCAAAAGTTCATTATAACTCACCTTTTATCCTTTCAGGTCAACTTGAAAAGAAAACCCAATTCTCATTTCTTTATCCTTGTTTTTATTACAACATTTCAGTTTTATGTTCTCTGGCTTTCTTCAGTTGTCTGTTGGTTCAGGTAACCATCAGGGAATTTCAAACTGAATGCTCTGTTCACGTGGAAGGATATCTTTTCTTGCTTATCTCATCATTAAGTACTGCACCCAAAGAGTCCAAATCTGTACTAACTGGCTCAGAACTTTGAACTCATAATTGCAGTGTTACCAAATTGACAAACCAATGTTTTCATACTCAAGGCTATTGTCACATGAGACCTTAAGCATAATGATTTACCTTTGTGACCTTGGCTGAAGATTTACTGGTACCAGAAGAAGGCTATTTGCAACAGTTGAAACATTGTGATAATAACAACAAAGGTGAAGACATTAGTCTGACTGTAAATAATGATAACTCCTTATCTCAGAAAATCAGACAAAAAACAATTTTTGTTGACTTATCTTTCTTGATTTCATTGATAATCAACAAATCCTTTTTTTTTATTTGAGTATAATCACACGATGCAAGAGAATTCTTCTTGTCATAATAAATTTGTTAATATATTTTCAATTCTATAAAGAAAAACAAAGAAGTAAAATCCATGCTCAAGATGACATGATATTTTGTATACAAAATTTAAAAACCAACCTGCAAACTGAGTAATTTTAGATAGTCGTCACAGCTCACAATACTTTTCCACCAAATTCTCCAGTATTTTAGATCTCTTCTTCCTTTTTTTATTGGCTCACTCAGGTCTGGAATCTGAAAAATATTAAAATAAAGGTATTTAATATATAACATCTAATAAGAAACAAAAGGAATAAATCTCTAATATAAAATCATACAATTATCACTAGCTTCCTTTGGTCACTTGCAAATTCTGGACAGTTACCTAGACATTATAATAAATTGTTCAAGTGTAACATTAACACCCTAGACATTTAACCTAAAATATTTATAATTAAAAAGTTATGTTTTCAATCTTTAATTTATTCTTCTTGTAATAAAAAATAATATTTTAATGTTTTTTTTTATATGAATGCTGATCAGAATAAAGTCTACATCAAAATATTTCAAATATATCAAAAGTGGCTGACTGATATCTGAAAAGATTAGAATGATTTTAAAATTGTCATAGAAAAATGACCAAATTGGTTGTTTGAAAGTTTCACAAGATGAATTATAATGCACTGTTAAATGAAAAATAAATCAAATCCTTTCAAAGAAAGAAAAACTTACTCTTGGATAAATTTCTTTATTGTTTGATGTAATGACATGGGCAGGCCTACAAAATTATAATATTTTATAATAATAATTGTCAAGTATATGTTCAGACACACACACACACACACACACATATATATATAGATATGAATAGAATAAGTAAAGAACAGATAGAAAAAGTCTCTTTAATCTAACATGTTTCACTTTAATAAGCTTCTTCAGAGATTTTTTAAAGAATGATTTTAAAAAATAAAGTAAACTTAAAAAAAAATTTTTTAAATATTTTTAAAAATCCACAAAGACTGTATGTTGATTGAGGTATGATTTCATTGGTCAGATATGTGTCATGTGCAATCATTCATAGATCACATGTTGCAAAATGAGTAAATGGGAGAAAACCTACTTGGAAACACTTAAATGGGAAGTCCTATTCCACCCACTATATTCACCAGACATTGCACCATCTGATTATCACTTGTTCCAATCAATGGCACATGGCCCGGCTGAACAGCACTTTCATTCTTATGAAGATGCCAAAAAAATGGGTTGACTCTTAGTTAACCTTAAAAGATGTGTCATTTTCCTGACGTGGAATTCAAATGTTTCCAGAAAGACGGTTGGTTGTTTGGAGTTTTATGGCATATCAACCACTATGGGTCACTTAATGCCAAATCCAGCCTGCGCATATATATTAAATATATATACTTTGTAAACACAATTTAAGGATAATGTCCTTGAACCACAGCACGTTTATTCTTACTCCGGTAAATGATTTCAAATGTTTCTATCTAGCATGAGTTAGTTATTTATATCAAGTAGATTGATTTATTTGTATGGCCAATTGATACAGTTTTTCCACTACCAGTTTTATTTACAGTGGATAGAGATCTAGTGTAGTATTATCCAACAGTAAGTTGATTGTTTGGATTTTTATGGTATATCAACCTTAATTGGTTGAGTATTCTGGGTTATGATGAGGTATGATATTTTTGGATATAACTCTCTCTCAAGAAAGAGAGAACATCACCCATGTCCACCTTCTCAAACAAATTTCTCATATTATCTATTTTAGAATACCGCTCTCTGGTTCTAGCTAGCGCACCACATTCCATTAGAATATGTTTGATCGTGTAAGGTGTTTGACATGTCAAACACTGTGGTAGTTGTTCCTATGTGAGTATGAAAGAATGAGTGAGTTTTGAGTGGCCAATATGCAAGCGTGAGATAATGACTTGTTCTTTCCTTGATTTTCTGAAGCCTGATCTTCATTCTCCCAGCATAGGCTTTATTTGGAAGAGATTGTTGTTAATGTTGCCATTCCAACGTTTTTGCCATTTTGTCAGAAAGAATTTATAAATTTGAGGTTTCAAGTCCGTATATGGAATAGTAATATTGTCCAGGCTGAGATCTAAGGCCAATTTTGCTGCCAAATCAGCTCTTTCATTTTCATGCACTCCAATGTGGCTTCGTATCCAGCACATAATTATATCTTTGTGACTAGACAGAGTCTAGTCTACTCAGCAATTTAACTATTAATGGGTTTTCTAAACGTTGGTTTTTCACTGATGTTAATACCGAGAGTGAATCTGAAAATATGATAAATTTGTTGTGTTTGTCGTTGGAAATTATGTTGAGAGCAAGTTCAATTGCACAGACTTCTGCTGTAAAAATGGAAATTTCCATAGGAAGAGCTTTTTGGTATATGATTTTATTAAGTACGGCAGCACATGCTGATCTATTGCCATCCTTGGATCCATCCGTAAATATATATTGGTGATCCGGATGGTTTAAGAGGATAGTATGAAATTTTTCCAGAAAGGTACTGGGGTGTGTTTTTGCTTTTGGCAGTTTGTTTAATTGAAGGATTACTTGAGGTTCTTTGATGATCCAAGATGGAACTTGTGTGAGTGTACTTTTATGTATCCTTTTAATAGGAATTTTGGATTCATGAAGAATAGTCTCCATTCAAAGACCAAATGGTTTGATTGAATTTTCTTTTTGTTGAAACTGTTGCTTATGTTTAGAATTGAAAATGCAGTCATAAACTGGGTTGGTTGGACACGATTTCAATTTTAAGTAATATTGGAGAGCCAGCTTTATGCATTTAAGTTGTAGAGGAGCTTCATGGGTTTCAGTGTATAAACTTTCAGCTGGAGAAGTTCTGAAGGCTCCTAGGACCTGTCTTAGACCTTCATGGTGAATTGGATCAAGCTTCTTAGAGTAAGATTTCCTGGCAGATCCGTAAATAAATATACCGTAATCTAATTGTGATCGGATTAGGGCTCTGTATAACTTGATGAGGGCTTGACGATCAGCTCCCCATTTTGTATGGGCGACTACTCGTAAGAGTTGTTGAGCACGGGCCGTTTTAGATTTTAAATGTCTTATATGAAGTATGAAAGATAATTTCCTGTCGAATATAACTCCCAATAATTTGTACTCATTAATGACCGGTATTTCAGTGTCTTCCAGCTTTATGACTGGGTCATTGTGCATTTTCCTCAGTTGACAAAAATGCACACATTTTGTTTTGCTTTTAGATATCTTGTATCCGTTTCTATGTACCCAATGTATTATTTTATTGATGCATTGTTGCAGTTGGCGTTCTGCAGTCCTCATATATATTGATCTGGAAGTGATGCAGAAGTCATCAATGTAAAGATAGTCATCAACTCCAGTAGTAAGGCACTTTGTTATACTGTTAATTTTTATATTGAAAAGTGTCACCAACAGTATACTCCCTTGTGGGACTCCCTCTTCTTGCTTGTGAAGGTTTGAAAGTGTGGATCCAATTTGAACTCGGAACTCCCCATTCGACAGAAAACTCTTAATAAAGTTTGGCAATCTACCTCACAGTCCAAGTTTATGGAGATCTTTCATTATTCCAAACTTCCAGGTGGTTTCATAAGCCTTCTCCAGGTCAAAGAAGATTGCTATAAGACGTTGTTTTTGGATATTGGCCTCTCTTATGGAGGTTTCCAATTTAACCAAAGGATCCATTGTTGATCTCTTTTTCGTAAACCACATTGAGATCTGGTGATAAGTTTATTGGATTTAAGGTACCAGATCAGTCTTTTGTTAATCATGCGCTCCATTGTTTTACAGAGGCAACTCGTGAGAGCTATTGGATGGTAGTTGGATAGGTTTGTGTGGTCTTTTCCAGGTTTAGGTATAGGGATGACAGTTGCTATTTTCCATGATTCTGGGACTATCCCATGTGTCCAGATATCATTAAATATTTTGAGGAGGTAGGTCAGTGATTTGTTTGGTAAATGTTTTAGAAATTCATAATGAATCTTATCAGGGCCGACTGCTGTATTATGTGATGCTTTGATTACTTCTTTCAGTTCCGCTAATATAAACAGAAGATTATATTTTTCGAGATTATTTGTCTCAAAGTTAAGTTTTTGTTTTTCAACGAGGTTCTTATAAGTAATGAATTGTGGGTTAGAGGAGTTAAGTGAGGAATTTTGTGAGAATGTCTTGGCTAGTATATCGGCTATGTCTTCCTTTGTAGTTGCTTCTGTCTGATCTTTTGTAAGATGTCTGAGAGTGATTGGTTGTGGTTTTCCAGATATCTTCCTTATTATCCTCCAGATATTGTTTGTTTTAGTGGAGGAGCCAATTTGATTGACATAGTTTTGCCAACTTTCCTTTTTTGCTTCTTTAATGATTTTTCAGGTTTTTACCCTCAGCAGTTTAACGGCGTTGAGATTAATGGTGGCAGGTTGTTTATGAAATTTCCGTAAGGCAGCCTTACGAAGGAGGATAGCTGTCTTGCATTCATCATTGAACCAGGGAGTTCTATGTTTGTCTGAGCTTGAGGTTTTTCCGATGGTTTCATTGGCTATGGAGATTAGCGTTATGGTAAAATATTTTGTTTGGTCTATAATGTTAGAGTCTGGAAAAAGTTTTTGTTCACAGAGGGTTTCAAAAACTTCCCAGTTTGCCTTGTTAAGTTTCCAATGAGGGAGTTTTTCATCTTTAAATGGTTGTAGAGTTTCAAGAAATATGGGAAAGTGGTCACTACCGCATAGATCACCATGAACTTTCCACCCATAGTCCATATAGCTTATGGGATTACATAGAGTGAGGTCAATGGCTGAGTAAGAGCCTTTGAACAAGTTGAAGTATGTTTTTGATTTATCGTTTAGTAGGCAAATGTTATTTGATTCAATGATTTTTTCTAGGTCTTTACCTTTTCTATTGGTTTTCTGGCACCCCCAGACAGTGCTGTGGCTGTTTAAGTCACCCAGCAATAAATAAGGTTTTGGTATTTGCTCAAGTAGTTTATTCATTTTAGAGTCACTGAAGGGGTCATGTAGAGGGATGTAGATGGAGCAGATGTGTATTGGTTTATGCAGAGTAGCTTTAATAACAATTGCTTGGAGGTCAGTATCTATCTGAATTTGACTTTGGGGTATATCTTTCCTAATTAGGATCGACACTCCTCCAGAGGCTCTGTTTCCATCTTTGTTAAAATAGTTATACATGTGGTATTGTTTAAATTTAATAAAGGTTGTTTCTTTTAAGAAGGTTTCTTGTAGGCAAACTATTTTGGGTTTATGGTTGGCCAGTAATTGGTGAAGTTCCTCATAATTAGCCCGAATTCCTCTGCAATTCCACTGTAGGATTGCATTATTTTGTAATTTCATTGTTTGGTGTGAAATTTGTCTGAATTGGTGTTATTGCTCTTTTTTATTTGTTTTTAATGCTCAGCTCATCGGTTTCCATCCTTTCCAAAAAACTAAACCTGTTTTCCATATCAATCTTCGAAGTTGATGGTTCTGTAGGTTGGCTTGTTAAGTTTGAAACCTTTAGACGTTCCCGTGAGGAAGATGGAATATGGTCTCTCTTGGATTGTGATGGGCGTTTTTCTTTGTTCTTATTTGATTCAGGGTTTTGTATATTATTTTTCCCATTGTTATCACTTTTAGAAGTTGAAAGACAGATTGATGATTGTTGCAAATTCTGTTTTTTGGTAGGAGTGGTCTGTGTCTGTGATGTTTTTTTGCTATTTCTTTTTCATTCTTTATTTTATCATGGGTTTTATTATTCTGAGCAATTGAAATGTTTGCTGAATACTATTGGTGTATTCTTTCTTTAGTTCTGCCTGGAATTTTGTCCACTCACTTGAATCTAATTTTATGAGTTTTTCAATTAGCATTCTATATTTTTATCTTCATTGTTAGCTCTCTGTGTAACAGAAGCATCGCTAATCTCACCCATATAGACCTCTACAATTTTCCTGGCCTCCAGGAAAGATACATTTTTCTTATGTTTTACTTCAATGATTTCTTTTTCTTTCCTGTAGACGTCACAAGATCTTGCATATGCTGGATGGTCCTGTTGACAATTTTGACATCTTAGTTGTTTCAAACATTCCTCCTCTTTATGGTTTGGTTCTTTTTCTCCACATTTGGCACATGTCTGTCATCCTCTGCAAGCGTCCCTGTGGTGTCCAAATTTCTGACATTTGAAGCACCTCGGGGGAGCTGGAATGTACTTTTCCACTTTCTCCAGATAATATCCTATTTTGACCGTTCTAGAGACTTGGGGCTGATTAAAAGTCAATATATAGGTATTAGTTTCAATTTTTTTGTCACCCTTTCTTATGTTTACTCTTTTTATATCTATCACTCACTGTTTTCCCAGGGCCTCTCTTGTTGCCTCTTCTGAGGCTAAAGCCAACTCCTGGCTTCTGATTACACCTTTGGAAGTGTTTAGCCTCTCATGTGGATAGGCTTTGCATTTGGAATCATGAAATCTTTTCATTTTTAGGAGGTTTTCTGCTTGTCTCCTGTTATCCACTTCGACAAGTAAATTTCCATTTCTCAACGTTTTACATTTTTTGGTGTCGCTCATGTAGAGATAACTCTTTCAATCAAGAATGGGGAGAATTTAGCAAGACAGACCTCTTCCAGGATTCAATGGTAATGAATCTGGGGAAGTCTTCACATTCAGAGTCCGATTTGGATAAATTTCTTTTAGATTTTTTATTTAAAGATGCCATGTTTTGGTTTTTATTTTCACTGGCCCTGTGCTCCACCACCCACCACGGAGTCCAACTTGAGAAGGGAATGAACCAAGGAGGAAACCCATTCGCCTTGGCTGAGACGGGGATACACAACCAGTATACTCATTTTGAGAGAAAATCTCGAGCCTCTGCAAAATTTTGGTTATAGAACTCTTTAATTTAGCAGTGATGAAAAAGTCTTTTGCTCTCAACACAGTTGACCCTCAGCCCCCGCCTTCTAGCTCATATAAGATAAAGGGGTGTGAAATGTTCCACTAATATAATTTCAATAATACTACTGGGATAGAAAAAAATATATATGAGCTAGGGCATGTCGGGACCAGCCGATTGATCGGATAGGGCCTCTCCGACCGCCCGTCTAGCCCATGTAAGGGCCAAAGTGATGTGTTGAAGGAACATGACCTCTTTGCACCCGGGTCATGAACTTCTCAACCACCAGGATTCTGTCCCCAGGCATTACGGGTCGCCAACAGGTTGCCCCCTTGGTGGACTTTTACCCCCTGCATAGGTGCAGTTGACATATTCTGAAGCCCTGTCGACAGGGCAGCCAAAAAGACGGGAAAAAGTAGTGGCTAGTGATGGACAATGCTTTCCGTGACATGTTTCTTACTAATTTTTGTAGATAAAACATTATTTTTCATGAAAAATCAACGAGAACTTATTCAAGGTCGTAATATTGGTCATTTGTTAAAGACATTCAAAATACAAACTGAAAATCTTATTTAACTTAGGCATTTTTTATTTTATTATAATTCGGATCATTTCTTTATGCAGAAAAATAAAGAATTATGAAGTTTGCCTGAACGGTAACAGAAGACAAAGAAAATGACAAATATAATCATTTAATCATATTCAAATAAAGAAAATAATTTTTAATTTAATAAAGCAAATAAGTTTTTTTTGGTTATCCATTACAAGAACAAGAAACGTGTACTTACTGTAACAGCCACTGGTTATAGTTGCTTTTAAACCAAGGAGGCTTGTTAAACTGACATAGTTCTTTATTCAACAATTCTTTTTCTCTGTTTTCCAAAATAGCAGAAAGGTCTAAATTTGAAGGAACATCTGCGAAAGCTGTATCCTAAAAGATAAATAATAACCATTGTTTTATAGACTGAGATGATCTCCAACCTTTGTATATAATCAACTTGTATGACTATTTAATGGTTACACTTGTAACCATTAAATGGATCATCATTAACACGATCAACATTGATGTTTTTCAAATGTATAATAAATGTGGCAGTGAAATAAAAGGAGACAAACGGAAAAGAAAAGAGACAATTTTGCTATACACAGCTCAAATCTTTTCTTTTTCATTAGCTATAAATACAAGGAAGGGCTGAAAAGATTTTGACCTGACCAAGAAACCCAAACCTAAGTTGGTACTTTTATGGAGGATAAAATTTTCCATGCCAAAAAGAACCCATTCACAAATAGAAGATCTATTTTATAAGAATGCCAAGAGAAAAGTGTTTACTATGCGAGATCTGAAGCTTTGGTGTATCGGAAAATTGTCTTATGCAATGAGACATCAGAGGTTGCCTTCAGTTTAGCATCAATTTTGACATTGACCAATAAGTGGTCTAAAGTACTCAAGGAAAGTAACACTTCAGCAGAGAATTAGTCAGGACAGAAAATGAGGTTGAGAGGATGAGCATAATGGCCAAGATATCTTGTGAACACGAATAGGCTTAGCCACAATCAGAGTCAGCTCTCGTATGTGATAGAGAAGTCACAACAGCATTTTTTTGTTGGTTATGTTTGAGTGGACTAACCATTCCTTATGGTGAATAGTGAATTCACAACAAATATGAACGACAGCTGAAGTGTGATATCAACAATCGTCTCAGCTATTCTGTTAAATATTAAAAAACCATCAGTTATGTACTCTGTCATTGGAGCTAGACAAACAACAAGGAATATTAATATACAAAAATATAATCTTATATTTTTATTCTTTGTCGATGATGCTTGTGTGGAGCAGGAGGGCAGCCAGAGACGGTCACACACACAAAAGGGTCATTGGAGTTGTTAGCCAGTCTCTCTCTCTCTCTCTCTCTTCAGTCAAAAATTATAGATTTTTTTTTATGAAAACTCCCATGCATTTTTGCAATTTTGGCTTGTAGTTTTGTTGACATTATCTATGGCCAGATAAATCTGTTGACCAACCTTGTGCTTTGTTGACTTTACCTACAGCCAGATATACCTGTCAGTTACCTCTGCTGTTCAAGGTAATATATTACACATCGTCCAGTGAAGACAAAGGATATTCTATGAATAAGGGCTACATGAAAACATGAAAAACTGACATCTGCCCAGATACCTGGTGAGGTCACTTTAACTTCCAAACAGTATGCAAAATTTTATATAAGGACAAACAAACATTAAATGAAAAACTGAATGAAAAATAAAAAAGAATGGATAGAATTTGTTTTCATTAATTTAATGACACAGATCTAAGAAGAAACTTTTTTCCAACTCCTACAGGCTAACAAATGACAAAACACTATAGCTGTAAACTCTCTCACTAAATGGATACACTCGACATCAACTCTACAAACACAAGTTTTGCCTGAATTCAAATATTATTGTCTCTTTAATAGTCTTAATTAAGACATACAATTTAATAGTTGTAACTAAGTATACTTAGCAATGTCTTGTAAATAATCAAGACTGATATGCCAGCATCCCAAACAAACCCTTAAAATGACAGGGTGGAAACTTTTCACCACACTTCTTCATTATAAATGATCCTATTTTCCAACAGTACCAGGAAGAATCTGGCTTCAAGAGCACATTTATTTTAACAAAAGGAATTATCCTAATATTAAGGTCTCTGCATTTCCACCAATCCTCACCAAGATTTTTAATGGTGGGTATATCGATTAATTTGTTACTTTACAGCTTATCAATCTTCTTTTGGCTATTTAAAGCTAAAATATTTGGATTTTAAGAATAATCTCTTTTGTAATTGAATAATTAAAAATCTTTTGGAAATAACAATGATTATTCTAGATAAAAGCCCTAATATTTAACCTATAGCTTGGGGAAAAACATGAATTCATACCCATCTAAAGAGTATTTGCACATAAATGAATGCAACAAACTTGACTGAGATTTGAACTCAGCTCTCCAATTTCTCATACTGAGCTGCTATCTACTGCACCACCTGCACATCCTTGATGGTGGGAGGAAAGTAATAACATGTAGATCCTCTTGACCACTTGTAATCAGAATTTTTTTCTTTTTCTTTTACAAATCAGTGACATAGTAAGTTCCTCCCACCTCACCTACTGATTCATAGAACAGCACTTATACAATGTTACTCCAATTCCGGATTGGTTTTTACCTTCATCAAAATATTTGTATACCAATAATAATAATAATAATAACAATGTGTGTATTTGAAATAAAATAGATTGTTCATGCAATCATTTTAAGAATTGAGGAGAATGAAATACTGGCAATATGTATATAAAACATGAATGTTATTACTAGTCTATTGATTTGTCTATCGTACCAACACAGGAATTCATTTTTGGATACTTATGATACTTTTATATACTTTTTTAGACTATGTATAATTTACCCATTACATTTGAATGTGCATTGTGGTGCAATGGATATCAGCTTGGAATGAGAAATCGGAGAGCCGAGTTCAAATTCCAGTTGAATTCCTTGCATTCACTTACGCGCAAATATACTTGGGAAAGGTATTAATCTGTCTCTTCTCTCCAGTTGTGGGTTAAATAACAGGACAGATTGAGTTCTATAGCCTTGGTTGGCAACCAGTCTACTGCAGAAAGCAATAGCAACCTACTGCGGGATAATCTTCTGCCCAGTCAGTCATGTCTCTTTCGAGACATGATCGCCCAAGTATTTTTCACGCATGGCACTTAACTCACTGATAATTTACCCCTTTCATTCAGAGGTCAGGATTTCATATTATTGCCTAGCATAGATTACTTTTCTCTGAGGCTAAGATAAAAAAAAATGTCACCTTCAGCCTGTATAATGCAGGGTAAATTTTTGAAAATCAGTTTGGATGTGGGGAAATATTTAGTCAAGAACAAATGATGCCACACTTCTAATGACAACTGGTAATGATTTAAAAAAAAAAAAAAAAAAGAGGTATGCGTTATACTTCCTATAAGATTTGGAAGCAGAATTTTAAGGACACGAATACAAAGGGAAGGCTGTAAACTCACATTGTCAAAAAAGGTATCCTTATGAGTCACTGAATCCAAGTATCTTTTAAAAACATCAGTGAGATTTTCTTCTTCAAATAATGTTTTGTCCAAATCTTTCAGGCTGTCGGAATCAATCTGAAGCAATCAAAGAAATCAAAAATAATTTTTAATATTTTATATTTTTATACAGGCTTCTTTTGGGTACCATGTTCTTTTAGGGAACGTCTTTGTTGCTGTAAGTAATACTTACTCTTTTACACCCCCTACCTTTTTGAAGTTTTTGCCATCTAATTACTCACAATTGTTAAATCGGTTCTTCTTTTCTATATATTGCCTTAAATATGCCCTATGAATGCTCAAGTCAACAAAAGAAATTCACGTGTTAGCAACATTTTCTTTTTAGTTTCATTTCTTTTTAAAACTTCCTCATTACCTACATGTTCTGTCCATGGTATTCTTAGCATTCATTTCTTGTCTTTCACCCCTTGAAATGATTTCTTTCACTTTTGTCATGTGCTTCACTTGTTGGATTATGATTTTCTGATAATAATCATAAGTTGTGTGATATTTGAAAGCCTTTTCCTCTTTTCCCTTTGACTTTCAGAATGGCAAGACACATTTTCTTTTGTCCTGATAGAACCAAGGTATTTAAGTACTTCGGAGACACAAAATGAAGATTGTATTGAACTGTTCATAATTTCAACTTCGTTTCTTTATTTTTCTGTAACATGTTTAGTTACTGCATTTGTTAATTGTTGTTTGGTTGAATTTTGTGTGTCCTTTTTTTACACAAACCCACATAAGTTCACCAAATATTATTTGTAGTACAAACATAGCAGGGGGCATAAAATGATAATACTTTTCATTCTTGCAACACCCTTAAGATCCTGATATTTTTCTATGCTTTATATTTGTTCTTAACTGCAAAAGTTTGTTTGCAAATGAAAACACTGCATAGTTTATTGAAGTCTTTGCTTTCAGTTGGTTTAATTTTTGTAATTTTACTTAGTTTGCATATGGCTTGGAGGTGATCATTCTTGCATTTAGCATCTGGCTATGCGTAAAACTGCATTTCTACATCTTTTGTTGATTATATCTGGCTTCTGTATTCCCCATTTATAAATCCCAGTTATTTTTCCATCTTATTTCACATCCTCCAAGAATGTTAAGGTTCAGCCATTCAGTTTGTTATTTGACATTTTCAATACAGGAAGTTAGAAAATGTAAAACCCAGGCTTAACTATGTTGAAAAACAGTGTCGAATGATGAGAGCAGGTCCTGTCTTTATGCAAGTGATGGTCATTTGCATTTTCACCCATGAAAAACAGGCATCATGGTGTGGAGTACCATAAGTGACAATTCTCATTTGCTCTATATACTCGTGGAGGAAAAATTGAACAGTTCCATCCGTGCCCAGAATGTGTTCTACTGACATTTCCACAACAGAATCGCAATAGCTTCTTTTAACAGAATAATGCTTAGACTCATGCTACTCAATGTGCCCTGCAATGTCCGTGGCCAACACAATAGCACATCCTCCATTGAACATGTATGGGACACGATGGGAATGCTAAAAAAATTCAGTTAGCCCACCTACAACTATTTTAAAATCTGGCAGCATAATGAGCTGTAGATGTAATCATTTACTGTAATATAGTTATATTACTATGATGTTTAATCTTAAATTGAAACACATTCAGGGTGTTGCAATTCTATTTTCTATCATTATATACAATTACCTTAAAGTGAAACTAAGAAAAAGCTGTTGGAGCAGTAATTAGATGGTTATGTTAAGACAGAATGAACTTTGGTCAACAAAGATATTTTACAGTTGGTAATATTCTAAACAGATAAAACTGAAATTGATCCAAATAAGAATCTAAAAATGAGAGATTTTTGAAACTCAAATGAACAAATTTTTGATACTAAGATAAGGAATTAAAAAAAAAAAAATAAAGTGGAAATTTTAAAAATATACATGTAAAGAAGTTATCTTTCTGTTCTTTGAGAACATGATTCAACTTGGTTTTGTTTAAGGGGATTTAAATGGAACGATACAGTGAGAAAAAGTGATTTAAATGACTGTAAACACTTTGAAACTTATAAGTGAATAATGTGAAAGTAAAGAAATTAATACTGTTCACCTCTCCTAGAAGATCATTGTATTGAGGATATTTGCTGATCAAATGATGATACACACTTTTGGTTCGTTTTGATATCCGTACATCTGTTGTACGTGCAACAGTCTGTAAAAAAGAAAACATTTTGATATTCCATAAAAGTTTCTATCAGAATGATCGTTTCTTGCACCTTATCTGATGATAGATATAAAAAAAAAATTTAACATATTTTCCCTCTTTAAAAAATAATACCAGGTCTCATGTTAGAAAATGTATGTGAAGTCTTAGCTTTTTAGTATAATGCCTAATCAGGCACCGATGTCTACGAGAATTAATGGGATAAAAGAAAATATCAAAATAAGCTGTAGAATAACAAAATGGTATTTACCTAACTTCATATAAGCATAAAAAGACAAAGAAAATTTACTCTGTTGACTGGGAAATCCTTACATTGTAATATAACAGAAACAAATGTCTCTTTCTCTTCCCCAATTAGAATGTACCATGCTTGGCTGGTCATGTGACTTAAAAGCCAGTCAGTGAAGTCCCATCTGTACAGAGATCAGTTTTATATGCAGATGTAACAAAGAGAAGTAACATGACAAGCTGGACTTGTGACAGATTTTGTAATATCCACTGGCTTTCCTTTTCAGAATCAGAGATAAGCTATATAACACATTTCTATACTTTGTTAGCATGTTATTTTTCTGTATTTCTGAGATGAGGTAGTATTTACACTATTTACATTATTCGGACTATTGTCCTCATCTTTGTTGTTATTTGTACGAAGTTTTGGCTGTTGTACACTTCGGTCTACTTCAGGTGCTAGGAATTTTGAACCAAGCCCTTTATTATGATCACTGGAGTATATCATTCTCATTCCTTGTGTAAAGCCTCTTTTAGTAGAGATGGCATTAGAATCCAGAGCTCTAAAGCCAACTCTCTGGCTGATGACCCCTTCATACTCTGGCCACACCAAGTGGAGATCCAGATTCTACTGGACCATATGAACTCAACAAAATCATCCATACAATTCACTGTGGTAAAAGAGAGTGACAAAAAACTGGCATTCCTGGATGTGCTAATAACTCAAATAGAGGTGGGGTTCAAAACATCTGTATACTACAAGCCAACATTCACTGGACAATACCTCAACTTCAACTCCTACCACCCATCCAACGTAAAGAGAGGGATCATCTGCTGCCTGCAACATCAAGCAAAAGTCATACGCAGTGACCCAGAGATAGACGAATAGGAAATGATCAGTATAAGCAGTACACTACAACGTAACAATTATCCAGGGTACATGACAACAACTACAACAAACATGGAAGAGAGGGTGCATGAGAATAAAAACTCTCAGAAAACTGCCTCGATCTGTCTACACTATGTGAAGGGGATATAAAAAAAAATACGAAGGATCTGTGGTCCATATAACATCAGGACGATCTTCAGAAATGGTTCTACACTTCGCAGGTACCTCTCCTGAGTAAGGACTGTGTACACCATTCCATGTAGTTGTGGAAAGAAATATAAATAGATAGGCCATCTCCTTAATGTCAGGCTACAAAAACATAGCAAGGCCATAACACAAGGGGAGATAGAAAAATCAGGTGTAACTGACCATATATAGAGGGAGAAAGGGGATCATCACTCCCTATAGGGATGAAGTTGAAATAATAGATAAAGAACACCACTGGAAAATACGTAAACTTAAGGAATCAGCATATATGCTAGGCTTCAAAAATCTCCTAAGCCAACCAAGCATAGAGTGGAATACAATATAGGAACCAGTAATAAAGAGTACCAGAGAAAATCATTAGTGTCAAAATTGCAATATGAGCTCTGGTAAAAAATTCTAGAGAAAACCATTAACATCGAAAATTGCAATATGAACTCTGGTAAAAAATGGTTACTGAAGACTAGGTTTATAAGTCCCAGAAATTCAGTCGTTCTTGTCCTTAAAGACACATAGCCCAGTGGATATAGACATTGTTTAGTTCTAGTGACTTGACCCAAAGAGTTGTGAGTTCAATACCACAGCAGTGGTGAACAAGTAGAGAGACCAGTCATGACTACCAAAAGACACTTTGCACAAGGAATGAGAATGGCATACCCCAGTGATCATAATAAAGGATTTAGTTCAAAATTCCTAGCACCCAAACGATGTAAATAATGTTATTTTTCTAGAAAATAAAACCTTCATTTATATTCTTCTCATTTCACTCAGCATCTTTATTTTAAATGTTTGGGTAAATATCTGCTTTTGACAGCAGGCAGATACTGCCAAAGATGCCCAGATATATTTAGTAAGCCTAACAACAAACTCATTGATAAGGTATTCTTTCTATGATTTGACACAGTCATTTAATAGTCTTCATATTATCTTCTATATTTTTCAGTAAGCCAAAGAATATGCTATTCTATTTCTTTAAGCAATAATATCATGAATTTGGACTTGGAAAAAATCCTATAATTCTAACCCTTTGATTTCTCTTTCTTCCACTCAGCTAACTCCTAGCCTAACTCCACTACTCACCAATTCCTGTTTCCCTCCCAATTTATTGGCCCTTCCTGATCAGTGACAGTTAAAACAGTTTCCGTCTCAGCCTTTTCTATTAAAGAAAAAAAGAAGTGGATCAGATAACCAGAGAGAAATCCTGAGCAACAATTTTTTTCCATGTGATCTCTTCAAACAATGCCTGTTCATTGTCTTATGGCAGGAAAATATTCCAAACAAGAAGGTAAATATTTACAATTTTCTCAAGATTATTCCTAATCCGATTTGAGGTGTAGAATTAGAGCTGAGAAAATGCAAAAATGTAAACTTTCTATTTGAAGTTAACCCCCAACCCCCAATATGCATGCACATCATATAAGCACAGTATAAGAAATTAAAAATAAAACTTGTTGGTATTTAATAAACAAATATGAAGGGTAGAAAATGCTGTTACTATTTCCATACCTATTCATACTCTTCTCAGAGATTAAGAATCAATATTGAAATATCAATATATTCAACAACATTTTTAGAAGAATTATAGAGACACTAGATCAGTGAATGTAATAATGTTTAGTTTGAATGCCTTTTAAAATTGAGGATACAATCAGGAAGACACATTTCTGGTAAAACCTATCACATGCAAAGATTGTAATATATTTAATTCATCCATCTATATACAAAAATTATCAAAAAAGAAATTTAGAAAACTGAACCAACCTGAGTAGAAAGTTGTGTTGTCAAAATTGTTGGTTGTTCAAAAGCAGGTTCTAGATTTTCCAGACTAAAAATATTGAAGAATATAAAATGAAACTGCAAAAAATGGCTGTGATATCAATTTCAAAATTTTATTCTTAATTATTCAGAAGAATTTACATTTGCTAACAATATCTATAAGCCAATAACTCCATTCCCATACTTATTTTAATTTCAAAATTCTCTTCCTAGCTTTTGTTGCATTTGGTCACTATTTCAAGCTAAACAATCAAATTATGTTCCAGGAGAATTTTAAAAGGATTTACAATTTGGGACAGAAAAAAAAGAAAAAAAAAACAAAGGATTTAGACTGCATAAAAAATTAAAAAAAACAAGATTTATTTCTGATTAAATATTTTGAATGTAAACTGAAATGATAAGAAGAGATTTGGGCTAAACAAAGGTGAGAAGTAGGAGATTCATTTTACTTTAAAAATACATGGAAAGAGGTAAACAAACAAGAATAAAAGGGGGAAAAAGGACGACGGGCTTAAGAATGACAAAAGCCCCAACTGGATGCTTTTTTTAGCATCTGATTTTATTCTGTTTTTAGGACATTTCTTATTCAAAAGAATCCAAAGTAGAGACTTTCATTTTTACTAAATTTTACAACAAAAATTTCAAGAGTTATTTGTGATTCTTCAAAGGATTAGGTTTTTAATTCTCAGGTAAAAATATATAAGTAAATACAGAGTGCGATAAATAAATTGTCGTCTAAATTACACAAAAATGAAAATAACACTGACATCTCATTTGAACAGATATATTTACCAAACTTACACCAAAATATCTTGAAATACTAAAGAGTAAATTTATTCAATAAAATCACCATGGGCTTCAAACAATGGTCTCTAGACAAATTTAGAATTTTCTGCATTTCTTCTGGATGGTCTCCTCAGTTAAATTGGTGAATAATGCCATAATGCCCCACACATAATAATCAAGGGGGTTGCAGTTTGGGGAGTTACATAGCCAGATATAAGAGGTGATGTGGTCGCAGAAATTGTCTCACAGTCATGAGTGGGTTCTCCTGCTTGTGTGACATGGTGCAGAGTCCTGTTGCTAAACACAGTTTTCCAGCAGCCACCCTCTTGACCCAGAGTAGCACTACCTCCTCAAAACACTTGATGAAGGCCTCTGTGTAGAGTGTGAGACCCTCACCAACAAAGTCAGGTGTCCTTATCAGAATGACCAGAGTGGGTTTTCTGAGTTGCCATACCTTCATAGTCAATTCTGTGTTTAATTTGCTGTCACTAGTGATCACTCCAAACATCTTCATAATCATCATTAGACTCATTCAACTCTTTCTGAATTTTCTGCACTGTCCTCAGATTGACGCTCAAACACTCTGAAATATTTGTATTAAAAGTTTCTAGAATGAATGCCAAGCATTACAGTATGCTGTTTCAAAATTTCTGGCAGAGTGAACTGCATCATGGTGCCCTATCTGACCCTACTATACTGTATAGTTGATAAAAACAAACAACTTGTGTGCACAAAATTAAAACTATAAAATGGCAACAATTTACCCATCACGCCCTGTGTATAAATAGTGATTTACCTCTCATTTTTCTGAAATGCTTCTTCTTTTTCACATAACTCCTGAATTTGTTTCTCCAGTTTTTCTCTGGCTTTCTTTCTTTTCTGATCTTCTGGCACAGCCTCACAAAAAAAAAAAAAAATAACAATATTTAATTTACAATCATTGAATGAAGATAAAATGCATCGGAAAAGTAAATACAGTGAGTAGCAAAAGTAGTTTTCAAATTTGATTGTATGCAAAAGTATTTCATACCTATACAAATAAACAGTAAAAAGGGGATTTTAAAACTATTTTCACTTATTTCAATATGGTTTGTACTTCAACCAATCACAGGCTGTCTTCTAAAACAAGCACATCACTCAATTGGCACAAAGTGATAACAGGTCTGATACATTACAGACTGATTGCTATTTAAACTTGTTAAAATGGTTAAAACAAAAGAATTGTCAAATGATATGCAACAGAAGATTATAAAGCTGCACAAAGATCGTAAGGGATATCGAAAAATTGCTCAAGATATAAATTTGCTTGTGTGTACCGTGGGTGCTGTTGTTTGAAAGTGAAAAAATATGATACTACTGAAAATATTCAAAGGAGTGGCTAACTGGGTAAATTAAACAAGGCTATTAAACGATTTATAGTACAGAATGTGAAGAAACAACTATTTTTGACTCAAAAAGAAATTCAAAACAACCTGAAAAATGCCAGAATTGAAGTAAGTAAAGATGCAATTAAGAGATCGCTGAATTGTACAGGCCTGTACTCTAGGTCACCAAGAAAGTCTCCACTATTAAAATGTGGACATGTGCAAGACTGAAATTTGTTAAAAAGTATGAACATGAATTCTGGAAGAAAGTTATTTGATCAGATGATATGAAAATTGAGCTTTTCAAGAAAAACGTGTGTTCAAGTATGGAGAAAAACAAAAGGAACTCAATACAGTACAGTAGACACCATTCCAACAGTCAAATATGGGGGGGGGGAGGTGAACATGCAATGATTTGGGGTTGTTTTTTGTACAACGGAGTAGGAGAAATGAAAATCATCAAAGGAAGAATGAATGCAGCAAAATACGAGCAAATCTTATCAACCCAACTACTAAAATGTGCAACAGCTTTGGGGCTTGATCAAGACAACCGAGCAAAAACAACTCAACACTGGTTCGTTGAAAATGGAAATGATGTTCTAGAATGGCCTAGCCAGTCTCCAGATCTCAATCTAATAGAACATTTATGGAAAAACTTGAAGTTTAGAGTACATGCAAAAGATTAAAAATATCAAGGAACTGAAAAAAAGTCTGTGAAGAAGAATGAGTGAAACTACCAAAACCTTCATGCAAGAAGCTTATTGAAAACTACAGAAAATGACTAGAGATTGAACAGAGAATATGCTATTAAATATTAACAAATTGTGTTAAATACTTTTGCACACAGCCAAATTCGAAAAATTGGCAATAAAAATACATAAAAACAGTTTCACTGTTTAGTTAGACAATGTTCATTAAAATATTTGAAGTAAGCATCATTCAAACTGAGCAATTTTTTTTTTTTTTGGTGAAATTTATAAAAAAAAATGATCTGTTAAATACTTTTGCTATCCATTGTATTTGTAAAGTGACACTCATTCTGAGAAGTAGTGATAAACAGATCTTTTTTAACCAGAACAATGATGGCGGAAACAATTCTTTTAAGTTGCATTATTATCATTGTTAACATTCTAATGGTGATTATGTGACAATGAATTCAAGTTAACAAACTATATGAATAGTGAATGATACTTATTCAATATTATCTTTTCTTAAAAAAACTATACATATATTAATTCTGTCCTATATTAACATTTGGTTTATAATTAATTTTTTCTTCACAACTGTCCACTGTTCTACCAATGAAACATAATTTAATATCAATAAATTACCTATACTAATACATCATCCAAAATCTATAAAGCTGAACAATAATTTTTTTTATTTTTATTTTGTATACATATAGAGGAAAAATACAATACAACATATGATGGATATCTTTACTTCTTTCAGCGCATTTATATTTGATAGTTTGCATGTGTTGTGCCCATGAGTGGATATCAAATATGTGTAAAGCTGAAAATGAGTTTTATAAGTGTAAGACTATTTGACAAACATTCTTACATGGTAAATTAAATGAGAGCATTTTCTCAATTTTATAGACAAACTGAATTCCAAGTTCAATTTCTGGTATTAAATTTGAATAAAGGCAATCCTATGAATTAATTTATATAAATTACATCTCTTTTCAATTGAAATGTATGATTGATAATTTCATTACTGATTCTGGTATTTCTATAAAGAGAAATATATTGTTGGTAATATCTAATCTAAACTTATTTATAAATGGAACTTTGTCTGTGTGTGTCCGTTACCTGTAGACTCCGAAACGGCTGAACCGATTTTCTTGAAAATTTACACAGTTGTACTATAAGTGTCTGCGAGTGTTCTTAGCTAGGTTTTGTGTTGAGGTACCCCCGATAAATACTGAAAATCGATAATTGAAAAAATCAGGTTATAGAAGGCGTGGTCTGATTTTAATCAAATTTGATACACTCATAGACAAAGGCATAAGAAACGATATTCAGAAGTTTCAAGGTTGCAGTTCTTACAATAGTGCAGAAAATCGGTAATATATATATAAGGCAAGATGTTTGTGTGTGTGTCTGTTTATCTGTCTGTATGTCCTTTATACAAATCCACAATTTTTATCCGATTCTCACCAAGCTTCACACAAATATTCTTTAGGCTGAGTCTGAGCTCCAGGACCGTGGATTAGTTTTAAAGCTTTCATTACACCCAAGCAACGCCGGGTTATACTGCTAGTTAATGATAAGTAAAAATCGACTGATTAATTTTAGAACTAATCAATAATTTGTACATAAACCAACTGACTTGAAATTCAAGATGAGGTAGAAAGGCATAAATTCACCTCTCCTTTAAGTCAAGGATTAATTCCTGAGGTTGGAACTATGTAACCTAGTACAATCTGTTGTATTATACTTGAAGGGGAGATGGGCACTGCCAAGGTAACCCATATTAAGTCCTCTAAATGTTCATGTAAATATAGCAAAATCCAGGATTTAAAATAGTTTAGTTAAATGAATATAATTAAATAACGTGTCACACCTGCATGCACTAAAAATTGTTTTGTAATCAACAAATCCGCGTTTAAAAAAAAATCTAACCTTGATAAGCGGTGGCATATCATCAAGAAGCAAAGTCTCCAAATCTTGATCATCGTCTTCATTTCTTAATAATGCATGCAAATCTTGATTTATCTTTGTTGTCGATCGCAAAACATTTGTGTCCAAATTATTTTGTTCCTGAAATTAAAAGTGAGATTTTGAATTAGAACAACAAACTTAGAATGTATTTTTCAGAAATTGAATTTGAGTTACAACCTCAACATTTTAGTCATTTGTTTTGCAGTGGGAACTAAATTGCTTCTTCCAATTTTAGTCAATTATATGATTAAGAACATAAACATTTTAATAGACATATTAAAACTTATACAGTATAAAATTTATCTTATTGCAAATACAACTTTTGTGAACTCGTGAAAAATAAATAAAAAATATAAATAAATATTTATTGACTAATAAATATCTACTGACTAATAAATATTTATTTACTAATAAATATAGTACAAAACATGCATGTTATGTCTAGTATATCTCGCAGTTTAAGTACTCGATACACCGTTATGTGTGATGTAATGGAGGGCTGACAGTTATCGGCTTAGCACTTAAATAGAACTCAGCTAATTTGCATAGGATACCACACCCTCCCTGAATCAGAGTAGTCATATCACTGTTTTTCATATCACTACATTTAACTACACTTGATTTATATAATTCTGAGTTTTGCTCCTCTTTACTTTTTTTTGGCGATCTTGGTCTTTTTCATCCTCTTCTGCGTCAGTTTTTTTTCTTCTCCACTTATGTCCATTTCTTGTTCATCCTCATCACTGTAGCTTTCTCTCTCTTCTTGCTCCTGCCTCCACATTGTCGTTAACTTTCTCCTCCTGACTTTGGTCTTCCATCTCCACATCACACAATGCAATCCTTTTTCTAAATTGATCTGCACGAGCCAAAAGATATTGCCACTTCTTCTCAATCAAAGCTGTATTATTGCCTCTCTGCAAAAAGAAGTTCGCTTCTTCGATATTTACACTTTTGGCTTTCTTGTACCATACTCTCTCCCTTGTGGTAAAAAACATGGTAATGGGGCTCTACCCATGGTGTGTGTGTGTGTGTGGGGGGGGTCAATGAATTCAACTTCCTTTCCACGTGTGGTATCAACCTATAACTGAGGAGGATTTTAGTTAAAAACACCTCATTGTTTTCAGAGGCAGGTATGAATGCCTTCAATGCTTCAATGTCATTTTAACTGCTTGTACCATCCACTTTGTGATTCTGTTGGATTGAGGATGGTACAACCATGTACACAAATTTCCATTCTAAAATTCAGGAGCATTATTATCTGACACTAATGTTTGCAGTACTCCATTCCTTGCAAATAATTCTCACAAAACCTGTTTGACTGTGGACGATCTCCGGTCTTTAACCTTGATTACTTCTGGACAACCAGAGTACGCCTCCACCATTATGAAAAATGATCCTATATTACTGATCTGTGCATGGTCCATATGTACTCTAAAGTTGTGCCTCTTTAGACCATGAATGAAGCTCTTTTTGCCTGAATCTTCTAATTTCATTGCATTTTGAATATTTATTAATAAATTTTTCAACATCCTTTGCATTACCTGGCCACCATGCTTGTAATTTTATGCACTTCATTGTGTAACCCTCTCAATATGTCTGTCTTTAATATCCATGGAACTACTATCACTTCACCATTGCATATAATTCCATTTTCAACTGTTAACTTATACTGTACCTCTTTAAATGTCTGTTCCGCTATAGAACAACTGTTCCACAATTATTCCTTATTCTTTTGATTATTTTACTCAATACTGGATCTTGCTTGGTCTCATATTTTAATCTCTTGAACGGAAGTACATCCATCTCTACCCATTGAATTCTGCTGTCATCCTCAGTTCCATGTTCATCATCTGTTCCTTTTACAAACTGTCATCTCGACAAAGCATCTACCTGAGGGATGGTACTTCCCTTAACATATACAATGTCAAAATTAAATGCCATGATTTTAATGGCTCAGCGTAAAATTCTCAATGAAGTAACAACCTTCGACAACTCCTTCTTTGAGTTAAAAATAAACTCCAACAGATTGTGGTCTGATTTTAGTAGAAATTCCTTACCTAGAAAAAATGTTGTGCCCTCTCCATTGCTAGGACGTCTTTTTCAATGTTTGAGTAATTTATCTCTGCTATTGTCAATCTTCTAGTTAAATACATTATCAGATGATCTTCCTGCAATAGGGTGGCAGCAATCGTTTTCTCACTCACGTCCATGGTCAACATTACCTCTTTCTTAGGATCAAACATCCTTATTATAGGTTTCTTTTTCATAATTGCTTTTAGTATCACAAAAGCGTTATTTTGTCTTTGTGTCTGTTCAAACTCTGTGTTCTTTTTACGCAACTCCAACAATAGTTCAATTAATTTACTATATTTCTGAATGTATCTACTGTAAAAATTTATCAACCCTAAAATGGATTCCAATTCCTTTTTATTGGTCAGAGTTGCTACCTCAGTAATCTTTTTTGTTAGCTTTTCGTCAAGTGCTATACCAGTCTTCGATATTTGGTAGCCCAAATATGCCAGATTCTTGCAATCAATGTGATATTTGTCTCTATTAATGGTTAATCCAGCCTTTTTCAGTCACCATAATATTTGATTCACTTTTTGTTTTAACTCTTGTTTGGTCTTTGCCCCTACCCCTATATTATCTTGGTAAATAATCATGTTAGTTACCTTGCCTAACAATATTCCTTCAACTACCCTTTGAAATATATGACTAGATGTTTTAATTCCAAATAATAAGCAAATCCACCTTAACAGTCCTATATGGGTGTTGATCGTGACAACTTTAAATTTTTTGTCAATCTGAATTTGGTTATAGACAAATCTTATATCAATTTTTGCAAAATACTCCATGTTTGCCACTTCATGGCTTGCCATTTTGATGTTTGATAATGGAAACGAGTCCGAGCATATCTGGTGTTTTATTCCAACTTTATAGTCATCGCATATCCGCAAATCTCCATTGGCCCTTTTTATTGCTATGATAGGTGAGGCCCAGTTACTTTCACCGTGTGTAATTGTTATGTTGCATGTACAGAATTATTGTGCAATAAATACAAACAACGGAATTGTAGTAAATTGGTATATTACCAGGAAGAGTAGTATTTACAAAAGAGGTCGTTAGTAGAATGCAGGAACAAGGGTTTAGTAGAACGTATTGTCGTGAGACATAAGAGACTGACCAATAGCACACTTCTGGTTCACTACCGGAAATACTCGAGTGACTTGTTACTCGGCTGACTTCCGTGGTCTTCTCTCGAGGTATCATCACTACTACTTTATGTAGTGCTTGGAACAGTCCATTATTGTAGACAAAGGTGGAGAGTGCCCCAACAGTAACTTTTTCAAGAATGCCTTGCTTGATCATGCGGTTTAACTAGGCTACCACTAAAGGCTGTATATCTACTGGTACTTTTCTGGCTTGAATATATTTGGGGTGGTCATTTTCTTTTAATTAAGTACTCGCTTTGTATCCTTTTAGAAGTTCTAGTTCTCTCTTGTGCTTTCATGGAGTTTATTAATTTGGCTGTATCTACTTTTACTATGTCAGTACCTAATAATCCGTGGTCCTTCTTGCACGCTACTACCATGATTTGAATAACCTCTAACTGAGTATCCTTTTCAAACATGCCACAAAAGGTAGTCAACATCTTTAATGATGTTCCATCAAATTGTTTTAACTTTAAACCACTTTCTTTTAATTTGGATCGGCCTAGCTTGATTCAAAAATTTATTGGAATTAGGGTTATCTTGCTACCCGTGTCGACTTGCATGCTAAATGTACAGGCATTTATTTTCAGGTTTTCTTTACCATTCTTTTGCATATTTACTGCAAATACACTGGCTTCCGGCTGTTCTTCAGGGTGGGAGTGGAGTTATTACTCTCATTTTTTCCGACATATTTTTCACTTCTGCAAACAATCTTAAAATGATTCATTTTTCCACATTCAAGACACCATTTCCCCAGCACTTGAATGTATTCTTTTTATGTGTCAGCTTTGGTTACGTTCACCCTGTATGACTAACACTTGACTGGTTGAAATCTCTGATTTGTTCCAGCTGCTATAAATAGTCCATGCTTAATTCTAAGTTCCTATGGTCGACTTGTAGGCATTCCAGTATTTTTCATTTATCTTGCAGTTCATTAAGTTCTTCAATTGTTCATAATAGAATCAGCTCGTCTTCAATTGACATGCCTTGAGTCTTTAATTTTTCAAATTCACAGTGCTTTGCCTGTCTCTTGAGCCTGTGTACGTATTGCATAACAGATTCCTCTGGCTGCTGCTTGGCTTCTAAACTTTTCATCCTTTTAGCAATGACCAATTCTCTTTTCAGCCTAATGTTTCTTTTTATTATGCTGACAACTTCTTCAAAAGACATCTATTCTAATTCCTTTGGGTATGTCATTGTGGATATTTTTTTTAACACCTCTTACCACACAGAAGCCATAAACAAGTTCATTATTTGGTTCTGTCCACCTTCCATTTTTGATTCTTTGAGATTACATGCTCTTGCTCTAGCCATAAAGGCTTTTATCTAAATCTCAACGTATTCAGGATCATCCATGGGATCCTATTGACAACGCTAAGGCATACATGAAATAGGCAGAATACTACATATTAGAATAAAAAAGTTTTAACAGATGTAACACAATTCTTTTATTTATGTAATAATGTTAAGTTTATATAAAATTTAAAATAAACATTTACTTTACAAAATAGATGTAATCATCGTTATAAGAATTTTTAAAATAAATTTAGGTGTTTGCTCTAAAGCAATGGCAATGGTTAGCAATCATGACTGGCAGAGATCATAGATTATTCTGGAAAAAACCATAACTGTGTTGCACAAAACAAAGATCAAAGAGATTAAAGTAGCAAAACTTTGTATATGTTTTGAATAAATAAATGAAATATTTTAACTATACATGATGCGATAGGTAAATTGTCATCATTTTATATTATTCATTTTGAGCATGTGCTTTGTTTGTTTTAGATTTTGTCACCTGCAAAGTATAGTAGGGTCAGTTAGACACTATTTGTGAGAAAAAGGGCACCATAACACAATTCACTCCACAAGAAATTTGGAAATGGCATACTGTACTGCTTAGAATTTGTGCCAGAAGCTCCAATATGAACATTTCAGAGTGTTTAAGTGTCAATCTGAGGACAGTGCAGAGGATTTGGAGAGAGTTGAACGAGTCTAATGGTGATTACAAAGGTATGACAGCTCAGAAAACTAACTTTGATCATTCTGATTAGAACTTCTGAATTTGTTGGTGAAGGCCTCTGTTTTGAAGCTGATACAAATAATTGCTTTCTAACTATCCCCGTCTCAGCCAACTCAAAAAAACCGCCCAGCATTTGAAAAGCAAACGCTCTCCTCCTACTTTGCGCACTTACACGACTTCTTGTAGCTCCGAGTGTTAAGAAACTTAAATTGTCAAATAGCATGAGTCATTCCTAAACACCATCCGTACACATGGCTTTAGCTTTCTTCCTACGCCTCGTTGTTCAGAAAACGGTTTCCTTTTATACAGCTTAGAGCCATGTAATCTGCATATGAGCAACGAGATTTTCATTACTTTCTGAGAACTAACCAACATAAAACAGCTGTGCGCCACCATGTTGGTTTTCTGTTTGTAATTAATACGACGTGCACATTTCTAAGGTAGGTCATTTTTTCTCACATCACTTCTTCTTCCAATGCATCTCTTTTAATTACAATAGCCTCAGACTCAACACGGAGGTCTATATCAAGTACCTTGAGGAAGTAGTGCTGCTCTGGATCAAGAGGGTGGCTGCTGGAAGGTCCTGTGCCTGGCAACAGGACTCTAAACCATGTCACACCAGCAGGAGAACACCAGCAGGAGAACGTCAGACAATTTCTGTGACCACATCCCCCTTTACATCTGGCCACCTAACTCCTCAAACTATAATGCTCTTGATTATTGTGTGTGTGGGATGTTTTTGAGTGAGGAACCACAAAATTCCTTGCAATGCTAAAGATAAACTGAAGGCAGGAATTATGGCAACATTCACAAATTTAAACAAAGAGACCATCCAGAAGAGATACAGGAAATTCTAAAGTCATGGCTGAAGCCAATAGTGATTTTATTGAATAAATTTACTCTTTAGTATTTCAAGATAATTTTGTATAATTTTGGTAAACATATCTGTTAAAATGAGATGCCAGTGTTATTTCCAGTTTTGCATAATTTAGATAACAATTTATCCATCACACCCTGCACATACATTAACTGTAAATTTAAGTTACAAAATATAAATAGAATTTTCAATAATAAAAAAAATAACTAGACTTAGTAGAACAATTGAATAAAGGTAAATTCAGAGGTAAGATTGTATTGTATGAATCTTCCCAGTTAGGTGAATCATCATTCAAAATCTTGACTTTTTACCTGGTCTAAAGCACTGGCTCCTTGCACCATTGAGTAATATGTAACTATTTCAAAAAAAGAGGTCCTTTTTCTAATTTTCATATAACTATAAATGCAAACATATACAGTAAAACAGGACCGAAAAAAGGTGCAGATGACTATATATATATATATATATATATATATATATATATATAGTGACATAAATAATAAATATACATATGAGGAGGGTATACATATACATAGTATTATTCAGGTGTTAATAAAACAGTGCTCAATGTATGAACAGAGCTGTATTATATATATATATATATATATATATATATATATATATATATATATATATAGTGTATCAAGGCAGCAGAAATATAACAGAAAATGAATGTCTATTATGTTTAATCATGAGCCGTTCTAAACATCATATTTTGGCTTTAATTTCAGGTGAAAATAAAGACAAAAATTGTCCCATTTTTGGATATTTTTGTAGCCCCTCTGAAGATGGCTTGTGTGAGCCGAAATCTTAGAACCAGCATAATAAAAATATCCAAATTTTGGACAATTTTTGTCTTTATTTTCAACTGAAATTAAAGCCAAAATAAGATGTTTAAAACGACACATGATTAAACATAATACATTCATTGTCTGTTATATTTAACAATATATGTATAGAAAATATATATATTTTCACATGTACATAAATTTCAGTCTCTTTATATCGCTCACATGTGCCCAGCAGACATTTACCATTTATCTTCAAGAACATTTATTTTTCAAAGACAATTGAAATAAATATAGAAAAACATACTTCCAAATCAAATGCAGTTAAAAACTCAGAAAAATGTTGATTTTCTAAAGATTGACATCGCTTCGGCGGAGGTGTTTCTCTACCAATTTCATTCCACAGTGATTCATAAGAGAGATGAGGATGGGAACAGCAACGCTGAAAAGAAATTTAACTACATTTTTATCAGAGTGATCTAAAATGGTAACTCAGTAAACCCATAACCTTACAGTTATTAATTGAATTTTCAATGTATAATGTTTGGTATATGGTATCAATATTCACCATTGAATCACAGATCTGTAAACAATGGGCTTTCTTTACCCAACCCTAGTAGATATAACAGTGTATATATATTGACACTATAACTGAGGATGATAGATAAGTAATCATAGATGTTTTTTTTATATGTTTGTTCAGTAAAATATTTGGCTCACTTTACAGCAAGGCCCAATTATCCTCTAAAAAAAAAAAAAAATATGAACATCTCTCATTGGGAGCCCAACAGCTATAATGCCATGTCTAGCTAAGGGGGCTTCCCCAAAAAAAGTAATGCACTGTATATCAATTTAAATGTCCTTTGATAAAAACGTAAATATATATGTTGGTCACACAACAACAACATTATCAAGGAGACATACACTACATATATCTAATTAAAGTTCAACTGCACAATTTTTAAAACAAACATTCCTGTCTTGCTACACAGCATTAAGAACAGTTTAAAACTTGGTGTCCACCAGAAATCAACCGACAAAAGCATGCTAATAAATTTCTAATCTTATAATAATAACAAAATAAAATCTGGCATATTCATCAGATTCTATTTAAGAGCTGTTGTGAAGATGAACACACATCTCCAGAATATGATTTGGACTCATCAAGGGAAGCATATATACTGATCCTGAAACTCATCAAGAGGAAGTAGTAAGAGAGTGAGAGCAAGTTGGAAGCAAGCTTTATATCCTGACTATAGAATTCAGCAAGACCACATCAACTTCAAGTGACATTATATTCTTGATTGCATTATGTTTGCATTATGTTCACATTATGTTTGCAATGAAGATATAACAGTAAACATGAGATTTCAAATTCACACAAAAATATTTTTTCTCTCTCACTTAACAGAAATTACTGGCAAAGAAAATTAAAAATTCACAGGAAATATAATAATTTCTTGGATTAACAAATTATTATAATATTTAAGTGCCAGACATTTACAAATTGCAAGTACCTTTGAATGATTTACTTAAGAAGGGTACAAAATGAAACTGGTCAAGAAGCTTTTGAAGGAATTAAAAACTACTAACTTCAGAGTTATTGCTGACACATTATGATCCAGAGTGACAGATAATGGTAGTGTTAGATGCAAGTGAATACGGCATATGAGTGGTAATAGGCTATAAATTCAAAGATGCTACAGTGAAATCAGTTGTTCATGCTTCAAAAAGTTTGACAAATATGGAAAAATGCAACAGTCAAATTGAAAAGAAAGTGCTGCTATAATTTTTGCTGTAAAGAAATTTCACAGGATGACAGTAGGAAGACAATTCATATTGTAAACTGATCATCGTCCATTATTAAGTATATTTGGTTCTAAGAAAGGGATTCCCACTCATACTGCAAACAGACCACAGCATTGGGCTCCAATTTTATTGAAATCTGATTTCATAATAGAATTTCTATTGTCCAAAATATTTGGAACATGTAGATAGTTTGTCCAGATTGATATTGAAATGTAAAGAAGATTTTGAAAATACTGTGATTGCTTCACTGGAATCTGAAAGAGAAATTAAAAACCTGGTGTGTAACACTATTAAAGAATTGCTGTTCATGATAGACAATATCAAAATTCATTCTAAAATGAATACATTTATTTAAAAAAGTATGAATGATTTCAAAGTTGAAATGAAATAAAACTAAAATTAACCCTGTTAACAATAATTCAGTATTTTCTATTTTTGATGGCGTACTTTTGTACACAGAAAAGGTTGTAGTAACTCTGTTATTGCTACAAAAAAGAATTTTGAAACAATTCCACATAAAAATATCCAGGAATAGTGAAAATGAAGTCCCTGATGAGAAGTCAAAGATATTCAAAATATAGTTTGAAAATGTAATGGTTGTAATTCAGCAGCAAAATCAACATCTACAAATTATCAGGAATAGACAAGCATTGATAAACCAAGACTACATATGGACTTTATTGGACCATTAAACACCTTATACTGTTTAACTGTGACCAACAGGTTTACAAAATGGATTGAGATATTAAAGTGTAAATGACAATTAAATTCTTATGCAAACCTTTTGCAAGATTTAGAGTACCTGACAGCATGATATCTGATAACAGAATGCAATTTACTTCTCTGGAGTTTAAAAATTTCTGCAAAAGCTATTTGCTTTGAACACTTGACAACACTGATTTATCATCCAAAATTGAATGGTGCAGCTTAGTGGTTTGTTGATATCTTCAAAAGGGTATTAAGAAAAGTTAAAGGCTTGGAAACAGAAGAAACAGCACTACAAGAACTTTTGAGTATATTGAATAATATCAAATGCAAACATCACTGTGAAAATGTCATCTGCAAAGCTCATGTTTGCTTGGAAAAATGAAATCCATTTTCACCAAATTGCTTCCTGGGAATAAAACAAAAATTTGAAAATACCAGGTCATTTCATATTGGCCATAAAGTTTTCCTTAAAAGCTTTAAGACCGGAAATGAAAATTGGCAGGAAGGAAAAATTATTCAATGCCTTGGTAGTATGATGCACATTGTCAATTGTTGATGATTTCAACATAGAAGATATATAGAATCAATTGAGGTATAGATATGCACAGAATAGGAAATTAGTACAATTTAATTCACTGGTGGACATATTTTGATACTTTTGAAGTACCTATTCCTAAAACAAATACTCTAATACAACACCAGGGTAAGAGAAAATGTAATCTGACTGAAACATTAAAAGTGGAACTATATTAGAAAAAGTATCAAGTAAAGAAACAGCATGTCTAAAAATGATGTACTGTGAAGATGAACACTCCTCTTCAGAATATGACTTGTAGTCATCCAAGTAACATATATACTAAAGAACTAAAAACAGAGTTAGTGAGAGTGAACCAGAAGTAGTTTTATATCATGACTACAGAATTCAGCAAGACTATGTCAATTCCACATAACATTATATTTTTTGATTGTATTATCTTTGCTCAATGCAATGATGACATAAGAACACTAAAAATATGCAGCCGAGATTGTTTATTTGAAGAGACATTGAAAACACTTTCAGATTTCTCCAGTACCCTAATAAAATATCCAAAAACAAAAAACAGCTTCTCTTGAAAAATCCAATGAATCAAAAACAAATTATGCTACCAACTATCACATCTACAATTGAAAAGAATCTATCTAAACTCAACATAAAATTTATTACTATTATATCCCAAGCAATAAAAAAATCTTAGTAAATATTAAACAAAACAAAAACCTGAAAGAGGAGTTTACACCATCACCTGTAATAATTGTCATAAAAACCTGCAACCCCTAACAACATAGGAGAAGCCATCAATTGATTTATTACATCTTAGACCACTCAACCACTTTCTCAGTCTAAATGAAGCCAAATCAAGCCTTATAAACACAAATTTTCGATTTCTTGTAAATACCAACCTCTGCTCTGAAAGTGTATCTAATGTAAACAACTGTAAACAGACAATGTTACAGAAAGTTCCAAAGATTAATGAAATGGATTAACAATTGACATATTTAATTTATCAGTTTGTACATTATTTTTAACTGATATTTGTATTTGAGTCTGACTTCCGGACCTATGTCGGTATGTCTGCCAGTCCTTTCAAACAAAGACTGTATAACCACAGGTACTCTTTTCGAACCCCGGTCAGAGGTACCAGACAGCCCTTTCGCAAGCATTCTGGAAAATGAAAGAGGAAGGGCTGGATCCTGAAATTAGCTGGAAACTAGTAGGTTCAGCCCATATTCCGAGGAATTTTCATGATAGGTGCTGTCTATGTTTACTGGAAAAAATTTCAATATTAAAATACTCCCACCAACACCGGCTACTGAATCTTAGGAGGGAATTCATCAGTAAGTGCTGCCACAAGGCAATTTTTTTGAATACTTAAATTTAGAATTTAAATCCCTGTTGACTAGATGTTAGAATATAAATTAAAAGGATTCAATTTAAGTTTTAATCTTAATTTTACCTTAACGTTAACCTTAAAAAGTATTTTAAACCCTTCCTTCCTATCTCAATCTCCTTTAATTGCCTATCTTTAGAAAATATGGATTATTTTACTAAACCCCTTTTTCCTTGGTTAACACATATATGTATATATTTTTTTCTCCAATAATTTTTCAACTGATAACTTCCTGTAATTGGCATTTAGCTCGCATCTACCTAAAAGGTTTAATTAAATAAACTTAAATAAAAATTTTAAAAATCTTATATTGAAACCCATTCCTTCCCCCCTAAATACACCTCTTCAAACAGCCCAAAATCTTAACCTTAAAAAAGTAATTTAACTCCTTTAGTTGTCTATCTTTATAAAATATGAACTCCTTTACCAAATCCCTCTTTTCCTTTGTTAACACACACATGTATGTACATGTATATATGTGTATGTATATATATGTATATATATATATATGTATATATGTGTGTGTATATATATATATATATATATATATGCATATATTTCTTTAATAACTTTAAATTCATGACTTCCTGTAATGGATAAACTTAATTAAAACTTTATTCCTAATAGTAAAATCATTTCCAATGCATTCCTATAGTAAAATCATTTTCAGTGGAATTGAACCACTGCTAGACTTGGGCTTAGTAAAATCATTTCCAATACATTACTATAATAAAATAATTTTTAATACATTTCTTTTGTAAAGTCCTTTTCAATGCATTCGTATAGTAAAATCATTTCTCATGCATTCTTAGAGTGAAATCGTTTCTAAATAAATGTTCCTGGTAAAAATCATTTACAATGCATTAGTAAATGATATCTTTCTAAATGTATTCCTATAATTGCAAAAATTTCAATATTTAAACAATTTTAGGTGGGGGCAGTTTTTCATACAACTTTATAGTGGATTGAAAGTGGTTGGTAGTCTGCTTTAGGTCTGCCTAAATAACCTTTTTTCTTTTTTTTCTCGATTTTGATCTCATGTTTTTCCTTCCGTCTACCTTTTTTTTTTTTGCTTTTACTATGGAATATCACAGATTTTACAAGTAGTCAAATTCTCTTCTCCAATCTTCTCACTTTGTCTTTTTTTTTTTTCAATTGGAATAGATAGATCTATCTATCGCCTGGTTCACACTCCACCCACGTCTATTGAACAGGTTAAGAGGCTCATCCCTTGTTCCCTGTTTAGGATGTGGTTTCCGGCTTTCTCTTTTCCAATCTTTTCACTATTACATAGCCCCGATTAAAAAAAAAATATTACATTTAAATCTATTCCTCCCCCTCCTAAATATACCATTTCAAACCCCTGTAAACATTCACTAGCCTCTACCATTTGATATTTGATACCCTGTCTATCTCTTGTCTCTACACCGTGTAACCTCGCCACTACCAGCCCTGTCCTGTTCTACTTTGCTTTAAAAAATCCCACTTCTCTGACCTTAAGGGAACTCTCAATTGTTAACCTGGCCCCTTCCCCCTTTACCCCAGGGCCTTCGCCATTTGGAACAAAACAATGTCGCTGTTAGAGATCCCATGTTGAAATGTGCATCCGATACCTTTGAACTTTGAAAATTTTCTCTAATATATATATATAAAAAAATATTATATGAAATAGAACAGACAGCAAATATCTCTTGAGCTTTTTGGTGAGAATTTCCTGATGCTGGATTAGCCACTTTATTTCAGGTGGAAACTTATAAAAGAAATTGGAAAAATTTAATCTTAAGACCTGAGTATTTCTAAACCAAAGACCACTCCCTCTTCTAATATACAATCTTTAAGAAAAAAATATTTTGATAGTTACTTTCTCATTGCACAGAGTAACATTTTCATAAAGTCTAAATCAAAGAGTTTAAAAAAAAAAAAAGAAGTCTTACTTTGATAAGTGCAGAGGATTTAGAATTTGCTGATTGACAACTGCAATAGAAAGAAATGTTGATCAATTGAAAATTAATAACAAATCTGTTCAGTTACATTAAGGTATACTACCTGGATATGTAGTGATAATGAATTAAGTCTTGCCATATTTATATACAACTTCATAGACTCGTATGTATTGTCCATCTAGTAATGAGAGAGATACATTTAAGTAGAAAAATTTTAATCACACTCTTCGCAACAATGGTGTTACTGATAGGATCTTTATTACAAACGAATGAATCTGGCTTTGTTGAAAAATCTCCACAATGTTTCCTAGCCAATGTTAGATCCAAGACATTTAGTTTTTAAAGTTTATATAAAAAAAAGTATCTTCTGATTTGCAAGTGGGATAAAAAAAACCTATCTTTTTATCCAAAACACTACAAATTATCACTTCAGTGATTGCTGATTGGCCCAATTTTGTGTGATTCAGCATCATAACTAAGCAGGATGACACAAATCTCTGAACATTCTCAGTGTGGGCTACCAACATAAGACCTGCTTTTAGCCCCCTAGGAGGAGTGATAATTTCACTAAAATATAATCTAAATAAAGAAACAAATTATTTTATCATTTTTCACAACTGTAATAATTATCAAATAATAGAAGCAAAAATATATATTCTGAGCAACATGTCAAATGAAAAAAGCTAATACTTATAGCTTTGAGTTTTTATGATGTGAACATATCAACATGCAAATATATTCAATTGTTACAAACCGTTCTGTCAAATCAACTGTTACTGTCTGATCAGTAGAAGTTGCTATATCTGGAGTTCCTAAAGTGAAAAAACAAAATATTAATTAAAAAATCATCTACTAACATCCAAAAGATTTTCTGAAGCAGAAACTTACTGTATAATGGTTCATTTGAAGTATTTTCTCCATCTTTATTATTTTTATCACACTATTTTGGTTACTATTCCTTCCAACTTTCCTCAACTATATAAATGATTAAACTGATAAAAAATTCAACAAAAGTAAGGAAGTTAGAATTAACTAAAATACAATTACAACACCTCCTTCTCAAAAAAATAAATTTTTAATTAACAAAAAAATAAAAAAAGAATGGTAACTTACTTGATTGATTTTTTAATTGTGACAGATGATAAAGAGATGCTGGGAGTAATCCATCCAAGTTGATGGAAGGCATCTGCTTAATAATCTATAATTTATGAGAAAATATCAAGAGACACAAATTTAATGTATTTTTTAAACAAGAAATAAATTATTGATGATCTTTTCATCTTCTACATACTTACTTTAATGATAGTATTAAAAAACTCAAATGCCCCAAATAATAAAATATGGTTGCACATAGCGGTGAAAGCCTAAGACTTAGTCGACATGTATTATATATATTAATACATGTTATCTCTTAAGTTTTAGTACTATTATTAAAGTTAGTATGTAGATAAAAAAATTTGTTCATTTTTAATGAATTCAAAGTATTTAAAATAATAAATATTAGTAATTTGAATTTAACAAGTGCTTTTATTAAATATTTTTAATGATAATGCAAACCTCTGAAAATTATATTTTAAACTTGTCATTTAAAAGCATTTTACAATAAACAATTTTTGAAATGTGGTGATTTTTAAAAACTTATTAAAATTAAAAACTTATTAAAAAGCTTATTAAAATTAATGCTCTTAATAATAAAAAAAAATAGCTATCTTAAAATTCTGTTGATAAAAATTAATGTGAATATTATAAAAGAAAAAACTAAAAAAAAATTAAAAGAAATATCAAGAGTGAAAATATTTTAAAACAGACCTTTTGATTGATTTGTAAGGATCATTGGTTAATTATTTATCAAGAGATTATAGCTATATAACTGCAGGATAATTTCTCATTTTTTTTTTATACCTTTGTCCCTTCATGCAATTATGGCTCTAAACACTTTCCTTTCCTTTCTGTGAATAGACACGACAGCTTGGAAAAGATAGTAGAGTGGTTTCCCTTTGTCTTCTCCACAGTTATGAAATCAAGGTAAAACTTCTTTTACTAACCAAAGCCTATCTTGCTAACACAGGATAGAAGAGGGATAAATTCATGCCTTTCGCAAGGATATTAATGCAAAGTGAATGCAACAGAGAAGATCAGCTCCTTTCTCTGATCTGATAACAGTTGTGCTACCTGTACATTTTTTCTCTTAGCACAAAGAAAAGAAAAATTATTTTTCTATGAGATGGAAATACATTAACTGATATTACTATAAAATATTTTCCATCTTTCAATTTATAATTTTCTGTTATCACAATGTGTGAGATTTAAAAACAAAATGATGGAAAGAAAAAGAATAGAGATGAATTTGGCGAGATATGGACAAAGATATTAAATTAAAAAAAATTTTAAACACATTTTAAAATGCATATACTATAATTTTAAAAATCTGATTCTCAAATTGTTTTTTTCTTGAATCCCAATTAAATTATAAATCTCAACTTACCTCAGCAATGTCACCCGATGCTGCTGAATCTGAACGTCGCTGAAGAACATTCTAAGATTGAAAAATGCAAAACAAAAAAAATAAAAACATCAGTAATAATCTATATTTATCTGCATATATTTTTCTGTTTGTCAGTTTCTTTTTCTGTATCATATAAGCACATATTTCAAGAAAAGAAGACAGTTAATGCAAGAGATGTGCATATGCATGCACACACACAAGATGGTCTTAAAATTACTTTCTGATTTTTTATATATATCTTAAAACATTAAAAAATAAATTAAAACACAAGATTTAATTTGTAAAATTATTTATAGACTTAAAAATTCTATAACTGTTAAAAATTATACCTTGTAAATTAAAAATTTTTTTTTAAATTACATTTATTCAATTAAAAGAAAAATGACTGTTGGCAACCACCTCCTACACAGTAGAATGCAAAAGGGGGACAAAGGATGCAACTACCTAGGCATCCATATCAGTGGGGGATTGGGGTGGCATCCAATTAAAGAGTGAAATAGAAATTTAGTTTTTGAAATTGTTAACTTTGTGGTACAAGCGCCATAGTCTCACAAGCTAGTGTGAATGTGGACCCATGTTTAGATAAGTGAGGCCGGAGTAGATCCCCTACTTGAATCTTAGGGGCATACAATCATGGTACCATCAAACCTCTGCTTGTCACTGCCAAGACCACACTAATATACTATATAGTGCGATCTTGTCACTGCTCACACCCTAGTATATGTGTGCGCATATCATTCAATATGTCATTAGTTAGTTTTCCATCTTGTCATTTATTTGCAGACTGAGAAAGAGATCTCTTAAAAAAAATCTCTTTCACTGGAATTTAAGGTACACATAAATAGCCCCATATTATGATTGAACATTAAAAATTGAGATTTGGACATCAACTAAAAAAATACTGAGTTTTAATGTAGGAAATACAGAAAAAAAATTTTTTCTTATTCAAAGCCTTGAAATTGTTTGCTATGATCAGACAAATTTTGTTAAAGGAGTTTTGTGTCTGAATTACTGTAAAGATTGCAAAGTAACACTGTTTTATTAGATCATTTTGATCACATATTCTTTGTTCTACTCCACCGTAGATTTAGTATTGATTAGCATGAGGGCTACATTCCTTTATATTTCTTCTCTTCCCATTGAATGACTCATCATTTATATCGATTGCATCTGATCTGCTGCTTTAATTCAAATGCAAAACCTTCATTTGGAAACTTAAATCAGTTACAAGCAAAATATAATTATATATTAATCCTCATTTTTGATGATTCTATATTGCACAGTGGAGAAAATCCTTTTCTAATATAAAATATGAAAAATCATGAGTCAAATTTAGATCTTAGTGATTAAAAATATACATATTTATTGTCAGTAAATATTAAAATCATAGACAGTTGTCAAATAGGGGGACATTTTGCGTCAAGTGTGAAAGACGCTTTCGTCCTCATTACAGTACAAATTAACAATTATTATTTTGCATACACAGATTTTAGATAACTTGCATATATAAAGTTACCAATTAACAAGAAAGGGCTAAGTAATTAAAACCTAGAAGTGATAAAAGAACACGTTTCTCTACTAAGGACATGAAGTATCATGACTTGATTTTTGAATATTGTTATACTTATTATATTTTTATAGCAACGTTTCAACTCTTCATCAAGTTAAGCAATTTGTCGCTAGTGATTTATTTTAGATGACATCTTTGTGATTTCACTTATATCTTCTACTTCTTATTATATATCAAACATGATTCCTTAATCCTCGCTATATCCTTCTCTGACAATTCATATTATCGCTTGATAAATAACTTGATCATAACTTTTTTCTCTTAAAAGTGAAATTTAGGGAAAAGTCTAGCATTTTACAAGAGCAAATTTATAAATCTGTTATAAAAGGATTCCAGTTGAATTCTTTGCATTCACTTACACACAAATATCCTTGAGAAAGGTATTAATCCGTCTCTTCCCTCCAGTTATGGCTTAAATAATAAGGCAGATTGGGTTTTATAACCTTGACTGGCAACCAGTCTACTGCAGAAAGCAATGGCAACCTACTGCAGGATAATCTTCTGCCCGGTTAGTCATGTCTCTTTCAAGACATGATCGCCTAAAGTGTGTATCACATATGACACTTAACTGACTAACTGAATATAATAGTTGGAAACAGGATTAAGGCTTCTACTGGTCATAAAGAGGGGAATCAGTTTTATATTGTTATGAACTAATAAACTGATCCCCCACTAATTACTACTTATGTAATAATATTTAGAGGAACGGAGGTAATTAATTTTATTAATTAATTATTAATTGGAAAATTTTTTAAACAGAAGAAATAACTATTATAGATCAGAAGAAAATGTACTAAAAGAATTTTTTTTATTCTCCGAATATGAGCGAAGGAAAAAGAAACAAAAGGCAACAAGTTTTGTTTTCCTTGTTGTTATTCTAAATCTGAGAAGAAAAGAGAGAAAGAAAAGAGAAATAAATTTGTTTTTATTTTCGCAGTTAGATAAAATACAGAACAATAGACATTGGAATTTAAAAGAACCAAGCCCACCCATGAAAGGTAACAAGTTTTGTTTCTCTGTTGATATTCTAAACCTGAAAGGGAGAGAGAGAAAGTGTGACACTATCCTCGGCCCCGGTCGCTGTTGGCTTCGATCCAGCCAGCTGGTCGTTGATTGACTGTCACGGTTTTCTCCCTTGTTCCACGTTGTGTTGATTAATCACAAGGCAGTCACGTGAGTTTCCACTAGCTGTCTCTCTGCCAAACTAAACCAAGCCAGGAAGTGTGCACACAATTAAGTAATAAAACAAAGAATTATAACACCAAGGAAAATAAGTGGACCAATGGCTGAAAAGTGTTGTAAAATAATGTCTTTATATACAGATTATATACAATAGTCTCTTGAATAATTTCCCATCCCTGCTTCTATCAACTGGTAGCAGAACAGACGTTTCTTAGGTAAATCAAATTATTCTCCTAAGCAATAACAAGGAATCTGGCTGGCTGCAGCTCGCTGCTTCGAACAGAAGTTTGTTATATAAGTCTAGTCAACATGTTGCTTGTTTTCCGGAATGTTACGGAAATTGCCGAAGTGCTGGGTTATTCTCTTTCAGTTAGCAATTTCAAACTTGTCTGAAAAATTCTCTTGTCTGTCTCTTAACTCTGGTTGGTTGATTGGCGACAGGCTTCTCTACAGTCGGCACCCAACGGCATGGCAATCATCTCTCTGTCTCTTTACTTCTTCAATTGGGAACTGTCTTTGGTCATTACGTTTCTGGACCGGGAAATCAAACTCTCTGCCACTCAAGCTGCAACTACTCATTTTGTCTGTAAATTCTCTTCTGTTGATCTCTGCAACTTCACTCGAAATTTTGTCTGCAAGTTCTCTTGTCTGTCTTTATCTCTGGTTGGCTGGTATCAGGCCTCTTCTGTCGATCTTTGTCATTCCGACTTTGACTTCTCTGTTGCTCTCTGCAACTCAAAACTTTGACTGTAAAATCTTTTCTCTTCTTTCTGTAACTTTGGCTGGCTGGCAGGCTCTGTGGTTGGTGCCCAACAACATGGCGCCTATCTTCGTCATTACATCTTTAAGCCGGTAATTGGAACTGAACTTCAACTGCGCTCTGGAACCTTCTTCAAGCCAACTGGTCTCATCTCCGGTTCAACTGATTTTGGTCCCTCAAGACCCTGTATTTATGCACATGCCATGGTGTGGGGCCGACGGTCGCTGGGTGTCTAATCCCCCGTCTCTGAACCAATAAAATCCTGAGGTTAGCTGCTACTCGTTGTTGCCTGTGGTTTAACCAATGGGATTAGTCTTCTTTCCATGACATCAATTGTTAGTCGTCTCCCCCTTTCGGGGCTTGGTCACTGGACCAATGGAATCTCTCTCGATCTTATGACGTCATCTCCCCATACCCCTTTTCCTGGGCTGGACTTAACCGAATGTCTTTTCTCAAAAATTTTTCGTTCTCACGAAACAATTTCGGGGAGTTTTTTTTTCTTAAAACAATAGGCATTAACCTTTTTGAACTGTCTTCGCCTAAAACAAGTTGACAAGGGTCCATTGACATCGTTACCCAAATAATAATTTCTACCCACCTGTTTTTAATATCCATTCTCTGAGTCACCTATATTTTCAAGTGTCAAGAATGCCTTATCAGTCTTACCCTGATGTCAGTGAAAATAGCTTTTCTCTAAATTACTTGACTCAGAATCAAAACATTTATCTTTAGTTCTTTCACGAGAGTCACCTCGCCAACCAGACATTCCGGGCCCCAAAATGAAGTTTCCCTTTCCTTTACCAAGAAACAATAACAAATAAATTTATCTTTCCTTTATGTTTAGATGGGTGAGAAATTAATCACCTCCGTTTTCCTTTGCTCATATTCAGAGGATAAAGAAAATTTCTCTTAGTATGTTCTCTTATGATCTATAATAGTAATTTGAAGATTTTCCAGTTATGGTTATTAATTAATTAATAAAATTAACTAATTCCGGTCCGCTACAAAATATTGTTATAAAAGAAGAGAAAGAAAAGAGAAATAAATTCAATTTTTATTTTCGCTGGACATTAGTAATTTGATCGAATATAAAATAGATGAAATTTAGAAGAATCAGTTACCTGCCAAGGTGATAACAAAGGAAACAGAGAATTGCCTGGCTAGCTTGACATTAGGAGAAAGAATTGATAACAAAATATTTTCTGTCATCAAGGGAAGGCTCTGAAAATATCTGTGACTTGAAAATAGATATTGGAAACGCAGATGCAGAAATTCTTTTGTGAGAAAGAAAATTCTCGGGATAAGTCCAGCCCAGAAAAGGTGTATAGAAAGATGACGTCATAAGACTGAGAGGAATTGGTCCTGTGAACCAGCACCTCGAAATGGGGGTGACGACCAGCAGTTGACGTCATAGAAATAAGACTAATCCCATTGGATGAACTGAAGACAACAACAAGTAGCAGCTAACCTCAGCATTCTGTTGGTTGCCGAGATGAGGGGTTAGACATCCAGCGTCCATCAGCCCTACACCATGGCATAGGAATAAATACAGAGTCCCGAGGGAGCAAAATCAGTTCAGTTCGAGTGGCAGTTAGTTTGAGTCCCAGCCCAGAGACATAATGACAGAGAGATAATTGTCACACAACTGGGTGCCAACCATAGAAAAATTGCCACCAGCCAAAGACAGTTCCCAGCTGAAGAAGTAAAGAGACAGAGAGATAATTGCCATGCTGTAGGGTGCTGACTGTAGAGAAGCCTGTCGCCAATCAACCAAGCAGAGTTTTTGAGAGTGATCCAGCCCAGAACAAGAAATCCACCTTGATTCTGATTCTGAAGATGAACCGCGCCAACCTACCCTACTCGTAACCTAGCACTTCGGCAATTTCTGCAGCATTCCAGAGAACAAGAATCAAGTTGACTAGACTTACGATGAACTTAGAACTCCATTCGGAACAACGTGCTGTGGCTAACCAGATTTCTCGTTTATTGCTTAGGAGGATAATTCAATTTACTTAAGGGACTTCCATTCCATTACCAGCTTGATAGGAGCAGGGATTGGGAATTATCCAAAAGACTGTTGTGTGAATTATTTTCTGTATTTAAAGACTTTATTTTATAATACTTCAGACGTCAGTCCATTTATTTTTCTTGGTGCCATATTTCTTTCTTCAATTGTGTATACACTTCCCAGTTTGGTTTAGTTCAGCAGAGAGACAGCTAGTGGAAAACTCATGGGACTACCTTGTGATCAATCAACACAATGTGGGACAAGGGAGATCATCGTGAACAGAGTCAATCTACAACCAGCTATCTGGATTGAAACCAACAGCGACCGACGCGGGTAGTAGCATACTTAATAATATAATACATCTCTTCCTCCTCTAGCTATGAGTCAAATAACAGGACAGATTGGGTTCTATAGCCTTGGCTGGCAACCAGTCTACCGCAGAAAGCAATGGCAACCTACTGCAGGATAATCTTCTGTCCAGTCAGTCATGTCTCTTTAGAGACATGATTGCCCAAAGCGTGTATCATATATGGCACTTGACTAACTGATAAAAGGATGAAAGTAATTTTGTAGAACACAGTTTTATGTCACATTCTGGAGGCGATGGAAATAAACATTGAAAAATCAATAAAAATGACTATGATTAAATATTGATTATCAGTGACCATGTGTTTATACAATGATTTTTATCTTTTCATTTGAACTGCACTGATTGTTATCTCATGAAATAATGCAAAACGCCAACAGTTTGAGAAAACTACCCTGTAACCTACTTCAGATCTTTCCAGAGACTCATCCATTGCAGGATCATTCGTGTTTACAAACACATGTCCGACTCTCTGGAGACTGAGACTGTAAAAAGAAATATAAGCATATTGAATGTATAATAAAATTTAACATATGCATGTCTGTAAATTTCTAGGATATATTTATATGATAAATATACTAGATAAATTTCACTTACAACTGTTTTCATTAGAAATATTTAAAATAATTTGTTTAGGCATTTTAAATTTTTATATTATGTAACTGAAGGATTGCTCATCCTAGAGTAAATAAATACAAGTAACAATATAATTATTGATATTTATTTTTAAATTTCAGATATATAAAAATTGCTTTGAAAATACTTAAAGAAACAGATGTTACAGATGCAAGCAAAGAGAAAAAATGCAGAGTATTTAAAACATTTGTTAAAGGTATGAAAATAACCAAAACTACTGTACTACCTTTTAGTAAACACTGCAAAGAGAAATATGTGAGATGAGCGAAGAAGTACATGAAAACTAATTTCTCAACAGTAATTTTTAGTGATCAATGAAGAGCTACATTGGATGGACCTGGTGGCTAGGCTAGAGATTAGATTCAATATGGGAATAATCAATCAACATAATTAGAAAACAATGAGAAGCAGGAGTTTTTTGAGCTAGTATTATGGTTTGTTAAATTATAGATCCTTTGATAGTTGAAGACAGAGAATTAATCTAAGTTCTTGGATAAGAATTTTTTGGGAGTTGGCCACAACCAAGAAAGTTTAAGCTAATGAGCATATTCCTGCAAGACAATGTTTGTTCACATTCTGTAAAGCTGATTATTGCTCTCCTTACCAAAAAGATTTCAAAGACATCAAGTCAATGGAATTACTTCCAACTTTTCTATATATTAATCTAACAGAAAACTTGTAGTCCATCAATAAAAAAAAGATGTATATAATAGCAGAAAATAATATTTAAACAAGGAAGGTTTCTGAAAAGCAATAAGAACTGCTATGTATAATAATAAAATTCATTGATGAAAGCCTGGTGAAAGTTATAGAACATCAACATGCTCATCTATAAACATGCAAAATACTAATTTCTTAATAAGAGATAGTGTGTTTACCAAAGATGTTTATTTGGTTTACATCTTTTGATTTTACTTATAAATAAAAATGTGTGTTGCATTTAGTTCTTATCAACAGATAATATAAAGCTTAAAAAGATATATTGCTCATATATCACAAAAATTTTACCAATATTAGTTGGTGAATACCAATTTTATTGCAAAAATATTAACTTGCATCATCGAATCTTGTATTTTATTTGATAGATCTTGTTATTATCATTTCATAGAATTGTAAACTGGATGACCTCATTTAAATTTAATTGGTTTCATGATTTTTCAAGTGTCACCCTGAACTTGTTTTTATCCAAATCTAGTCAATATTTTTATGCATGAAATTCAACAAAGTAGCTAATCTGAAATGTTTTCTTTTAAGAAAAGCCCATTGAGAGAAAAGCAAACCATACACATAGACTTCACATAAAGGAATAACTAGAAACAAATAAGTACATTTGTATCTTATTAGTAAGAAGAAGATTAAAAATAAAAGAATTAGCAAAGATCATAGGTAGCCTGAAACAACTGCTTTGTTAAGTTCCAAATTTTCTACCAATGTTCCAAGAAACAGGACTCACAATAAACTTGTAATGAAACCAGTGATCAACCCTGAACCCATCATAAAAATTCAGAATGTGGAGTTAATAAAAACTAAACATTTCAAATAACTTGGTGTATGAACCAACTAAAACAATTTAGAATAAGAGATAAGGAAATTGAACATTGAATATAATTAGAGTTTGTGTAGCTTTTATACAAAATCAAATGATTAGCCAAAGTATTCACTTCATGTGGTTTTATTTTTTTTATTTTTTTGTTTTACATTATGGTTCACCCTGTACAAAGCTCAAAGTATGGGAAGATAATAGTTAACTCTAGACTTGAAGAGGTCAAGATTGTAGTGATCAGGGAAACATCCTCTTGGGAGTTTGTTCCATAGAGCCATGGTTCATGGGAAAAAGCCATTTGAGTGGAACTTCTCACTGATGGAATATGTGAAAGTGTGGGTGGTTTGTTAAGTGGCATGGCAGGTCCTAGCCATGAAAGTCAAACCTGGTGGAACCAGGTGATGCAGTTCATCTGACCACTTTCCCTGGTAGTAGCGATAGGACAGTGACGAGTCTCCCACCACATCTCATTTGTGAGAGAGAGGTTGGAGTGTGGAAAATAATTCTTCTCTGACCCAAAGATGCCTTTGAACTCTATCAAGACTGGAAAGTGAGGTCCAGGCAGCTCATGCCCAAATATGGCAACAGTACTTCCTTTTCAACCTGATCCGGCTTTTATAAAGGTAAAAGATAGCCTGAGGGGTCAGGTACTTACTAGAGCAGTACGAGGAATCAATCATTTTACCTGCATCTCTAATGATGGATCATACATAGGAATTCCACTTGAGGTCGAGTGTGAGTCTGAGTTGGGGGCATTGAATGTAATCAGCCAGTTTTATTCCCACTGAGAAGTTAGTGTTAGATCAGAATATAGGTCAGCTACCAATCTCTTATTGTCAAGACTTTTGGGGGTGTGCCAGTATATCGTCCTATCATCAGCATAGATGTTTACAAATGATCAGAGTATATTTTGAGGTCACTTATGCAAATCAGATAAAAGGTTGGTCCCCAAGTGACCCCTGTGGGATGCCTGTGTTGACCACCAGGGTCTTAGAGGATTGGTTGTTAATAACTACCTTCAGTAATCTACCTTTGTCAATGGCCTTTAAGATATCTAATGCTATGGTTCTTGTGGTATATGTGTTGTCAAAGGCCTCACTAAGTTCGTGTGTAATGGCACTTAGGACGTTAGCAGTGGATTAGGCTGATCAAAGCCTGTACTGCTCATCGCACAAGAGGTTGTTTCTATTCAGATGCTCGACAGCCTTCTTGTTGATAATGGCCTAAAAAGTTGGCTGATGATACTGAGAAGACAAATGGATTCTTAAATAGCCTTGTCAGATGAAGACTTTTCTATGGATGTCATACATGGCACCAAACACCTTCAGAAATACCTAAAATGGCAGCTGCTTATAACTGCTTTCTCAGATCAATGATTAAAAATGGAATTCAGTGAATGAAGCTTGTTTGTCTTGATGAGGATCTTCCTTTTTTAAGCTATGTGAATTTGTACTACAGGAACAAACAAAGCACTGTACTAAATAACAGTATCATTCGATGAATTTCAACAGCCACAACAACTAAAATGAATAACACATATAACTTGAAGAGAAAATAATGATATAATCAAGACATTGAAATTCTACATTAAGAAAGAAGCCCCCATCAATACTGAAAAGAATGATAACAGTTAATGGACTTGAGAAATATATTTTTCTGAAAAAATTGTTTTAATAGAAAAATTTTATAAATTTCAACAAAGAGTAGCACTAATTGCTTAGTCAATGAATGGCAAATATTAACATTACTATTACCATATGAGTTTATCAGTTTTGTAGTCTTAAAATCACATTGTTTTGCACTTGTCTTTTCTGATTAATTAATATTTGTATTTAATAAAAATAAATCAGTTAAGTTCTCTTCTAATAGAAAAATGAATTAAAAACTAAAAATTCATACATTTTTTCAGCATGCATGGCGAGCTGTGTTCGAAGTCGACAGATATTAGCAGTTCCAGAAAATATTCCTCTTTCATTCAAAACTGGAAATTTATATAAAATCCTTTCAGTTATTCATGCACAAAAAGAAAAGCATATATGATTAAATAACATTGCAAATACTGCGCTCTGGAAAACAACAACAACACACACTTCTTTCACAGAAATAAAATAAAAGTTACTTTCCTTTTGTTATGGTGAAACACACCTATTCTATAGTGAATAGACTCTCTCACTTAATTTAAGTAGGAGTAGTAAGAGGAACGACGGTCAGTCGATGTTGGATGATAGTAGTCGACAGTTGAATACGAAAGTAATCAGCGACCTGGCAAGATTACACTGCGTTATACATATTATAGTCGAGTTCCTAATGTTTTGTACGTCGAACCTATTAAGACCGACTTTAGCACAAATACTAGCCTCCACTGCAAAAATAACTCCATAACACCTTTCTAGTCTGGTACAAGACTAGAGCATTCATAAAGATTAAAATAACCATCAAAGATTAGTAAGATCAGTTTGTAAATCATTACATAAGAAATTGTAGATATAGTAATAATATTAATAGTTTGAAAACAGCTTATTTCAAAATAAAATTGAGAATTACCTTGGGTAAGTTTACAGTTTTATCATCATGCTATGACACTATTTCTCGCTGGTATATATATATATATATATATATATATATATATATATTTCTTTTGTTTAATTTAATACAACGGAGAAAGAGGAATTAATATTAGTGGTATTATTAGTTGTGCTTTATTGTAATTCACGATGTGAGCTTATGTAAAAAACTCTTTTAGTACTATCATGTACTTGTAAAATCCAGGGAATAGAAAAATTAGCCAACAGAGGGGAAAGAAAGAGAGAAATATAATTATTCTTCTTTTGTGTATGATACGCATTATTTTGGGCTAGGTGGAAATTTGACAAAATGGTCAGTCATAACAAAATGTCAGGATTTACTTGATGAGGTCAGGTAGGGTCAAATTCCCAATAGTTGTTCCTGAGAGCAGAAAATTGTGGGAATTGAAAAATCTAAAGATGATGCAATCAAAAGAAGGAAGACAAAAAGGCATTACGTCATGTGAGCTGTTGATATTTCATTCGTCGAGCCATGGCTCCCCACAAACCGTGTGGGTGGAAAATAATCTCATTGGTTAAAAGCTTTGAGTTGGCCGAATCCACTGTGAGGATTGGGGATGGTTATAAAAATCCAAACTCGGCGAGAAAAAGTAGTTGTTGCGAGTAGTTGTTGGCTGGAGGGTAGTTTTTGTAAGTTGAAATGTAACGACTGTAGAAAAGGGTTCCCAACTGGGGAAGCCATGACTCATGGCTGGTCGCCTACCACAGAACTTATGACTAAAGAGTTAATGTCGAATGAAGCCTGCCGCCAATTAACTTAAAGAGTTAATGTTGAATAATGCGCCTTCGATAGGAATCCCAAAAGAACGTTATTGTTTTTTTAAAATCATGGAAGAATTGAAATTTTTGATTCTTCATTCACTCTACTTTGGTAAACTCCGTTAAACTCCGATAAGAACCCGAAAGAACTTTGTTGTTTTAGAAGTTGTATAGAGAATTGACAGCCCCGATTATAGAGAATATGTGAAAAGACTTTAATGAAAATTTAATGAATACGTGAAAATACTTTAATGAAAATTTGAAGAGTTCTGTTACTTTAATGAAACTTAAAAAATACATTTTTATTTTGAAGATTGGAAGCTCTGAGATTTTGGAAACAAACTCTCTCTCTCTCTCTCTCTCTCTCTCTCTCTCTCTCTCCAATGTAAACTGGCTTTCCGACAACTGTATTATCTGCTCCTGTGACTAATAATTGTTTTTTTATGAAGACATTCTTCGTAACTCTCCAGGCATGTTTGACCTTATTCATTTATTTAAATTTTTTTGGTGCCGTGTTTATTTTTAACCACAAGTGTACACAAGTGCCCGGTCTGGTTCTGGTGGAAAGATGGCTACTAGATTTGCACAACGCGACTTTCTGAGATCAAATCACAACGTGGGCAGTGGTTCGTTGTTGTAATAGATGTCTTGAAGACCAGCTTTTACGACGAGATCATCACGACCAGCAACAGCGGCCCGAAAGCGTCGACATAACTGGTACCGTTTCAACATCATCGCAGCGGGATCCATTCCCGAACCAGCAAGCAACCGAACCAACCGACCAGCTGGGTGGCAGTGTCACAATTGGTGCCATCATGACTGTCGACGAGAACAAGCATCACAACTAGACAGCCCGGGCAAAAGTGCTACAATGCAATGATTATGATTATTGCAAATATTTAAATGAAGCAAATGATTTTGTAATAATTTGGTATGAGAGAAAGATAATAATTGTCATCCACCTTATGATGGTAGAATGCATCTATGTAATTTGCTATGTGGGATAGTAGAGGTATAGTATTGCTAATGGACAGAATGCCAAAAGAAGAAGGTTTAACCAACCACTAGGATAAATAACCCAGATGTAAGTAAAAGGTAGTTTTATCTTGTATTTATCTGTACAATTTGAAATGAAGAAATTTCTGTCAGTGGCTAAGTACAGATATGAAATGCAAAACTTGCTCATGCTGTTATAGTTATCTTAAGAAAAAAAACGATGTATGAAACAAATAGGTTAATATGAGAAATTAAATTTATTTGAATACCTTGAGAAACTTGACATGATGTAGACAGAACAAAATAAATCTACTTTCTAATGTTTATTTTTCCAACTTGTTTAAACTAAAGAGTAAAATCTATTAATTTCTGATAAGGATTTTATCACATTTAAGCTTGTATTACTTTTTGTTATTTACTACTTTATATAAAACTGATATAAAAATTCATGTTGATGCCAAGTGCATTTTTGTGTTTGCACATACACACACTTTATATTTGTTATCTATTGTATATATTTTTGTAGGGATACAGAAGGCTATTATCTTCCATTGAACGATGTGATGTCACTTCATAGTGTGATGAAAGTTGTCAGTCAGTCAGTTTCCAAGAGTCCTGGGCTGAGGTTAGATCTGCCTCCCTTAGCCCCTTGGTGCAGCTAACAAGCCTATAGCACTGTTTTTCTATGACAATATATCTTTGCCAGATATAGAAAATATCTCTGATTTGTATTCCTCATGAAAAATCCAGGACTTGCTGTTTCCTCTTTACAAAATGTGTACTCACTAGCAACACAGCAGGTAAATTCAGCCCACGTGAATTTGGAATCCTAAATATGGCTTCTCCAGAAACACAGAAGAATTTCCAGCAACTCCAGTTCCCATTGAGAATTATTATTTGTAAGACTCTTTTCATTCATTTTTCACAATGCTTGTTGTATAGATATGTGTTATATTTTATCTGCATAGGACATGTGTAAATATGTGTATATAATTTTATGTATGACTTAGTAGTATAAAATTTTCCCTGAGAAAAAAGTATGTTTGTCATTCCTTTTTTTTCAGTTATTCTGTTCCATCAGTGAAATAAGGTATTATTATATCATGGATATAATAATGCCAATCTTAGTGGGGAGGGAGAATGCAAACAGGATAATAAACTTTTCTTCCCTCACTCACTCATCTGCTTGTGACTTAACCGAGATGATATAATATAAATGTTAAATTCAACAGGTACACATGTTTGAGTAGGCATTCTAATTTTTTTTTTGTTTTTTTTTTTCAACAGGTACACATTTTTGAGCAGGCATTTTAGTTTTTTTAAATAGTGAAATTAATGTCTACTAGGCTTAAGATGGAAGGAATTATTGAAAGAAATGTTCCTCCTGGCAGGAATTGAACCTACATTTCCTTTTTTATCTGAGAAACCACTTTCAGGCAAGGCAAACTTATATCTTTAGACTTAGGAAGCCATTCTATTAAAAAAAGCAGTGAAGCTGAAATGATAAGCAAAAACAATTAAGATATTCAGTTATATATATCGTTTTAGTAGGCATTCCAGTTTTCATATTCAACACAGACATTTTTGAGTAGGCAATCCAGTTTTTTATTAGGTTGTTACAAAAATAATGGCTGATTTCAGAAACATAATTTTATTCTTGAAAAATTAGCTGTAGAAATGTTGAAATTAATCAAAATATGAGCTTGAGCCTCTCTGCACCTCTGCCATCAATTGACGAGATTATTTATTCCTCGTTGATAAAAAATTATAGGCTATGATATAAAATCTTTGAAAGCTAATTCCACCTCTGGTTTGGACTTAAAAGTTTTACCACTTTAAAATATGCTTAAGTGCTTAAAACATGATAATCATGGATTCAAGATCAGAAGAATATGGAGGATGCAGTAAACTCTCATATCCATAGTCTGTGAGATTTTGCAACATCATTCTTGCAACATGTGCTGTGCATTATCATGGAGCAGAATTGGACCATGTCAATTCACCCATGCAGGTCTCATTTTTGCAGGCACACAAGCATTTCAGCAAGTTGATTGCAGTAAAGCTATGCATTAATGCTCTGATTAGCTTCCAGAAAGCTTTAGTAGATAACACCAATTGCAGACCATCAGTCACCATAATCTTTTACTTTGGATTTGGGAAATGTTTGGGGGACTCATCATGATCAAGCCATCGGCCTGATTGTTTATGGTTATCATAAAGAATCCACTTTTCATCACAAATGATTATCAGCCAAGAAAGAAATCATTGGTATTACACAAAAAGAGCATCAAAACACAAGTTTTTGATTTTCATTGAGATCATGAGGAACCTATTTATTGAGCTTTCTCACCTTGCCAATATTCTGCAAATGGCATGGGACAGTTGCAGTGCTGACACCAAGCATCTGAGACATTTCTGACACCTTGACATGGGTTTTGCTCAATTGCTTGCAATTGTTCAGTGTCAAGATTGCATGATCATTCTCTACTTTCTTCATCTTCAAGGCTCTCGCAACCAGCATGGAATTTTTGAAACCACCTTCATACTGTCCGATCATTTGTGGACCAATCTCTCTATGATCTGTTGATATTAGCAGTATTTTAGGAAGCACTGTGTCCAAGATTGAACCCATGCAAGAAAAGTAAACAAAAATCATGTTTTGTCATGTTCATAAGGGCTTCTATGCTTCAAAAATATTTCTTTCTGAAATAAATTAAAAATTATTAAAGAGCTCACATTAATTATTATCTATACCAAAATTCACCTAATATATACTGTGAATACTATGTTAAAATGGTTTGTTAAGATACAACACTGAGTGGTCATTATTCTTATAACAATCTGATAATCTCTCAACAGAGAGTTACTTTTGAGTAGGCATTCCATTTTTTTTTAAATATTCAACAGGTGGACATTTTTAATAGGCATTCTAGTTTTTTAAGCAGTGAAATTAATATCTACTAGCCTAAAAATGGAAGGAATTATTGTTAGAAATGTTTTTCCTGGTAGGAATTGAACTTATATTCCCTTTTTTATCTGAGAAGCCACCTTCAAATCAGGCAAAGTTATAACTTTAGTTTTACAAGAAGCCATTTTATTAAAAAAAAAAAAAAAAAATATGAAAAAAAACAAAAGCAGTTAAATTGAAATGACAAACAAAAACCATTCAGATATTCAGTGATATATACATTGTCTGCAAAAGTCTCCAGAACAGTTTTAGTGCTTTTAGTTCGTACCTTTAAAAAAATTTTATAAGGAAAAATGTTATTAAAGATGGAATAATAAACAACAATAGCCACTGGTACAATATATGCATGTCAAGTCCATTGTACACACTTGACTTTTTTACAGTTCAATCTGATTATGATCTAAAATAATTTTTTACAACAAAAATACATTAAATAAGCCAATCATGAACCAAATTTTATACTAATCAGCTGATAATAGACAACATATCAATATAAGATTTCACCTTGAGCCTTATCACAGTAGTGCAGGAATAACTTCTCACAAGTTTGAACCACAGACTGATGCAAGGAAGAGCTTAATTTTTTTTGTTGCATTTCACTCTGAAAAAAAGAATAAAAACAAATCGACTTAATTATAACAACCAATTAAAAAATGATGATCAGAACTGATTTTTATTAAATTTAAATGTTTTTTTATAAAAATTAATGTAAATGAGCCCTTGCTATATTACCTATTTTTATACAAGTCACAAATACTGCCAAAACATTTACAAACAAAATTGTAAACCTACCATGTGTTATTTTTAGACCATTTAGAAAATAACAATAACTCCCTTTGCCATTCGCATAAATTCAAGAAAAAGATTTTCATGAGCCATGAAAACCTTGTATTCAAGAAGTTCACATCTCTATGTGAAATTACATTTTGAACCCCCTTACAGATATAAAAATAGAAGCATACTTCTTCTTGAGGCTCAAAACAATTATGGAGGCCAGTTTGTTCTACACGTATGTACATGTGCACAATGGAAAAGAGACAGTCAGCAACTGTCAACTAAAGCCTTGTCTACACACACAATAGCAGAGATCAATCAGCAACTGTTTGCTAAGCCTTTGTCTATGAACTCACAAACACATTAGGCTGACCATTATAAAGTAAATCAGTCTTCACATTCCATACTGCAGTAAGAACACTTAAAATTACTTTATAAAACAAACTTCACTACAGGAAAAATTGAACATTTTGTTGTTATTGTATTAGGACCTTGAATAAGCTTTCATTGATTTTTTTCATGGAAAATACTGTTTTATTTACAAAATATTTTAAGAAACATATCACTGAAAGTATTGTCCATTGCTAGCAACTACTTTTCCCATCTTTCTAACAGCATTTGAATTCCACATTGGAAAAACAACATGTCTTTTGAGGTTAACCAAGATTTAACCCAGTGTAGATGTGGGGAAATGGTTAATGTTTTTTGAATTGACCTTGTGTGTAACATAACCGAACTTCTTAAAACTTACAGATTTTATCCAAAATTATCAGAAGTTTATCAGACGGTCTGGATTTGTGGAAGAATAAAAGTATACCTTTTGCATGTTTGAATAAAAATTTATTAATAGAAAAGAATAACATGAATTAATAGAAGTTAATTTTCAATGAGAAACAGTATTAGGAAGTTAAGGGTATCAAGGGTTCATAGTAGTAACTTGTTGAAATGAGTTTATGTGTACATAGACAGGAACGTATGTATGTATGTATGAGTGTTTATTGTTGGGTAGAATTGTCTTTGAAGTTATCACTCAGGGTGAATGGGGAAAAGGAAGGTAAGAGGTGAGAGAGAAAGATAGACAATAATAATATGATCGCTTGACATTTGTCGAGGGACATGTTAATTACACTTGTCTCGTTTCTCTCTGGTGACAGCCGATTTTGCCCCATCTTTTATTTCGTTTTTGGGGGCTCTGAACAGGTCATTTAGAAATTTACTACCGGATGTGATTCTGGCCTTTCTATTTTGTTTTTAGATGTTTCCTAGTTTTCTATTGGCCGAAAAACATTTTGCGTTGATGCGTGAAATTTTGCAAATTTTGTGTGCACTAAGCAAAGTTTGTAAATTCAAGAAAATTCACTTATTTCTAACAAAATCAATGAGTCAGTGTTTAGCATTTGAATTTTTTATATCTAGTATTTGTTATGTTCACTACAGCATCTTTATAAGAATGAAACTGCTGCTCAGCTAAGCCATACACCATCAATTGGAACAAGTGATAATCAGATGGGGAAATGTCTGGTGAATATATGTTTCTAAGTTTTCCAACAGGTCATTGTCATGTTGCAAAATCACTTTGTCATGTTCTGGTTTTGTGAAGATACTGAGAACCATACAATATAATAGGCAGAGATTCAAATGTTTGGTCTTTTCTTATATATCTACTTACCAAAGAAGTGTTATGTATCTGATCTTTGATATGTGGCTGAATATGGTTTACTTCCTGCAGAAGAACAGCTATCTACATAACAAAAGAATACAATAAATAAAAATACTTGGTATATATATATATATTATTTATTCAAAATAATTCAAAGTGAAATGAGAAAAAATACTAAAATGTTTAACTCATCCTGGCAGAAAAGATTTAATTATTCTCCTTATTAATTAGACATATGGTAAAACCCAAGAGTGAACCAATGGATTTTTATAGAATGGCAATGTAATGATTATCTTTAATTGATTATTCACAATGATAATTATTTAATTATCAATTACAATTTTAATTATTGTCAAGCTTAATTATTACTACTTATAATAATAATATTTGATAAGAGTAAAAGAGTGTGTAATACCAGTATGTAAGTCCTTGTATGAGTACTTACAGACTACTCAGGAGTGGAGACTAAAAGGGGCAATGAATGAAAGACCATTGCAGAAATTATTGGGAGATATATGATGAGAAAGTCAATGCATTTAAGGAAAAAAGTTTGTATCGAGCATTTGTGCATGAAACCCAAGAGGTTGTAGATCCAGAAGCATGGAGATAGCTAAAAAATGGATTCTTAAAGAAAACCAAAAGGATGATCTGTGCAGCACAAGAGAAGGCTTTAAGAGCAAATTCTCTCAAAAATTGTTTTGATAAAACAAGCTGAATGGGAAATCTATTGAATGTGTGCAACACACTGTCAGTGACTGAATTTAGTTGGCACAAAAAAAGAATACAGATGGGGCCATGAGAAAGTAACCCTCAGAATACATTGAAAATTGGACACCTCAAGTGTGCAGAGAAGTAGTATGAGTATTCACCATCATCAGTAACCAAGAATGAGCAAATTTTTTATAATCATTTCACCCAAGCACCATTACTGGTGCACAGGGGGTTAAAGTGAGAAAAAAGGAGGTGTTGAATGAAGGATAAGAGATGGATAGGAATCAAGGTGATAGATGATGGCATTTTACATTGCCTTTAAACTTTTGGAGATTGTAGCTATCAGGAAAGCAAGCAAACAGAAGGGACTCCCAAAAACAGGAAATGCAAGAAACTTAGAGTAAAAAACTATTTCTATGATAAAAGGGTGGCAGCTTAATGCCAATCTAGTAGCACGAAGAAATACATGTGGTTTGAGAACAAGGAAAAAAAACTCAGAGCATTTGCCATGAAAATACTTGTAAAAAAGGCAGAGGGAAGCTACATCATGTCAGTGAGAAAGTGATTCAAGGCGGGCTGCCAAGTGTGGATCAATAAAATTTCAGAACCTCCATTGGATTTTGTCAAAGACCTCAAGATAAATAGCAGGAGCATCCTACCAGACATGACAACAGTATTCAATACATAGAAAAATGGTAGATTTTTCAATGTGCAAAATGGATTCTGATGAGAAAAAAATTTCTGGCCTGACCCAGTGACCCAACTTTCCTAGCAGTAGATGCAGTTATGGATTCCATTTGAGGTCATTTGTGCGAATGAGGCCAAGGAGGCACAGCGTGCTGCTCACTAGGAGACTAGCGTCATCCATTCCGATGGCAGGCAGGAAAGTTACTGTGGTGGTTAAAAAAGAGCAGCTTCGTTTTTGAGGCATTAGAATTTACAGGTCATTTCTTACCCCATTCAATCACAGATTGGAGGAACTTTTCAAGGGCAACAGCCAGGTTTACTTTGTCAACCTTGGCAGAATTCTTATCAAGATTAGAGTAAATGGTGGTGTCATCTGCATAGATGCTTACTTTGGAACTGTGAACATTAGGAAGATCATTGATGAAGAGCAGAAAAAGTATAGGACTTGGATAGAGCCTTGAGGAACTCAACTATTAAGACAGGAGTAAATACTAGTGTAATCTGCATAGATGCTTACTTTGGAACTGTGGACATCAGGAAGACCATTAAGAGCAGAAAAAATATAGGAGTTGGATAGAGCCCTGAGTGATACCAGCCTTTGTAGGAAAGGATCTGGAAAGTTGCCCAGTCAAAAGAAATTTGATAACAATGATTGGATTAAATCAAACAATCATCCAAAAATACATTGGTCTGGATCTTGCAGATGGCCAACATGCTAAACCCTTTCAAATGCTTTCGAGATATCAAGAGCAATAGCTTGAGCTTTGCTGATCTTATCAAGAACTTGGTATATATATATATATATATATTTATTATAAATTATGTTTTAGAACATGTACATTATTTTTTAATATATGTCCTCGACAATCATATGTTTGTTTCAACGTCTGCTCCCTATATTTGGTTCAACAATGAACCAAATATAGGGAGCAGACGAATTCAGTTTTGCTTTTACCTCCCGAAGAAACGTTGGGCACCCAACGTTGAAACAAACATATGATTGTCGAGGACATATATTAAAAAATAATGTACATGTTCTAAAACATAATTTATAATAAATATTCACAGCTCTATACATCACTGTTTTAAATTAATGTTTTGGACGGAAAAAATTCTTTCTTCATTCTGTACCCACTCGAATATATATATATATATATATATATATATATATATATATATTCAGTGATGGTCGTTAGCACATCAGCAGTAGACCTGGTGAATTGGAAGCCATATTGTTTGTCAGATAAAAGTTTGTGAGATGCCTAATTATTTCAGCAGTGATAATAGCCTTGAATATCTTGCCAAAAAGAGGTAAGAGGCTAATTACAGTGGAGGACTTCCAACAAGAAGAAAGAAGTGAGACAATAGTTATATTGTCTCACTGCCCTGGGTCGCTATTTGTCTGATGGCCTCAACACAGTAGCTGGTCTTCAAGTCGTCTATTATAATGGCGCTCCCCCTTGCATGCTGTGAATTCTGATCCAAGGAAGACAGGCTGAAATCTTGCTAGCTGTATCTTTACCACATCAAACCAGGCCAGACATGTGCATACATTTGGTTAACAAAAATAAACGACACCAAAAAAAAAAAAAAAAAAAAAAAACAATTTGAAGACGCTTGTATAAGTTGCGGAAAAGTCTTTATATATATGAAAAAAAAAAATTAGCAAACAGAAACAGAATATACAGTCGTTGAATTCAATTTTCACAACAAAGCGAAAGTTTTCATTTAAGAATAATCAGCGCTTGCAATTTTCGAAATTTGTAAAAAAACAGTCTTTTCAGAGCTTGGAAATGGCCGAAGTGGGGTGTTTTGGCAGTGGTGGTAAATTCGTCTTGTCTCTTTTGTTTAGCATGGCAACAACTTCTACTGATTGGGATTTCTGGGGTCTCAATTTTTATGCTTGTCCCAAATTCTCTTGGGAGGTGCAGGATGGACCCGGAGTGTCTATGTGAATCAAATCATTGACCAATGAGATTACTTTCACCTCCACATTTTGACAGGTGGGTATATATCACTCTCTTGGTTCAATTGATGAGGCAACAATATTTCTTAATGACATCATTTCTTTTCATCATCTTCTTGATTCAACTGATAACGTCAACAATCTAGCCTTTAACTTGGAAATTTTAATTCAACTTATCTCCCATGTGACACTATCTCCCGCAGTGATACTTTCCCTTCTCCCGCGGGGATACTTTCCTTTGGTTAGTTTAAAACAACGGAGAGAGAAATCGATACTGACAATGTTATTGGAGTTCTATTGCGTCACGCGATGTGAGCTTAGGAAAAAAATAATAATTTCATTATTTTTCAAGTACTTCTAAAAAGCCGGGAGCATAAAATTATTTTGGATAAATATACATTTCTTGTCTTTTCATGTTTGTATAAATTTTGCTCCTTTCATGTTCATATAAATTTCCCTTCTTTCGGAGTTGAAATGTTGATTCCACTAATCTGAAAACATGTGGACAAAACATTTCATTTAGCGATTGGAAGCTATGATGCTTTTGGCGAACTTTCTCTCTCTGTTGCAACCAGCATTTTAAACAACTGTATATCAATTTCTACGATTGTATATCATTTTCGATAACTGTATTCCTGGGAAAAGAAAGACATTGTTTTTTTTCTTATATAAAGACATTTTTTGTAGCTCTCCAGGCGTGTTCGACCTTGATCATTTATTTTATTAATTTTTTTTTGGTGCCGTGTTTATTTTTTCCAAACCACAAGTGTACATTAGTGTCCGAACTGGCTAAAAGGGACGACTATTAAGATTGCAAGACGTGACCTCTGGAATCTAATCACAATGTGGAACAGTGGCCCGTTGTTGCAAAAGACATCCTGTAACCCAGCTTTTGTGGTGACATCATCAGACGAGATCATCACGACCGGGTAGCAGTGTCACAACTGGGATCGTCATGACCATCAGCAAGAACGAGCGTCACATTAGACAGACGGCCAGCCCGGACTGAGGCGTCACATCTGGTGCCGTTTTGACCAGGATCTGGCCTGAGGGCAGTCGTTTGCCATGCAGAGTGTCACACCCACAGTAATCAAATGTGACCTCTGTTGCTCTTGTCAAAAGCCCAGATATGCAAAATCTCTTTTTTCTGCGTTTTGTGACAATCCACCACCATTGTTTGAGGAATTACAAACAACTGAATTTTCATTTTTTTTCACTCACTTCTAGCTGGATACTGGCTGCATTATATGAAAGCTTCCACTTGTCAATAATGCAATGACCTTCGTCTAACTCTGGCTGGATATACTTTGTGACAATGCATCTGCATACACGCAAATGATTTAATTCATATTTATTCTCGGCTTTGTCGGGAAATAATCTGCACGATTAATAATTTCCTTCACTCCATCGTACTAAACTTAGGATCACATTTTTCCACATGCAAAAATAGTGTTACAATAGAATTCAGAGAGGATTAGAGCCAGCTAAGGGGCACATTTCTTTAGAACGATGACTGGAATTCCATCACCTTCACTTTCCTTATGAGAGTCAAGCTTAGAAATTATATTATAGACTAGAGACGAGGATATATATACATGTATGTATGTATGTATGTATTACTCAGTTGAGCCTTAGTTCTAGGTGGAAAATTGGGTGTGTACTCCAGATGTGTCAAGTATGGAATTGGACAAGAATTTACAAGCAAACCACTCAACCTTCTGTTGTGGATATGAGGGATCGAAGGTTTTCTGTTGTTCAGCACACTCTTGCTTAACTGCCAGTAACCTTTGGAACCAAACTTGCAAGATGCTAGTGCAAAAGAGCAGCCATGAATATATCCTGATAAATATTGCAGTATCTTGGAAAGAGAACACTGTGAAGGTGAAGCAGGTGAAAATACAGAGATACTAAAAGATCTGAGAGGACAAATAGGAGAAATGTACCAAGTAGAAGTTCATGTTGTCCATTTTGTTTGGTTGTCAATGACTATTTCCAAGAATGCCTCATGTGGTGCCTTAAGGATGGGAGTGTACAGAGTGACAGTTGCTGCTCTGAACAGATACGATTAAAATAATTATTTGATTTATTTTCTTTTCTTCCAAGATTGAACAGAAATGTGATGTTAATAATGCAAAGAGTTCAGAATCCATTTAGTGTCAGTGGGAGACAACTTAAAAACTTAAAAAACAACAAGGGTTAATTTAGGCACAGAGTGGAATAATGGATCTAAAATAAGGACAAATTATTAATATTTTACATGCGCGCTGTTTGTTTTTGTCTTTGCTGAGTGCACAATATAGTAGGGTTAATTGGGCATTGTCCATGAGAAAAAGAGCACCATAATGCAATTCACTTCACCAGCAATTTAGAAACAGTATGCTGTATTGCTTGGCATTCACCCTAAAAGCCCCAATACAAACATTTCAGAGTGTTTCAGTGTTCATCTGAGGACAGTGTATTGGATTAAAAAAGAGATGGATTTGCTTAATGGTGATTATGAAGATGTTTGGAGTGATCACTAATGATAGCAACATTATGCCTCAGACTCAATACAGTGGCCTACAGGTGCCCTGAGGAGGTAGTACTGCCCTGGGTCAAGAGGGTGGCTGCTGGAAGAACCTATGTTTGGAAACAGGACACTGCACTATGCTGCACAAGCAGGAGAACCCAGTCATGGCTGTTAGACAATTTCTGTGACCACATCACCCCTTACAACTGCCCACTTAACACCCCAGGCTGCAATTCCCATGTGAAGTGCAGTTGAGTAAGAGACTAACAAAACTCTTTATAATACCAAAGATAAACTGACAACAAGGATTATGAAAGCATTCACCAACTTAAAGAAGGAGACTGTCCAGAAGAGTTGCAGGAGATTCTGAAACTGTTCAGAGGCTGTGGTAAAGACAATGGTAATTTTACTGAATAATTTACTCTTTGGTATTTCCAAAATATTTTTGTGTAATTTTGGTAAATATAATTATTAAAATGAGATGTCAGTATTAGTTTCATTTTTGCATAATTTAGACAACAATTCATCCATCGCACCCTGTACATGCCATGTTAACATATGGATTTTTGTTGAGGAAATATTCTTTTATGGTCATAGGAAAAGCAGGGATATAATTTAATGACAACTCAATAAAAGAAATATTTCGATTGTGTTGTGAGTGACAAAAATTCAAAATATTACTTTCAATAAACATTCAGATAAAATTTTGCATTTGAAAACACATTTTGGTGATGGTATATTAAGAAAAAATACTTACCAATTCTTGCTGTTCTTCAGGTGAAAGGCGGTGACTATCTTGTTTTAGCTTCAATTGTTTTTCTACACATTCCACCAGACAATGTACACCATCACAACTGCTGTCTACTGCCTTCTAAATATGACAAAAAATAGAAGACATTCAATAACAATATTCTTGTAATGTGTGTGTGTGTGTTTCTGCTGTCATAGCTTCCTATAGATATGTCAAATGTTTCCTTTGTTCCCTTCTTTAATCATGCTGTTTTGCTGTGAACTTGTGATTTTAAGCAGTGTTTAATAATTTTTAATTGACCCGTTATGACTTTTGTGCATCTGGAGTGTCCTTGCCCAACTTCCCTCTGAGAACGGAGTCTTTGTTGAATGATATGCATCTAACTTTTTTGATGGTTTCTGCTATCATCTCTAATTAGGATCCCCATATAGTATGTGAACATCGTGGTATTCCTATTATAGCTCTTAAGAAATGTTCTCCCAAACTGGCTATTGTTTTCTCTAAACTGTACAATAAATAACTCACTGCCTCTTACCTTCCTACTTGTTGGAAATCCTCCTCTGTTGTTTCAGCCTTTAAGAACTCAGGTGAACCATCTGACCCTTTCAACTATCAGTCTATTAGCCTTCTACTAGAGGCCCTAATCAACTCTGAATTGGTTAGGCATCTTACATTGCAGGGCCTTTTTTTCAGACAAACAATATGGATTTCATTTTTCTAGGTCAACTGCTGATATACTAATGATTATTGTCAAAAGAGGTTATGAAGCTTTAGACATCTCGGAAGTGTTTGAAAGGGTTTGGCATACAGGTCTTCTTCAAAATTAAAAGGTTGAGGTATTCCTGGACAAATTTTTAAACTGCTACAGTCTTTCTCGTGAAGCTGTAAAGTGAATATTGTCCTGAATGTCTACTCTTCTAAATCTTTTAAACTAATGCTGGTGTTCTCCAGGGCTCTATCCTCAAACCTACTTTGTTCTTAATTTTGATTAATGACCTTGATGGCATCAGTTCTCAACATGATATCTATGCTCATGACACAACCATTTACTTCTGACTTGATAGTAAGTCTGATCAGTGTGATAAGGTCAAATTGGCAGCTGATGTAAAAAAAAAAAATGACTTACAGTCTGCTTCTAAATTTTGATTAATGACCTTCTTGAAGCTTTAAACTCTGGATATTCAGCTTTGCTGCCAATGTTGATCCATGGCCAGGCTTACACCATGATTTTCTATACTTAGGGTTAGTTTAGTACATCCACATTTCATTACCAGTCATAATACAATAACAAAAATCCTTTTCTTTTCTGCCACTGAAACAGCTGTTCACAAGTGACAAAACGCAATTCAATATCTCATGACTTCAACTCATATGGCACTAAATGCCCTTGCTTTTGAATCATTCCTAATTCTTTCAAACAGTTTGAAACTGTTGTTTGATCAACTCCTAATGATTCTGCAAGTTCAGCTTGTGCCTGACATGAGTCTTCATAAAGCAATGCTTCTAATTCTTCATCTTCAAAGTTTTTAAGTGTGCCAAAGCATTCTTTATCTTCAACATCAAAATCATTATTTTTGAAGAGTCTAAACCAATTTCTGCATGTCTCAACAAGAATCCTATGTGCTTCAGCTGCAGATTTCTTTTGAATAAAGTAGTGCAGTAAAATTCCCCACAAATACTTTCTTTGGCATGAAATTCAACATGTTTAACACAATGAAAAACAAAGTTGTTTACACTTTGGCAAAATGACATATACTAAATTTCAAGCTTGCATATAGTACTTCCTTATAGATGCGTTACCATCTGAAACTCCACACAGTCCTGGGAATGCAAATTTGTTGGAAAACAGCGAAAACTTATTCAAGGTCCTGATATATGAAATGCATATTTATATTTAGTTAGCAAGAATTAATTTAAACATGGTCTGTCTGCTTATTTTCTTCAATTAACAAATAAGTTATTGCACATTTGGCTCAAAATTGTGAATAAATTGTCCAATATTCATGTTTTTATTCTTTTTATTTTTGCTTGCATTCTTTTAAATGCCTCAGTCATTATCAAGAACTAAATATCATTGGTATTGGAGACAATAATTTGCTATAGTTATATGCTGGCATTTTTTTAAATGCTACGTTTCAAATTTAAATAAATACTACTGACAAAAAGTTTGGAACGACCCTGCATTTCTTAAAAAACTCTTTAAAATGAGATATTTTTGTATTTTTATTTTAAGTGAAAAGATAAAATTTCAGTAACTTGCTTTTAATTTGACACAAAATAAGCACTTAACTATAGAAACTATCATACAACAGCATTATATTTTGTTCTTGTCAATAAAACCACCACAGGCCTTAATTACTGCTTTACAAATTCTTTGTGTTCCTTCCAAGAGTTTTTGAAAAAAAAATTTAGGTGGCAGACCTTCCTAAGTATTCTTTAAGCATTGAAAATACTAATTCAATGGAAGAGAGGTTAGGCATTCGAGGTGGCCATGTCATAATTTCCAAAGTTTTGTTCTTTTTTTTATCATTAATTTTGACAGAATTTTGAAGAATGTTTTGGATTATTGTCTTGTTGCAAGGTGATTGTTTTTTCCAGTTATGCTTAAACCAGATGGTATAGCATGTCTTTGCAAAATTGAATGATATTGTTCGTTTTTCATGATTCCCCTCACTTGAATCAAATCTCCAGCTCTCTCTCCCTCACATCATACCCACTACCATGCTTAACTGTTGGAACCACAAATTCATCATTCAGTCTTTCTCCTGAATTTCTTCTCACATGCCCAATCTTCTATTACTACCAAAAAGGTTCAAATTTGGATTTATCTGTCCACAATACATTTTGCCACTGTTTCAATGTCCAGTTTCCATGCATTTTTGGCCACAACAGTCATTTTTACTTATTTACCTTGCATAACAGATGTTTCTTGATGATTATGCACCTACTGAGCCTTGCGAATCCAAGTCGTTATTTCACAATTGAGAACAACATTAATAGATACCGGAAAGAATTAAGCTCAGCTGTTAAATCTGGTGTAGTTTTCTTTCTATTTCTTTTGCTCACAATTATCAAGCGTTCATCTTTAGTGACAGTTGTATAATAATGAATATTGCACTAAGTCTAGAAATCCTCAAATTATTTGCTACTTGTCTTTGAGAGTAGCCTTCTTTGAATAAAATTTAAATTTGCACCCTCTTCTCAATGCTTAGCTGCTTTCATTTTGCCATTTTGTGCAAATTACTTCAAAATTAAATAATAAATTAAAAAAAAACCTATAAAAATACTGTTGTAATGACACAATCTTTTTTTTTCTTTAAACAGTGACAACTACATATGTTTTGTTTACAAGATTAGTCAATGCTGAGTCAACATTTAGTATCTGTATTAGTATTTAACTTAGTTGAACGTTTTAGTAATCTCAAAATATCCACTGGGTAATTAATGATGAAAACAAAATATGTTTCTCGTACAAATTCATTTATAGTCATAATTTGCCAAAATCTATTGCGGACAGATGAATCCAAATTGGAACTTTTTGGTAGTAGGAGGAACTGGGGAGAAATACTGATAAATAAAAGCATATACACTTTAGTTACTGAAATTTTATCTTTTACCTAAAAAAAAAACAATATCTCAATTTAATGTGTGTTTTTTAATAAATACAAGTTCCAAATTTTTTTGTAACAAACATGCATAATATAAGTGATATCATGTACAGAACAGTTTCACAGAGTTTAAAAATACTGGGAACAAGTGTATCAGATATATTATATGTATCAATTATTTTATATGCATTTTAAATATGCTATACACATTTTTATAACTTTTATGACTCACTAGACAATGCCAAGTTTCAATGTAGATCACAGGAAATAACCATTATCATGGGAGATCTGAATGCCAAGGTTGGAAAGAACAAAACAAAACAGCTAGCAGGCTTTAACTAGGAACCCTAAACAAACAAGATGAAAGATGAATCCAATGTGCACAGCAACAGCTACATTATTACCAACAAGTGGTTTTAGAAGCATCCAAGATGCTTATGAACATAGAGAAGCCGGGGTGGAGACACAAAGAACTATACTTATTACATAGCTATCAACAAAAGTTTTAGAAACTCATTTTTACTCTGTAAAACGTATCCAAGTCTTGACTGCAGGAGCAACCACTTTCTTTTGTATGCTACATAAAAGAGTGAAGTAATGGAAACTAAAGAAAACCAGAGCAACACCTAAAATACAATAAGATAGATTCCTGAATGAACCAAGTTGAAGGTGTATATAAACAGAATTAAAAAACAAATATAACTTGAGTGAGACTACAAGTTCAAAGTGGAACACATTGAGAGGATCACTACTGACATCAGTGAATGAGATCATTTCAAGCAAAACAAAAGAAAAGAAAAAAGAGTGAACAGCAGCTAAGATCCTTGAGATGATAAACAAAAAATAACAAACAATGCCAAGGAAGGAAAAAATAAAAAATAATCCTAATGATGGAGCAAATACAAATGAGAGAGAGAAACCTACAACACTAGACACGATGAACAGGAACAGAGCAGCAGGACCAGATAGCAACTTAATAGAAATACTCTCAGCATTAAATGATTTTGACATTGACAAGATCATAAGTAATAAATGTAATTAATATACAACAGTGGCAAAATACTGAAAGACCTTAGTAGATTCATCTTTCCAGAACAGTCTAAGAAGCCAGGTGTAAATGAATGCGAGCTTCATCACACACCAGAACTTTTGTTAAACCACATGTAGCCTACTATTAAACATAATGGATTTTCAATCACAGCATTGTTAGCAATTTGGAATTTTTGCTCAATTTCTCTAGAATGCATGGTGAATATCAATTAAAAGAATTACATATCGCTTCTTCAGATGTCACTATTCCTTGATGGTTATTTAAATTATATCCTTTTCATGATTAATAAAACTCAATACCATACACAAAAAATATAAGGTGTAAAACAGCATTAGGCAATTTTCAAAGCTAATTCAGTTTGTTGATATGAATCTTATTAAACATCTTTAACATTTTTTAAACAACAAATGATGAAATTTCACCAAAATAACACTAATTTAATGTTTTATATGTCCATCCTTAATAGGTGAATCTCTGATTGGTTAGAATACTAATGTTCATACACATGTTCAAATTTCACCATTTATGAAGAAAGTGATTTTTTGATATTATCCTGGAGAAAAAATACCAGAATACACTGCATATCATCATTGGGAAATGTCTAAAAACCCAACTATAGATTGACCCAAGCCATGTAAGTGAAATTGGGTAGACAAAACTGTTTGAAGCCCTCAATAATTGTGCTAGGATGAAGTTACATTCTTGTGACTAAGGGCAATGAGTATATTGGTTCTATTCATGAACTCTCTCCCAGAAATTTTAAGATTTGCTCAACCTAGATTTAGTATAAACCACAGTTTCTTGTTAAAGAAACACAAATATGCCTAAACAGAAGACTGCAGGAGAGTTTAGCTAGTCACCCTAGTAGATTCTATATTTTTTATTTTAATCCATATATATTTTCTCTGAGACTGACAGATGCTTACTACCTACTATACATATCCTTTTCAAGAACCTCACAAAGGAAGATAGTAGTCAGAGAATATATTTAATGCTTGAATTAACAAAATCATTCAACTCTGCAAATGGCAAGTCAACCGAACATTACTTCATTGTCTGAAAATATCAAAAGCTTTTCTTGTACAAGGTGAGATGAATAAATTGCCATCTAAATTATGCTAATATGGAAAGATGAAGATTAACGTCTCATCTTAACAGATACATTTACTCAATTAAATCACTATTAGCTTCAAGCATAGCCTCCATATGGTGGAGTGAATTGCATCATGAAGCTCTTTTTCTAACAGATAGTGTCCAACTGACCCTACTATAATGGGCAGTCAACAAAATCAAAAACAAACAACACACATGCACAAAATTAAAAATATAAAATGACTATAATTTACTGATCGCACCCTGTATTTTCAATAAAGACTGCTATCAGTTATTGCTAGTGCAATGGAGAGACTGGCAATATTAAAATTTACACACATTACAGACAAAAACAAAATATGCATACAAATACACTTGGCATATTACTTAGTAACACACATTCACAAAAGTTGGTTAATACTAATTCTATCATGAAAATATTAACTTGCATAATAAAAGTTATTCTAATGTACATGTAGAATATTCCATTTCATAATCTTTAATATTCTTTACAGACCCATAATTATAATAAAAAAATGTTAACTTACCTTGTGTTTTTCTACTACTTTAGGTTTAGGTAACTCCTTAGGTAAATCTGAAAATGATTGGAAATTGGTTTTTATAACAAAGGTTCTATTGGTATTTTGCTTGTCTGGAATACTGGTCACACCATACCTGTTTGTGTGGAAATTCTGAGAGGAATTCTAAAATGAATTCTAATGTTTGGTCATGTTCAACTCTACTGCAGATTAGATCTCTTTCTGGTTCACTCTGCATGTTAGCTGGATGTGAGTATCAAGAAGACAGAACATGAAATTAAAAAAGTAATTTTCTGCACACCGGCTCTGAGCATCACATCTAGTCGACAAGTCAGTCAGTTAAGTGCCATACGTAATACACGCTTTAGGCGAGCATGTCTCAAAAGAGACATGACTGACTGGGCAGAAGATTATCCCGCAGTAGGTTGCCGTTGATTTCAACAGTAGACGGGTTGCCAGTCAAGGCTATAGAACCTAATCTGTCTTATTATTTAACCCATAACGGGAGGGAAGTGTTGGATTAATACCTTTCCCAAAGGTATTTGTGCATAAGTGAATGCAACGAATTCAACTGGAATTTGAACATGGCTCACCGATTTGTCATTCTAAATCAATATCCACTGCACCACAATGCACATCTTGTCAGAATGTTAGGGACTACTAGATCTATTTAAAAGAAGTCCCCATGTAACGACCAACTATCTCGAAAGGCCATTACAGCCATGATCGCTTCTCTCATCACAACCTTGAATAGTTGCATCTGCTGACATCTATGTGGGCTGTAGCCATCACTGCCATTATTTTTTTCTCTCATCAAAACCATTACCTCACTCAAGCTTCACTAATCTCACATGAATTGGTGGCTTCTGAAAAGTTTCATCTAACCAATTTCACTCACAAAAATTGAATCATGTCACGGTATGGTTTTCAGATACTTCCCAATGGTGCTGAATACTGGGAACTTATTTGTAGACCGATATCATCAAGAGTCACCTCCTTGATAAATCAAACATGGTGAGATTCAAACCCAGATCTCATTGACAGAATGCTAACATTCTAACTACTTGGATACATACCCATTATCTGTAATGGCATTAACAATACAAACAAGAAATTAAAATGTTCAACCAATTTTTAGAAAGGAAAATTTGTTTCTGTGTTTTGCTTTATATTAAAGTTCCGAGTTACATTTGGAGAAACAGTATCAAATCAGACACTGTTGTCCTAGGCCAAATGAATTTCAAAATCTCATCAATGAACATAGATTTAAAGAAGGTCTCAATATTGAAGCTAATTACCTTTTGCTGGTTTCTTTACAGTAAACAAACTAAGTGGCTCCAGCAACATCTTCAATTCTGTTGAAGCATCTTTCTAGAAACAAAGTAAAAAAAAAAAAGGAAAATTATTCAAATTACTCCCCAAAAATATAATCAGATTACCAATATAAATGCATAACTCATTAAATTTTATGTATGCATATCAATAAGTCTGTAGCCAAATGATGAAAAAAGAAATTTTATACAATAAGTCATTTTTAGCATAACTTTTTCAATGCACTTAACTCAATGATTTTCCATTAAAGCTTTAAGGTCAGACACACAGTCTTGGGGTACCCGAATGCACCCACAATAGGGTAGCACTATATTTTAATACACAATGTTAAAACACATCAAATAGTCTACAAGACGTGTTAAAAATTTTAACTTTTTTACATCTAGAAATCTATATAAACTTTGTAAAAGTTGTAAATTTCCAAAACCCCATCTTATATTCAGTAATACCAAGAAGGTTAAATTTGGTATCATTTAAAAAAGAAATCAAGTGACCTTCACATAAAATCAACTCGTAAAACTTCATTTTCAATGTTTTATTTTTTAGGTATATCAATTTAATTGCACTAACATGACATTTTTCAATAATTTCATCAAGACTCCATGGACTTAAAAATTGTAATCTTTTAAAGGCTGATTGAATTAATCACAAGGATAAAAAAAATTATATAGTTAAAATTTAAAATCAAAGTTTAGTTAATAAATATGTCAGACTATGAAGTTATTGATCTACCTTTATAATTTGTATTTAAAGGATTCAATAAGTACATTATTATTTATCAATGTTTTGTAACATAAAACAATTTTATAAAAGCTCTAAAATAAACATATGAAAAATTTATAAATACTGCATCAGTCATTTTATATGTATATATTGCACAACAGAATACTTCCTTAGTGATGTCTATTATGGGGGTCCGTAAAAAGTTCTGGGCCTCCATGACATCAGGTTTTCTTTCCCATGGGCCCAGCCGAGAGTGATCATTTCTCGACTAGCATTCTGGCATAGTTTCCACATGATCGCAAAACTTGTAATAATATTTGTGGCTAATGAAAGTCAATTGTTTTATTCAATCTCATGTATGAATTCTGACAATAACAAAACCTGCAATAATAATATTCAGTTATAATTTTTATAGGTTTTAGAATTTTGCTATTTATTTATTACCTAACAAAAAGGTCCCATTATTTTAATACATCCACTGGATATATTCATAAAATTATCTTGCAACTCTAAACAAACTGCTAGTCTCATTGAGTAAAAAGCTCTGCATTGTAAATTTTGGGAAAACTATTTTTGTTGGTAATAACTTTTAGGAGATGGATTATTAGACCCATTACGTGTGAATAGTGAAGAGTTTCTAAAGAATATAAAAAACATAAATGTTTTTCAATAAGTAAATGTTAAAAAGAGGGGAAGAAAAATGCAAGAAACTTTGGAGAAGTTTTTATTGGTTGTTCAGATAGATAGGATGGCTGTTAGCACAAAAAATGAAATTGGCAGGCTGAGTTCAAATGATGGCTGAGGATGTTTTGTTCATTTCACACTAATGCTCTTGGGAAACACATAAATCCATTTCTTCTCTCCCTCCTCACCTACTCCTACTATCTATGGAGAGACTGTGCTCTTTAGCCTTGTTAAGACAGCTAGTCAAGAAGGACAATTATAAATTCAAAACTATAGAGAAATTAACAGGAAACCATGGTTATCTTTCCCAAGTAGACATAGCAGTTCACAGATATTAGTAGAAACAGTGGAGAGCCATGAGTACGTATGTTCTGGGGGTCAAGTTACTAAAATAAAATTAAAGAAATTGATTTTAACATAAATATTTAGATTTAATTGCAATTATCTATTTCATCTGGAAGCTTAAAAAAATATTTTAGACTATTATGAAGTCAGTATAAATTCCCATAACAAATGATTTTTTTAATGACTGTAATTTCAATGCATACAATGTTTTAGCTGGACTAAGAAAAGCATTATACATGTCAGCATTAATCCAAGTCATAAATTATCATGTGTAACATTAGTTTGACTAATTAGAAATCTTATAAAAGTAATAAGTGCTTAATATGCTTAATTAAGTGTTTATAGCATATATACTTTGTAGACTCTGATATTGAGGTTTTTGCTCTGTGCAGAAATGTTGCACAGTAGCACATGTGGTCTGATCTGAAATATTTCACATGCTTAACTAAGTTGCTGATATACAAGATATCTAGTTAGTAGACATAAAGTAAATCTATGTTGTACAGTCATACATATTTAGTAGTAAGCCGTTTCTATAAACAGACCCTTTTTAATAAAATTTTACACAGCTGCTGGAGTTCTAAAAAGGACATTTAGAATTATTTTGCCTTTTTGAAATGAAAGCAACAATAATCTTAGTTAATAAATGTCATATTCTGGACAAGGGTACAATTTAGCAAAATGCAAATCCGAGTGGAAAGATTACCAAGCTAGGCCTAATAGAATAAAAGCTTTATTTGGCACAAGAATTATTAGAGACGAGAATAGTACTACCAGGTTCTAAACTGTGAGCAAGATGGAATTTACTATCTTCCCACCAAGGCGGATGCAACACAAGGTCAATTAGTGTGGAGATTCTGAGACATTAAGCTCAACCAAAAATATCCTGTAGACTCAGCTTAAGGTTGGGTCAGGCTCTTATTTTTCTGCCTCAAACAAGACTACCCTTTGGCAGATCCTCATTTGGGTCCCTCTCTGCTTGGAAGCAAGATGTTGAACAAGAGAGTGCTTAGCTCAAGATTGATCACTCAACCCATAAGCAAGACAAGTGAAAATGCTCTTGTTCATTTATTCATGATAGACTTAGTCCACCATATTGTTCATAGAGGGTGCTGGGATATTCCATTATAAAAATAAATATGAACACTAAAAACTACATACTTACACTAAAATTATTAGAAATAAGATTAAATTTTTATTTAGATATTTTCGACATGTGTGTTGTAACTTAAAAAGATTATCAAATGAGAAATAACTAAAACCAATGTTGGAAATGAAACAGTAATCTTTATCACATCAACAAAATACAATATTCGCCAGCTGTGTGAATTAGATAAACACTGCTAGTGGTGAACTGCTAGACAGCAATATAACCTGCCTCACAATAGTGTCCAACATATTTATGAAGATTGGGACATACCCATTAATGGTCATGGGTATGTATATAACAGTATGGAATAATAGTAAAATGATCTTATTTTGAATCCAATAAAATTATTAATGAATATCTAAACATGTTTCTTTTTTCTAGTTCACTGAGAGATAAAAAAAAATAAACATGAGCTGCATTTTAATTTTAAGAGGTCAGAAGTAAAATTAGTATAATTAATTTATATAGACAAGAGTTGTTTTTTAAAATTTTGTCAATTAGTTTTTTGTCAAACTTACAAAGACACAGATACTGAAAAGTTCTCAGCTTGACCCACTTCACAAGATCAGCAAACTCTTGTAATATTACAAGTATGTACCTTAGAAATATTTACAGAGTAAAAAAATGAAGTAAATGAGTGGAAGGACATTTGACTCTTATTGTTGCAATTAGAATAGCAACGTGCAATCGAAGTGGAAATGTGGTGTTTAAAAGGTTAATTATTGAATAAAACAAAGCAAAATTCATGAGAAGAATTCACAATGAAAATTGAAATTCAATAAGTACATTATATAAAGAGGTAATCAAAATATACTTTTCAATGATGAGAAATTAAAGGACAACGACTAGACACACGTGAAAAGGGGGAGAAAGTCAATGACTAGACACAAGTGACAAGGGGGTAAAAAGAGAATGACAAGACACAAGTGAAAAGGGGGAGAAGGACAACGACTAGACACAAGTGAAAAGGGGGGAAAAGAGAACGACTAGACACAAGTGAAAAGGGGGAGAAAGACAACGAATAGACACAAGTGAAAAGGGGGGAAAAGACAACGAATAGACACAAGTGAAAAGGGGGGAAAAGACAACGAATAGACACAAGTGAAAAGGGGGGAAAAGACAACGAATAGACACAAGTGAAAAGGGGGGAAAAGACAAGGACTAGACACAAGTGAAAAGGGGGGAAAAGACAAGGACTAGACACAAGTGAAAAGGGGGAGAAAGACAACGACTAGACACAAGTGAAAAGTGGGGAAAAGACAACAACTAGACACAAGTGAAAAGTGGGGAAAAGACAACAACTAGACACAAGTGAAAAGGGGGAGAAAGACAACGACTAGACACAAGTGAAAAGGGGGAGAAAGACAACGAATAGACACAAGTGAAAAGGGGGGAAAAGACAACGACTAGACACAAGTGAAAAGGGGGAGAAAGACAACGAATAGACACAAGTGAAAAGGGGGAGAAAGACAACGAATAGACACAAGTGAAAAGGGGGGAAAAGACAACGAATAGACACAAGTGAAAAGGGGGAGAAAGACAACGAATAGACACAAGTGAAAAGGGGGAGAAAGACAACGACTAGACACAAGTGAAAAGTGGGGAAAAGACAACAACTAGACACAAGTGAAAAGGGGGAGAAAGACAACGAATAGACACAAGTGAAAAGGGGGGAAAAGACAACGAATAGACACAAGTGAAAAGGGGGAGAAAAACAACGACTAGACACAAGTGAAAAGTGGGGAAAAGACAACAACTAGACACAAGTGAAAAGGGGGAGAAAGACAACAACTAGACACAAGTGAAAAGGGGGAGAAAGACAACGAATAGACACAAGTGAAAAGGGGGGAAAAGACAACGACTAGACACAAGTGAAAAGGGGGAGAAAGACAACGAATAGACACAAGTGAAAAGGGGGAGAAAGTCAACGAATAGACACAAGTGAAAAGGGGGGAAAAGACAACGACTAGACACAAGTGAAAAGGGGGAGAAAAACAACGAATAGACACAAGTGAAAAGGGGGAGAAAGACAATGAATAGACACAAGTGAAAAGGGGGAAAAAGACAACGACTAGACACAAGTGAAAAGAGGGAGAAAGACAACGAATAGACACAAGTGAAAAGGGGGAGAAAGACAACGAATAGACACAAGTGAAAAGGGGGGAAAAGACAACGACTAGACACAAGTGAAAAGGGGGAGAAAGACAATGAGCAAACACAGCGAAAAAGGATAAGAAACAGTATGAGAAAACAGATAAAAAGTGTGAGGAAGAGAATATGTAGACACATGTAAAGAGGGTGAGAAAGAGAATGATTATACAGAGGTCAAAATGGTGAGAAAGAGAATGATTATACAGAGGTCAAAATGGTGAGAAAGAGAATGAGCAGACACAGGTAAGAAGGGCGAGAAAGAGAATGAGTAGACCCATCTAAAAAGTGTGTGAAATAATATGAGCAGACACAGATAAAAAAAAGGGGTCAAAATATATTTTTCAATAATGAGAAAGAGAATAAGTAGATATGGGTGAAAGGATGAAAAAGAAAATGATGTGGCTAAAAAGGGTGAGAAAGTGATTGAGTAGACAACTTAAAAGACGAAGAAAGCGAATGCATAGACAAAGGTAAAAAGGGTGAAAAAGATAATGAGTAGACACAGGTAAAAAGGGTGAGAAAGAGACTTAGCAGGCAGAAAGAATTACAGTAAGAGAGAATGAGTTAAAAATTGGTAAAAAAGGGTGAGAAAAAAAATGTGTAAACATAGTTAAAAAGGGTGTGAAGGAAAATGTGTAGACCCAGACAAAAAGGGTGTGAAGGAGAATGAGTAGACATGGCTAAAAAGGGATATGAAATGGAATGAGTAGGTTGACAAGGCAAATGAGTAGACACAGGTAAAAAGGATGAGAAAAGTATCAGTTGACACAGATTAAATGAGTGAGAACGAGAATACATGGATACACATAAAGAAAAAGAAGAACAGAACAAATGTATGTGCTAATTGATATTTTTAGTTATCAACTCCTGTTGAATTTCAATTTAAAAATTTAAAATCTCATCACTTTTACAAATCAAAATGACCAGGTCAATTTCAGTTTTTCTATTTAATAAAGTAAAATCACCTTTAATTACATTTGACAACACAGAAGATACTTTTTATCTAAAAATAAGGAAATAAGGGGGGGATCCTTATTCTATATCCAAAGATGAGATCATTCTGTGTAAAAGAATTCTTTAATGAATAGTCCTTCTGAAAGATTTTGATGTGACCAAATATCAGATTTTTGGAATCTGTTTTTAGTTAGGTTAATAAGTTCAGCAACTCCTCATATATTCACACATGTTACATATGACATTAAATAGGCTAATTGATTTTGTCATAGACATTTTGAACCTATTTTTAAAACATGTAATAAATCTATACAAAAGAAAGTGGATAATGGCCCAGATAATTCAAATATTAACATCACTCTTATCAATCAATCAAAAATATATCCAGCTAATCAAAGGCTTGTAAAGTCCTTAGTCAGGGACACACCTCAAACATGATAGATATACTGATTTGCTGGCATTATAAACTTTAGTAGTTTGTTAGAGATGCATTTAAATAAGAGACAATACTGATTCTCTTAATCAACTGGTTGCATTTCGTTACAACAACTAAAAAGATGCAACTCATTTATCATCTTTTCAACTCACAGATAAATGGCTACAGAATGATTCAACATCGCAAATAGTCTTTAATAATCAATTTTGAATCATTTGAAGAAATGTTGAATTCTTATTTTCATCTTTACATGAAGTTCTTTCAACAAGGTTTACATTATTCACAGTTAGATTAATGTCCTCAGCTTTGTTGTTACTATCACAACTTTTCGACCCTTGTACTCTCTGGACTTCTTCAGGTGTATGTCAATCCAAATAACCTTAAGAGAATTTCAATCCAAACCTTGACTGAAAGTTTGTAATAGTATCAACAAAGATGAGAACATTAGTCCAAATGTAAATAATAACACCACATCACAGAAATTTAGACAAGTCTTTTTAACAACATTTCAATGTTTGTATATTATTATTCTCACTATGAGTAGACATACACATGTGAAGATTTTAACTTTGAATGCCCACAGCTACATACTGCATTGTTGGAATGAGGTGAAAATACATTAATTCCCAATGCCATACAAACTCTGATCATACAAGGACCACATATTACTGTTATCATGTCATTATTAAAGACTTTACTTTTTTATTACTAAGTTATTATGTGTAAATAAATCTTTTTCTTTATGTTGCAACATAATGTCAGCTTTGTTTTGTTGTTCAGATACATTTTTTGTCAATGTAACCAAATCAAGTATATATCATGATTGACGCAGTCCATACTTTATTGAATATGTATAATAATTAGTAATTTCAAAAAACATTTGAATGAAAATTTCTGAACAAACTTTTTTTAAACATTGATATGAAATGTAAGTAAATCTTCTTACAAATGGCTTTGTCAGATATTTATTTATTCCCTTTTGATAAGGTCTCCTGCTGGCACAGTTCGCGGCAGCCATGTTGAGAGTGTTGCCTGTGATCACTCTTGGCACACAAGTCATGGTATGCTCATTTAAAGCATCAGTGCAGCTGGAGAAGTCCTATGATATCTGTTAAAAAAGAAAATCATTACAGAAAATTATATTAATAAAAAAGAAAGTGAAATATTCTGAAATAAAATATGAAAAGAAAATATATAAACAAAATAAAAAGAACTCAAATTAAAGCATATCCTTAAAACCCTTATTTCTTTTTTCTCTCTCTAAACTTCACTCTCAACTAACAAGAAGGCAATTCTCAAATAAAAAAGAAAAAAGACTGAAGTTATCTGCAGAACAGTGAAAGTTAAGCAGGATCAGAGATAATAACTTGTGGCTGAAAACTACCAATAATTAGAAATGTTCCGCAGATGATTTCTGCGATGTAAGAAAAAAAAAAATGAAAAAGAAAGAAACATCAGAAAATAAAATAATTTTGGCCAATCAAAAACTCTGATATGAGCTGAAACCAAAGTTTATGCCAAGAGTCAGGGAGCCTGATCAAAAAGATATCAGCTCACAGCTCTAAGATGGATAAGAAGAGACTGCCAGAGAAACCACAGAACAAGAGATATGACCACCAAAGTAACCAGCCATGTGTAATGCATGAAGTAGTTAAGAGATCATCTGTGAATGATCGTTTCTGCCCATCTTAGGGCTGAGAAAAAACACAGTAGATTGATGCTGACCTATTTCTAAAATGACTTCTACTAGCAAAGGTCTTCAGTAAATAAATACTAAGTCTTTCTGGCACATTAACCACACAACAATAAATTATGAAGTAAAAAAAGTATTTAGTTTTTCTCATATTCTTTCTCTAATAGGAACATTAGTTCACACATTTTCTCAATACTAATTTATGGCATTCATTCATAATTTACATGCAAGATTAAACCACTCATTCTACTGCTATGACATATGCAAAAGCTTTATTAATATTTGACTTACCCAACATTATAACATTTGGAATTAATGATTAAAATGACTGTCCAAATGTACATACATTGTCTTGATGATATTTAATTTAGAGGGTTTCTTTTCTTTTCTCAGTGAAGAATCAGAAACTTTTAGTTCAATTAGAAATGTCAAGGTCTATTAATATTACAACTGAAAATGTTAGTGAATTAGAATCATAAGCTCAAACACTTTTTTTTTATATTTGGACAATATCTTTTGTCAAATGAAAAATATGAAAAAAAAGAATCAGAATTTGGGGAGTGTGTCAGGCTGAGAACTTTTTAGCATTCCCTTGTATGTAGTTACAATGACAATGTATGTTCACAATATTTTCAGTAATCTTGACCCAAGGAATAAACATCTTACCATTTCAAAAAGAGATTGCCAAGCTCTTTCTAGAGACATTATTGGTAGGGGAAAAGAGAGCAGATTTTTCCATTCTTAATATGATATTTAATAAGAAGTAATACCAACTCTTGACATGTTAATTCTGTATTCCTTTTACTTCTAATCTATTTTTCTGATCTATATGATGCAATTTCAACTGAATATTTCTCAGTAAGATGTAGAGTATAATCCTTTTAAGAAATAAATCATAGTCAAAACTGAATAATCATCTGTAAAATTTTGAGATTATATTAAACCATCTTTAGCAATAAGGCATATCAAATATTGAATTTGCACACCAAAATGACACTTACATACAAGGGGTTATTGAAAAGTTCTCAGCCTGATCCACTTGTCAAAAATCAACATTTTGATATTTGGATATTAAATACTGATTTTCAGAACTGAGCCAGACCACAAACTTTTCAGCACTTTCTTGCATTATAAATAAAAAAAAATTTGATGCTGTAAATAATGACTTTGTTGATCCTCTACCTCCATTCACATCTTCAAAGTTATTGAACTTTACTTTTTTTTTTTTTTTAATTTCTTTCCTTTTTGGAAAATATATAAGGTACACCAGACTATCTTTGTTGTAACTCAGAAAAATAACTTTTTCACTATTGTCTCAATTTATCTAGTGCTGTTTTCACTTTTCATGCTTCTGTTGTAATTAACATGGGCAAAAGGCTTCATTAAATGAACTGAAAATGTCATGGCCTATCCAGAAAGTATCCAACAATTTTGAATATTGTAGATGCTCCTTCTTCATATCACATATGTGGTTTATCACATAAATCAGGTCTTTCAGCCACACCACCCAGTTCAGATTTGGCTGTCTGCAACTTCTGGCTTTTTCCAAATCACCATCAAAAGGAGGATTTCAGATTGTAGTAAAATAGATTAATGATAATGTGACGGTAATCCTTAAGAGGACTTTGCAATATTTTGAAAAGTGGAAGGAATACTAGAGTAAGTGCCTAAAGTTCCAAGAGAAGTATTTTAAAAGACTAATGAATCACTGACCTATATATATTATTGTGAATATTAAATAGCTGGATCCTTTCAAGACAGACCATGTATCTTTTCAATGAACTTATTTGAACTATTTTAAAATAATTTATTCACAAAAATAACTTCTCTTGTTTTACACCTAATTCATGTCCACACAACATAATGAAAGATGCCTAGGCAAAAATTTGTGCAAAATGCTGATCATACTCATGTATATTACAATGACAAAAGAAAGATGGTCTATTTAAGATTTAAAATTTAAATTGAATCAATGTCATGTAATTCATCTTGCGAACCTAATGGAAAGCATACCATGCAACCCTAATCCCAGCCAAGATTTTTCAGCCAATAAGAAACAAAAACTCAGAAATGGAAAAATTATATTTCTGACCCTTCAAGATATATAAAAAGCAATTCATAGCTTAGCTGTTGCTATTACCAAATTAATATCATTCATATTTCTAACATTTCCCTGTAATAAACCAAGACAAGAGGTTTAAGAGTTTATCAATACATTACCTCACACAAAAACAAATGGATTGAAATTTTGTTTTACCTCAAATTTGCTAATTGGTTAGAAAAGATTAATATTGAAATTCAAATTTTCTTGTTATGATCCACTTTTAAAAAATAAATAAATAAATAAAATAATCAGACTTTTGCTTGTAGAAGAATTAATATAAAACTAGTCTCCAAACTACTGAAACATTTTTCTAAACAATACACCTACTTTGAATCCCTTGTAATTTTTTTTTAATACATCAGTGCCTATAGAACATTTATGTGCAATTAGTAAGACCTACATAAATTTATAACTAGCTGTTTCATGTTTTCTCTTTCTTTCTCTGGACAATAAGCAACAGGACAAGACTTGTAGGTCATCACAGTAGAGCAGTCTGCTATATTTATAACAGACTGCCACTGCTAAATCACATGAGTTGCTTTGTCTATGTAAACACCTTTGTTTACAGCGAAAAACTTTTGAAACTAATTTTGAAATTTTTGCAAAAATCAAATAATTGTCAGATTTTAATAGAAATTTTCAGGATTTCTTCAAATTAATTTATTTATGAAATTATTTTTATTATTATTTTTATAAAATCTTATTAAAAATCTTTTAAAAATTCTTAAAAAATTTGTTTGCATTAGGTTATTATTGCACCCAATTTCCCACATAGAACTGAAGCTCAACTGAGTAATATATACATAACCTTGCCTCTGCTCTATAACATAATTTCTAAGCTTGACTCTCATAAGGCATGTGAAGGCAACAGAATTCCAGTCATCATCCTAAAGAGATGTGCTCCTGAACTGGCTTTTGTCCTCTCTCAACTCTATAACTATTGCCTCACTGCTTCCTGTTTTCCTGCTTGTTAGAAGTTTTCCTGCGTAGTTCCTGTTTTTAAGAATGGGGAGCCCTCTGACCTCTCTAATTACTGCCCTATTGACCTTTTCTCTGACAAACAATATAGCTTTTGCTTTGTCAGGTCGATGGCTGATGTGCTAAAAACCATCACTAAATGTATATACCAAACTTTTGATAAGAACATGCATGCTGGCCTTTTATGCAAGCTCCAAAGTTATGGTATCTCTGGATGGTTAAAATAAAGCTGCTCTCCTTTAACCACCAGAGAGAAACTTTCCTACCTGTCATCGAAATAGATGACACTTGTCTCCTAGAGAACAAAACACTGTGCTTCCTTGGCATCACTCTCTCAGGTGACCTCAAATGGAATGAAAGTATGGGGTACCCAGTGAGAATTGAACTCACCATTCAGTTGTCATACGTTCTATCAAGACAAGCTCGCAAGCCATTACACCACGCCGAGGTGCCAAAAGAATAGATAGATAGATAGATAGATAGATATTTTTTTGATAAATTCTCTTAAAATTAAGTTTCATATTAATTTTTAATAGTATTTCTTTCATTTAAACATGAACTGTTTTATTTCCACTAATCGTTTTGATAGTAGTAACTAACAGTGTAATGAATTTAAGAGTGGAGTCATCGTGACGAATTCAAATTCTCGGCTAGTTGGTGTTCATTTTCATTTAATAATGTTACAATAGCAATACGTTTTATTTTAACCAGCTACGCTAAAATTGCAGAAAGGATTAATTTAGTTTAAAGACAATTATTAAAGACGTAATCTTCCTTTTATAAAAAGCCAAAGTATCAAATTAAATATCATTGTTTTTTTCGTTTTTTAATCATTTCACTCCAAGCAAAGAGGGAATAAATGACGTAAGCAGGAGGTTACAGGGAGTAAAAGAGACAAAAAAGATTGAGTATAGGGAGGGATGAAAAAAAGGACAAAAGATGAACCTGATTCAACAACATAGATGTTGCATTCGATTTTTTAAAGATTCTTGTTATCAGAGAAACAAGCAAATGGAAGAGAATTCCATGAGCTGGAAGTGCGAGAAAAGAAACTGTTGAAGTAAGTAGAAGTGCTGGTTTCATTTAGCTATTTCAACGGCAAAAAGGTGATAAGTGGATGCCAATATAGCAGCATACTTAAATTCATGTGTTCAGGACAACAGCTAAAAAAAAGTTTGTTAGAGCAATTGGCATGGAAATATATGTAAAAAAGACAAAGGGAAGCCTCATCACATCGATTAGAAAGTGACCAAAGAGAAGATGCTAAGTCAGGATCGATTGCATTGAAGATCTGTATTTGGATTTTCTTCGAACCTGCGACCCCTATCTACATAGGGGAAGCTACCATTTGATCTAACAATGTCTTCGGTTCGAATCCTGCCGAATGGCACACATTTTCGGAATAACAATTTATCGTAAATAATCAGGCCAGTAGATATAAATATATTATACTGTTTAATTAAAAACAGAATATCTACTTAAATACGAGTATCGATAAAAAATAATGTTCAAACAATCTATTTAAAAAATAAGTATATTAAACGTAAACTTGAACGCCGGTTAGTAATCCAGAAATACAGTTAGTAAGACGGATATATACAATGTCTCTGAAGTAAAGCCGTAGTAGAATTAGTATGTTCACGTCAGAAGCTGACAGGTGCTGTATAATAATATTCTGGCTGAGTGAAACTCAGAGCTACTATGAACTACAGACACTGTTTCTCTTGGTATCTGATGTTATCTCTCAATGTCTGATGTCTAGCTTCTATGTAGGAGTGTATGTATACTCTAGACGAGTCTATTATTTTAGGAGTATATTGTAGGAGTATATATATACTCTAGACGAGTCTATTATCATGTAAAAAGGGGAGACCCACAACAGAAACAATGAGAGTTATGATCGCCTAGAAAAAAAGAAGAGTTTCATTTGAAAAGCACTAGACGAATGATACAAAATCCAAGATTTTATGAAACTGATTTAGATACTGATTTAAAAAATCATGACAGAAAATTTCTCATCAGAATTCATCGAAGAAATTATCCAATTTTCTACGATTAGAAAGAATTTAGTGTAGAATTTTGTTAGTTTTAATAAAATAATCAAAAAATAACTTCATTACTTGTATTGGAACATTTAAGTCAGAGCTGTGTAAGTTCATCCTATTTTAAAGTTCGGAAAAATGCATTGGAATTATTTTAGGAAATATCGAGAATGTTTATTTATGAATGCAAATATATTGTTGTCACTAAAAAGAAAAGCGTATTTCAAAATCAAGTAAGCTGAGAAATTGATCTATTCTAACAGATAACGGAAACACTGATACCGAAATCCAAAGGTGCATGTTTAAAGAGAAACATGCCTTCCAAAAGCTAAGCAATGTATTAAGGAACAAAAGTTCATTAGAAACCAAAGAAAGGTGCTTAATTGATATGCAATACCATTCATCCTGCATGACAACTAATGATTGATAATTTCCACAAACAAAAACAGGGGACTTGAGGCAACTGTCATGAGCTTCTACAGAAGCCTGCTGAGGATACATGATATGTAAAATAAATGGTGAAAATGATTTATTTGAAAAATATAAAGATGAATTCATGGTTATTTAGAAAATTAGGGAGTGATAGTTAGAGAAAATGCTTTTAGGTGTGTCAATATTGTTCAACCAAAAATGAGAATTATGTAACCATGCAGTTTTAACATTTGGGTTGTGAAAGGAAGCAGATATCACTTTTCCAGACAGAATTAAAAAGTGACAAAATAAGGTTGTTTATGTTTTACCGAATTGCTCAACATTTAACTACAAATAACACAAACTCTGTTGATTCACGGTTATTATGTGAATATTAATCAGCATTCAAATATGACGTTTCCCCGTCTTGGTCACTATGACAATAACTGATCTTCATGGCCAATTGATGGTTGATCATTTTGATCCCAACTTGGCCGTGTCCCACATTGTGTTTGATTAACAACAAAGTTGATTTAGTTGTTGACACTGAAATTTGCTGTGATGAGAGGCCTGTTGATAGGGTGAAATGTCATATTGAATAATATCAAAGAAAATATCTTTGCAAAATAAAAACTGAATTTTTATATAGGTGTTTTTCTTGGTACAATTTTTGGTTAAATTTTATTGTTTCTCCATGCAAACAAATTCAATTCCAACCTGTGTCTACTGTCAAATGTAGCACTTCTAGTTTGGTTTATCTGGCACAAGGCTTAAGTCAGAGGTTCTCCTCAGATAGACAGTCATGTGACATCGCTCTCATCTCAACATCTGCAATCTCTCGCTTGGCTGCTGGAACTGCTATGGTCGATTTGAGTTGTCATTTTTACGGACCCCATAAACAAAGGATTTCTTTGTTGCCATCACTAGGCAATCTTTCAGAACAGGAATTCCCCTTTTTAGTGGGCATGGTTAGAGGCACTGTGCTACATTACCACTCCCTCCTTCTCTTGTTGGTATCTCATACCACTACCTGTTAGGAGTTGTTTGCAACACCTCCTTCCTTAGTATTTCTACAGAGCCCATTACTTGAGCTATCTTTTGACTGCACTCCCCTCTCTAATTGGCATCTATTACCATACTCTACAAGGGAAGGCCGTGGAATTCTCTCTCTCTCTCTCTCTCTCTCTCTAGCATTTTATTAATTAGGACTTGTTATTTCAAATCCTGTAATCTTTATTTTAAATAAGAAAAAAAAACAAGTTTTTTAACTGCTTTGAAATAAAAAATACCATATGCCTTTTCGCCAGGGTTGTTAAATTTACACATTAACAAGGAATTTACCTCTGGGTTGACTTCTGTTAGAAATCAGAGAAATACCATATGCTTTTTATCAGGGTTGTTAAATTTCCACAATAACAAGGAACTCTGCCCATAGTGCAAACTTATCTCTGGGTTGGCTTCTCTTTTTATCATTCACTACATTGTGTATGTTGGACTTTTCTATCCACTTGTGTTTTTATAACTAGCTCTCTCATAAATCAGCTGTCAGGCCAAAAGCCCATGGCTTTTCTTGAATTTTGTGTATCCATGGGAAATTTCTCTTTATGTCTGGTTATTTTGACAAAAAAAAAAAAAAATCTTAACTTTTCTTTTTCTCGGTATATCCATGGGTATATCCATCGAGAAATCCTCATTCTTTTTCTCTGTATGCCTATCATATCTATGTACCAAAAAATAGTGTTACACAAAGAGCTTTCTAAACTTTGACCATATTGGGAGATATGAAAATGTATATATAGTATATAGTAAATACCAAAATTCACCATTTATAATTTGGCCAGACTCAGCAAATAAATTCCTTGTAACTGAAGTCACAGTCAAAAGTCTTTCATAAAATTTTGTACATATCTTGCCATAAGACAGAGAAATTTGTTAAATTTAAAAACAAAAATTAAGATACACTTTTTGATAAATTACTTTAAAATGGTATATAATTTAGCTTTGTAAGTGAAAAATCAATTAAGACATTGAGGTTTAAACATTGTGACTATTTTTGAAAATTCACCTCTTTAACAAGGGCCAGAAAGTCATATATCAAGAACCCTTTCACCTAAAAATGTAAAATACATGCTGTTCAATTTTTATCATGAAATTCTATAAGTGTACCAAATTTTTTAAAAATTTGTGTTGGTGATAGTCAGACCAAGTTGATTTGACACAGAATGACTCACATGTGGCTTCCATTTTCTATTAGCTTTGCTGGTGTATTAGCGTGTGTGTGTTCAACTTCTTCTGTGAGACTCTAGCCACCACCTAGAACAACTTGTTCACCCTGATCAGGCCCAGTTTTGTATGGTCATTGCAAGGACCAGATGCAAATGGTTGAAGAAAAAAAAAAAGATGATTTACATTCTTCAATGAATCCTGCATTTAACTAATAAAACCAATTTACCCAGCAAAATTTAATGTCTTGAAATTTCATGAATTTATGTGGAGTGGGGGTAACAGATGTAAAAGAAATATTTTTTAAAAATAACAATTTGAAAAATATTTTTATCCTTTTTTTGAATAAGTCCTGGAAAGTTTCATTAAAATTTGACAATTATTTGATTTTTGCAAGAATTTCCAAATTAATGTATTTTTTCACTGAGAAAAAACTGTTATTTACATTTTCCGTTTTAAACTCTGGTAATGACATGGCTATCTGCTAACTAAAAAAAAATCAAAACAATATTTTTTACCAACATTTCGAACGTGTGAGAAAGAATTGAAAAAAAGAATTTTAAAAATTTTTTAAATAATTAAAAAATACTTTGATCTTTCCTCTTGAACATTTTGATGGAAAAAAGTTAGTTTTTATTAAGTTTAGGGTCTTTTTCTCCATGCTATGAACGCTGCTTTTTCAGCGATTTAGTGGAGATACTCTCTCTGAATAGAGCAATGGTCAATGTCATCTACAGCTTCCTTTGTAAAATATTTTTTTTACAAGAATTCTCAGTAAAATATGCAGTAACTTTTATAGTGTAGAATCATTCCTTCTAACTAACTCACCCGATATCTTAGCTATATGTGAGACTAACCTTGACCCTTCTATCCCCTCCTCGGAGCTGTTCGTTCCTGGTTACCTTCCCCTCTTCAGGAAGGACTCCAATGTCCATATGCATGGGCTTGGTGTATATGTCAGCGAACAACTCCCTCTAGCCAGGGTCACATCTCTTGAATCCCTGGATCGTTCTTTCATGTGCTTCCATCTCTCACTTCTAAGCTCAGTTAGCTATCTCTTCTTCCTCTACCACTCCCCCTCTTCCTCTGGCTGTACAGTACTTGATAGCATCTCTACTAATATCGACAGGGACATTTCTTCTCACCCATCTGCCCATATATTTGTGTTTGGCGATTTTAACGCCCACCACACCAAGTGGCTTGAAAACTCAGCCACCGACCTTGCTGGGATCCGCACCATGTATTTTTCAATAACCCAAGCTCTAACGCAAGTGGTGGACACCCCACGCATCTCTCTAATAACCCTAACGGAAGGGACTCTTTACTCGATCTTTGCTTTACTTCCATTCCAGACTCCTACACTACCAGGCAGCTCTGCCCCCTCGGAAACTCTGACCACGCCGTAGTTTCTGTCAACATCTCAATACGTGCTAACTCTACCCAAGAAAACCAGACCAGCAGAATATCATACTGCTACCAGAGAGCAGACTGGGACTTGTTCCGAGACTTCCTCTGCGACGTCCCCTGGAACAACGTCTTCTATCTTCCTATCGAAGTCTGTGCATCCAAGGTCTCCTCTTGGGTTAAGGCTGGCATCCCGGCCAGGAAATTCCAGCTAAAATCAAATTTGTCCCCCTGGTTCTCACCCACTTGCTCGGCCGCCATTGCCCACTGGAACCATTTCTTCCGGCTCTATTGAAGCTGCTTGTCGAACCAAAACAGGCGCCTTTTCGTCTCAGAACGTAATAAGTGTAAAAAAGTACTGAACGAAGCTAAGAGGGCGTTTGCTACCAGAATGAGGCAACGCATAGCATCCTCTAAGTTTGGCTCCAAAGATTACTGGCAACTCTGCAAAAGCATGCTCAACAAGAGCAAGACTTCAATACCCCCACTAATCAATGAATTTGAAGTTTTCACCTCCTCAGCGAACAAGGCTGAATGCTTTGCCCGTAGATTCTCCACCAATTCGACACTGGACTCGTTAGGAATACCTACACCCGACTTCCCACCCAGAACTAAGACAACTAAATAACGTCCACATTACACCCTCGCTGGTCTCCAAGATAATTGCACAACTTGACCCACACAAAGCGAGTGGCAGTGACGGAATCCCAATCATAGTACTGAAGAAATGTGCCCCCAGAACTCTCCTCTGTCCTCTCTAAACTCTATAACCTCTGCTTATCTACTTCCTGTTTTCCTGCCTGTTGGAAGTCCTCCTGTGTAGTTACCTATATTTAAGAATTCTGGCAAACCCTCAGACCCTGCCAATTACCGTCCTATTAGTCTCCTTCCGATCTTCAGCAAAGTTTTCGAAGCCATTATCAACGTCGAGATGATTCAGCATCTCACGGCCCGCAGGCTTCTCTCTGACAAACAGTATGGGTTTCATTTCACCAGATCTACTAACGACCATTACCGAGTACATATACCAGGCACTTGACAAGAATGGCGAAGCCTGAACCGTTGCCTTGGATATCTCCAAAGCGTTCGACAGGGTCTGGCACGCTGGCCTCTTTTGCAAACTGCGGAGTTACGGGATAACTGGACATCTGTTTGACCTCATCCAGTCATTCCTCTCTAACCACACATTGAAGGTAGTATTAAATGGGCATGCCTCCCAAAACTACCATATGAACGCGGGCGTCCCTCAAGGTTCTATCTTAGGTCCCACGCTCTTTCTGATGTACATTAATGATCTCCCCGGCGCCATTAGATCCCAAGTAGGCATGTACGCCGATGACACAACAATCTACTCTCGCCTCGATCAAAAACCAGGTGTGGGCGACAAAGCGAACCTCGCTGCCAAGCTTGAAAAGGACCTCCAATCCGTAGTGGCCTTGGGTAGGAAATGGCTAGTAAATTTCAATGCTTCTAAAACGAAGCTGTTATCAACTAACCACCATAGACAATCGCATCTACCTCCCATTAGCATGGGATAGACTAGCCTCCCAGAGAGTAAAACACTACGACTCCTTGGCCTTACACTTTCGGCGGACCTCAAATGGAATGACTATATCGAATCCATTGCCAAATCTGCCACTATGAAAGTCGGCTCTCTGTGCAGTGCTCGGAAGTTTTTCCCACCTGAATCTATCCTGCACATATACAAATCTACCATCCGCCCGTGTATTGAATATTGCTGCCATATCTGGTCGGGTGCCCCTGCTACTCTCCTTGGGCTTCTTGACAAAATACAAAGGAGGATCTGTAATGTGGTTGATACTGACTTGGCAGACCAGCTGCAACCACTCTCTCACTGGCGTGATGTGGCTTCCCTGTGCCTCTTCTACAAGTATTTTCATGGCTTCTACTCCAATGAACTTAGATCACTGGTGCCACCTAAGCACGAATTTACACGAGATACTAGATTAGCAACTAGGTCCCACCCTTTTACAGTTAAAGACAAGATGTAACCATAAATTCTACTCCAACAGCTTCTTTTCTCATGCTTCCCGCCTGTGGAACTCCCTTCCACAAGTCTGCTTTCCCAACAGCTACAATCTCCAGGTGTTTAAATGTAGGGTCAATAGACACCTCCTATCACACTAACTCCCAATTATTCTCAGAACACTCATCTACCCAACCCTCATTCTCGGTATCCTTACCCGCCTATCACCCACCCTCTGACATTTCCTATATTTAATCATCCTTTCTCCACTCTATGTAGCCCCCTGCGCAGTAGTGGCAGTGACATGCCTTGCTCGGGGTGAAATGCTTATAAATAAAAAAAATAGAGTTGCTGCTATGCTTTCTTGATTAACGCGATGAAGAGAAATCCTCTTCAGTACATGTCAGTCAGTTAAGTGCCACACGTGATACACGCTTGGGCGATCATGTCTCTTTAGAGACATAACTGACTGGGCAGAAGATTATCCCGCAGTAGGTTGCCATTACTTTGTGGCAGACTGGGTGCCAGCCAATGCTATAGATTAGAACTTAATCTGTGCTGTTATTAAAGCCATCACTGGAGGAAAGAGACGAATTAAAAAAAAATACGTTTCCCAAAAAGGGTAGTTGTGCGTATAAACGCAAGGAATTCAACTGGAATTCGAACACGTACAGTACACTGTATGTGCTCAGAAATGTATTTTCCACTCTCTCCACACAATCTCCGCTGATAACCAAAGGGACAGGCACTGTGACATTTCCCCTAATGTGCATCAGCTCCTTTGAATAACCTTGTTTTTAAAACTAAAACAAAGTTATTCTTCGAACTTAGTTCTTTTTATTTTATTTCATTTCACTCCTCCTGTGTAGTCTGTCTCATCACCTTCCGAACGAGTCCAACCACAGTTAGTGTCGTCGCAAACTTAAATGATCATGTTGGTGGGATTGATAGGGACACAATCACAAGTGCAGAGGTTGTGTACAGAAGTGAGGCACCGGTGCGAGCATATTTTTTTTATTCTGACTTGATTTGTTAGGAAGTCCTTTTTTTTACCCAACAATAGATGTTTTCATTTCTCATTTGAGACTAGATTTTCAAACAGGATCGGCCAATTTCTATGCCCATAAAAAATTCTTATTGTATTTAACAGTATATGACAAATTTTAAGCGTATGCAAGTATTATTGAAGTTTTAGTAATTTAAATTGACGCTAATAATTTCACACATCATCTCTCTCAAAGTCCAAATCCAAATTGCTGAGAAACTTTACAAGGTTAAAAATATGAGTTGAACAAAAATGTACTTACAAACTTCGGTAGAGAGTTTCATCATTAGAAACTAGGTAAGTTTTAAAAGGCGAATATCAAAATAAATAAAGCAAAGCAACATAATAAAGTAAAATCCAATCCATTGAGACAGCCAAAACTTCATATAATCACCATAGCAACAGTCGCTTATCACGTTGAGTAAATATTGGCGTCAAATTTCTATATAGCGAGCGAGTTACTTTTTATTTTTAAACTATCTAATGAAAATCGATAAGGAGAATTGGGAAACAGTATTATTATTAAGATATTTTTCGTAGCTCTTAGACATTATTTTTAAAAAAATACTTATTGTTTTATTATTTATCAGTAGCATAAGGGACATGACAGAGAGAGAGAGAAAAAGAGACAATTTTTTATTCCTAACCTTGAAAAATATGTTTTCAATTACAAATTCATTTCGGAACATTTTTGGAATTTCAATTTTTCACATCACTGAGCTGAAAAAAAGATTTAGCAACTAATATTCAGGTAAGTTATATTTATTTTTGTAGCCTTTTAAAAAATGAAGAAAATTCTTACAGAAGTAAGTTAACAGTAACACTGTTAGTGTTAACTTTATGAACAGTAAGTCAAGTGTTTCTCTGTGCACAAGTTTAGACAGAAAAAAAAATTATGAGAATTGTTTTGCGGGATTTTCTTTTTTTTTCAGGCTCAGAATTATCTCTAATTATTTTTTATATTTTTCTGACTTTATATGCTGATAACGTCAATAAAAACATTGTAAAATAAATACATATTTTATCTTGGAATGAAATATCTTGCACCAGAAAATAAAACAAAAACAAAACTAGAAATTACTCGTCGTCTTAATGATCAATTGAACTCAAAGAGCATTATTTTTAGACAGACTTAAAGTCGAGTTCGAATCACCACCAAGTGCCCTATAAACTTGTATTGGTTCTGGTATTAATTTAAATACCAGATAAGTTATTTAATAGTATTAAATAACTTATCCCCTCGAAAAAAAAAAAAAAAAAGTTATCGTCAATTTAATATCTAAAACAAAATTAGGATTCTAAATATTGAATTACTTCCCTTGGATTTCTTTACCTAACCTCATATTTTAACGTTTAACTTTAAAATGTTAAATTTTAAGTTTTAAATGTCGAAAACAAAACCAACTATTCCCATAGAATGTAGGTAGATCATAGAAGGGAAATGTTCTCAGAATAAGGACATTTACTTGGTTTTCTTTTGTGAATTTATTGGCCTCAATATGAAAACAAAAAGTCTCTTCTGAAACTTAAAATTTTAAACAGGCGTTATCTATTTTACAATTACAGAATAATATTCTCTTAAAAAGTCTTCTAGATTCAGTCAATCTCCAATATTTTTTATGGAAAAAAATACGTGCCAGGATATGAGGTGAGGCAACGTAAAAAAGCAGTTTAAGAATGAATTTTCTATATGTTAAAAAATGTTTCGAACGCTAAAAATGAAAAAAAAAAAAATGCAAGATACCAATTTATAGAATTTGACGTTCTTTTTTTTAATAATTCCTGATTTTAGATAAATTATTTAATTTACAAGATAGTATAAAAAAAAGCCCCAAACATAATAAAAACGAATTTTTTCAAGTAAAATGTTTAAGAGAAGAGATCAACAAAAAAAAGTATTTAAAATTTTAATAAATAATATTTTTATTTAAGTGTAAAAGTTTGTTTGAAAGTTTTCACACACTTGTTGAGAATTGTTATTGTATTTTAAAAGCCGGACTTTCTGAAAAATTCTTTACAAAAATGAAAATTTCAAGGTTTTTTGTTTTTTTCTTCTTCCGAATTGGTTTTAAAAAGAACGCCAAAAATGACGGTCATGGGAAATTGTTAGTGATTCATTTTTTTTTTTTCAAATAATAAAAAAAAAATAAAAAGTTTCAAACGGTAAATTTTGGTTTTAGGTCCCGAACGCTTTTATCCCTTCAAATTTTTCCAAAATATCCTTCGTGCAATTGTATGAACTCCTATCGACCAATAGAGACCTACCTTTAATTTTGATGTTAATGACCAGAAAAAAATCAAACTCCTGCTCTCTCTTTTTGTCACCCACAACCATCTCAATCAGAAGACATTCGCTGCGGAATCATTTTTAAGCGTAGGAAGCTAATTTCGGCCTATTTACTTCCTTTATTCTTACTACGCTATTTTTTTTTTTTTTGTACTTAATTTCAGAAGAAAGTTAACTTTCAAATATATGAAAATAAGTGTTCAAGTGTAGTTGTATTTGAATAATTATTTAACCTTTATGAAAATATGAAAATACTTAAATTATAAATAACAAAAAGAACAAAATAAGTAGTACAGTAAAGCATTTTTTATACTTAACATTGAAAATATAACAATTACATCAATTGTAAAGGAAGTTTAAAGTTAAAAAATGCAGTAGTTTTCAGAAAGTTGTGTGTATTTACATGCTTTTTTTTCCTTTTTTTTTTGGTACTTAATTTCAGAAGAAAGTTAACTTTCTTAAAAAAAAAATTTATATTTTCATATATTTGAAAGTTAACTTTCTTCTCAAATTAAGTACACGCAACTTTCTTAAATTAATTACCAGCAAAAAAAAACAAAAACAAGCAAATACACGCAACTTTCTGCTGAAATTGAGTACCGTAAAAAAAATAAATCGCGTAGTAATTTCTTCATAGACTTTTCACTAAAGGAAGTAAATGGTTTCTTTACTGCGTCATTTCGGACAAAAACAAACTCGCAGTCCTAAAGCTGTTGTGGAACGTGGATAGTTAGTGATGGTTGCCTGGGTTGTGTGTACTTTAGTTGCACCATTTTATGCTGTAGTGAGGTTGGGTATGGTGTCGAAATATTGGCCGGGTAAAGAGAGTGCTGTACCGAAGACTATTTTGGCTGGAGTGCATCCAAAGTCTTCTTTGAGTGAGTTGCGGATTGACAAAAGGATTAGGGGTAGCTCATCTACCCAGTTGCTAGTGGGATGTTTAGTGGCTAGAGAGGCCTTTAGTGTTCAGTGGAACCTTTCCACAAGGCCGTTGGCACAGGGATGGTAGGTGGTGGTCTTGATGTGTTTGGCGCCAAGCAGTTGAGTGAATTCCTGAAAGAGTGAGGACTGGAATTGCGCACCCCGGTCTGTGGTGATGATACTGGGTACACCAAAAATTGCGATCCACTCCTGAAGGATGGTCTTTGCTACCATGTTAGCTGATGTATCTCTAATGGGTACTGCTACTGGCCACCTGGAGAAACGGTTAACCACTGTGAGAAGGTACTTGTAATTCTGGCACATTGGATGCGGCTAAAATGTGCGTCAGGGTTGCTGAATGTGCCTGGCAGTGATTTTGTGTGCCAGTGTACATTGCATTTCTGACACTCAAGGCATGTTGATACCCAATTACAGATGTCAATATTCGTGTTGGGTCAAACAAAACAATTGGCAATGAGTTTGACCATTGTGCGCTTGCTGGGATGTGACAATCCATGAAGGTGGTTGAAAATTACCTTCTGAGTGCCGTAGGATCTGGGGTGATCCAGTTTTGTATCGCAGTACAATATTTTATTGCTGAAAGGTACCGGAAATTCTTTCAGTTGCAGGAATGTGTTGGCTAGGACTTCAGTGAGGGATTGCGTCAGATTCCTGGGCCTCTGCTATCAGGTCCTGGCTGAGTGGGCTGTCTTCCACAGTGTTGACATCAAATCTAGATAGGGCATCGATGATAGTGTTGTCTCTTCCTTTGACATACCAGATATCGGACGTGAACTGTGAGATATAGTCTAGATGTCTGATCTTGCGAGCCGTATATTTGTCTGAGTTGTTCGACAGAGAAGTTGTCAAGGGTTTGTGGCCGGTCAAAACGGTGAAATTCCGGCCTTCCAGTAGATGTTGGAAGTGTTTGATGGCAAAGTATATAGCCAAAAGTTCTTTCAAGAAGGTGCTGTATCTGGAATGAGTTGGCGATAATTTAGCCGGGAAGAAGACGATGGGTTTGCATTGGTCACCAAACTCCTGTTCTACCACAGCTCCAACTCCAGTGTCCGAGGCATCTGTTGTTAGATATATCTGAGTCTGGTGACTTTGTTGGAATGTGCTAACTTCGTAAAGTTAGCTAACAAGGTTTTTGCTGCTTGGAATGATTTTTCCTGGTCGCCCTCCAGGGTGATGGCTTTGCTTTTTCTCTGGAGGAGATTTGTTAGGGGGAGTGAAAAGATTTGAGCATCTGGGGATAACTCTGCAGTAAAAATTTACCATCCCCAAGAAGCGTCACATTTGCTTTATCAATGTGGGCATTGGGAAATCCTGTATGGCTTTTATCTTATCGGGCAGTGGGGTGATTCCCTGAGCGTCTGTGTGGTGTCCGAAAAAGTCTGTGTGTTGTGCACCGAATTCACACTTGTCTCAGTTGATTTGAAGGCCGTAATGTAAATGGCAGAATACTTCCTCCAGGTGTTGTTCATGGAGTTCAGTATCTCTGCTAGCCACTAGGATGTCATCGATGTATGTGTAGACGTATGGTAGGCCACGCAGAACTTCGTCCATCAGCCTTTGGAACATCTGGGCTGCATTGCACAGTCCGAAGAGCATTTTTGTAAATTCAAACAGTCCAAAGGCAGTTGTGACTGCTGTCTTTGGAAAGTCCTCCGGAGCAACTGGAACTTGATAAAACGTGTGGGTCAGGTCTATTTTCGAGAAAATGCGGGGCCCCTGCAGACCTGAGGCAAAGTTGTGGATGTGTTGAGTTTCTGGTATTCCACATTGGATTTGGATACTAGATGCAATGGTGAAGCATATGATCTGTCTGAGGGTCAGATGATGTTATTTGCCAGCATCTCTTCAAACGCTTTCTTGGCATATGCCAATTTATGGGGAGGGAGTCGTCCTGGCCGTGAATATGCTTAATGAGTTGCGTAAGGTCCTTGTACCGGCACAGGATTTCTGTGTAGTGTGGGTCATGTTGTGTTGCCATGCTGATCCTAGTTGTATTTAAGCTCAATGGAGTCCCTGTGATCTTGATGGATGTTGTCAGACAGGGTCCTTGTCTTCATATGGACATCCAGGTTGTAATGTGCCATAAACATTGTGTTAGCTGGACCCAACCTGCCCTCAAAACAAAGAGGTCACTGTATTCCGCCCAGAGGACGAAATCAAGAAACTCTCTTTCTACAGGGAGTGGAGAGGCAAAAAAGAAATTGGACTGGGGAAAATATAATACTGGCTCAGACGAGATGAAACGGGACAAAAAATAATTAACGGAAACTGGGAATCTCGAACTGGACCATAACCAAAGACGAAAGCTGGAGAACAGACCAGGAATCACACTCACTCACATTAACTAGGTACACAAAAAGGGACTTACCTTAACCAAAGGGGAGAGTTCCAGAGGAATCCAACCCGATGTGACCACCAGATCTAAAAGAGAAAATCAAGGCTAGCCCCAGTCACGCGAACCAGGCTCGCCACATTTACCCACCTTTTGCTGAACTCTGTCAGTGGTAACCGTTTCCGATCAGTCCTAATCTTCATTTTGAGTTGGTACTCAAAATATCGGATTAGATCCTGATGCGAAAGACGGCCACCCCGCAAGACTTCCTCCAAACGCGTCGTCCATATCACCATTCGAGCCGTGGCTAGAAGCGACAGAAACACCATCCGTTTCACTCCGGTGTACGGGGGCGACACATTGTCGCAGGCGTATGCACGATCAATGGACACGAGTTCCCGCGGCGCGATGCGAGCAGTCAACTCGCCGACACGATCCCACAACGGGCGAACGCGCGAACAATGGAAGAAGGCGTGCGCCGATGTCTCCTTTAAGCCAAGGTTGCAACGTTCACAATCTGGCAAATCCGCCAGGCCCATTATGAAACGCATGTCATTGAGAGACAAGGCGTTACGAGCTAGTTGCCAAGTCAGAGAAAACTCAGAGTTACTGAGCCAATCCGATCCTGGCGCCCAAGACCAATGAGAGCGATACTCCTCCTCCGTCATGCCGAGCTTCTCCCTCAATCAATCCTTCGCGATGCCCTCCACTAATCCCCGATAGAAGTGCCTCCTAGGCCGAGAAAGGTCACTAGACCGTGGAATGGCCCACAAGGCCCTCCGGCACTCGCGGATGAAAGCCGGTTGCTCTCGAAGCTTGCGGCAGCGCAACGAGACCGGGGGAGTGATAGTGAGGCTAGGGAACACGTCCCTCACTACCCCCGTAAGCAACGAGTCTTCCATTAACGCACGACTGAGAAAAGCCAACCTCGAGGCGCGCCGGTGGTGCGGCATTCCCAGTCCCCCTTGACACGGATGTTGGTAACAGACACGTTTGTCGACGTGATGTCTGCGTCCTCTCCACAGAAGGGACAATAGCAGACGCTCGATCGCCTCCTCATGCTCCTCACAAAATGGAAGTGCAGACAGCCGATAAAGGATCATGGGGAAGACGTAAGCAGCACACGACTCTGCCAGGCCCTTTACGGAGAGACTCCGTCGACGCCAAGTTTCGACCGACGCGCTGACCTTTGCCTGTATATCAGACCAATTCTTCTCCAACTGCAATCCGGACCAAACCAAACTCCGAGGATTTTGACCGGTCCGTCCGTCCAGTCGAAGGGCCCCAGGAGGGGAATCCCCTTCCAGGCGCCTAACTGCAAGCCGGAAGACTTGTCGCGGTTGATCTTGGCCCCTGTCACCTGTTCGTACCGTTCAAGCGCCTTCTGTACCGCTCTTATGTCTCTGCAGGAGGACACAAAAGTCGTTACGTCATCGGCGTATGCGGAAACCCTGGCTCAAGCACCACCAAGGATACCGATTCCACATAGGGCCGGACTGCACGACCTGTCTCTAATCCGGCGAAGGAGGGGCTCCAACGACAAAACAGAGTAAGGACGACAGCGGGCAACCCTGTCAAACCGACCTAGACATCGCAAACGCGCTCGACAGCTTTCCGTTCACCTGCACCACAGCCGTGGGGAGCGATACAGGAGACCAATCCAACAGCAGAAGTCGGTTTCGAATCCGGCAGCCTGCAGGACCGCCGCCAGGTAGCCATGGTCAACCCTATCAAATGCCTTGGACTGATCCAAATTGATCAGCGCGGCCTCATCGTCGTCTTTTACACCCTCTAGGATCGTGCGGATCAAGTGCAGGTTGCTCTGAATTGTTCGGCCCTTCACAGCGCAAGTCTGATCAGGTCCCAACAGAGACTCGGCAACTAGCTGCAAGCGATTCGTCAGGATCTTGGCCAAAATCTTTAACTCTGTGTTTAGCAGAGTTATGGGCCTGTAACCGTCTAATTCCCTCCCAACATCCTTGCCTTTTCTCAACAGCGTGACCACACCCCTGGTGAACCGACTGGGGATGGACCCCTGACGGAACCAGTTGTTGAACACAACTGTCAAGATAGGGACAAAGATGTGCAACAGCCTCAAGTACAATTCATAGGGCAAACCATCCAAACCTGGCGACTTGCCACTGCCGACTCTCTTCAAAGCTGCGTAGACTTCGTCCTCCGTAATCTCTCCCTCGCAATTAGCCGCTTCAGCTGGGGAAAGTCAGCCAAATAGCTGCGAAACTCCTCGTCGCGGAGACCAGGCTCCTTGGTGAACCGGCGTTCGAAATGCCGCCGAAACGCCTCGCACATGTCATCAGTCGACCTAAGGGTGTGCCCCTCCAGGTCTCGTATCTCGCGGATGTACCGGTCGCCACCTCGACGGACTTCCTCCTTGCGCAGTTCCGCGCCCATGTTCACAGCTTCGGAAGACATCTTGCTTAACTTATGTCTAATTACCTAACCCATGTAACGATCGCTAGTCGACCGCTCCAGGGCCTCCCTAGCTACGGCTATCTCTAGGGGATCCCCACCAGCCTCCGCCCGGGAAAAATTAGATCTAAGCGTCTTCACCTTGGCAGCCTTATCTAGGTTGAGCCGTTGGCTGCATTCAGTGGTGAAAGACCTAATCCTATCCTTAAGACTAGCCCACCACTTATTCCCAATGACTCCCCCAGTTAACGCCCGCTGAACTACGATAATCAGCTGGTTCCGGAAGTCCCGCCTGTCCAGTAAGGACTGGTTGAACTTCCAGTAGCCAGCCATTCTAGCCCTAAATTCTAACACCACACGGGCACATACCATTTTGTGGTCCGTGTAGCCTAACCAGTGGAACGTTGGGCATTCTAAGAAATCTATATCGGCCTCTTTCACTAACATTCTATCAAGGTAGGAAACCACCTTGGTAGAAGGCCAACTATTCGCCCACGTCCACATTTTCCTGCCCGGATGATCGACCCGGTATCTATCGACGAGACCAAATTCGTCAATCAGATCGACCAGGCTACGATCACCACTCCTCCCGCTAGAGCCCCACCCTCTATCCAATTTGGGGTCCAGGATGGCATTCCAGTCCCCAACTAGAACTAGTCGCTTGGAATCGACCAGGAAGGGCTTCAACAGACGGAAAAAGTCGACACGCTCCTCTTGATCATTGGGCGCATAAACCGCAACCAGACGAAACTCCTTGCTTTTCACTGCAACATTGGCCACGATCAACCGGCCCTCGGCACTGACATGGACAAGATCCACCTTCGCGTCCAGGGTACGCTTAACCAGCAAAGAAACTCCTCTGGCCAGCCGGTTCCCATATGCTGAATAGACGACAAAGTCGCTAGACAGCACACAGGCATCGGCCTTGCAAACAAAGTGAGTCTCTTGGATCCCGGCGACATCCACACCGAAGGACAAGAGGTCCCGAAGCAGGCGGGCAGCCTTACTCTGATCCATAAGGCCCTTTGCATTCAAGCTGGCTAACTTAATTGACATCTTTTAAACCTGAAACAAGAAAGCAAAAAATTACTCCTGGTCACATACAGGACGGAAATCTATGGCAGTAGGGACCCCGACACATTGTCCCAGGCTACCAGTACCAATATCAGACGTAATTCGTCCGTCCTGGACAATACCGCCAACGTCCATGGGGAACGTTAGTTTTAATGCCCTGTAAAGTGAGGGGTGGAGAATTGCAGGGACCCTACCAGAACAGAAATGTGATAGTCTTTGTAAATATTTTGTGCCTGTCTGCACCATTTTAATTTTTGGGAAGGCATCAACCGCCCCCTGCACAAAGTTTCAAGCTTTTAAATTACCCCCGGTGTTTCTAATTAGGGTAAGCACACCGGGTGCACTTGGGAAATTTGCCAGGTCCTCGATTGACTTACCGTCAATCTCTGTAATCTTAAATAGTGGCCTTAGGAGAGCCTTCTTGTGAGAAGAAAGGTCCCTCTCTAATGCCAACCTATCCACTTTACATATGTCCACCCTCTTGAAGGGGTTTGGTTTTTTCTTTTTCTCTTTATCTGCTTTAATGGCAGACTGTGTCGCTTCAGTAAAAGGGGTTTCTGGTTGGGAGGGAGGAGTTTTGGGGGGAGAAGGTTGGGAAGAATGTTTCTGCAATATGGAGAGGGGTGTGGGGGAAAGCCTAGTAAAAGTTCTGGTTGGGGAGACGGAATGACTCCTCCCCGTTGTTTTGCCATTTCTGACTGGTGATGCAGGAGCGGATTGGGTCTTGGTGATCACCTGCTCTGTCCTGCCACGCTCTTCCACGTCTACTTTCCCCTTCTTTTGGGTAGTTTCTTCTTCCTCTTCCCTTCCTCTTTTCAGGGACGATGACCATGGTGGAGGCATTTCCTCCACCTCTATAGCCTTGCTTGGTATCTGTTGTTGTTGCTGTTTTTGTTGTTGTTTCTGCGGCTGATTTTTTTGTTGCTGCTGCTGCTCCTGTTGTTGTTTAGCCTCTTTACGAGGCTTCTTTTCTGGGGGCGGTGATTTTTCCTGTTGACGAGGAGGGGAAGCCACTTTCTTCCCCCTCCTAACCACCTCTGTCCACTCACTACTTCCATCCTCGGCTTTTTTTGCCTCGGCAACCGGTGTTTTTGCCACTGGCGGTGTTGCTGGTGGCACTTGTTCCACATCTAATTTTCTTCCGGGGCATGCTTTAAAAATGTGCCCAGCCTCTCCACAGGCCCAACAATGTGGTTTCCGTCCCTCAACCACAATAAATAACTTCCTACCCCTACACAATAAAGTATCGGGGGTCGATTATGTGGGAGTAGTCGGGATAAAGCCCTTGGGATCCTAGTTCATGATAACTGTGACTGAGTAGGACCTTGGGATGCCAGGTCACTTTGCAAAGTAATGCTGCCATTTCCAGATTTCTCATCAGATTGATGTGGCCTACATATATCTGTGTCTGTCGCTCCAGGGGACACAGGCCAAGGACTTGGGATAGGGGTCTTGACTGTAGGTGCCTCAAGTTACCTCAGAAATCTACGGTTCCGCAGGGTTATTCTACCTGATCCTGCAACTCTAATCCTATATTGGCGGTTGGGCAGCGTTTCTACTATTCACCCACTTATGTCCCATTGATGGCTATTTGGATTTTGGATTGAAACTGTGTCTCCCTCACGAAGTGGGGATAAGTTATGTGCAGTACAATTGTACCTGTCAATAAGGCCTGCATTGCATTTAGATAATGCCTTTTCACGCCTTCGAGCTGCAGCTATCCACTCAGAGTGTGGCTTATACAAATGTGGGTGTGATGATATAAAATCCCGAAGACGTCTATGAAGCAGGAGTTGTGCTGGTGACAAGCCAATGCCTTGGATAGGGGTGTTTCTGTACTGCAAGATCACTTGTGCTACCATATCATTGTCCAAGGAACCTTGATGTCCTGTGCAGTCCTTTGAGTCTTTTTGCAGTCTTGACAGCTAACTCTGCTCGCCCATTAGACTGGGGATAGGCCACAGAAGAAATATTTTGTTTAACATCCAAGGTTTCTAGGAACTGTCTGAATGAGTAAGCTGAAAATGGAGGTCCACCATCAGTACTGAGTTTCTCAGGTGCACCATATGTTTGGAATACTTTCCTGCAGATGGATATCAACCTAGACGCAGCTGCTTGTCCTGGCTTGATGCGGTACAAAATGAGCCATCTGGTGAGTGTCTGCGCAAGCAAGATATGTGAAAGATCCAACATAAAACAAGTTCATCACTATTTGTTGAAAAGGCCACTCTGGTGAAGGTGTCATGTGGATTGGTTCACGTGGTAGACTTGGGGCATTTCTTGAACAGGTAATGCAACTATTTCTATAATTTCGAATTGAGGCATTCATTCCAGGCCAGTACACTGACTCATTAGCACGTGCTTTCATGCCCACTACTCCTTGATGAGCCGAATGTAAACACCTTAGTATGTTCCTGCATTGGAAAGTTGGTATAACTACTCTCCTGTCCAGGAGAATTAGGCCATTGTCATTGCGAACTTCCCAATATTCTCGGATTGTAGTCGGTGTTGCTTGACGACTGTTCGGAAAACCTTTGTCTATGGTCCTGCATAACAAGGTGTATTGTGTGTCTTTCTGACCCGCATGGCGAATGTGGTCAGGGGAAGTTATGGCAGGGTTACTCTCTAATTGAGATATGGATGTGAGGGCTGTAGATGTCATTGCTGCACAAGTCTCATCCGATTTGTTGACGTCCGTAGGAGTGGGTTCTATTGGGAATGTATCAAGCAGGCTCTGTATCGCAGTGACCGGATTGCAGGAAATAGCATCAGAGGCTCTATGCCATTTTCCAGGGCAATGTTGCATTGTGAAAGGATATCTCAAGCTTTTCTCCTTGAGCCGGAATAGGCGTGGGTTGTGGATTTTGTTGAGATCTCTATCACCAAAAGTCCTTTGAGTGGCTTGTGGTCGGTCACCACTATAACGTTTGGGCAACCCAGTATAAACATCCAGCACTTTTCAAGTGCCTAGCTGATAGCTGCTGCTTCTCCTTCTATAGGTGCATATCTTTGTTCGGCATCTGTACAAAATCTGCTTCCAGCAAACACAAGGTGCCAGCCTTCAGGACAACAGACTGGGGCATTATCAAGTGTACATGTGCAGTGCTTTTGAAGAAGTAAAAATCCCATACCATCTTTACTCCAGTCAGGAGCTAAGCAGGTAACTCTGTTGATGTCAAATGTTGAGACACCTTGCCTTACTAGCTTAACAATAACTTCCTTTGATTCCTGAAAGATTCTTTCCAGGGTCTGGTCCCAGGTGAATTTTGAATTCTTTTTGACAAGCTCTCGAAAGGGTAGCATAATGGGGCTTAAGGAATATGCCCAGGCAAGTTGGTTTACCAGACCAAACCAAGATCTTGCATCCATAATAGTTTTAGGAACAGAGAAATTTAGGATGGCATTAAGCATAGATTCAGAAGGGGATACTCCTGATGACGTTATCTGCAGTACCCCAAACTGAACTGTGTCTTTACAAAATTGGAATTTGTCTTTGTTGAGTACAATCCCATTTTATGCGCATCTCATTAGAAAATCAAAGGTATGATAGAATGCCTCTTTGATGTTTGTGTCGTACAGCAAAGTATCATCAACCAACTTGACTTTTCTAGCAATGTCTTTTGTGACCTCATCATATCTGCAGGTGTATGCATCACCAGATGCCAAGTAGCCTTGAGGCATCCTAAGGTACATAAACCTTCCCCATTCTGTTATAAAAGTTGTAAGTGGTTGAGATTCCTCATCTAATAGAATAGAGTGGTATACATTGACAGCATCCAGCACTGTTTTCTTGGTATTGGGCGGCACCTGCAATGCTAGCTGGAAAGGTGAAGCAGTGTGGTGCATTTCCCGTTTGCATTGCGAATTGAGATGTTGATAGTCAATGGTTCGTCTCGGTCGACCATCCTTTTTTGTTGTAATCACCATCGTGCTGCACCAATCTGTAGGAGTACCAACAGGCACTTGTTTTAATATACCTCTTTCTATGTTTGCATTAGGGCTTGCTTTACCGGTTCTTTAAGGTGGTAAGGAACAGGTATAGGTCTGTGCTTAGCTTTAGGGACTGCCCCTTCCTTTAAATGGATATGTGCAGGTTTACCAGACATGGCTAGGAATTGTCCATCAGTCTTGAACGCTGAACTAGCAAATTCAGCTAGTAACCACTTTTTTAGGTTTTCCACATTTTCTTCATTTGTTGGGAAGGGAGGTTCATTAGGGCGAATTGGTAGTTTGAAGTCTGTGGATTGCTTTTGCTCCTTATTACAAAAGCAGACAGCTGCACTATACTCAATAGGCATCAAATTCTCTTTGCTTGTGGCTGTAATAGGCATAAGTTGGGGGAAGTGAGGAGATAATATGCCTACATCAATACAGGCAGCCTTGCTGAAATATAGCTTATCGATATTATTGCATATATAGAGAGCTTGTTTTGTTGACATTCCTCCAACACTGAACTGAACAGGAAGCCATCCATGGCTTATAAGAGTTGAGCCCCCCACTGCACAAATAACTTTTTTAGATGGGATCAAGTTACTTTGAGACCCATGCAATGTAGATGCTTAGGTCCTCCCAGGCAGATATTGGCCCCACTGTCTGGGAAGATCCTCAATCGAGTGCTTTGATTTCCTGGAATGTCTTCAGAATTTCTGGGGTCTGGCTCGGGAGAAAATGGGAGTAGGGTTGCTTCTATCTCCACAACACTATTTTTGTTAGGGGACACGTACGAGCCTTTTTTCAAATTGTACGTGTGCAATTAAACTATCCATATTGGCATCATCTTGAAGGTCTCTCACTTCAAGAGGGTAGACCTCTGATTTGGATCGACAAACATTTGAAAAATGACCTCGAATTCCGCACAAGTTACATGTTTGATCCCATGCAGGACATGCTTGTTGGCGGGTACTGGTTCCTGGAATGCCATGCTTTTGGCTGCCACATCCATGGCAACGCAAATTGTTATTTTTTACATTCTGTTTTTTAGGGAATTCAGATTGAGGAATTTTTTTTTACTTGACCTTTTATTTTCTTTGCAATAGGTTGATACATGCAATGCCGCCATTTCACGTGTTCCTGCCATTTGTGCTTGGTCACGGAGTGCTGCCTCAAATGCCTCAGCATGGTTGATATTTTGCTCGAGGGTCTTTAACGAGCTGGCCTTTGCTAGTAGGTCAGCTTGGAGGGCATCATTTGCTGTGCCTCTGACCAGCTGGTCTTTGATATAGATGTCTGATAGGTCATGACTGCAAATAGGACATATAAAATCACAATCTTGCGCCATGCTTCTGAGGCAGATGACAAATTGCTGGACTGATTCCCCTTGGCTTTGAGAAATGGAGGCAAGACAATCTATGAACCATGGGGTTTGATTTTTTTGTGACTAACGCCTCCAACATGTCCAGGAGTCTATTTGGTTTCTCGGAGAAAAACTTGGGGTATGTGTTTATAATAGATGTTTGGACCGTCTCGTTGGCACAATTATATAATTGGATGTTGGTTTGTGTAAGGGGCATATTTGTCATTTGTACAAATACCTCCCAGTCAATCCTAAACTTTCGGAATTGCTGAGATGTCATATCCGAATGGAGCTGAGGTAGTTTAACTGCAGGCGCCTTTGTGTTGCTATCCAATGTCAAAGGCTGCTCTTTTGCTAGTTTTAAGATAGCCAGTGCATGCCCCATGGTCGTGATACCTAGCTCTTTGAGGATGTCTCGGTCTATCATAGTGAGGCTATCCTTGGTAATGCTTTCTCTCTCAAAAATTTCAGCATAAGTCCTGGCAGAATCAGCTGGAATGCCAATTTCAACAAGTAGCTCTTGCCAATCATTCGATTCTGCCTACAGCGCCATGTAAAAGTCTTCTAGAACAACTAGCCAGTAATCAACTAGAATAGAAGTTGGGTTTGACTGTATTTATTGTAAAAATTTACAATTGCGGCACACGGCCAAAAAGGGAGGGGGAAATAAAACTGAGGATGGTCTTCAGTAATCTATCTTATACCTAGCTAATCTCTTTCGCGACCCAGACACACACTACAATTTTTCTCAATCACCAAAAGAACTTGTCCATCAACACTCATCCCCCCATGCACCAAAATACCACAAAGCATTCTGGGGACCTAAAAATTCCCCACAATGTACATAAAAATTTGACAATGTACAATATTTACAATAAATTGCAAAAATATATAAAAATTTTCTACATGAAATGCCAAAGGGGGGGGGGGGGCATGACACAAATCCCCAAATAAAATTTCAAACAAAAATAACGACAAACATTGTGTTAGCTGGACCCTCCCTACCCTCAAAACAAAGAGGTCGCTGTATTCCGCCCAGAGGACGAAATCAAGAAACTCTCTTTCTACAGAGAGTGGAGAAGCAAAAAAGAAATTGGACTGAGGAAAATATAATACTGGCTCAGATGAGATGAAACGGGACAAAAAATAATTAACGGAAACTGGGAATCTCGAATTGGACCATAACCAAAGACGAAAGCCGGTGAACAGGCCAGGAATCACACTCACTCACATTAACTAGGTACACAAAAAGGGACTTACCTTAACCAAAGGGGAGGGTTCCAGAGGAATCCAACCCGATGTGACCACCAGATCTAAAAGAGAAAATCAAGGCTAGCCCCAGTCATGCGAACCAGGCTCGCCACATTTACCCACCTTTTGCTGAACTCTGTCGGTGGCAACCGTTTCCGATCAGTTCTAATCTTCATTTTGAGTTGGTACTCAAAATATCGGATTAGATCCTGATGCGAAAGACGGCCACCCCGCAAGACTTCCTCCAAATGCGTCGTCCATATCACCATTCGAGCCGTGGCTAGAAGCGACAGAAACACCATCCGTTTCACTCCGGTGTACGGGGGCGACACATTGTCGCAGGCGTATGCACGATCAATGGACACGAGTTCCCGCGGCGCGATGCGAGCAGTCAACTCGCCGACACGATCCCACAACGGGCGAACGCGCGAACAATGGAAGAAGGCGTGCGCCGACGTCTCCTTTAAGCCAAGGTTGCAACGTTCACAATCTGGCAAATCCGCCAGGCCCATTATGAAACGCATGTCATTGAGAGACAAGGCGTTACGAGCTAGTCGCCAGGTTAGAGAAAACTCAGAGTTGCTGAGCCAATCCGATCCTGGCGCCCAAGACCAATGAGAGCGATACTCCTCCTCCGTCATGCCGAGCTTCTCCCTCAATCGATCCTTCGTGACGCCCTCCTCTAATCCCCAATAGATGTGCCTCCTAGGCCGAGAAAGGTCACTAGACCGTGGAATGGCCCACAAGGCCCTCCGGCACTCGCGGATGAAAGCCGGTTGCTCTCGAAGCTTGCGGCAGCGCAACAAGACCGGGGGAGTGATAGTGAGGCTAGGGAACGCGTCCCTCACTACCCCCGTAAGCAACGAGTCTTCCATTAACGCATGACTGAGAAATGCCAACTTCGAGGCGCGCCGGTGGCTCGCCAAGTGCGGCATTCCCAGTCCCCCTTGACACGGACGTTGGTAACAGACGCGTTTGTCGACGTGATGTCTGCGTCCTCTCGACAGAAGGGAGAATAGCAGACGCTCGATCGCCTCCTCACGCTCCTCACAAAGTGGAAGTACAGACAGCCGATAAAGGATCATGGGGAAGACGTAAGCGGCACACGCCTCCGCCAGGCCCTTTACGGAGAGACTCCGTCGACGCCAAGTTTCGACCGACGCGCCGACCTTTGCCTGTATATCAGATCAATTCTTCTCCAACTGCAAGTCCGGACCGAACCAAACTCCGAGGATTTTGACCGGTCCGTCCGTCCAGTCAAAGGGCCCCAGGAGGGGAATCCCCTTCCAGGCGCCTAACCGCAAGCCGGAAGACTTGTCGCGGTTAATCTTGGCCCCTGTCACCTGTTCGTACCGTTCAAGCGCCTTCTGTACCGCTCTTATGTCCCTACAGGAGGACACAAAAGTCGTTACGTCATCGGCGTATGCGGAAACCCTGGCTCGAGCACCACCAGGGATAGCGATTCCACATAGGGTCGGACTGCACAACCTGTCTCTAATCCGGCGAAGGAGGGGCTCCAACGCCAAGACATAGAGTAAGGACGACAGCGAGCAACCCTGTCGAACTGACCTAGACAGTGCAAACGCGCTCGACAGCTTTCCGTTCACCTGCACCACAGCCGTGGGGAGCGATACAGGAGACCAATCCAACAGCAGAAGTCGGTTTCGAATCCGGCAGCCTGCAGGACAGCCGCCAGGTAGCCATGGTCAACCCTATCAAATGCCTTGGACTGATCCAAATTGATCAGCGCGGTCTCATCGTCGTCTTTTACACCCTCTAGGATCGTGCGGATCAAGTGCAGGTTGCTCTGAATTGTTCGGCCCTTCACAGCGCAAGTCTGATCAGGTCCCAACAGAGACTCAGCAACTAGCTGCAAGCGATTCGTCAGGATCTTGGCCAAAATCTTTAACTCTGTGTTTAGCAGAGTTATAGGCCTGTAACCATCTAATTCCCTCCCAACATCCTTGCCTTTTCTCAACAGCGTGACCACACCCCTGGTGAACCGACTGGGGATGGACCCCTGACAGAACCAGTTGTTGAACACAACTGTCAAGATAGGGACAAAGATGTGCGGCAGCCTCAAGTACAATTCATAGGGCAAACCATCCAAACCTGGTGACTTGCCATTGCCAACTCTCTTCAAAGCCGCGTAGACTTCGTCCTCCGTAATCTCTCCCTCGCAACTAGCTGCTTCAGCCGGCAAAAGCCGGGGAAAGTCAGCCAAATGGCTGCGAAACTCCTCGTCACGGAGACCAGGCTCCTTGGTGAACTGGCGTTCGAAATGCTGCCGAAACACCTCGCACATGTCATCAGTCGACCTAAGGGTGTGCCCCTCCAGGTCTCGTATCTCGCGGATGTACCGGTCGCCACCTCGACGGACTTCCTCCTTGTGCAGTTCCGCGCCCATGTTCACAGCTTCGGAAGACATCTTGCTTAACTTATGTCTAATTACCTAACCCATGTAACGATCGCTAGTCGACCGCTCCAGGGCCTCCCTAGCTACGGCTATCTCTAGGGGATCCCCACCCACGATCACCACTCCTCCCGCTAGAGCCCCACCCTCTATCCAATTTGGGGTCCAGGATGGCATTCCAGTCCCCAACTAGAACTAGTCGCTTGGAATCGACCAGGAAGGGCTTCAACAGACGGAAAAAGTCGACACGCTCCTCTTGATCATTGGGCGCATAAACCGCAACCAGACGAAACTCCTTGCTTTTCACTGCAACATCGGCCACGATCAACCGGCCCTCGGCACGGACATGGACAAGGTCGATCTCCGCGTCCAGGGTACGCTTAACCAGCAAAGAAACTCCTCTGGCCAGCCGGTTCCCATATGCTGAATAGACAACAAAGTCGCTAGACAGCACACAGGCATCGGCCTTGCAAACAAAGTGAGTCTCTTGGATCCCGGCGACATCCACACCGAAGGACAAGAGGTCCCGAAGCAGGCGGGCAGCCTTACTCCGATCCCTAAGGCCCTTCGCATTCAAGCTGGCTAACTTAATTGACATCTTTTTAAACCTGAAACGAGAAAGCAAAAAATTACTCCTGGTCACATACAGGACGGAAATCTATGGCAGTAGGGACCCCGACGGATTGTCCCAGGCTACCAGTACCAATATCGGACGTAATTTGTCCGTCCTGGACAATACCGCCAACGTCCGTGGGGAACGTTAGTTTTAAAGCCCTGTAAAGTGAGGGGTGGAGAATTACAGGGACCCTCCCAGCACAAAAATTAGACAGTTTCTGTAGATATTTTGTGCCCACTTGGGCCATTTTAACTACAGGAAATGCTTCCACGGCCCCCTGCACAAAGTTTCAAGCTTTTAAATTACCCCCGGTGTTTCTAATTAGGGTAAGCACACCGGGTGCACTTGGGAAATTTGCCAGGTCCTCGATTGACTTGCCGTCAATTTTGTCTAATTTAAACAACGGCCTTAAAAGGGTCCTCTTCTGGGAAGAGAGATCCCCTTCTAGGACCGATCTATCTATTTTGCAAATGTTAATGCTCTTGTACGGGTTTTGTCTTTTCTTTTTTCCCTTTTCCGATTTAGGGGAGGTTTGAATAACTTCAGAGGATGGTGCTTCTGGTTGGGTTTAGGTGTTTCTGTTTTGGAAGGGGGCTGGGAAGAGTGTTTGGAAGAGGGTTTTTCTAGTACGGAAGAGTGTGTGGGGGAAGACATATAAAAGTATCTTACTGGGGAGGCAGATTGACTTCTCCTCCCCACATTAATTGTTCTTGTGGGTGATGTAGGAGCAGATTGGGTTTTGGCAGTGTCCATGACCCGTTCTGCCCTACCACAATCATTTGACTCCACCTTCCCCTTTTTCATTTTCAATTCCTCTTCTTCCTCACGTGCTCTTTTGAGAGATGAAGATCGTGGAGGAGGCATCTCCTCAACCTCCATTTGTTGCTGTTGCTGCTGACTCTGTTGTTTCTTTACGAGAAGAAACCTTTGTGGGCTTATCCTCTTGTTGGGTTGGTAGAGAAACCACCTGTTCAGGTTCTTTTCGGGCCTTCTTTTTGGCCGGGGAAGACATTTTTGGGGATTGGTTTTCTTGCTGAGGAAGAGGGGAAGTTATTTTTTTCTCCTTCTTTACCACCTCAGTCCATCCGCTTGACTACTTCCTGGCCAGCATTTTTTCCAGCTTCTACTGCAGTTTTTGTCACCGGAGTTGCTGATGTTTGGTTTACTGCATCTTGTTTTTTTGAGGGGCACATTTTGGCTAGGTGACCCGCCACTCCGCACAACCAACAATGCAGCTTGCGTCCCTCTACTGCGACAAACAACTTTTTCCCACTGCACAGGAGAACGTTCGGCACACGCAGAAAGTTTGACCTATCCACTACGACGTACGAACTGACATCCTCGGTTGGAACTCCAGCCTTGCTTATAGTTCTGTTTACCTCCTCCACTATGCCAAACTGGGTCAAAAAGGCCCCCACATGGTCACAACTGATTTCGAGTGGCGCTCCGTGGATCACAATATGTGTACGCCTTGTGCCCATGTACTCCGTTTGCAGTCTCACTCCCTTAGTCTGCAAACATGTTCCAGCTAGTTTCTTCGCATCCTCCTCCGAACCGAGAAGGACATCCCACATTGCACGGGATCTTCTGGCCAGTATTTTTGGGCAAATACCCAAACTCTTAAGTGTTTCCTCCATGTTTTCCCTGCTGACGCCCACAAATTTTCGTGTTTGTGGGTCTGATGTCAGCAGGGAAATTGTCCTGGTAGCAATCTCTTTTCCCACCTCCAGGATGACGATTATCTCGTTTTCCTTGAAGTACTCCTTGTACTTCTCCCTCATTTGCCTATAATAATTTGTATCCCTCTTCAGGGGGGCATCCTTCCAAACTGACGGTGAAGGTGTGACCGTCGGCACTACCACCGAAGAAGTAGATGGTTGGGGAGACGAAGCCATAATTGCCCCCCCCCCCCTCACAAAACAAAAATTTTCACAAAATGTCCAAAAATCAAATAGACAAGCAACAAAGACAAACAAACAATGTTGACAAAATGACGTACTCACAGTTGACAAAAATTTAGGTAACAATAATTCCAATGCAACTTTGTGTGCAATAAGTCACAACGGCCAGAAGTTGGGTTTGACCGAGGCCGTCGCTATATTATTGTTCTTCTTAATTTTAATTAAAATTCATAAAACCAGCATAAATAAAAAACATGTGACTTTCTTTTTTTTTCTGTTACATTTTAAAAAGTTTTAAAATCTTTATTAAAAAAAACGACTTTGTGATTATCAATATTATCATGAAGTGAGAGACACGGCTGCTACGCTAATTCATGACTCCACTACCGTGACGTCACATTTCATCGCTTAGGCCTTGGTAATATATAGCGACGGCCTCAGTTTGACTGACCAAAAAAAACCACCAGGGCAAATTGGTAGGTGGTTTAAATAACCTGGGAGATTCCATTCTGTTACAAGCAAGTCCATTCTATAAGTATTGATTGGCTGACAATTTCAGTGTGTATATTGAGCTCCATAAATATTGAGCCCAAAATCCACAATTTTGAATAGACACCTTCCTGCAGGGAGACAAAAGGAGACTGCCATGTTGAAAGATAAGTTATTTGACTTCTACATATATAAAGAATAATTTTAAGTATGGTCAATGAAAGAATCAAAAATATCTATTTACTCTTTTTGTTCCAGAGTTGTTAAAAGGATTTGCTGACATTATCAACTCCGGCTTTGATTCAAGGATTTATATCTAGCCAAAAGAATCTCTAAGAAAAGTCCATGAATCAAAGCTGGAGTTGATAATGTCAGCAAACCCTGGTAACAACTAACTCCTCACTGCCCAAAACCTATTTTTATAGGGGCTGAAACCTAATTTGCATATTTCTAGAACCTTTCGAATTCTCTCGATTCTACTGGAATTTTCTAGCCTCTTCCAAATGATCTATTCCTAATTTCTCTATTTTTACGACTCCTTCATGAATTAAAACGTTTTCGTAATAACAATTAGAACTCAATAGAATCCCTTACTACAACTTTTTAGACATTATTATTATTATTTTTATATATAAATGCATCCTTGTAACATAACTTTTTAGAACTTCAATACAAGGATATTACTGAGCTAGGAGAAAAGTCAGAAATACTTTTCGTCCAAATCAAAATTCTTGATATCATGGTTGAGGTTGTTTTAAGCAGCAGAACATATGATGTGAAGAAGTACCCAGGGTATTTCATCGTTGTTGATAAAATGTCAAACACCAGCAAATAGCAATATATTTCTGGTTCTCCATTGAATGAGAAAACCAAAGAGTCTTTCTTCAGATTTTATGTGATGCCTTCTACTGAATAAAGTGTTTTTCTATGTGTTTGTCAAAATTTTATTGAAAGGCTGGACCTGAAACCTGACAAAATTGTTAGAGAATGTTTTGATGCATAGCAAATACTAACATCTCTGCTCCTAATCAAGGCAAAACATTTTTGGCATTATGTGTATTCTAAAAATGCGCCATTTTCTACAGAAACCTAAAGGAAGTCAGTTCATCTTGTCAAGTGTGTTCTAAATTGAAATCATGGTTTGCTTTATTTTCTTATTAAAGCTAGTCAAGTATGGATTCTAAGCCATTTACTTTCATGAAGTCAATCAGTCAGTCAGTTAAGTGCCATACGTGATACATGCTTGGGCAATCGTATCTCTTTCGAGACATGACTGACTGGGCAGAAGATTATCCTGCAGTTGGTTGCCATTACTTTCTGCAGTATACTGGTTACCAGCCAAGGCTCTAGAACCCAATCTGTTATTTAACCCATAACTGGAGGGAAGAGACAGATTAATACCTTTCCCTAGAGTATATGCGTGTAAGTAAATGCAATGACTTCAACTGGAATTCTAACTCGGCTCCCCAATTTCTCGTTCCAAGCTGATATCTGCTGCACCACAACACACCACTTTTATGAAGGGCACATCAAAATCTCTGTTTGTAGCAATAGATGAGTCATTATATAAAGATATACTTCATTAAACATTAGTATTCAGTGTTTGAAACTGATCTTTCCTTATGTAGAGCACCTACTTATATACATTCAGGTAGAGGCTTGAATTTCTTATTCCATGATGGGTCAGAAGCACCTTTTGCTGCTCCTAACAAGTCAATCTCTTAGCATCGACAAGACAATGTTCTGATTAAATGAAGTGAGTGTGGGAGAATAGACAACTAAAGATTTTACATTTCCAGTAATTGAAAATAACCACGTTGATGAATAAAACAGTTGTAATGTTGTGGTATTGGGTTTCTTTTAGTAGTGACTTCAAATGTAGATGTATATTATGTTTTTTAGAGGTTCTAGCATTAATAATCTCTTACTCTGTCTAGTGAATTGAATCCCAAATAAAATTGCTATGTTTTTTGGTGGTTGGGGGGGGATACTGAGAGGTTTTTGAATTGTGACTGCCATTGTTTTATTCCAAACAAAATTCTTCAAAAGGTCTGAAGAAGTGGACAAAATTAAAAGGTAGAACACACTAGATGTATTTCAATTTAATATACTTTAGTTGTCATGACTCTGGGTGAAGTGTATATGATTACCTATGTCTCCTATTTAGAAAAGCAGACTATTTCTTATATCTTTGAAAAATCCTGTTTTTTGGCTTAAACACTATCGGCGCGAGACAAGAAATCGGGGAGCTGAGATCGAATTCCAGTTGAATTCCTTGCATTCACTTATGCACAAATACCCTTGGGAAAGGTATTAATCTGTCTGTTCCCTCAAGTTATCAGTTAAATAATAGGACAGGTTGGGTTCTATAGTCTTGGCTGGCAATCAGTCTACCGCAGAAAGCAATGGTAACCTACTGCGGAATCTTTTGCCCAGTCAGTGATGTCTCTTTCAAGACATGATCGCCCAAGCGTGTATCACGTATGGCATTTAACTGACTCCTAATCCAAATCAGTTGCTTTTGTTATCTCCTATTGTCTTTTCTGTTCTTTCTCAATTGATAATTTTTATTTATATCAGAGCACATCAAATTATCTCTACATCCTGGTAAAACTTTATAATAATCTAAAATATCAAATAATCATCCTTCAATAACAGTTTGTTATACTTTTTTTTTTATGTTACCTAAAAATTTCACATTTCTTTATAACATTTTATTTTGATAGGTTAACACTTGGTAAATTTATTTTACTACAAAATTAGGTTAGTAGATTGTACAATATAATATTATACAACATTGTTAATTCATTCCATTTTTGTAAACTCAAGTCCTGTATTTAGACAACTTTCAAATAGGTCAAGCTTGAATGAATTACTGCCTCTTTGTTCTGAACAAAAAACTTTGGCTTCTCAACATTATGGCTGTTGAAATTAATTGGCTAGAGTGAATGTGTTATATTTATTGCATAGGTAGTCACAAATATAAGAAAATAATCTAATATATCTATAAAATATATATATATATATATATATATACACAAATACAAACCCTGATTGTTGCCATTGCTTATTTCAAGTTAAGTAAAGTTATGGTCAAGATTTCATTTGTATTTACAAGGTTTTTATGTTTATTGCAAAACTGTTTCTCTGACATTTCAAAACTCATATAATTGTACTTATTTTTTTCTGCTGTTGGATATCTTATCTCTTTTTCAACATTTGCATTATATTGTTATGATGCCTTTTGAAATGCTTGTGTTTATATTGAGATTTGTATTTGACACAAATGGTGCATGCAAAATTAAGACTTATCTCTAGTTAATTAGATCAAGGAAAAATTTGTAGTTATATATTCTTTGGATTGCTGTGGAATTTTACCTGGAAGTTTATTCGCATTGTTGTTGCAAAGTTTGAAAAAAAAAAATGGATGTTATTTTGAAATGTCAGAGAGTGCAAAGAAAGACCCAGGTGCAGGCTAAATTTTATTTTAACAACAGAAGTCAGCACTCAGGATATGTGAAGGATTCACTGGATGCCAAATGAGATTCTCCTATTTAAGTAAAGTCAGACAGCAGCAGTTGGATTCAGAACACAGGGAGAGACAAAGAAGGAAAGACTGGCACAGTGCCCGCTGCTCTCAATGCATGTGTGCTGACCCTCCAACCACTCCTACTCCACAGCCAATGTCATCGAAGAAGCAAATAAAGTTATATTGTATATTTTTATTTATATATACGTGTTGCCATCTATCATTTTATCAGAGAGAAAAAAGCCATCATTTTGCCAGTGAGGAATATTGTCCTTTTGACTTCTAGCTTATTTTTGCAAGTGCAGTATATAACAAATATCATTTTGGTGCAAGTTTTATTTTTCTTGAAGTAGGATGCAACATAGTGTTTAATTTTGATAATGTTTAGATATTAATGTGATTATATATATATATATATATATATATTTTTATTTGGAAATGAGTTATTTCATGACTCGGTCTCTACCTTTTGGTGTCTTCAGTCTATTTACAGTAACTGATTTTATTGTTTTTCAAACGCTCACATAACAGGAATCTTTTATGAACATGCACTTTTCAAAATTAGAAGTTACTTTGTATGATCCTAGTAGGTATTTATTAATATATCCAAGTGTAAAACCATACCAATAAATACCTACTAGGATTATACAATCATTTTTAAAACAGTTATTTCACATGGAAAAATAATTCAACATGATCCTTATTTAAATATTAAATTTGAAATAAAAAATAATTTTTAATTTCAACAATAAGCTTAACCAAAATGAAAGAAACCAATAAATATTGAAATTTTACTATTTTAATGCTTTAATTTTTTTAATTTCAGATTTAAACAAGATATTTTTCTTCCGAGATGGACCCAATAGGTCACCTCAAGTCAGTGTTCAAGTTCAAGAATGGCACTCCTCGCCAAGCTGGTGTCTGTTCAACTGCTCGTGGCATCCTTACTATTAACAAATCTATTTTTAACAACCCAGAACATTCTCTGGAGGGGCTAGAAGAATTTTCTCATGCCTGGTAAAGACTTGAAATCAATGTTGTCTTATATTTTTATATTTCACTGTTTGGTCACTATGGTTACTAATATATTTCTGAGGGGGTGTTGAAAAGTTCTCGACCTAACCAAGAAGACATTCCAAAATAAGTTTTGACTTTTATCAGATTTTAGGAAGTAACCCATATGTATTTACCAATGTTCCGATTATTGATACCATGGACATCATTATATAAAATATTTATAACCGGCCCACTCTCCTGCCTCTTAAAATTGAACTTAATACTCTACAAAAACTTTTGCTTGCACACACCCACTTCTACAATAATCTAGGAAATATATTCACACTGATTCCATGGCCATTGACTCTGTTGATTAAGATTTTAGATACTTGACTTCTGATGACATAATAGGTTATTGTTGATATGAAGGCTTAGGATTGTATCTGCTGTAAAAAAAAAAAAAAAGTAATTATTACTTTCATTACACTATAGATATTTTTTATTTTCATGGGTATAAGTAATTTTTGCTAAACAAAGCAATGATTCTAGTACATGTTCCCATCACATTAGCTAAATTGGTTTGTTAAACTGATTTCAATATTAGTGTTCATTACAATCTTTTCAAATTTTTTCTTCTTTACATTTTAAACAATAGCCAGAGAAAAAAAGCAAACATTTTATTTTATCAGCCAGTCATCTTCTGAGAAATCTGATGTTCTCTACCAATAAAGCTAATTTTTATTATAATAGATATATTTCAATCAGTTACATTACACAGATGTATAAAGAGAGGAATATTTATTGTCTTATTACAAGTGAAATTCTCTTAAAATTATCTTTAACACTTTCACTGCTGCATCATTATAGTGTTGTTGCCTGTCTGTACTGACCCATTTTAGGAAAAATAGGAAATTGGCATTTACTGGAAATAAGACTATAAACAAACATGCTGATCCATTTATTCCTTAATCTTTGAAATTGCCTTATATGCATATAATTTTCTTTTCAGGATCATCTTCATATTTCATAAGAATAACAATGCATGTGTGAAGGCTAAAGTGCGTCCTCCAAGACTCAATGGGAAACGGATTGGAGTGTTTGCAACTAGAGCACCTTACAGACCAAACCCAATTGGCTTGACTTTAGCCAAAATTGAAAGGATCTCTGGTAAATTCTTATGTTAGCTTTTAATCTTGGTCTTCATTGCTGTCTCATTTTGAATTGTCTGCACAAGTAAACTGCTGTTTTAAAAAAAAAAAGATTTTTGGAGAGCTTATCTAAAAGCCTAGTTTTATATTTGTAGGTTTTGTAGAATAAGACAGGATACTTTACATGGGAGACAAAAAGTAAAAGCACAATGAATTGTTGTCTAAATTATGCAAAAATGGAAATAACTTGCATCTCATTTTAACAGATATATTTACCAAAATTACACAAAAAATATCTTGAAATACTAAAGAGTGAATTTATTCAACAAAATAGCCATTGGCTTCAACCACAGCCTCCAGACAACTTTGGAATCTCCTGCAACTCTTCTGGATGGTCTCCTTGTTTAAGTTGGTGAATGCTAATAAGTTCATCTTTGATGTTACAAGGAGTTTTGTTGGTCTTTCACTCAACTACACCCCACACATAATAATCAAGGGAGTTGCAGTATGGGGAGATAGGTGGCCAGATGTAAAGGGTAAAGTGGTCACAGAAATTGTCTAACAGGCCATGACTGGATTCACCTGCTTGTGTGGCATAGTGCAGAGAACTTTTGATGTAACCTTGTTTCTAGATGACTGTAATTTTTTATTGATTTAAAAGATAAGAAGAAAATTCTCTAAAATTGGATAGAATGAGATAAATACATTTACTTTTGTTGAGAAAAGTAAACAGATTGATTGAATCTGTGTAGGTGGACTGTAGACATAATATTGTTGTCCTGTTTTGATGATTGCATGGCCCCAGGTTAAATTGGAATGTGAGAATTTCCTGTCTTTGGTTACCTGCAGCTTTGGGTACGGATAGTTTTCTCCCCCTCAGTGGTGAATGGCCAAAGACTCAAGTCAAAATGGATAATTGATATTCATTTCAAGCTGGTAAGACTTACACAGAGAAAGAAAATTGAATTCCCGTAGCTACCTTTACCACCTTAGTTTTATGCCTTTTCATTAAAATCAAGGTGGAAAATGAAATTAGGAGAATTGTATCCGTGATTTTGCAGAAGATTGTCAGTCTGAAATTGATGAGCTGCTAAAGCTGACAGAGCAAGCCAGTGCTCATGAAAGAAATTACTATGAAGAGTCATATTGTGATACTAAAATACCAGCCAGCTAACTTGTGCATCGCCTAGATTTGAACTTGTTTATAGTGTGTACATAAATTGGATATAAATCTGCACCCATGTCGTTGTCATGTTGTACTGGTTATATTCTATTTGCTGACTACTGGGGAATTATATACTGTCCCCTGCCAAACCTGGACTGACCTAGCCAGTTGATAACAGGCAGTCCTACTTCGGCCGGTCTGAGATCAAACAAGCACAGCGTGGGCAGATTGGTCAAGGTTCAGGAAGTGTTAGCTTGTATATGCCCAGGAATCATGTTATATGCCAGACATAGCGTCTTCCAGCAGCCATACTCTTTACTCGGGGCACCACTACCTCCTCAAGGCACTTGATGTAGGCCTCCATGTTGAGTCTGAGGTCCTATAGGAAAATGAATGGAGGCATAACATTGCCATCACTAGTGATCACCCTAAACACCTTCATAATCACCATTAGACTTGTCCAATTCTTCCGAATCCTCTGCACTGTCTTCAGATTGACACACAAAAACACTCTGAAATGTTCATATTTGAGCTTTTGGTGTGAATGCCAAACAGTGCAGTCTGCTTTTTCCAAATTTCTGGCAGAGTGAATTCTGTCATGAAGCTCTCTTTCTCACAGATGATGCTCAACCGACCCTACTATACTGTGTAGTAAAAAACAATGTGCAGGTGCAAAGTTAAAAATCTAAAATTTACCCATTGCACCCTGTACATAAGATATTCAGGGACACATTGATGTGGTGTAATGGTTCGCAAGATTGCCTTGCTAGAACAGTTATGACTGTATAGTGGGTTTGATCCTCACTGGGTTCCCCATACATTCGACCTTGTGCCACATCTAAGCTATGCTTAGCAATCACCTTAAGATATTCAGGTCACCACAGTGGCTAAAAGGTTTCTTTGTTTACAATATTCTTTTGATTCTAACTCAAATGTTTAGAAATTAATTTTTCATTAGAAGATTATTTAAATCTCGTATGCTTTACTTATTGAGTCAAATTTAAAAGAAAAGTTTATTTTATTTTGCATTATTTATATTTGAATCATTTTCCTTATCTCTTTCCATTACTCTATTTGAAGTATAATATTTTCATTAGTTGACAAATCTTTAACAATATGCTTAATTCAAATGCTACAAGCCAAACTCTGTCTCCCATTTTGTGTAATGATGTTTTTTCTTACCTTCTATAAAAGACCTTGCAGAAAAATGAGCTATTCTGTTAAAAGTGAGATTATTATAACCTTCATGTATAATAGTGATAATTAATTTTATTGAAGGTTCAAAGTCGAGAATAGTCTCACATATTAATATCCATTTTGTGTGTGTATAAGTAAATATCTTGTGTAAATTTCTCAATATAACAGATTTGATGAAATATGAGGGTCATTCAATAAATAAGGTGAATTTTTCAGTATAAGGTCTTCTAATACAGATAGAAGCTTACCTTTTTTTTAATTTTTCAGTGTAGTCTCCCAGCAGTGTCATACACTTTTCCCATCTGGGCACAAGCTTCCGTATTCCCTCAGCGTAAAAATCTTTGGACAAAATCTCAGCCAATTGCTCACAGCACTTTTGACTTCATCGTCACTTTCAAACTTCCTGCCTCTTGTGAATGCTTTTAAGGGACCATACAAGTGAAAGTCTGAAGGGGCAAGGTCTGGGCTGTAAGGGGGATGAAGGAGCAGTTCCCAGCCCAACTTGTTGATGATCTGCACCATTTGGGTTGCTGTGTGAGGCCTTGAAACTGACCTTCAAGTAGGCAAGGTCATCATGGACAATTTTGTGTGCTGTCCCAACAGATAGGCTCAAAGTCCTTGCATTGTCATCCACTGTTACCCTTCTGTCAGACTGAATGAGGTCATTGACTGATTCGATCATTTCAGGAGACCTCACTTCTGTAGGCCTCTCAGGCCTGTGCCTGAGAGGCCTACAGAAGTGAGGTCTTCATCCTCAACACTGCTCCATCCTTCTTTAAACAATTTAGCCCATTTGTAGACATTTTTTTTGCTGAGACATGTGGCACCATACACAGTTGACATTCTCCTATGAATTTCAATTAATTTGCACCCTTCAGCAACCAAAAACTTGATCACTGACCTCTGTTCAATCCTGGAGCATGCTTCTTGGTCAGCCATCTTTGTTAATCTCCAAAACTATATATTTTAACAAGTATAATGCAACAAGGGAACTTAATAATATCAAGTACAGAAGTACATTTAATAAAATAAAATGAAATGATTCAAATCAATCAATTCTTCTGTAAATGATACTGAATCTCTACTGATAATTCTTCGATGTCAGTTGCCTTACATATTTTCAGTGTCCTCCACTCCCTTCTAATTTTTCAGTGTCTATTCAGTTTATTCTGAAAAGAAAGACTTACTTTCTTAAAATGTTAAAGTACTTATATCAAAACCAGATTTTCTAATGATTATGAAGATAATACTACTATTTGGCACTTTTGGTGCTAAAGGGATTTTTAGAAAGTGAGAATGAAGACTTACATTACTAACATTGTAGCACTGATGCTAAATTGATTTTAACGCTAAATATGAAAGCCTGAATTAAGATTCTAATTATTTACACTATTTACATTGTTCGGACTGTTGTCCTTATCTTTGTTGTCATATTCATGACGTGTCGGCTGTTTTACAGGCGATTAGAATTTTAAACTGAACCCTTTATTTTGTCCACTAGTGTAGATCATTCTAGTTCCATATACCATACCTCTTCCAGATGTCTCAGTATCAGTTATCGTCATTTAACTCAACTCTCAAAGTTTTTGTTCATCTCTGCTGTTGCCATGTTCTGAACTCACAACTCTTTATGTCAAGTCACTGGTTACAACCAACATTTTTATTATAAAATAGGATAAAAGCATTGTAAACAAAGACACTTGGAGAGCTGAGTTAAAAGGAAATAAACTGAGAATGAGACATCTGGAAGGGGCATGGCACGTAGAATGAAAACAATCTATCCCAGTGGGCGAAATAAAGGGTTCAGTTCAAAATTTCAATCACTTGAAGAAGGGCAGTGTACAACACTCGAAACATGAATATAGCAACAAAGATGACAGCAATATTCTGAACAGTGTAAATAATTACCATACCTTATCTTGGATAGATAGACAAATAAGATTCTGATGCTCATTTTTTGGCTCAAAGCTGATTAAACCATTTAATTCTTGTATTCTTAATTTCAGGTGCTGAAATACATTTTTCTGGAATTGATCTGCTAGATGGCACTCCTGTTTTGGATGTGAAACCATTTATTCAACAATATGATGATCCTGCTTGTAATTCAATGATTTTCCAGTCAAGCTGCAATGTTGAGAATTCATCAAGTAAGGATGTAGTAACAAGTGTGGATCAATTTCTTAAAACTGATCAAGAATCTTCATTCTCACAAGTTGAAATAAAGTTTGATAAGCAAGTAAAAGTGGATCATGTTTCATCCTTGTCACAACTAAAAACAAATGCAGATAATCTGCTTGGAACAAATCAGCTCCAAGCAAATGTAGACCAATTGAAAAAGACGAATCAAATGTCAATTTTTGCAAAAGTAGCACAAAATGAAAATGAAACTAGTACTGAATACAATTTACCTTTGTCAACAACTACTGGTCATTTATCAATTCCCATAACCAATCTTAGTGCAAAACTGACACATTCAGGTAAACAAACTTTTAAGGAGAGTTACAAAGACAACACATGTTCTGTTGGAGAGCACAGTTGTCAACCACATGCTTCTGTTTTTAAGGATTCAGACTCCTCTAAGCTTCCAGAATGCCATAAAGATAAATTGCAAGACATAGACAAATGCTCTTTATCCAAAGACAGCATAGATCTTGAAGGGAATGATTTTGCTCCTGTATCTCTTCAGGTAAATAAGAATTTTACTGATGATAGTTGTGTGAATCCCGCCAATCATTCAGACATTCAAGCTAGATGTCAAATTACAAAGCCAACAATAACAGCATCTTGGGTTACGCATGCTCCAGTTTCCAAACTGACTGTAATATTTACTGTACGAGCCAAGGAGCAACTGTTGAACTTTACTGAAGCTTCTGAAAATCCTGCTTTTCGGTTACGGTATTTACAAAATAATAATGAAGTTTATCATGCAATTTCAGACATTTTAGCAGAGGATCCCAGGTCCATTTATCGGCGGAATTCATGCAAAGATAGTTTGTATCACTTTGCTGTGGATTCCGTTCATGTAACCTGCTGGTTTTTTTACCATTTTGCTGAAATTTTGTTCATTCAACCGACTTCCTATGTTCCTCAAACCAGAGATACATAAGCTTTTACTCTGGGGAAGCTATTTTACAATTCAACTAAGTTTAGAACAAGTTAAAATGAAAATTGTAATCTCTAAGTCCTTATTCCGAGTAGATAAGTTTTATCTTTCTCATTTGATAATACACAAAACATTTGAAAAATTTGTTACAGAGAGTATTGGCAGCAAAAATCCAACTCGGTGAAATTTATTTTCTGATACTTTTAATGGTTTGCTAAGTGTGGAATGTTCATTATGCTCACAGAATCTTTTTATACTTTTTGTTACTCATCTCTACAACTTTTAACAAGATTAGTTTTTATAGTCAGTTAGTTAAGTGCTATACGTGATACATGCCTTGGGTGATCATGTCTCAAAAGAGACATTATTGACTGGGCAGTTGATAATCCCACAGTAGGTTGCCATTGCTTTCTGCGGTAGATTGGTTGCCAGCCAAGGCTATAGAATTCAATCTGTCCTATTATTTAACCCATAACTGGAGGGAAGAGATGGATTAATACTTTTCTCAAGGGTATTTGCGCATAAGTAAATGCAAGGAATTCAACTGGAGTTCGAACTTGGCGCCCCAATTTGTTGTTCCGAGTTGATATCCACTGCACCACAACGCACATTCTTAGTTTTTATACCCAAATGTTTATTATAGCCATCATCCGGCCTTTTCTCAATTCAAAAGAAAAGGCCTTCACACATCCTATCTCACAGATTTTTTTGACAGCGTGCAACCATGTTGGACCTATGTTGTCCATCAGCTTGTCAATCCACATTGCCTTCAGTCAGCACTGTGTTCTGTCCTTCTCTCTTGGTAACCATTTGGTGACTCTCTGATAGTTTACATGTTCTCTTATTGATGGGCTAGATGTCCTGCCGATTTGAGTTTGGCAAGCCAAATGGATGGAACACTACATCAATGTTTTATTCTGCTGGTGTGCTTTTTATCTTTGTGATAAAATACATTATCTATTTCATCTTTCTCTGGGTTATGGCAAGTATTTTTACTTGAATTTTATTATTTATTCAAATTTCATAACTGATATGATGAATTCATTTAACATTTTTCTCATTAGTTCTATATGACATTGTTGAGTACTCCAACTTGTTTGGCATGTCTCTTAACTTCTGGCATGATGTCATGCACTTTGTTAATTAGTTGTTTTAAGCAGTTGTAATTTTCAGTTTCCTCAGTGAGATTTTCATTGATCCCTGAATTTGTTAAATCTTCCGAGGGATGTGCTGGTTGATTTATTCATTGTGTGGATGGCTCTGAGCATCCTTTCTAATTCCTCTGGGGAGTTTGTGATGAGGATGATGTCATCAGTAAAGATGAAATGATACAGGTGCTCACTCTCAATGTTGATGTCCTTGTTTATTTGGCCAATAATTGAGGGTTCTCTAAATACTAAAAATAGTCTGGGTGTGAGCTCTTCATGTCTGGGTGTGAGCTCTTCATTTCTCTTCCCTATTCTTATGCAGAGTACAGATTTGTTGATTGTAGAGGTTCTTAAACAGAAGCCAGTAAGCCTTTTCAACTTCAAAGTTAAAAAAAAAAAAATTGGCTTAGACACTATCAGCTCAAAAGCCTTTTCATCATTCAAGCAAGTGCCAGTAATCCAAAGTAGAAAATCCAAACCTGTAGTTTGTTTGTTGTCTTAGTTAGTAAAAGTCTGTTGTCTGGACTATTCAGTTTGGTAAGACTTGAGAAACAATGACTATTGAAGAGATCAGTCAGTACTTCTGATCTCCTGTTTTTCAGTAATCTATTGCTAATGTTTTCTTCACCTGGGGCTTTGACCTTTTTTAGCTTATGGATTGTAAATTGTACTTCAGACTTCAAGACTTGTGATGTCAGTGGTGAAGTTGCTACTTATGGATAGCATGACAGAATTACTCTGGTGATTTATCATTTTGAATAGAATTTCTTTTGACAATATTTTCAGTCCTTTAACTGGGATCAGTGGTTTCTTTGCAAATGCCATTCTTCTTCATTCTTGTTGCATTATTTGGCTTTGATTAGCAGACTTTCATTGTATTGGTGAATGTTAATTTTCATTTTCCTCTTGATGACTTTGCATGTCTCATTCTATTCTCTCCAATGTGGATCCACTTTTTTCAGGTAATAGTACTTCTTTAACAGCTCAGCTCTTTTGGAGCTTACCATTATCAGTTCTACTGTTCGTCTGCTTGCCTGTGACCTGAATAACAATAACTGTCTCTATAGTCATTGATGTACAATGCGTATTCATTCTGCAGGGTGATTGAAAAGTAACTCCCCATTTTAAAATATTTATAATTTATTTATTAACTATAATTTTTACAAGAAATGTATATGAGAGGAAAACGTTTAGCATGAGGTTTTATTTAAAATTTGATATGAGCACCAAATTCACTACTAGCAGCTTGTCGAGCTGCCCAGGTATCGTGTCAACTAATTTCACCCAAAACTGTTGTGGTATGGGAGACATCACTTTTTGTATTCACCTTTCAAGTTCTTCCAAAGTTTTGGTTTTTATAATAGACTGCCTCCTTTTAGCTAACCCTAAAGAAAAAATACTACAAGGTGCTAAGTCAGGAGACCTGGGGCTGGCCACATAAAATAGGGAGTTACTTTTCAATCCTCCTGTATTCTTCTAAGCGCCAATAATCTTATGTCAAACTCTAGTTGATACTTGACAAGTTGTAAGTACATGTCAATTTGGCTTCTTGGATTACATCATGAATTTGGATGATATCTCTTGTGAAATAATCCTGGAAGAAAGATTTGCTTTTGATATCTGAGCTATGAATTATGTGAATTTGGGTATAGGTCCTACGTTCTCCAGTATCTTGTCATTCATCCCCCAGTTGTATAATCCTTATACTATGTTTATACTTCAAATGTCCAACTTGTCTTGAGCAAGGTTGTACGAGAATTGACATATTTTTATTGTTCTATTTTTGGCAAATTGTTTATGGTCCATACAATTATACAATGAGATACTACTCACAATTCTTATTTACCATTAATATTGAAATTGCAAATATAAAAATAACAATTTTGCCCAGAAAAAAATCACTTAAAATCCAAAACTGAACATTCCACTCCTTTAGGAAGGCATTAATGTTGACCAGAAAATATTTCCAACTTGTTAATGTTGTTGTTTTATTTCGAACCAGACTATAAGAAAAAATATTTTAAAGCAAGCATTTCAAAAGAACTTTTCAAAACCAGATGATGGGTGACTCTACTCACACGAATTAATTATTTTCAAAATGTTTTTGAATGTTATGCTCAGTTATTCAAAACATGTGCTTGAACAACTTGCCAAAGTTATGTTATGTGGATTTTTGTTGTCAAATCTATATTTTATTATTTTAAAAATAATAAACAGGGAAAAAGAAAGAACTTTTCTCTATATTTCAAAACAAAATATCAAAGTGAACAATGAAACTCCTCTTGTTTAAAGTTATTTCTTTGAAGGGAATTGTTGTCACATATACAAATGATGTATGAGTGCTAATGAAGACTATCAGGTTTTAAGGACTTTCAAAACTGGTTGAATTGTTAGATGTTGGTAGAATGCATATTCACCTATTTCTCCAATGCATCTACACTATTTGTACATTGGTGATAAGTGTTTTCCTTTGAAAGGAAAACTTTATAAACTGTATCAGTCAAATGGATAAAGAAATATTACTTTTAGACCACAACTAAGCAACATGCTTTGTCTAGCAAATGTTAAATCTTGGTTCTGATACAGAAGTGGTGGAAAGTCTTATGAATAAATTTTTTTATAACATCCTAAAAGGGTTTCATGATAATTCTTTTTTTTTTTTTTTTTTTTTAAATTAGATTTTTTTAATTTTTTTATTTCAGTTGCTTTTTATCACAACTTCTCAGATTGTCATTATGTAGTGGTCAGCAAATAGCAGAGATCAGAAATGAAAAAACCTCTGAGATTTTTACAGGAATGGAAGTTAAAATAAAAAAAAACAAGTTTCTATCATACAGCTTCCCTTCTTTATTTTCTGTGAACAACTGATTTGCTGCCACTTTAAATGTTTCTTAACAAACAATTTGAATGTATTATTAGCTGAAGCATTGTTAATTCTTAATTTTTAGTCAGTATTTCTTTTATCTGCTTTCCTTTTGTTTAATCAGAACTTCTTCATATTGTTAATTTTTCTGTTTTTAGGTATTTTTACTGAATAAAAAAAATATAAAATTCTTTTGTGTTTTTTGTTAATTTTTTTTAATAAGATTTGTTTTTATCATTAATTTTTTTATGAGTTTGTTTAATCTCATTTTGTTGCTTTTTATTTCAAAATTTGTAAAGTACTGTTGACTCCCAATAATATGAGATGCAAGTTCAGATCTTGATGGGAGCCTTTACTTACAACTAATGCTGCTTACTTAATGGTCATAGGATATATTCATTAAAAAGCTTATGCCGTCAATAGAATCATCTATGAATACTGTAGTAATGTTCTAAAATGTTTATAAAAATGTTTGTTTTTTTTTTTTTGTCATGCTTTAATATGTGCATGACCATGACATTACAACATAAAAAAAAATTCATAGATAATTTTCACGTTCTAATAAACACTAAGCATAACTGTCAACCATTACATTTGAAGCAAGAAGAAAAATTTACAGTTTTTTTAGTAAAACAGTTTTGGGGTTATTATTGTTACCATAATTTACACCCCTGAAGATAATCTTGAAAGGGATTGAAAGCACTTGGGAACATTAAAAAAATGGATAATAAAATCAACTGTAAAAGTTACAGTGCATTTCTTACATCTTTCAATTATAATACACAAAAGATTATCCATGAGTATGACTGGATTTTATTAAAAATAAGCATACATAATCTTTGTAATTTATTTAATCTGACATGTTTAAAAGAAAATTTGCTGCCTAAATATACAGACACAGACACACATATATACACACAACTCAAATACTGTAACATACGTCAGACCTATACTTAAAATAAATAACCAAGCCCTGAATATACATATATAACACAACCCTTGGCTGCATTGAGTCAACCTCCCTGACCTTTGGCTGATTCTTCATATGCTGTGTTGATCTCAGATTAGTCAAAGCAGGACTGCTTATTACCACTTGATGAGGATGGTCCAGACTTGTGAGTGATTGGTATATGATGAAAACCAGATGCAAGACTGCCACGACATGGTATAAATTTATACATATCTAATAATTACAAGATTACAAGCAAGTCAAAATAAGTGAAGGAAAAGAAATATCAGTTGGCTGATATTTCTGTAACATGATAATATTTGTATTGTTTTATTTCTATAGGACGATCAGTTGGTTGAATTTGGCAATATCTCTCTCTGATGATCTTCCTCTTATTTCTAGCAGCAGGCAAGTTTTCAGGCCGACTGTATTTCAAATCTCTTCCGCCCTCTTCATTCAAGACATGGGAGCTGACTCTCTAAATTCGTCTTTGCATTCTGATTTTGTTAAACAGCATCCAAACCAGTGTGGAAACGAGGTGGATAAGGTTTCCATCTCCCTGCCTGTATAACTTTTACCAGCTCAAAATGCAAACAATTATATTTCACCATCTCAATTTTCGTTAGTAGACACACTCTCTCTATTTGTCTGCCTGCTCTCATCAACTGTTCCAGTAACCCAGTACACAGGAAATTGTCAAGGTCTCATTTCGACCTAGGGTCACCTATCGTAAACACCCACTAACAGATATTTTGTCTGAAATCACATTGATGAATTCACTTAAAAATAATTCTGTACTCTGCACCTGGGTTTTCACTTGCTAACATTTTGGTTACATTTCCTGACAAAAATAATTCTCCAATTTTAAATATTTTCTCATTTGGAAAATCACTTGAAATTAAACCAGCCTCTGAACCTAGGGTTATACACACACACACATATATATATATTTGCATTTTTCATGGTACTATTAGGTTTCACTGAAAGAGCCTTCATATTGCAGTCTCTGTTAGATAAGAAAAATGCACAACAAATGCAAAAGTGGACAACCTTGATGGAGGAAGTGAGACAATACGGAAGATTCTGATCTTACTCCATTCACTTCCACCAGCAAAGTGAGGAATGCATACAGAAGTTGGATCCAGGTGCTAAAATACAGACCAAAACTAATGACGGCACGAACAGTCTCCAGAAGTCAATGGTCAGCACTCTTGAAAAACTTGGACTGATTTACATTGATCAGTACAATTTCACTGTTGACAATTTCTACGATCAAGCGTATCAAATATAGGCTATCTTCAATAGTGCAGCCCTTCACATAAGTCTACTTGGAGCCAATCAGACTAGAAAGGACAGCCTGCAAACAGCTGGCTAAGAAAGTGGATATCAGCACTATTGAATACATTGGACTCATCTAAATTGATCAGTGTAGCTTCACTGATGAATTTCTCCATGATCAAGCATATCAAATATAGGTTGTCATGAATAGTACTGCCCTCCACGGTAGTAAACTTGGAGCCAATCAGACTAAAGAGGACAGCCTGCAAAGAGCTGGCTAAAATATTGGCTATCAGCACTATTGAATACATTGGACTCATTTAAATTGGTCAGAGTAGCTTCACTGTTGAATTTTTTCATGACCAAGCGTATCAAATATAGGTTGTCTTGAATAGTCCTGCCTTTCACAGAAGTCTACTTAAAGCCAATCAGACTTGAGAGGACAACCTGCAAACAGCTGACTAAGATGTTGGCTATCAGCACTATTGAATACCATGGACTTTTCTAAATTAATCAGTGCAATTTGACTATTGACTTTCTTCATGATCAAGCATATCAAATATAGGTTGTTATGAATACTCCTGATCTTCACAGATGTCTACTTGGAGCCAATCAGACTAGAGATAACAGATTGCAAAGAGTTGGCTAAGATATTGTCTATCAGCACTATTGAATACCTTAGACTCCTTTAAATTTATCAGTGTGGCTTCACTGTTGACTTTCTCCATGATTAAGTATATGATATAAAAGTTGTCTTGAATAGTCCACCTCTTCACAGAAATCTACTTGTAGACAATCAGAGTAAGAGGACAGCCTGCAAACAGCTGTCTAAGATATTGGCTATCAGCACTATTGAATACCTTGGATACCTGAATTGGTCAGTGCAGCTTAACATTTGCCTTTCTCCTTGATGAAATACAGTTTGTCTTGAATAGTCCTGCTCTTCACAGAATTCTACTTTTAGCCAATCAGACTGGAGAGGACAGTCTGCAAACAGCTGGCTAAGATCTTGGCTATCAGCACTATTGAATGCCTTGGAATCATCTAAATTGGCTAGTTGAGCTTCACTGTTGACTTTGTGTATATAGTATAGGTTGTCTTGAATAGTCTTGCCATTCATAAAAAGCTACTTGGAGCCAATCAGATTAGTGAGGACAGCATACAAACAGCTGGCTAAGATATTGGCTATCAACACTATTGAATACCTTGGACTCTGCTAAATTTATCAGTGCAGCTTTACTGTTGATATTCTCCATGATCAAGTGTATCAAATATAGTTTGTCTTGAATAGTCCTGCCTTTTACACACGTCTACTTGGAGACAATTAGACAAGAGAGTACAGCCTGTAACCATCTAGCTATGATATTGGCTATCAGTACTAATGAATACCTTGGACTCATCTACAGCAATCAGTGCCGTTTCATTGTTGACTTTTTGCATGATCAAGCGTATCAAAAAAAAGTTGTCTTGACTAGTCCACCCCATGGCGTTCTATACTCCAGGCCAACTCATGGTGCAACCGAGAGCCAGAACTGGAGGCCTATTGAAAGATGTAGGATTTTAAGAAAATGAAGTCAACCCCTTTATGAAATACTTAGAATAACATTTTTATTCACACCTGAGGATAATAGGATGTGTTGAAAGATAAATGAAAATATGTATTTTTTCTATGAACACTGATAATTATTAAACAACACAAAGGAGTAATTATGATTTCTGGTAAAAGATATATTGAATCAGAAATTTATATTATTTACAGGTGTCACTGAATCCTTTATTCAATCTATTCCCTGTGAGTGAATAAAGACTTTGGCTTTAATTTACATTACAGTTACTGAGTTTGACAAACAGAACCCGAGAAGGCTGAAAGACATCAGCCGAAGTGTGTATATAACAATCAATCAACGCAGAAATATACACAAATAACACAAAATCATTCTCGGAAAGTTTCAAAACTTTTAAAGCTGGTTCTTTTTCTGATCTAGGTGTGCCATGTTTGCAAAGATTTTTCAAAACTATATTTGCAGAAATAGAAGCATGCTTTTTCTCCATGTTGAAAAAATGAAACTCAGAAATAAGCATAAAAATATTACTTAATGATTTATAGCAAACCTTTTCCTTTATTGTATGGAAAAGGACGAAACAAAAAAAAATAACCATTGACAAGTGTGGTCAGAAGGAACTCTTAGTTTTCCACGGTCAATTAAATTGGTATATTTTCCATACTTTTCATAATAAAAATGGGTTTCACATTGACTGGGTTGATTATCATTTCTTGTAATATATCCAGCTATGTACACAAGAGACATTTTTATTTCATTGGAAAGAGATGATTCTAAATTTTCCACATTGTCAAATATTTCTGAACCTTCCTCACAAAGCTTATAATCACAAGATGTACATTGGTGACCTGGATTAACATCAAATTCATCAATATTTACATTTCGATTTAAAAGTAAAGATGTTTGCTTAATATGCAGCTTTTCAATACATTGTTGAACATTTATAAAATAGGTGCCACCTGAACCTTGGTGAAGTTTACCAAATTCTTTTTCTAATGGATCAGTTGAAAATTGCCCAAGTAGTACATATTTATGACTTGTAGCTAAAAGGGTTCAACATAGACTAAAAATTCCATTGCAAGTATGATGTATAGCAGTAGCAGTGTTTTGGGATAATTGTTTTTTACGATTACCTTGACTGCCAGCCATATTAAGAGCCATTTTACCAAATTCAATAATAAAATCAAGTCGGGTGTCATTTGGAGATCTGATTTCAGCTCATAGAAGATCATTATATAATTTATCAATTTGGAGGGATTTAACATTTAAAATTTTCCACTATGTCAAAACCTTGTTCATGACGAGGACAGTATCATTCTTACCTGCACTTATATCAGACTGAGTGAGAAGTGCATTATATATATTTTTTAGAAAACACTCTGAGGCAAGTAGAAACCTGTTGTCTTTCTATTGGCTTTGGAGCAATGGAAATTTCCTTTAAATCTAAAAGTTTGACTAGTCTTTCAGATTCAAAATGATATAACTGTTTAAGATGTGTCCATTTTGCAACTCAACTTCATCATCAAAGATTAGTTCTGTTTTTTCTGTCAGCCACAAATTGCGAATATTTTTCAACAGATGAACATAATCGAAAAGCAAATATTTATTATCTTCAGTTAACCAAGGTTTTTTAGAAAGTGTAGGATATAATTTAAAAAAAGCTTGATTTACGCGGTTGCCATCACATATAATAGCCTTTACATCAGTTGGTACAGATGTGATGGCTTGGACTGTTAACTCAATTTGTTCAAATAAAAAGGCGGATGTTAATTTTTAAATTGGAATCAATTTTGTAAGAAACTTTGGGCCTCCATTGAGACATATCAACATTATACCAAGTACTGTTTGAGCAAGTATAAATGGATTGTCAGCTGATTTACCAAATAGTTGTTTGCCATGATATAGCAACATCTTTTTGATATATACTTCATCATGGAGAATTATGCACCCTTTTTGACTGGTATTAACAGTATTAAATATAGATAACAAAAAAGATTTTTCATTAAGTTTTGAAAATTTGACGTCATCCTTCCTAATGTTGTTAATGAGGGTAATTGAAAATCATATCTTAATTCATTATACAATGTCTGTGATCTTGCATAGTACCCAAAAGCACGTACAACTATATCTGAGCTGTATTTTACTCCAACCATTTTGGGATCCATTGCTAAAAATTGTTAACTCAGGATATTTTTCTTGTGATCAAAAGCCATAGAATTTAAATATCAGATGATTTCTTCCAGTTTTGACCAAGTATCAACTGTACTTATATGATTTTTGGACAGGCTGCTAATATAACACTTAACTCCATAATGAAATGTTTCAAAGTGAAAATTGTTATAAATTTTCAACATAAAGAGAGGAATACCATCAACAGATTTTGATGATTGAACAGTTAAAATATTTTCATCCAAAAATGCTACAACTGGACATATAGTCTTTTTTGTTATTAAGCAGATTTTTTTTTAAATTTGTATAATTAATTTTATCTAATTCTAAAAAAGCATTAAGTTCATCAGCAATTTGATTTCTAACAGTACCAGAGTTTTTTTTTTATATTCCTTTGACTAGCTGAGGGTGTTGGTATTTGACTACTTGGCACACCTGGCCATACAGATGGTGGATTTTTTGGACATATTTTTCCATTAACTTTTATGGTATCCAAATTTGAAGGCCAATGTTGTTGACAAATAACAGTATTGTTAGTAACATTTAGATTGGCATTTGGAACTGATTTTATCCATTGCTCTCTATCGTCTTTTTTTTTTTTTGGAAAATGCTTAACTGGTATTTTATTAATCTCACCACACATAGTTTTGTCTTGCTGGCTTCTGTAATTTGTTTTGCAAGCAAACACAGCACTTCCGGGGAATGGCTAGGAATTAAGTAGTATCTGAAATGGTAGATCAAACATCTTTAAGAAATATTTCTCTTACTACTTCAATTTAGGAGTAAATTTTCAAGCTAAATTAATTATACTCTTAATTACGGCTTTTATCCACATACCCTGCCAAAATACACACAATTAAAACCAAAAATTTTAGAAAGAGTAAATTTTTTATTTATTCCCCGAAGGCCCCTTACCCCTTCAAATTTTTCCAAAACATCCTTATTTCCATGCAAATGTATATGCTGAACTCAAATTGATAAATGTTTTTTGAAGAAACATACCTTTATTGATGTTAACGACCAGAAAACAATCAAACTTTATCTCACCCCTTACCACCATTCTCATATCTGATTTAGTGCAGAATGACTTTAGGTGTAGGATGATTATTTCAGCCTATTTAGTTCCTTTGTGCAATTACTACGCGATTTGTTTTGTTTCGGAACTCAGTTTTCGCTGAAAGTTGTGTGTATTTGTGTTTTTTGTTTTCTCCTTTTTTTTTGGGCTGTAGAATTTTTTTTAAGAAAGTTAACTTTCAAATAGAAATTTAGGGTTAAGGTTAGGGTTACTGCGTGTTTTTTTTTTCCTTTTGTTTTCTTGGTAATGAATTTAAGAAAGTTGCATGTACTTAATTTGAGAAAAAAGTTAACTTTCAAATATATGAAAATAAGTTATAATTGGGTTAGGGTTAGGGGTTGAGTTAAGGTTAGGGTTATTGCGTGTATTTTATTTTCCTTTTTCTTGTGTTACTTATATATTTGAAGGTTAATTAAACTACACTCGTCACTTATTTTCATATATTTAAAAGTTTACTTTCTTAAAAAAAATTCTGTATTTTCATATATTTGAAAGTTAACTTTTGTCAGAAAAAATTAAGTAAAACTACAATTATCACTTATTTTCATAAAAAAAAGGAAAAAAAACATGCAAATATATTTTCATATATTTGAAGGTTAAATAAAACTACAGTTATCATTTATTTTCATATATTTGAAAGTTAACTTTCTTCTGAAATTTAAAAAAAAAGGAAAAAACATGCAAATACACACAATGCATTTGAAGGTTAATTAAACTACACTTATTTTCATAAATCTAAAGGTTAACTTTCTTAAAGAAATATCTATTTGAAAGTTAACTATCTTAAAAAAGAAATTCTACAGCCCAAAAAAAGGAGAAAAAAACGCAAATACACGCAACTTTCAGCGAAAAACTGAGTTCCGAAATAAAACACATTGCGTAGTAATTGCACAAAGGAAGTAAGTAGGCCGAAAATTAGCTTACTACGCCTAAAGTCATTCAGCACTGAATAACATATTTCAAATGTGGTGAGATAAACAGCGAGAAGTTTGATTTTTTTCTGGTTGTTTAACATCAATAAAGGTAGGTTTCTTCAATAAATAATTATCGATTTGAGTTCAGCATATACATTTGCATGGAAATAAGGATGTTTTGGAAAGATTTTGAAGGGGTAAAGGCCTTTGGGGAATAAATAAAAATTTACCAAAAAAAATAATAATAATTAAAATATTGACATTAACTGCATAAATTTATTATTGTCATTTTTTTCTTTAATTCTAATAAGTAAAAAAATCCTTACAGTTCACCAATTGGTAACTAATTTAGTAAAAATAATTATTTATTCTGTAACTTTGGAAACAAAAGCGCAAAGAAATTCATTTGTTTTGTTTTTTTTTACTTTTAATGGAAATGTTGAATAAAGTTTTAACAGAGAAATGTTAATGAACCTTTCTCTATTAAAATTTTATTCAAATTTATTATTCAAACTTAAACTTTTAATAGAAAAGTGTTGACTTATGCTAATTTTTTATCATGGTTAAAAACTTGAGAAAATTAAACTTTAATTTCGTTGACATTATGTTTTTTCACTCTTACTAACAATGTTTTTTTTAGTGATATCAAAAATAAATATCAAATTAAGTAATGACATTGAATTTATGAAAAAAAAAACATTTTTAATTCATTTTATAATAAAAATAGTTTTCTTTACTCTTTGAAGAAACTAAATTAAATTCTGTTCAAATTTGTTAAATGTTTTTTTTTTGTTTTGCTTCTTAAAATAACACAAATTACTCAAAAAGAATTGCATTTTATCAATAAATAATTCTTTAAACTTTAATCAAATGTTGAACAAACTTTAAGAGGAAAAATGCCAAAAATGAATTAAACTTTAATTTAAAAATGTTAAGGCTGTAAACTTAAAATCTTTTTGTGTGAGTAAATTTAAACACCAAAGTTTACTTTTTTCAATTTAAATATAAATAATGTATGGACTCAAACTAAAATAATCAAATATACTTACAGTCAAATAAATAAGTTAAATGATATTCCAACCAAAGGTAAAATTAAAAGATTCCTTTGAATTTCTCAAGCCAGCAACATAAGAGTACACAGTATGCAGCAGTTCGCTCAAACAAACTAAAACGATCTAATTGTCAGCCGGCCTCCAGTCTATCGAGGTTGCAGCTTTGTGCAGAGGCCTCTTAATATAGAACACCATAGTCCACCCCTTCACAGAAATCTACTTGGAGCCAATTAGACAAGAGAGTACAGCCTGTAACCGACTAGCTATAATATAGGCTATCAGCACTAATGAATACCTTGGACTCATCTACATCATTCAGTGCAGCTTCAATGTCGACTTTTTGCATGATCAAGCGTATCAAATATAGTTTCTCATTAACAGTCCTGCCCTTCACAGAAGTCTAGTTGTAGCCAATCAGCCTAGATAGAACATCCTGCAAACCACTGGCTAAGATATTGGCTATCAGCAGTATTGAATACCTTGGACTCATCTAAATTGATCGGTTCAGCTTTACTGTTGACTTTCTCCATGATCAAGCGTATCAAATATAGTTTCTCATTAACAGTCCTGCCCTTCACAGAAATCTAGTTGGAGCCGATCAGACTAGATAGAACAGCCTGCAAACACCTTGTTAAGTTATTGGCTATCAGCATAATTGAATACATTGGACTCATCTAAATTGATCAGTGCAGCTTTACTGTTGACTTTCTCTATGATCAAGCGTATCAAATATAGGTTGTCTTGAATAGTCCTGCCTTTTACACACGTCTACTTGGAGCCAATCAGAATAGCGAGTACAGCCTGTAAACAGCTAGCTATGATATTGGCTATCAGTACTAATGATTACTTTGGATTCATCTACATCAATCAGTGCAGTTTCACTGTTGACTTTTTGCATGATCATGCATATAAAATAAAGGATGTCTTGAATAGTCCAACTCTTCACAGATATCTACTTGGAGCCAATTAGACAAGAGAGTACAGCCTGTAACCTATCTTAATTGATCAATGCAGCTTCTCTGTTGACTTTCTCCATGATCAAGCGTATCAAATAAAAGTTGTCTTGAATAGTCCTCCTTTTCACAGAAATCTACTTGGAGCCAATTAGACTTGAGAGGACTGCCTGCAAACAACTAGCTAAGATATTGGCTATCAGCACTATTGTCTACATTGGACTCATCTAAATTGAGCAGTGCTGGCTTCACTGTTGACTTTCTCCATGATCAAGTGTATCAGATATAGGTTGTCTTGAATAGTGATGCCCTTCACAGAATTCTACTTGGAGCCAATCAAACTAGTGAGGACAGCCTGCAAACAACTTGCTAAGATATTGGTTATCAGCAGTATTAAATACCTTGGACTCATCTAAATTGTTCAGTGCAGATTTACTGTTTACTTTCTCCCTAATCAAGCTTATCAATTATAGGTTGTCTTGAATAGATATTGTTAAGGGGCTACAGAAAATCCCAGCCAATATCTCATCACCACCAACAATCAACTGTAATCCAGATCACTATCCTCAGCTTCCAAATTTGTGCAAGATACTAAACATGGCTAGCCAAGAGTCCTCCGATTGCACAAGGCACTTCATAAAAATGAATTTGATGCAGCAATTAAAGCTATGAAAAACATCAAGGCTGTAGACCTTGACAACATTCTTGTTAAGTAGATTAAGCAACTGAGCCCAGTTGCTATCATATGCTCAATGTAAGCATGAACTCCAACAAAACCCCAAAAATGTGGAGGAAAACTTTAGTAATAACTACTGAAGCCCAGTAAAGATCCTACCAGCTCCAAGAGAAACAGGCCAATCTCTCTACTCTGCTAAACCTACAAGCTCTTTTAACACCTCATCTTAAACTGTTTAGCTCTACCCAAAGATACTAAACTCATTCCAGAACAGGCAGGTTTCAAACCTGGAAAGTCTTCCCTTAGTCCATTCCTGAACCTGACACAATTCATTGAACATGGATTTGAGAAGGGTGAGATCACATGTGCAGAATTTGCAGACATTTCTGCAGCATATGATACTGTCAGCCTCAGGATTCTCACAGAGAAGCTGTTTACAATGACCTGGGACTTGAAGCTCACTCTCCTTGTTAAATATATAGTCAAACAGATGATTCTTTATGGACCTCAATAGAAAATGCAGTCAATGGCGAGTACAGAAAAATGATCCACTTTAAGGTAGTATGTTTGCTCCCCTCCTCTTCAGTAGCTACACAAATGATCACTCAAATATTAAGAGTTTCCTTGATGCAAATAATCTCTGTATTGCATCCCAGAAGTAATCTTTGAGACTTCACTCACCAGTGCTATGATAGTTTCATACCATACTATGCTGTTAACCAACTTTGAGCCAATACTGACAAAACCCAAATCAGTGTCTTCCACCTACAGAACAGGAGATCTAACTGCCAGCTCAAGCACCAACTGAAAACAATTGCATTACACTACAAAGCCTGTCTACCTTGGAGTCACTCTGGATCAGTCCCTTACAAACAAGGATCACATTGCAAAGGCTACAGTCAAGATTGGATCAAGAAACAATATCCTAAAGAAGCTGGCTAACACCTTTGCTATCTCAGCCCTACAAAATCCCTTCCCACTGACTCCAGTGATTGCTTGGCCTTTATGGTCCTGACTAGATCTTACTATAGCAAGGCAGAGACAGATCAAAAGATGGAGATATCGGTGAGAGAGATAAAGAGGAGAGATTGAGTTGAGAAGAGAAGACGAACACAGAAGTCCACTGTTCCTTGTATACATGTGTGTTATCGCTTGCTCCAACCAATCTTCACTCAAGAGAAAAAGAACAAAAATATAAGCGTGCATTTTATAAATCTGTGTTCATTGTCCATTGTTTGCCAGCCAAGATGTTAGCCATTTCGATTTCAGTTTATTCATCATCAAATTGGCATGTAACATATATTTTATTTGGTGTGCTGGGACTTGCTGTTTTTTTAATAAAAAAAACAGATTGGTTGACTTGAGGTTACCATGGCAAGAAAACGCTGGACAATTGTGGTGAGAGAGGCTTCCAAGACAGGTAGGCAACTTTTTTGTTTATATTGTGTGAACTCTGCTCTTGTGTTAATAGAAGGAAAAAAGGCTGCTAGTTTATACAAAAACTAGGGATGGAACAGCATACTTTTTGCAGTTTTGTGAAGAGTTTGACCGTGGCGATAAGGGTGTAATTTTTTCTGACACATTGAGGAGAATAGAGAATGTATTTTAGGGGAAATACAAGGTAAAAAAAATAGAGTTGACGGGAACAAAGAAGTTGTTAAAAGAAATACAGATGATGAAGGGAATGGAATAGTCAGAAGAAATTGAGCTGAAGGAAGAAATATTTTCAAACTCTTCCAGTCATTGTTCAGTTTCGGTTTCAACCAATTTTAGGCATGTCAAGGCCTTCATTGGAATTGCTTCCTATTGCTGCTTTGTTAGAGAGAACTTAAAGATAGCAGGGAAAGCCATGATAGTAAGTTCTTTAAGGGTGATTTGAAGAGTTAAAACAACTACCTCAGGAAAAGAAAGTTAGACATGTGTTGGCAAATTTGTTGTAAATTAAAATGTTAAAGAAGAAAACAGTGCTTGAGAAAGGGGATTTGATTAGCTTCTATATGACATTTTATGTAGTATTTGCATGTTGAGTTATGTGGTATTTAAACTAAGACAAATCTATTTTTAGACAAAGTTAGTTGGGAGCTTTGAACTGTAAGTTTTGCAACTAATCCTCCAATCGAAACGTATGTGAGCATCCATCAGATACAATTAGACCTTTACATAGTCTTTTGTTTTTTTCTTTTTTGGTTGTTGTTGCTGCTTTCTCAGGCAGATTTTAAATGACATGCAGTGCAAATAATAGCATATTTCTGTGTTCAATCATAGTATTGTTGAAATTTAGGAAATTCCGTGTGTGACATGAAACTCAAGCAGCGGTACATATGGTGTATGCGAGATCGTTTTGTCAATTTGTAAATTGGAGACGCAGTTACCACCTATGATTGTATAGTGTCTATGGGTATGATAAGACTCAAAGAAGAAGGAAAGAAGAAAAAACAAACTTTTGAACATTATAGAACTTTTTTGTGAGGTTCTTCAAAAAGAAAAGAAAAAGATGAACTTTTCAAACATTAAAGAACATTCTTTGATGTTAAAAAAATGAAATTTTCAGATATTACAGAACTTTCTCTGATGTTGCGTTAAAAAAAAAGAAAGAAAATGGAAACAAAAAAGAGAAGCAGAAAGAAGTAATAATAATAACAGAAAAAATGTTGGTTCTCTTTCACTTTTCTCTTCCAATGCCTTGTGCATTACTTTTTTTTGGTTTAAGGATTTTCTTCAGGGTATCACAAAGGAGTTGGTCAAAGCATCAAAGTCAGTAATAAACTCACTAGAAAAAAAACCAAAAAAGATGTGACGGATATCAAAGTAAATCAGTTCTATAGTTGGCCAGTACGTGGGTTGTGATTAATGCTTGAATGAGTGAATAAATAATTGAATAAAGAAAACAAAAGAAAGAGAAAAGGAACAAAAGGGAATGATAAAAAAAAGAATTAATATCCAACTGAAAAAGGCGGGGAGTATTGCCATGGCAGAAGGATGCTATAAGTCAGTTGGGATATAATGAGTCTGAGACATGCTGAAAACTTTGGAAGTTGACAAAGGTACGTGAAAGATAAATTCTCTTATGGTTATAAATTATGTAATCACACATCTTGGAATAGTCATTTTCTAAATGTGGCTTAAATGTGGCATAAGGCCAAAATTATGGAGAAGTTGGTGAGGTTCAGGCTCACTGCTCAGTTCTAATTGTTCTAGCGCTAACCATTACTCCATGTCGGGATACCCAATGCGTCTCAGTATGTGTAGATGGGCGGCATACCCAGTGGAAGTTAAAAATGAAAAAGGAAGGAAAAAGAAGAAAAGGAAAACATATTTTTAGGCAACTCACATTCTGGTCTGATTCATTATTATGCCTTAGTTAGGAGGGTAATTTAGAGTTTACATTAAGAAAAGTGTCTCTTGCAGAGAAGTAACAAGGTAGATACATGCGCACAATGTGAAGATAAAAGGGATGTCACCTTTGATACTGATATTTTTTATTACTTTTGCATGTGTTGTTCTGTATCGTTGATTGAATTTTTATGTTATATTATGTAAATGTGTTGTAAAATGACATAGTTGTACAGTGGAAGACATTGGATTGGGGAAGAGATGCATGTAAAATGTTCATAGATGAACATTTTGTAAAATGATATGGACGGAATGTTATATATTCTCTTATTATGCTGTATAATTTTTCTCAAAATGTATTTACATTGATGAAATAATTGTTTGGTGAAGTGGTGCAAGGCTGGTAATATTTAAAAGAAAATAAATATTGTTTTGAAAGTGCATAAACCTAAGTGGTATGTGAGATTTTGTTTTGATAAACAGTGTAGTCAAGTCGGAGAATGTAAACGTTTAAATATAGTGAACAAATGCATGGTGGAAGCATGGTATGTCAGATGAAAGTCACCTATATAAAGGAAGAGGTGAGAGAGAGGTGAGGCAGAGACAGATCGGAAGACAGATCAGGGGAGATGAAGAAAAGATTGGATTGAGAAAACAAAACTAACTTCACAGTTAGCTGACCCTCGTATGTGTGTGTTATCCCTCCGATCAACCTCCACTCTACACAACCACATCATTGAAGAAAAAGAAGAAAGAAGAATAAAAATATAAATGTATATTTTTATATATGGTACCCATCTTTTATCAGTCGAGAAGATTGTCAATTTTGGTTCTCAGTTTATTCATCGTCAATGCAGTATATTCTAGAAGTATTCTACAGAGCCAACCTTCAGAAATGGGGATATGCCACTAATGATGACCACCAACTGCCAATGCAGGCAATTACAAACTATGGAGCATCTTTTAGTTTGCCCCAATCTTGAAGGTTTATGCACACTTAATGACTGTGAAACTTTAACATCTCAGGCAAGGCTCTGTGTGCAACATTGGATGGGTGTAATGTAGCAACTCGATAAGAAAAAAATGGTGGTATTTTACAAGATATTTGTTTTTAGTTTTTAATTTTTAAGGGACATAACAAAATTGTTTTTGTATCTGCATTTCGAGAAAAGGTCTGATTGTTTATTTAGTAATTTTTGTGGGTCTGTGAAGTTGATTATAACTGTTTTTCCCTCCAGACAGTTTTTATTTTATTCATTGTTGTAGGCTAATGCTGTTTTCTTTATTTTCTATAATAGTTTTTTTTGTTTTTAATTTCACATGTATATTGAGAAAGCATTGTTAATTTCCCATACATATTTAGAAAGCATTTTGCTGTCCATGTATTTACTATTTGTAAATTATATTTTGTATGCATAATATCTCTGTTTCCATGGTTCTTCATTTACTCCTATGTACATTTTTCTCCCTTATCTGCTGATTTTACAATGGCTTGGTATATTATATTATTATTATAAGCAATTCCCATTTAAGAGACATATTTTCTTGGCTCTGCAGTTACAGATATTTATGATTTATGTGGGTAGCTTGTTGGTTATTTTTCTATTCTACTTTTTTATTATTTTTGTCATATTCTCAATCCAACTGTAGTTGATTTTTACTATTTTTGTTGAATATCTTGCAGATAATGTTTGATGGTGTAGATGGAAAGTGTTTGTATATGAGTTTAATGAACATGTTTCCTACATTTGTTTTGACATTTTTGTTGTATGGTGGGTTGAACCATATGAGGTTTCTATTCCTATTGGCTTTTTTGTATTGACATTGTAGAGGGTTTTTAGGTCCTTTATGATTTATATTTGCAGATCGTTCTTGTGTAATTGAAGTTGGAAATAAGACAACAATGATGCTTGAATAAAACAAACAATGAATTGTATTAACAATAAGTTTACATAGTTGAGATTAAGCATGCAAATAGTAGAAGGAAAGTTGTTACCCTTGTAACGTTAGGAAACATGATGAAAAGTCAGTTGAGATTAATATCTTTGAAAGAAGGAAAGAATGCAATGTACATACTGATGTAGAGTTGACAAAAGTTCTGATTGGAAGATGTGAGAGATTTGTGCACATGTTAGTTTCAGAAATAAATGGCAGGTAATTGCGTCCTGCAATTAATGTGGGTGTGTGAGATTGTATTAGGTAAGATTGAGGAATGTGACTCCGCAATAGCATGGCACTATTGCGGGCAGCTGAAACTGCCAACTGCCTTGCTTGGAACTCTAACTGGAACTGCTATCCTGTAACATGTGTGTCCCCACTTTTTTATAAGCCCTGGGAAAATGCGGGAACACATAAGAACATCTCGTGATGGTCATGTGTTTCGTGAATGAAGAAGAAATGTGAGACAGGAGTAAAAGTATGAATATATGTATGTACATGTGTGTAATATGAGTGAACTGTGTGGAAATACGCATGATTACCATACTGTGTTGCATGTATATGAAAAGTGATGCTGAAAATTTATGATCTTTTAGAGCTGTTTTATAATCTTATTGTTGACTAGCAGTATAGCCCGACGTTGCTTGAGTGTAGTGAAAGCTTTAAAACTAATCCATGGTCCTGGAGCTCAGACTCTTTGGATGTTGGCACAAAAGAATAAAAAGCAATAGTTGTTTCCAGTTAAAGCAAAACCGTAGACTGAAAGAAAAATGAATGGATGTGAGTCAAATTTTGATTTCCTGGTGTCGATATCAAATAAGTTTTTTTTGTTGTAAACTGAATTTTGAAGGCTAATTAAGTCCTCTGAGTAAATGGTATCATGGCTGAGACTAAGAACTACAATTATATCTACTTAGAGCCAAACCTGAAGCAAAAACTAAAATAAAACGCCTGAAAAAATACAGACATACAGGCAGATAAACAGACACACACACAAACATCTTGCCTTTTATATATATATATATTATCAATTTTCTGCATTATTGTAAGAACTGCAACATCGTTTCTTATGTCTTTGTCTATGAGTGTATCAAATTTGATTAAAATCGGACCACTCCTTTTATAACACGATTTTTTTGATTATCGATTTTTGATATTTATCAAGAGTACCTCGACACAAAATCTAGCTAAGAACACTCGCAGATGCTTATAGTACAACTGTAAATTTTCAAGAAAATCAGTTCAGCTGTTTCGGAGTCTATAGGTAACGGACACACACACACAGACACACACACACATAGACAAAGCTCCATTTATAAATAAGTTTAGATTTAGATTAGATCAGTGGTTGGAAAATGTATGGATAGAAAGTGGTTTGTTATTAGTTTTCTGTATGGTCGACATGCACCTTTACTTACATTTTCTCAAAAATCTACTGATTTTTCTGATTTTGTCCATTGTTTTTTTTTTTTAATCATAACTATCACCCTGTTCACACTCCACCCACGCCTATTGAACAGGTGAAGAGGCTCATCCCTTGTTTCCTGTTTAGGATGTGGTTTCCGGTTTTTCTCTTTTCCCATCTTTTCACTCTTTTCTTTTTATTTTATTTTTTTTTCAATTGGAGTAGATAGACTAAACTATCACCTGGTCCACACTCCACCCACGTCTATTGAACAGGTCAAGAGGCTCATCCCTTGTTTCCTGTTTAGGATGTGGTTTCCGGTTTTTCTCTTTTCCCATCTTTTCACTCTTTTCTTTTTATTTTATTTTTTTTTTCAATTGGAGTAGATAGACTAAACTATCACCTGGTCCACACTCCACCCACGTCTATTGAACAGGTGAAGAGGCTCATCCCTTGTTTCCTGTTTAGGATGTGGTTTCCGGTTTTTCTCTTTTCCCATCTTTTCACTCTTTTCTTTTTATTTTATTTTTTTTTCAATTGGAGTAGATAGACTAAACTATCACCTGGTCCACACTCCACCCACGTCTATTGAACAGGTGAAGAGGCTCATCCCTTGTTTCCTGTTTAGGATGTGGTTTCCGGTTTTTCTCGTTTCCAATCTTTTCACTCTTACGTAGCCCCCTGCGCATCAGTGGCGTTTTCGCCTTGCTTGGGGTGATATGATTAAAAAAAAAAATCACCTCGAGCAAGGCGGTAACACCACTGATGTGCAGGGTGCTACATAAGAGTAAAAAGATTAGAGGAGAGTGAAGAGAAGGACAAACCAGTTAGAAAGGAGCAAGAGAAGGAAGGGAATACAGGTGTGATGACAGTTGCAGAGGTGGAGAGAAAGGAAAGGATATACAGGGCGGTGAAGAAAGAACTAGGGTCAAGTGGTTAAGAGATGAGTATTGACCTTACATTTAAATTCCTGGAGGTTGTAGCCATCAGGAAAGCAAGAATAAGGAAGCAAGTTCCACAGGCGGGAAGTGCGAGCAAAGAAGCTGCAGGAGTAGAATTGTTGTCTGCATTTGGTTGATCTAACTGTGAATGGGTGAGACCCAGTTGCCAGTCTGGTTGCATGAGTAAACACCTGTTGTAGAGGCACCAGTGACTTAAGTTCATTGGAGCAGAAGCCATGGAAGTATTTATAGAACAGACAAAGGAAAGCCACATCTCATCTGTGGGAAAGTGGCTGTAGTCGAGCTGCCAAGTCGGTACCTATCACATTACTGATTCTCCTTTGGAGCCTGTCAAGAACATGGAGATTACAGTTTTTTAGAACTATGTGAACATCATCCCTGTAGAAGTCGATATCATTTTTATCAATTATTCTGTTTAACTCATGTAGTAAATATATACTGATTTATACGTGTTTTATGCACAGTTTCTGCATAATCAAAACTTTCCATTGTAACATTAAATGTTACTTCTTTCTTTAGTCATGTTTTGTTGTCAAAAAATAAAAATAAACAAATAAAATAGACAAAACATCAAAATAAAGTAAATAAACAAAATAACAAACAAACACAAACACAAGTAAATGTAATAATAATAATCAACACCAAATAATTTAGTAATCAATAATAAATAATGAGTAAAAATAAACGTAAACCAACAACACTATAAAATAGCTACAAATAACCACATTTGGATCTACAATTATTTTTGCTCAATAACCTCAAGAATAATTTGAAACATAGCCATAAATGCCCACCTAATAATTGTCAGGATAATACAATAGACTCTACTAGCAATAAAGCATCACTTACCAATATATATAGATATAGCTGAGCCAAAAAACACACATGAACTGAAGATTGTGTTGAAACAACAGATTGTTGCCACTTGGTGTTGACATCACTGCTCACTTTAATATTTACATATGCTCTATCTCTGATATTAATCCCTTTTACTAATAAATATAGCATACCATAAAACTATATTTTTAACACACACACACACACACACGTGTGTGTGTGTGTGTGTGTGTGTGTGTGTGTGTGTGTGTGGTGGATGTTATCTTACGATAATAACTTTTCCAATCATAGATCTTTAAAGTCTTGCATTAGTAATGAAAGAAACTTATAGAAGAATAGTTTATATTATGATTTTTCTCAAATTTACCCTTAGAGTAGATGTTTTGCTTTTCACATTAAATTTTATTGGGGCAAAAAGGGAGTAACAACAATAGTGCCACACATAACACAGAATGCAGAGGTGGAAAATTGGAAAAACACCCGTTACAACTTATCCTGGGTGTAATGTTAGTGCATTGTGTGCAGGAAATATGAAATTTTAGGCCAATAACAAGATTGATAAAATAAGGAAAAGATGATTACATTCATGAACATTGTAAAAATCAAAACCTTTTCTTTCCATTATAAACAAAATAAATTTACCTTGAAGGGCAGAAACAAACTTTCAAAGAAGAACAATATTACCAAGTAGATGTGGTGTTGTGGACCCAGAATAGGTCCAGAAGAAAACTCAAACTCGGGAATGAGTGAAACACATATATTAAACAAAAAACAAATAAAAGAGTGTTACACATCAGTCTGACTGTCAAATATTAGACCGGGGTGACTCAACCAAACTCAACTCCATCCTGAGAGGCATATTCTCCTCTGGTATTCATAATAATAATAAGAGTTCATTATAGTCCAAAAAGGGTAGGTCCCATAACATGTAGAAAACGAGTAAATTTCTGAACACATAGAAACAAATGTATTATTATTAGGCATTGTTAATTGACTTAAAAAAAGGGTAAATACCCAAATATTTGCAAAGATAGAAAATGGGATAGTAGGTGAAACAATACTTCACTTTGAAAAGGGCCTTCCTGTGATGGCTGTTGTATTTGGAGGAAAGTTTTCTTGGGACTTAAGGTTTAGTAGTTGGATATATCTATGAATTTGTCATCTCTGGAATCACTGGTAATAAGTTGTTTACTCAATCTACATGACCAATCTGGCATGAAGGCAGTAATATTTAACTTCATCTCCTGAGTTTTTTTTTTGGAGATGGTCATTGGACATTGAAGTTCTTCCTAAAGAGGGGAAGGTAACCAGGGATATAGAAATCAGTGGAAGGAATCGAGGGGGTCAAGGTTAGTTTCACAGAGGGCTAAGATGTCAGGTGAGTTTATTTTGATGAAGGATTCAATGCTGCAAAAGTTGGTATGGATGCCACGGACATTTGAAAAAGAGATGTTAATAGATATGGGGATTTATGTTTAGCTGGTTTAGTTTTAGTTCTTATATTGTGCAATGTCATAATTAGTGATATTTTTCAGTAAGGTGAGGTCTAGAGTAGTAGTAAGTGTCGGTCGTCAAATGCAACATATATAGGAAAGAAACTGGCGCAGACTGCAGCATATTGTGGCCTCAGGGTTACCCACTGGAAGCACTTGCGGGGACACCCATCCATGCGCAACGTGGCACTGCAAGATATCCAGATATTATTCAACTGTTGATCAGAGCAGCCTCTCAAGACACTACACAAGAGTTCAGGCTCCTAATTACTAGTCGGAAACAGCAACCAAGCCAAGCCGGTACCCTCAGAATGAAGAGATGATGCCACCATCCACACACATTGCAAAAAGCTTGCAACAGCACTACTATCGAGACCTAAGGAGAAGAGAGAAACCAGGAACTCCTTCCTAAACAGGAAATAAGGTATGAGTTTCTACTCCTGTCCAAAAGAAGAGGGAGGAGTATAAATCAGGTGATAGTAGGGTTTATCTACTCCAATTTTTTAAAAATAATAATAATAATAATAATAAATAGAAAAATAAAATAAAATAAATAAAAAGTTAAAAATTTTGTAAGTTTTAACTTAGTTAAAGTCATGATGTCTCTTAGTAACCAGTACAATAGAATTTTAACATATCCTTCCTTAGAATTTCTAACAAAAATTAAAGAAAAAACCTTCCTGTCCAGACACCTAAAAGATCTAACTGAAACCTTAACTGACATATGTATATTTTTAAAATTATCAAAAGCTATATACAACAAAAATTAAAAAATAAATACATATATAAATATTAATTTTTAAATTTAAAAGCTCATGAAAATAAAATACAATTAAAAAAAAAATAAGTCAATCAAGCAGAGACCAAATCAGCTGCCATCAAAATAATTCATCGAGTTGAGTGAAACTTTATATGGTATGCAGTTAATACAATGCTGATAGCAGACATGGAAATGAAACTACAAGATATCCTATAGAAGGTAACTAAAGAATGCAAAAAGAAAGGATTAAACATAAACTACAAGAAAACTGAATGCATGGTCATCAGTAATAAAGAGGAAACCAAAATGCCAGTTGCAAGTTGGGGAGATTGAAATCAAGTAAATTCAGAAATTCAAATACCTGGGAAGTGTTCTAACAGAGGATGGAAAGTGTGACACTGAGATCCGATGGTGTATTGGCATGGCCAAGGATGCATTCCAAAGGCTGCGTAGAGTATTGGGAAACAGGAAAATTTCATTGAAAAGAAAGAAAAGTGCACTGGACTGTTATGTGATATCTGTCCTCCTCTATGGCAATGAATGCTGGACATTCTCCTCAAGGATGAAGGAAAGACTTGAAGTAACAGAAATGTGGTTCTATAGAAGAATACCATGGCTGAACATGTAAGTAACGACAAGCTTTTGAAGAGAATGCAAATGAAAAGGAAACATGTACTTAGCATCAAGAAAAGACAGCTGAAGTTTCTGGGGCGCATAATGAGTAAGAAGTGCCTGGAGAATGTAATATTCACAGGATGAATAGAAGAAAAAAGAGACAGGGGAAAGCAGTGTGTAGTGGAATAAGAAATTAAGAATTAAAATCAACCTTCTTCAATTTTGCAAAAATTCACAATGACATGTGAAATCCTGGTTTTTCCCAAATAGAAAAAGGATTGACCATGTGCTTAAAGAAAAATTCAAAACCAAATTTTGCAAGTAGGTGTTAAACTGATTTTGCTGACTAATGAGATTGACTTGCAAGACCAAAAGGGGACTTCACGATTAAGTGCAAAAAATCCGAATACTATAAAAGGCCCTGGTCAGCGTCAATCAGTCAGTCAGTCAGATGGAAACTGCGAGATGAAACAACTAAAATGTAACTTCAATTTCAAGTTGACCAGGAGATAAGGTCAGGTTGCACCTTGTTCTCTTTCATTCTCGTGTGCTGATTTCTTTTACTTCTTCTTCTTCATCCAAAGACATTCCTACCAAACAAACACATACATATGTACACATATACTCTTTCAACAATTACTACTATGAACATTTTCTACAACTCTTGATAGTCATAACTTAATCATTGAACACAAACTCTACCCTTAACTTCTTAATAATGTTTCTAATTGCACATTATCTTCTACAACCTGTGTTATTCATTTCCTTTTAATAAATTTCTATTTTTAAATGAAAAATGTTTATTTTATTCTTACACTATTCCACACTATTGCACACATTCCAACCTGCAACCAACCTTCTGATGAAAACCTTCTGATAATTCTGATGATGATAATTTTGTATAAATGCTGTAAGCTGTAGGGAGTTCAGTTATGTCTGACACAAGGCTGAATCAAAGAAACATTAACCAGCTCCCTATAGTTACAAGTTTGAAACATACTTGATGGGCTTGAGCAAGTGGATGGTGGATTGGGGTTTGGGAGAGATATCAAGATGAGAAATGTTAAGAATGATAAGAGATAGGAACAAGTGGAAGTTCATGATTGCCGACGTCCTGAAGGAACACAGCACATAAAAGAAGAATCAGGTAAGCCATGGTATTACTTCACTCACTGCTGTCAACACTTTTTTTTACTATTTTAAATGTACAAACTTTTACTTGTGTTTTAAACTCTGAATATATGTTAACAAGCTTACTGGTCAAGCACCTAGGATGGATCCACAATCATTTCAGCAGTAAATTTTTTATTTGTTCCCTGAAGGCCTTTACCCCTTTAAATCTTTCCAAAACATCCTTATTTCTGTGCAAATGTAAATGCTGAACTCAAATCGATAATTGTTTATTGACGAAACCTACCTTTTTTTCAAGTTAACCATCAGAAAAATATTGAACTTCTTGTCCCTGTTTATCTCACCCCATAATCACGCTTCAAAAATATTATTCACTACAGAATGACTTCACGTGTAGTTTGCCGATTTTTTGACCTTTTTACTTCCTTTTTGCAATTAATACACGGAAATTGAGTTCTGAAACCAAACAAATCGCGGAGTAATTGCTCAAAGGAAGTAAACAGGCCAAAATAAGTATCCTACACCTCAAGTCATTCAACAGTGGATCAGATATGAGAACGGTGGTAAGGGGTGAGATAATCCGATTTTTTTTTTCTGGTCGATAATATGAAAGAAGGTAGGTTTCTTCAATAAACAGTTATCGATTTAAGTTCAGCATATACATTTGCACGGAATTAAGAATGTTTTGGAAAGATTTCCTTCGGGGAACAAATAAAAAATTTACCATTTCAGCTGCCATTCCTCTTGTGCACTCACTAAATGCTAACACATATTCCACTTGATTTCCTTCAATTGCAGGTTAATGACAAGAGAAAAGCGTGGTGAGTTACTAGGCAACAGCGCCATCTTTTGATAACGAGATCTCGCGAGATGTGGGAGTGGGTGCGCAGACTAAGTGGCAGCTGCTGTCATGGCCGTCTATGTTGGCGGCGAACCTTCGCCTTGCTTTCTCTCCTTTCAGTTTACTACTAGTTTTCCGTGGCAGCTCTACTCCTCACTAACTAGCTTCAAACTACAACCAAGGGATACATCTATATGTTATTTAGCCCTTATGTCAAACAGGCTGATGTTAAGCAGCCTTTAGAAGACGTACCTAAAAAAAAAAAAAGAAAGAAAAACACTAACACAGCACAATAATAACAATCCCAAAATTAAAATTGGGTTCTATGTAACAAGGTAGGCGGTGGTCTAAATTCAAGAAAACATATAATATATATATATATTCACATACAGTGTATATAATCGAAACGAAAGCGGGGATCGAATGTTTGTACGCCGCCGGCTAAAGTCTTAGTATTCTCTATTGATGATTTAAAAAAGAAAACTGCATCTTTTTCCCTTAACCTTTAACATTTTATATTTCCTTGTGCACTTGAATTATCTTTTCGACCGGTGACTATTCCACGATTGCACACTTTCCTTTAAAAACTTCTTAGCTGACACCTCCTTACCGTTGTCATTTTTATTGCTAACTAAAAAAAACCAAAAAAACTAACACTTGCTTCTGTTAGCTTTTTTTTTTTTATTAAAATTATTTACCCTTTCTTAAATTAAACTATATCCCTTAGGTGCATGCACAAACATTATCCCCCCACCACAAAAAAAAAAAAAATACACATACTTTTTTGCTTATTAAACACATAGTGCCCACCTGCAATAGTCAAAAAATCATAGCTGCATTAAAAAAGTACCCGCCCCCATTTTTAGATTTTTATTTGACTTTTTAAAAAGTATCTTTACTTTTTTTCTCTCAACCCCGTTAAAAATCTGACTACTTTTGCTTACTGTCATGTAACAACATCTTCAAGGTAAGTACTGACTGAAAATTAAAAGTATATAAAAAAAAATTAATAATTCTAATCATTAGAATCTAATGATTTGTCCATGAAAATTAAAAAACGAAAAAAACTTGTCTGTTGAACACTTCTACTGAGTAGAATCTCTAGTCACTAATGCTTTTGTTTTTAGAATTAATTGAATTATTATATTCCTTAATCTTTTTAAAAAAATATTTTATTAATTATTCTTACACAAACTGGAATAATTTTCAATCTTATTCTACTATTGTTTTTATTTTTAATTTGTCAGTAATTTAGTAATATGTATGCGTGTATTTTCAAATATTTTTTTTGCTTTGCACATCCTCAAAGTCAAAATTAAACTCCTGTCTGTCAGTTGAGTAATAATATTTCTTTAAGGTTTTTATGACAGATTGCAAAAAATATTTTTCTCATTTAATTCTTCGGTTTTTCAGAACTGTCATGATTTATTTTTACGACTGACATTGAAAATTACATATATTTTTTTAAATATGGCATGAAACTGCTGCATTATGTGTAAACAAACAGTATAAAAATAATTTTATTTTAAATTTGAAGTCATTTTATTAATTCTCAAGCTGTTAGTGCTTAAAAAGTAAACTTAAATTGAAAAAAAAAACCTTTGTCTAAAAGTCAAAAAATAAAGCCTTTGTACTTTGTTAGAGGAATGTTTTTTGTTTGAAGACAGCTAAAAAACAATTTTTCAGTTTTCTTATTCTACCTTTCTGTAAAGTAAACAGTTATTATTAATCCTAGCAATAAGTTTTTCGTTATCACCACTATTGTGGTACTTAAAGGCTACTGTAGTGTAGTGTAGTCGTATGTAAGATTAATAATTTTGTTAAGTGCAATGAATGATGCTGGTGGTGTGTTTCACATATCGTGTGTGTTTTTACTTGTTAGTGTTATTACTTTTACATTATGTCACTTTGTTAAATAATCAGAAAAATCAGTTCGACTTGAAAATTTATTTACGAAATGAACTTAAATTGTAAGTAATCTGTTGTTTCTTAGTTTTGTTTTCGTGTCTCATCTGTGATTTACTTGACTTTTTTTTAAGTTTATAAATGCATAAAATGCATTACACTATAAGTCACTATAAGGAAAATGACTTTTTTTATGCCTATAAGAATGACAAAAAAAAAAAACTATTTTGAAATCCGCCTATCGACAGGTCTTTTTTTTTTCCGAACTTCCGATGAAGTGTTTTTTTTTTTTTGAAGATAATCACGTGACCAAACATCTTTGGCTCTATATGTCATTGTTGTACAGGTGGGTAATATTGACGTAAAATGTAAATCTCATCCACCCTCTGGTAACCTTTTCCTCTATGATTCAAATTAGATTTGAAATCAAAAAAATCTAAGTTTAATAATACAATCAAAACTTTTAAATCGAATCTCTTGCGCAATTAGAATAATAGTTGTTTTGACCCACACTCTCTCTCTCTAGTCTAAAAAAAACGCCATTTATTGAAACCTTGAACACTAAATTGACTTTTTCCCAATTTCTTCCTTAAAATCGATTACATTGCAAGAATCCTCATGATTATGAGAATAAACGTATGTGGTATGTATTTTAAAACCATTTATTTTCTGATCGACATAGCAACATGTTCATCTTCTTACTCATCATGAATTTTGAAACCTACGAAACAATCCATTTTTATTTTTATAACCACTTTTAGTTTTTTTGTTCAAATCTTCATAACATATGATTTGTTGATGAATTAAGCTTTCTTTAGAGAGACCCTAAATTTTAAATATTTTTTTAACATAGTCCTTTCATGTTTAAGACTCTTAAGAGTAAATTTGCAAACTACTCGTCAATACTTTTTTTTACTTAATGGCTTAAAAATTTTATTCTTCTTCAGTGTTTTTTTTTTTAAGTTGTGTATGGTTACTTTTCTATTGCTGCTCGTTTCACTTTTAAAAGTCCATATTCTTTCCTTTGTAAGGAACTCTTTGAAAAATGTAAAATTACTCAACCTTTTTTAAACTGAAATTAAATATTGTTGAGTTACACTAAAAATGTTTAATTGATAACAATATTCACTAATTTTTGATACCTTGGTTTTAATTAACTTTATTTTTATGAATTAGTTGAAAAGGCTTTCTTTCATTTCACCTTTAATTGAAAGCTAAAGTATTATTTAAAAAAATTACTGCCAGTAAGGAAAATTACTCGGAAGTCTGAAAATTAATTCAGTTGAATAGTAAAAAAAATAATCGGAATCGTGTTTTCGCTTCTTAAACAATGAACAATGTCATTTAATGAATGAGTCGGATGAAAATGCAAAATTTTAAAAAATATTTAATTTACTCTAAATTAAAGAAAATGAAAACAATTTAAAAAAATTCATTATTCAATATTCATCGAATTTTTTTTCTTAAGATCAATAGTTTCCTTAATAAGCATTAAAAAGAATTAAAAGCTTTTCTAATTAAATTATAATGTCATACATAGTTTTATACTTTTATTGCATTTTTTAATTTTTACGATTCGGAGCAGATTTTAATGAAAATCTTCTTGAAATAGGGAAATACATTTTTTAAGGTTTTCTAATTAGAAGAGAATTTTTCTTTAAGCATCACTGCTATACAAAGTTCAACAAAAGTTATGAATGAACGTGATTCTTCAAATATTTAAAAAATAACTAAGCATGTGCAGAATGTAAGATAAAAGTTCTGAAAAATAACAGCTCAATAAATAAATTAAATAACATCTCTTTCTTTTTTTTTTTTTTTTTTTTTTTTACACTGAAACGTGGCTTAGCATCTCCTCTCTTCTTTAAATAATAAAGTTAAAGTAGTTGCGGGTAACTCTGGTGTGGAAAAACACAAATTTTGTTTCTTTTTAAAATAAGTGTTGCAAATCAGTTGTAGTGCACGAATTTTTAAATGTAAAAAAATTCACTTATAAGCGAGAATTTTGAAAATTTTTATTGTAATAATTAAATTAAAATATTAAAAAAAATATTGCAGCAAAATTATGTCATAGCATTTTTAAATTCTAATCTCTCAAAAGAGAAACATGAACTGCTAGAGATGGTCAAATTTTTTTTGAAATTTACCAAATGTTCTGATTTAAAAATGGCCTGTCATCTGCGGCTGTAGAATAAAATATCAACTGCAACTCTGCAGACATCAAAACATAAACATTATCAGAAAATAAGAGCAGTAATTATAGTAAATTTAAAATTTATTGGTAATTTTCTAACAATTCCTAACTCAGCACCATTATAAGACTGTAAAACCAAAGTACCTAAGATTATTTAGAATATTTTCCTAAATTTTTAGTATTAATTACTGGGTAGTTAAAAAAAAATGCGTTCACATTATTCAAGTAACTGTTACCATTTGAAAAAATCCCAAACATAAGTAAGTCTATTGGGTGAGTTGTCAACATGCCATAAAACACCCACCTCTGTGTTAAAAATGCTTTCTTGCGATATTTTAAATTAAGTCTGATTTGTTTCAGATCAGCTAATCTTACTTAGTTTCAGAAAAATATTTTATTTTTGAGAGATTTCATAATATGTTGACAGATTCGCTAATATAGCTGATTTAGCAGTTTTAATGATTAAAAAAAAATTAGTTTGAATTTGGTTCCAAATACAACAAAGTATTTTGCTTATTGGAAATATTAAATTTAATCTATTAGCTTAAAACTAAACTAAAAATCAAAACCTTTAAGAGTTTTCATTTTTAAAAATGCATTTTAAACCTGAAGTATGACTTTTTGGGGGCAGTACTCATAAATCTTTGTTAAAAATTAATGTAAAAAATATGTTTGATGAAGGCTCAAATAGAAAAAATGTTTTTTTTTTTTCTTTGTGTGTGTGAATTTACCTTCTAAAGAAACAGTATAAGTTAATGGCAACAGATGTATGAGTGATCAGTTCGGTTCAAAATTCCTAGCAGCTGAAAAAAGAGCATGCAATAGCCAAAAAGTTGTAAAAATGACAACAAAGATGAGGACAATAGTCTGAATAATGTAAATAGCGTAAGGATGTGTGTTGTGGTGCAGTGGATATCAACTCAGAACAAGAAGTCCAGGAGCTGAGTTAAATTCCAGTTGAATTCCCTGCATTCACTTACGTACAAATACCTTTGGGAAAGGTATTAATCCATCTGTTCTCCAGTTATGAGTTAAATAACAGGTTCTGTAGCCTTGGCTGGCAACCAGTCTACCACAGAAAGTAATGACAATCTGCTGCAGGATAAGCTTCTGTCCAGTCAGTCATGTCTCGTTTAAGACATGATTGCCAAGCGTGTATCACGTATGGCACTTTAACTACCTCATCTCAGAAGTATAGACAAATACAGATATATTTAAATTTATATATATAACAAATATTATCAGTATTTTTATGACTATAGTAAACATCTATATTTTTATGCATGAAGTTACAATACATTAATCCACTTAAAGTATTTAAAACCATTTTTTTTTTTTTTTGCATCAAAATGACCTTTTATGTTTGAATTGATTTCATATTCTTTGTTTCTTTGACTTAACTTTTCATAGAATCTGTAAAATTGAAACAAGGAAACAGTCTGACAAAAATAGTTGTCAGTGGCTTATGGCAAAGTTCAATTGTGGATATAATTGTACATTGACCAAAAAACATCTTATCTGTATGGGCCTAATAATAATGATGAATCAATTTTACTGATAACATTGTATCAGATGTTTTCATTGGCCTAGAAAATGAGTTTTGGTTGACTTTCTAAGTCCTCTAATAGAGATTGCCACCTAAACAAATGGTCAGTTGATTCAGATTGTTTTTTTTTATAATAACTACCTTGAACCTTTGCAAGCTTTGATTATAACATTATCAAAGTTGTAGAATGTCTATTATAAAGAAATGATTTGTCACATGTGTGTGGGAGAGAAAGAGAGGTTTATATGTATGTGTACCATTAATCAAATTTGAAATAAGACATTAGAATGATACATTTCCTTCACACTCCATATGCATAACCACTGTCCTGGATGAGCAATAAAATCAAAGTTGAAGACAAAATTTTAAAACTAAAAAAATTTTTTTAGTGAACTTTTCATGAATTATTTGATAATTAAATTATTTTTTAATGTGTTTTTATAGAAATAGGTCTATTATTGAATAAAAATATGCATACACAAACATACGTACACAATTTGGATAACATTGATATGGACATTGTGTTATGAGAACTTTCTGTCTTACAAGAAAAGGCTATAGACTAAAATGCTTGGTTTTTGAAGTTATATTTATGACTTCTGTATTTAAACTTGGTATATTTTTTAATAAATGTATAAGCAATTTAGATTTGAAATTTGATCATCTTGCCATCAGTGAAGTGGCAGGTACTTAACTAGTGTCTATGTAAAGAATTTAGCATCACCACTCAAAAAGTGAATCTTTTTTATTTTTGTTTTTTTCTTCTAAATATTTTTGCATTCTTAAAGTAAAATATGTTTATTTTTTTGTGTGAAAACAAAGGCAATTAAAATGATATAAATTTATCACTAAGGTCTTTGATGGAACTCCTGTACAACTCTTTTCTGGTTTAATCTGTTTTAGCATTTCAAACGATTTTACATAACATTCACTTATTTAAAGCACCTACAGTATTTTTTTTTTTTTGTTTCTTGGATATTTAGGTCAAACTTGTTTTTGTTTTATTTTTGGAGTTGAAGTTGGGTTTTATTTGGTACAAATATTGGATTAGTTTTTTTCCCCACCCACAGAAAAAAATTAGATGAAATATTTATGTTCAATATAAGGGAGATAAATCATTATGTAAAGATTATTTGAAATGCCAAACTTGACTTTTCCTCTCTTATATAAACTGATGTTTTTCTTTGATGTACAGACAATATTCTGGTCTGTATTTTGTTCAGGTGTTTTAATCATTGTTGTTGGTTTGAACTAATTACTCCCCTACCTCCACCAAGATTCAGCCATGTATACCCACCCTGGTTTTTCTCAAGTCTCTGTTTATTGTTTTTATTTAATAAGCCAGTTTCTCTTCATACAAAGAAAATTAATTATTTCCATGAGTAATCAACTTCTAAGAAAGAAATCATATTTGTAGAGGCTTGTATTGCATCTAATAATTCACTTATTTGGATGGAAAGTCATTTCCTGCTTGTATTGATGTCTAGTTTTTGACCATTGTTCATTTTAGAGTTATTTACAATGTTTTTTTTTTCTAACACAAAATTATATTTTCTCTATAGATTTCATAACGGACTTTCATGGGGCAATGTTTTTAGAATTGAGGATACTTTTACCTAACACAATTCAAAGATGTTTTTCATACACTTGCATGTAGATCCCTGTTATCAAAAAATGCTATGGCAGGAAAATCCGTCATATTTTTTTTCTCTCTGCACAGTTTAAAATTAGTTTATTTATAGGGGAAGAGCACTCGATATCAGTATAAATGTAATCCATGTAGGGATAGAAATGTTTTCAAATTTGGTCTCAAGATTGCATCAAAACATGAAACTTACAGTCCACATGCAGTGTTGATTCCTATGTCTAAACTCTCTCCATGCTGCTGGTATAAGAGAATTACCTGGTGAACTTGATCTCAAGCTGAGTAACAGCTCACTCTCTGTTGAATCACCTTGTCTAGATAGAGATTATGACTCCCGAAAAGGGCTAAAGTTTGTCACATTACGAGGAATTCCATCAATCTGTACTGACTGTGGATTGTTAATCTTGATTATGTGGCCTGTCTTAAACGTGGTCGTACACCTCCCTTGTGGTGTCTTAACCCAGACAATGTTGTATTAGTACACCATACATGGATGTGATACTTGTGTAGCACATCTACCGATGCTGTAGACAGTGAGAGGTTGTTCTTTGCTGTGGCATTATGCCAGTATACAGGCCTCTGATATGGATCACTGCTTTCTAGCGGCAATGATCTTAATGCTACAGTGACTCCTTTCTACTATACCATTCTTGGCTGTTGCATAAGCACATCAAAATCAAAGCTGCATGCCCCAGTCACTGAGGAATTTTCTGAAACGTCAATATGTGAAAGCTGTGTTGTTACCAGTTAAAACTTTAGTCAGTGGATGTTAATTGGTTAGTGACATTAATAGTTTTTTTTTTTTTTTCTTCAACAAAGTGGTTGCCATACTGATATAAATGGAGATAGACCACAATTAATAAGGGTTGGGAAGTGTGATATTCATCACTAACCTGCTCTAGTTGGTTTTCACTTCCAGCTTTCTTTTCTGCCAGTCTATTGACAAGGGGTCATAGATAGACTGGCAAGCTTCACAATCATTGATGACTGATTTTGCAACTGTTGTTGATATTGAAGTATCAGCAGACCTGGCAAAATAGTGTCCTTTTCAAATCTGGGTGCCCACTTCGTTGAAAAATTTTAGCTACTTGAATCTTGCTTAGTTTTTTTAAGTAGTGCACCCTAATTGTATAGATGCAGCTCCAAATATCTCTGGGATACTCCGGTGAGGCAGTCTGCTTGATTTAATGCCTATTTGACCAGCTTCATGTTCACTGTCTATGCATATTCATCGACCAGTGTTTTTGACCACTGCCCTTATTTTTGCATGTACCATCTTGGTCAGGGTGTCTGATATCCAGGGATGAATGCATGCAGAATTGGTGACCAGGTACAAGATTGCCATCTGCTATTAGGGGACACAATTTGTGTTGAGTTATGCTTAATTAATATGCAGCATATCTCGTGCTGCAATCAACAATGCCTCTGTTCACATCTAATACCACTCATGTTGCTAAAGAACTGGTGTCCACTTGCACACTAGTCTCCACCAACAGGATCCATTTCATGTACTCTGGTTATTGTCTGTTAGTATGTTACATTTTTGATTGTTGTCCTATCCCTTGAACACTACACATTCTTCTTGCTTGATATAGGTGGTTGCTATTCTTAGCCAGCCACACACTTGAAAGTGACCAACAAGTTGTCCACACAGAGAAAACAATTTTCAACTCTACTTTTTTGTTTCCTTCAGAGAGAGTACTATTCCCTGCCCCTTCCTCAGATGTTCAGGCCCAATACTTTGGTCTTGTCTTTTAGGGTCTTTACAACTAGGTCCATAATTGGATAGATGGTATCTCTTCCATGAAACTAGAGCTTTGTTGGCAAATATGTCATCTATGTAAACTGAAGTGTGATCTTTGATTGATGTATCTTGGGATATGAACAAGTTAATAACCCTCGTAATGAGAGGTGCAACATTTAATCCAAATCCCAATTGTGTAACGTAATACCTCTTGCCCTTGATCAGCACTGTTTGAAAGGGTCACAATGTCTTGTGAACATGTATCTGAAGGTAAGCTTTTCTCAAATCTCACAGGGCCATATTCACTTCTTGCCACCACCATTCCCTCAACTTCCAGACTCACACATTTGTGCTGATAGTCAACGCTTCCACAAAATCGTTCAATTTCATGTAATCAAGCACTGGTTAAACCTTTTGTTTGTTCCCCTAAATGACTGTCATCAATAGAATTGGGACCTTGGGTGGTATAAGCCTGCTCTCTCTGGATAGGACAGCAGCCATTCATTGACCAGGAACAGTTGCAGTTCTTTTTTTTGTATTCATCCTGGACAGCTTCAGGCACAATGTACCCCAGCACTTTTTTTTTTTTTTTTTTGGTGTTTCAGGTGCATGACCACTGGCTCATTTTCATGAGGCAGTCCAAACCTTCTTCTGGGGGTCGAATTGCACACTAAAATCATGTTTACTGATGGAAATGGTGGCGCACTGGGGTATAGCTTCCTCTAAGCTCCCGGATCTCATTGATCCCCAAAAGTAGTTCAAAGCCTATCAATGTTTCATCCACAACCAGGAGTTCAATGTTCACAGGTAAAGCACAACCAGCATCCAATTTGACGGTATCATACCCATGGTGCTTCAGTGATCACTCATCGGCTGTCAACACCTTCACCTCCTGGCATCGCCAAAGGTGACATACAAGTTTTCTCACTAGTGTCTATGAGCAACCACTATCTACAAGGGCTACACACTTTTGTTCATTTATAAGCACTTCGATGGCTGGTAGTGTATTGCTCTTCATTTGATTGGGAGGAGACTGGCATCGATATCTTCTACCCTGAACTGTTTCCCTGGCATTCAGATGGGATGTGTCCAACCTTGTTACAACAAAAATAATGCACTTCATGGTGCCCTTGTTTACAGCAAAGTGGTTTGGGTCAGAGAACTTGAAACAAATTATGTCATCCTTGCATGTTTCAGCAGGGGTTTGCTGAATATGTCATACCTTGGCTCTTCTGTTTTTTTTTTTGTTTTTTTTTTTTTTGTCATTGGTCATAATAACCCTTGCTCAAGTTAGAAGTTGCTCCAAGATCACATTTTCTATTCTAGACAATGTTCTAGAAAGACATTTAATGTCCTGTTAGTGTCCAGACATAAATACACATAACATCCATTGCTCAGGCAACTGTCTATCAACCAGCAAGTCAAGTGCTTCACCTCCGCCATTGACTTTCTCCAGTATGAAGTCGCCTTGCCAAGAACTGGTCAAATGCTTTAAAGGTCCATTGTATATGTGGTCATGAGGGTTTGCTTTATCTGCTCTGTCTCTGACCTCTGCTCCTTACTTAATTTTCTGGTATATGGCAAGAACCCTACCTCTCAGTGGTAGCGGCACGAAATGTTTGATCGTCATGTTGCATTGTTCGCATACTAACTCGACATTCTCAATCCACTCCATGATTGGTAAATCGGTAGCAATGCCACTAGATTCAGGGATCAATCATATATCGAACACCTCTGCAATCTTGTAGAAAAATTAAGAACTGCTGAAATAACTTTTAGGAAAAAAATTGTAAATTTCTTTGGTTCTTCTGCCTTGTAAACAATTTCCTACAATTTTTTTCATCTCAAACACTTTTGACTGCAACAAGAGTGGCAGTAACTATTGGTACAGCAGTAACTGTTATACCCATTTTTTTTTTTACCTCCTCATTCACAGCCATAATTAACATATGAAAAGATAATCTCACAAGAGACTGATTCTGGGATCTATTTGTTTTAAAATATGTAACTGGTAATTCACCCACTTCTGATAGTTCACGTGCAAAGCACGTTCAAATCTGTGTTCATCCTGGAGATAAGTCATTTTCTTCTACCATTGCGAAAAATGTATGCAACCCTTGGCCTCTTTGCTTTCTGTGGTACTACAACAAACTGCCTTTGTTTCCTCTGTATTCATTTTGTAAGGAGGACCTTTTTGTGGAATAGACTCTTGCCTGAATGGTTCTTTAAAAACTACAATCTCAATCTTAAAGTATTATCTATCCTCCATATCCTCATAACCTTCACTTCTTTCTCTTCTCACATTCATATCACACATCTCATTCAGTAACTTTCTATTTTAATTAACTCTTGAGCCTTGTATAAGATGTACACTAGTTAAAAAAATGCTTATATGCTGAATAAGTGAATTTTGGTGCCATTATAGAATTGTAATTTCTTTAATGTACTTGCTGATCATTTTGATAACCATAGAAAGGGGAAAAAAAAATTGTGTGTACATATTTGAATGTATACACATTTGAATGAGATGATTAAGTCTGCAACAATAGTCAAGGAGTTTGAGTGAGTATTGTTTGTTGTTTAACAAAATTTAGAAAATTTAAATTCTATTCCATCAGCTTCTTTTCTCACACTTCCTGCCTGTGGAATTTCTTTCATTTACTTGCTTCTCCAACAGCTACAATCTCTAAGAATTTAAATGTAAAGTCAATAGTCATCTCCTATCTCGCTGACATGATTCCTCTCTCTCATGCTCCTTTCTCCATCCACTCTCATCAGTATTCTCATCCTTCTCTTACCCACTTCCTGATACTCCCTATAACCTGTCACTCTTTCTCATAACTTTCCTCTTATGTAACCCCCCCCCCCCGCAAAATAGTGGCAGTAAAATGCCTTGCTTGGGGTGATATAATTATATACATTAAAAAAAAAAGTCTAATACAATGATTCACCAAGAAATTTGTTTTATTTGCTGTGTCTCTTCAAGACATTGGCAAACATGGCGCTCCACTTATTCCTGTTTGTAGCTCTCAATAAATCTTACTTTTTTGTTCTCTCTCCTAAATCTTGTTCCACCATCCATTTATTTGCTAGCTCGGTTATGCATGGTTTTCTTCTGTTTCTCTTTACTTCAATCTGTCCTGATAGTATCAAATTTTCCAAGCCTTCTTTCCCCATGATGTGCACTAGAAATTTCAACTATCTCTTCCTGATAAGTATAAGTATTTTTTTTTCTTTTTCTCTAAAACTTTGTTGTTGCTCACATGTTCAGTCCATGGTATTCTCAGCATCCTTCTGTAGAACCACATTTCTGTTACTTCATGTCTCCTCCTCTTCATCTGTGAGGAGATTGTCCAGTATTCACTGTCATATAGGAGGTCTGATAATACATAACAGTGAGGTATTCGTTTCTTTGTTTCTGACAAAATTTTCTTAATACTTTGCTTAACTTTTGGAAGACTTCTTTCACTGTCTCAGTGTGCCTTCAGATTTCAGTGTTGTACTTTCATCTGTTAAAACACTTCCCATATATTTAAATTGTTGGACTTACTTGATTTTAGTATCACCAATTTGTAATTTGCATGTTTGGCTGTTCCCTTTTCTAACAACCATGCATTCTATCTTGTATTTGATGTCCTTCACTATCTTCTATTGGAATTCTTGGTTCCTTTCTGTGTCTGCTATCAATACTGTATCATCTGGATATTTTATGTTAAGATTGATGACACCAATAGTGAATCCTGGTAGGACTTGTAATTCTCTCAGAATCGACTCACTGTAAATATTGAATAAGTCTGGTGAGAAGATACATCCTTGATTTTGTACCCCTTATAAATTTACTGAATTAAATTTTCTATCTGTAGGTAGGTTTTCTGCTGTCAGTATAGGGTTTTGATTATTCTAATATCCTTCTCAAATTTACCTAGCAATTTGAGAAAACTATAGTTAAAGAATAATCCAAGTAAAATTGAATGTTGAACTATAACATCATTGATAAAATATTTTCAGATTTAAAAAAAAAAAATGACATGTCCATGCTGATTTGTATCTTAATCTGTAATGTACACTTGTAATTAAAGTCAGACACTGACCCTTTTCATGTTTTGAACTATATAATTATCATTAGTCAATCATTACTCAATAAAGTTAGCTGTCTAAAGTGCAGAGAGAAAAATATGAAATTTTACATTTTGTTTGAATAGTGTTATTCGTACAATTCCAAATTTTTCAAGTATAAACACTTTATGCCATATAATTTAAAATTCACCTTGTCCATCTACCCATTAATTTTGTTGTACAGGATAGGTGATGATATGTTTCAATTAACTTTTGATACACAATTAGAATAACCTGAGTAAATGGTCCTGTAGACAAGAAAACCAATCAAAAGATGGCGGTTGATCCTACTTTTTTGAATTCCTTATGAATAATATATCCATACAGAAGGAGAATGTCTTTCTCTGTAGTTTTTAAATGTTTCTTAAAAAATTCATGTCAGTGTTTCATGAGGAGCAGAATCTAATTTATTGATCTTTGTTTTTCTTGCTCAAATCAAAATCAACTCTTTAGTAAAACCATCTCAGCATCTACAATTTATGCAATAGGTACAGGTTCTTTTCTGAATTCTTTTTAATGTCTTTTTGTCCTCTTATATCGAGTTTTTAGATGTTCTATTTTTGGAAAATTCTGGGCAGAGTTATCAATGGGATTAGTAACATCATTTAATGCTTTGCTGACTGTAAAATTTGGTTGATACCACTTGAAAGGTTTTGCCTTTTATCCCAGAAATATAAAATTATTTTCCATATTCCAAAAGCATTAAAATGTTTTAATGCTTTTGGAATATGGAACATTTTACATGTAGACTTTAGGAAAACATTTTATGTAGGAATAAGTATTTAAAAAAAAATATATTTTTTTTATTTTTATTTTTTTAACAGCTTAGGATTTTTAAATTTTATGATGGACTTAAACTACACTTTTTCATAATGATTACAGAATTAAATAAAATTTGTACTGCATTATCAAAATTAGTGAATATATTTGATTTTCTTTTCACTCTGGTTGATTTGTAAATTGTTTGAAATTATTTTCACATTAGGGCTAAATGGATTTTTTTTTTTTTGTCAGTCAACATTAATTCTTGATCACAAATAACTTTCCATTTCACAGTATACAAAAAAATAATATCAACCCATTAATGATAGGCATTTATATCATTGCAGTTCTATAGCTCACTTGTGATTAGAAATGAAATGCTGATATTCAATGTATACTTTATAAAATTTTGTTTTTAATCATTAGATATTTTTTCTTTACCTCCCAATTAAACTGGGGAGTGATGATCGGTGAAATCAACAGGCAATAAATCAAAACTTTACCGATGTATAGCAGGTTCAAATGCTGTCAACATAAAAATACAATTGCAATTATTTTTTTTTTCTCACTGCTACCAGAATTTATTGCATGCTATATCTGATCTGGTTCTTGTATGATCAGTGGCATTAAGCAACATTGAGCCTGGTCAGTAGTATCTAAATGGGTGACGGCTTGGGAATATAAAGGCCGTAAACTTGGATGTGCAAGTGGTATAATGAATGAAAGTTCAAAATTGAAATTTAGAAAGCAGTTCCAATTTCCCTGTCAATTTTGGAAAGGTTTCAATTCACCTCTTCTCTTCTCAGGAATCAGTTAATTAGTAAGACTTGTATCAGTAAACCCTTAAAAAAAAAACAATTATTACAATCTGAATATATTTTCTAGCTAAATAATTTGCAAAAGGCTGATAAATCATAAAAAAACAAATCTTGCTAGTCAATATCACTTTCCTGTTGATATTTTTGAGAATTTTCTACAGATCATTTTAACTGTGATTTTTCATTAGTATGTCACCTTGATAAATTCTTAAATAAGACATTTAAAGTAACATGTTACATTTGTCAGACATACAAATTTTATGTTTACATTTTGATTTACTACAATAAAAATAATTTCAAAAATATTTACATTAACCATATTCTGTTAATAATGCTTCCATTAATTCATGACTGGTGACACTCCCCCTTTTTACATAATTACAATTCATGTTGTATACAAATTAAGTTCAGAAACTTACTAAAATATATTTTTTATTTGAAATGACAAGAAGCAAGCAATGTTTTTATTAATCCCTGTGATGCCTTTTGTCCAAATACTTGTCAGCTTCTATCATCAAGAATTTTCATGGATCCTTAGGGTGATATATATTTTTATTTTAATACTATTTGTTGGCAGCTATATCAATAAAAATCCATTGATCAATAAATCAACTCGGCTTTTATTACAAGTATCATCATTTGTTTATAATTTAAAATATTAAAAATGTTTGATCAAAGATTGGCAACCTGATTGTTATAAGAATTAGAAATATATTATTTTGTGTTAAAATTCCTTGATAATGGATATGCTGCAATATTTACATATTGCACATTTAATTGTTTCTCCTAACTTAAAGCAATTGTTATGCAACAATTTAAAAAATTGTGCTTTACTAAAAAAAAAAAACTTGTTAGGATACACAAAATTGTCATCTTCGTATATTTTGATAAACATTGATTTCAACAGACATGAAAATTTTTGTTTAATCCCAACAGCAAGAAAAAGTAGGAAAATAATTTCTGCAGATATAGTACAAGGCATTCTTTAAAGGTCATATCTCCTATTTTTTAGAGAAACTAAAATATATGTAGGGAGCACAATAACACTGTGTTCTGTTAGTTTTCATCTATAAAATTATTTTTCTCCATTGAGTTTTACTATCATTGATGTTTGCATATTAAAGGCATTTCTTATTTTGTTGACAACTGTGCAGGTCTATGTCTAGAATATGACTTGTTGTTCCCACTGTCTAACTGCTTACATCCACTGTTTGGTTTCCATAAATGCTCAGTAAGTGTCAATAGGTGTAATTTTTTTTTCTTCTACATGGAGGAATTCTATGTCTGCCAATACTTTGTATTTACTTTTATGCCAAATTGACACTCAACTACTTATTGGTTATTAGCAAGTTCATCCTTTGCTGGTACACCAGCAAAATATCAACCTGAGAGATTGGAGATAATAAAGTTCAAACATTAGATTTAAATACAAAATAAAGCTTTTGCTTGGTTTAGAGAATATATATAAGGACAAAGAGTTTGTCATTTTAACTGAGCAGGTTCATACTGACTTTTAAAGTTTCATGAAGACATTATGATGCTCTCACTCATCATGTCTACTTTGCCATTATCATTTTTATTTTTTTTATATAAGGTGTGATCTTGTTTGTGATTGGCTGATTTTTCATTTAATTTTTCCCTTTTATTGTGCAGGTGTTTGTGTTTTTCTTTTTGTTGCTTGATTTTAAAAAATTTTTTTTTATTTTTTAGTGTATGTATGAGTGGATGTTTATTTAATTGCTTTATATTGAGTTGGGCTCTTTTATTGGCTTAACTTTATTTTTTCGTGTTGGTATGTTTTGCGGCTTGATTATTTTTTCTGGGTTATGGTTGGGTGTTTTTGTGTATATTTGTGTTTGTGGAAATTTTTTTTGGTTAGTAGTTGTGTTCTCTGTTTTTTGTTATGATTCATTGTTTGTATATTTTATTTCTATATTCATCTTATTATATTTTGTTTATTTGCTGTTTATTATCATGATTCAGTATTTGTATTTATATTTTTGATTACAATTTTAAATTTTTTATATTGTATATTTATATTGTTTGTATCTTTCATTTTTGTTTGATTTTGTGATTTATTGTTTGTATAGCAAAGTAGGTATTTGTTCGCATTTGTTCTGGGTGGGGAATACCTGACTTCCCACCCAGAACTAAGGCTCAACTAAATAACGTCCACATTACACCCTCGCTGGTCTCCAAGATAATTGCACAACTTGACCCACACAAAGTGAGTGGCGGGGATGGAATCCCAATCATAGTACTGAAGAAATGTGCCCCCAGAACTCTCCTCTGTCCTCTCTAAACTCTATGACCTCTGCCTATCTGCTTCCTGTTTTCCTGCCTGTTGGAAGTCCTCCTGTGTAGTTCCTATATTTAAGAATTCTGGCGAACCCTCAGACCCCACCAATTACCGCCCTATTAGTCTCCTTCCGATCTTCGGCAAAGTTTTCGAAGCCATTTTCAATGCCGAGGTGATTCAGCATCTTATGGCCCACGAACAGTACGGGTTTCATTTCACCAGGTCTACTGCTGATATGCTAACGACCATTACCGAGTACATATACCGGGCACTTGACAAGAATGGCGAAGCCCGAACCGTTGCCTTGGATATCTCTAAAGCGTTCAACAGGGTCTGACATGCTGGCCTCTTATGCAAACTACGGAGCTACGATATAACTGGACATCTGTTTGACCTCATCCAGTCATTCCTCTCTAACCGCACATTGAAGGTAGTATTAAATGGGCATGCCTCCCAAAACTACCATATGAACGCGGGCGTCCCTCAAGGTTCTATCTTAGGTCCCACGCTCTTTCTGATGTACATTAATGATCTCCCCAGCGCCATTAGATCCCAAGTAGGCATGTACACCAATGACACCACAATCTACTCTCGCCTCGATCAAAAACCCATGGCTTCTGCTCCGAAGAACTTAGATCATTGGTGCCGCCTAAGCACGAATTTACATGAGATACTAGATTAGCAACTAGGTCCCACCCTTTTACAGTTAAACAGATAAGATGTAACTGTAAATTTTACTCCAACAGCTTCTTTTCTTGCGCTTCCCGCCTGTGGAATTCCCTTCCACATGTTTGCTTTCCTGACAGCTACAATCTCCAGGTGTTTAAATGTAGGGTCAATAGACACCTCCTATCACACTAACTTCCAATTATTCTCCCAACACTCTCATCTACCCAACCCTCATTCTCAGTATTCTTACCCGCCTATCACCCACCCTCTGACATTTCCTATATTTAACCATCCTTTCTCCACTCTATGTAGACACCTGTGCAGTAGTGGCAGTGAAATGCCTTGCTTGGGGTGAAACGCTTATAAAAAAAAATACTGGGACCTAATGGCAAACTAGCCCTGACAAGTGAGGGCATCATAATGGTGTCCTCACAAAACTTCAAAGTCGGCATGAACCTGTTCAGTTAAAGTGACAAACTCTGTGTTTATCAATGCTCTATCTCTACCTTGATATTGAACACTTTAAGATAAAAAACCTTTTTGCCAAAATGCATTTTATCAGTAAAACCACTGAAAAAAAGAGCAACCTTGGTGCTAACAAATAATATATATATATATATATCTATATATATATATCCACTAAATTGCTGAAAAAACAACACATAGTATGAAAGGAAAAGTCCCAAACTCAAAAAATATAAACTTTTTCATCAAAATGTTATTATTAAGAAGAAAGATCAAAGTATTTTGAATTTTAAAAAAATTTTTTAATCCTCTCTAACACGTTTGAAATGTTGGTAAAAATCCTGTTTTTATTTTTGTTAGCAAGGAGCCAAATCGTTATGAGAGTTTATAATAGAAAACGTAATATTACATAACTCACTTTTCTGGTGACAAACATTAATTTGGAAGTTCTTGCAAAAATTAAATAATTGTCAGATTTTAATGAAACTTTCATGAATGAAATTATTTTTGAAATTATTATTTTAAAAAAATTTTGGTAAAATTTTTTTTTGTTTTTTTTTGTTTTTAAAGCATCTGTAAATTCTGTAGGCAAAATTGGTTTTAAACGCAGGACTCATTGGGGAATATAAATCACGTATTATTTTTTAAACCATTTAGCCCCTTTTACTAAATATGTGCTCCAAATAGTAAAATAAAAAATGCAATGAAACTGACATTTTTTAATTAGATCAGCTTTTAATTGCTTAAAAATATAAATTTCAGACATTATAGTCTGATGAAAAAAAATTCTTTCCAATTAATGACATTTTAAAAGAATTGTTTTCATTGTTTTTTTTTAATTATAATAATTTATAAAGATTCAAAAATATTTTTTAAATATTTCCAAGACTTGTAGACATTAGGTTGGTAGCTTATAAAGTGAATACTATATTTACTAATTGAAAATTGAAAAGTTTAATACAAATTATCTAGCCATTGAAAATTTTAGATTAATCTGATAAATTTACTTTTTACCAAATGTTTTAATTACTGTATGTCCCTTTGCAAGATTTAAATTTGGCAACCCTAAGTTCATTTAACAAAACCAAAAAAAATTCAAGCCAAATATTTTTTCTCTTTGCCAATCAGTGTTTGATTGACTTAAAAAAAAGAAAAAAAGCTAACATTCAGCTGTTGCCATGATGTTCATTAGCTCTTACTTCAAGTGGAAATTAAATGCTTGTTTAGTTTCTACTTGGTGTCACTTGGTATGTGACAGATGATACTTATAATTAATGTTATCAACCAGTAAAATACACTTGGAAGTAATTTCATTGAATTATAGAACTGGGTAGCATTTATGTAATTCAATGTAAAATTATATTTAATTTTATGTAGTGATAGAGCATTTAACTTGAACAGGTTTATCTGATAGCCTATGAAACATAGTGTCACTTTGGTCCTCACATGCTTTTTATATTATGACTTAATTAACTATTTTAAATTTGGGACAGTTGAGGGAATAAGAAACATGTCAATTTGGCATTCTGTCTTTGTACTAATAAACAAAGTGTACAACGACTGCAATGCGAATATGATAATTGAGATGTGTACGTTGGTATGACTGTGAAAGCGTATTAATGGTAACACCTTTTCTGAAAAATTTCAACAAAAATGCATTTAATTTCTTTTTAGCTGTTACTCTGAAATAAACTAGAACTCTTATTCATTCATACCTACCTATCTTAAATATATACTTACTTAGATGATAGTCTATGCTATTTTGTCTCTTAATTTTTTTAGTTCATCATTATATGGAGAAAATATTCTTTCTGTCTATTGCTCTATTTCAAAAACTATTTTTTTTTCTCCATGGAGTTTTGCTGTTAATGTTTGCATATTAAAGGCACTTCTCATTTTGTTGGTAGTTGTGCAGGACTGTGCCCAGAATATGACTTGTCACAGCTACCTAACTGTTTACATCCACTGTTTTGTCTCTATAAATGCCCAGTAAGTGTTAATGTCAGTAGGTGCAATTTTTTTATTGCTCTATTTCAAAAAGTATTCTAGAAATATAACTGCTACTGATGTTTTTATTTTCAGCTTCAAGAAGCCTACTACTTTCTGCCCTTCACAAATTTAAGGAAACCTTTATTTTTTTTTCTTCTTAGCTCATCTTTTACTAAGAGATAAATTATGACTTCTTTAAATCAGTTTCTATCCAAATTTCTGTGATTGACAAAAAAGTTCAATTCCTATAGTAAAAGATTCAGATTGTTATGGTCATATAATATTGTTTGTTATATGTATAGTCTCTCTGTAAGGCAGAAAATTGTTTTGCATATCTCTAGAATTGTATATATAGCCTTGATATAATCTGGAAAACAATCAAAGACCAACTTAATATGCATGTGTGAATACACACCCATGAGCTAAATCATTTTGGTACTTAGATGCTAGTGAGTGAGCTAATGTATTGTATCAATGTTAAATTCGTAATGACCAATTCTAACCCTTATTCATGTCTTGAGCAGGAATATTTTTAGCTAAGTGTCATGTCACATGGTTTAGATTTGGCTCTTTGCAATGAAAATGTAATGTTTCATGAAGCATAATTTTAGAGATTCTATTTTTTATTGACTGGTATATAAAATTTTTAGTACAAACTCTGGCAAAATATTTTCATAATTCTTGATGCTATATATATATATATATATATATATATATTGTGTGTGTAGCCGTGCAAGTAAACATTTCAGTTTGACTATCAATAAATGTCAATATAACTTGAAATTGGATCCATCAAAGATGAGAATGCCAAAATTAAGAGTTGCATAAATAATAAATATACACAGAACAATCCTTGAAAATGAATAGCAACATTTGAAAGTATTTGGGGATAGGCTGATAATATAAAATAAAAGAAATATGAATTTAAAATTTTTATCTACATGTAACTTTAGAATATTTAGATTTTTAATCTTATTAAAAAAGCAGTAACTTTATAAGATTTAATTCCCATGAACATCAAGTGAACTTAGATTCAAATCTATTAAACTGTCAGTTTGAAATATGCACTTGATGCATGTATAACGCATGAAACTTGATCGTGCCATAGGCGTAGGTTAATATATATATATATATATATATATATACACACACACACACACATACACACACTTGTCTATGTTTCTGAGATGATGTATTGTAACTACATCATTCACTGTTAACCTTATCTTTATTGCCATATTTACATTTTATGTATAGTATGCTCTGATCTTTAGGTAATAAAGAGTTTGGTTCAAAATTCCAAAATTTATCTCCCTGAAGAAGGCCAGAGTATACAATGGGTGAAATATGAATATGGCAATGAAGAAAAGGTATGATATAAATAGTGTAAACATGCACACATTTGTTATTTACAAATTTAAGAATATCATCTTTGTATTAGGAGAGTTATATCTTCTAGCAGGCCTGGATGTATGTTAGAAATAAGATCCCTGCAGACAGGTCCTGTAAGACATGTTGGGAAAAGATATGGACCTATCAGACAGCCACCTACAATTCCAGCCCACACATTAATTGTAAACTGATGTTGGTATCTAGCCTGTGTTGTACCATGGGTTTTTGATTCTGATTGGTTGTATAAATTTATTCCATCTCTTTCAAATGTTGCCTCATCTGAAAACAAGATTGAAGAGACAAACAATGGATTAGCAGTTTGTGCAATAAACCAATGGCAAAAGTTCTACTGTGATGAGTGATCTGAGGGCGAAAGACCCTGAACACATTACAAATGTTACAAATACAGGAGTTGCTCTTGAAGTATCCTCCATGTGGTCCTATTAGATATACAACATGCTAGGGCTTCTTGATGTATGCTGATACCTGAGTCATCCCCGACAGCCTATAGAATGTGTTCTTCATAGTCAGGCATACAAGTTCAATCCATAGCTTATGGGTGCCATAAGATCCTGTCTCAGCAACATGACAATAAACAGCAGCAAATGTTGGATGACTCTGCTGCCTTCCGTTTAAAAACACAATTTGATACAACTGTACAGCCTTGTGTCAATTTCTATTTGGTTGGCAGTATGTAAAAATCATGTCAGCTCCTGATATGAATATCCTGCTATTGTTAAATGGAACACTTCTCAGTTTACTTCCTACTACACACATTAATTGTTGAAGACAGGCTAGCCAGAAATGTAACCTAGTCTTCCTAGCAACACAGTGTCATCCACTGTAAACTTTAAACTTAAGGAGTCAAAAGTTGAAGGATTTGTAGACAGGCTTATATTGACTTTTATCTTTGTTTTGGTGTGAGGAACCAACCCTCAAAGTTTGTAAAATGTATTTTTGATATATATCCACTCCCTATTGCTCTGTATTCAAGCTTGGTCTCCTCAACTGATCATGGAGTAGATCACTTTGGTCCTAGTCTTGTCTCATTTTATGTTAATTGATTGCAAGACTGGCTTGGTATACACGGTTGACTGGAATAAATGACTTAGTTTGGTCCAGTTGGAGTGAAGTCATACAAAAAAAAAAAAAAACTTGGATAAAAGAAAAAAAAAACAATTCCTGGATACAAAGTTGTAGTAGCATTATTGATGGCTCTTCATGTAATAACTATTAACCTTACCTGGTTATTGTGAGTGTTGATTTTTAATGAGTCTTCTGGAACAAGGCTATAAGTCTTGGAGTGGCAAATCACATCAGATCAGGCAAAGCGGTGATCTTGTCTCTCTCTTTCTCTTGTCTCTCTCTTTCTCTTGTCTCTCTCTTTCTCTTGTCTCTCTCTTTCTCTTGTCTCTCTCTTTCTCTTGTCTCTCTCTTTCTCTTGTCTCTCTCTTTCTCTTGTCTCTCTCTTTCTCTTGTCTCTCTCTTTCTCTTGTCTCTCTCTTTCTCTTGTCTCTCTCTTTCTCTTGTCTCTCTCTTTCTCTTGTCTCTCTCTTTCTCTTGTCTCTCTCTTTCTCTTGTCTCTCTCTTTCTCTTGTCTCTCTCTTTCTCTTGTCTCTCTCTTTCTCTTGTCTCTCTCTTTCTCTTGTCTCTCTCTTTCTCTTGTCTCTCTCTTTCTCTTGTCTCTCTCTTTCTCTTGTCTCTCTCTTTCTCTTGTCTCTCTCTTTCTCTTGTCTCTCTCTTTCTCTTGTCTCTCTCTTTCTCTTGTCTCTCTCTTTCTCTTGTCTCTCTCTTTCTCTTGTCTCTCTCTTTCTCTTGTCTCTCTCTTTCTCTTGTCTCTCTCTTTCTCTTGTCTCTCTCTTTCTCTTGTCTCTCTCTTTCTCTTGTCTCTCTCTTTCTCTTGTCTCTCTCTTTCTCTTGTCTCTCTCTTTCTCTTGTCTCTCTCTTTCTCTTGTCTCTCTCTTTCTCTTGTCTTTTACACTGCTCTGTTGTTCAAAATCTCTGGCTTATATGGAGTCTTGTATCTAGCAGCAGTTGGGTATAATGCTAGCATTCCCAAAACAACCAATCAGGGCTCTCTTTGAACATGTTCTAATATGGGGGAGCTCCTCTTCCTTCCTTGGTCTTCTTTTGGTCACCTGATCAAACCCATCTCCTTCCTACTTTGCATGAGTGCCTGCTTATCATCAATGCCTGAGGAGCATGGAATGTCATCTTCATTCTCTAAAATTCTACCAGGGCCTTCTCCTTTTTGGTCATCTGATCAAACCCTTCTCCTAGGATGTAAGTCTGTCTTAGCCCAAATGACCAAAATTCTTTATTGTGCTTTTGTGTATCCTCATTTTCACATTTAAATTTATCATTTGGCTAACAAGTGACAGAAAAGAAAACAAGGCCTTGATTTAGAATGTTTTATTACATTTTGTTGAAAAATGAAATTACCATTCTTTCCTATTTTCTTTTGGAAGCCTGTCTGCTCTTAAAAGTTCTTATCAAATGACCTTGTGGCCAGAGGTTACAAATTCCTCTCTATCACTTAATGGTTGTAAAAATATTATCTATTTCTTTCCAGGAGGTCTTTAGAATATGCCATCACTTACTCTGTCTTGACTAAAACCAGATGGTCTCTTTGTTTTTTACCTCTCCTGAAGACTATAAAAAATTTAATTACCACTCTTTTCCTTTCTTCTGATCATCAGTATATATAAAAAAAAAAAAAAATTAGTGTTTTTCTGTCTTCTAGTTTTTTTTTTTTCAAATTTACAAGCGCCTTTCCAATAGTGTCACATATTTTTACTACATTCCAGGTAAATTTTTTTTTCTCAAATTAAACACATTAATTTTTTCCCAGGACTCACATATACCCTTCTGTTTGTAATAATAAAGATTCCATTATTCCATTGAATCAGTGACTAACAGACTTGATTTTTATTATAGAGCTATGTCTGTAAGTGCCTAGATCAAAATCAAAACAAATGTTGGTTTTATATTTCTGAATAAGCCATTTTCAATGTCATAATATTAAAATTACCTATTTTTTTTATCATGTTATTGTGATGGAATTTTTTTTTTTTTAATTGTATCACCCTGAGCAAGGTAGTAATGCCACTGATGTGTAGGAGGCTATATAATAGTGGAAAGATTGGAAAAGAGAAAGCCAGAAACCACATCCTAAACAGGGAACAAGGGATGAGCCTCTTAACCTGTTCAATGGTGTTGCATTATCTTCATTTTCATTTTTTCCCCTCTCTATTAAGACTAGGATCATAAGGATTGTTGGTACAGGAAATAGGGAAACTTGTTTTGTTGACTTCCTATGGCATCAGCTTTGAATACATACAATTTGACGGAAGATATGAAAATGTTAGCATATAGTAGCAAATACCAAAATCCAGCACTTTGAATTTGGCTCAAAACCTTTGTAACTCAGTTCACAGTCCATCACAAAATTTTGTAGATATCTTGCCCTAAAGCAGACAAATTTGTTGTCAAACTTAAAAAAAAAAATGAAATACATTTTTTGAGAAATTAAGGTGAAATTTGGCCTTAAAAAAAAATCACCATTTTGTTTTGGGATACAGAGATTTTAAACTGACATTTTTTTTATCATACCAATAATTTCATTATTTACATTGCTTGGCCTATTGTTCTCATCTTTATTGCTATGTTTATGACATTTTGGCTGTTGTATGTTCTGACAGTCTTCAGGTGCTAGGGGCACCTTCATCTCAGAACTGATTTCTTCATTATCAAACTCTTTCAATCTGTATTTTAAATAGGCTGTGAGAGATTTAAGTCTAGGGCAATTACTGCATCTTTTATAGTAAGTCTGTGTAATGGCATTGGTGGCACTACTAAATGACTTGCTGCAAATAAAAAAAAATTCAAGCAAATCACAAATCAAATCTTGACTATTGAGGACTTGTTTCATTTCTGTCAAGAAAACAATATCTTTTTTTTTTTTTTTTGCTATCTATCAAAGAATTAAAAACTATAAGAATTGCCCTTTTGGTTTGCTGATGGACACAGTCTGTAGAACAAGGTCTCTTCACCTCTTTATTCCTGGAGATGGCACTACTGTAATATACAAAATCTTTTGTCATGATCAAACCACAAAGAAATTTAATATTTCATGTCGTGAAGTATTTTCATACCCAAAAGCATTTAATAAAACAATGGTATATGTAGCGTGCATTTATGATAGTCCTTGGTGGGCTGGTCTAGTTCTTGAAATTGACACTGCACAAAGTGATTTAAAAATATAGTTTCTACATCCTCATGGGCCAGCAAATTCTTCTTACTGGCCAAGACATGAAGACACATGCTCCTAATGATAGCATATTGGGCAATCTTTCAATTCCAGCTACAACTTCAGGATGCATGTACATCCTTCAAAATGATGAATATATCATAGAGAACAAGCGGACTAGAAGAATGAATGATTTATAGTTTTGTCTACAAACTAAATTCAAAATTTATGCCAATTTTATAATTTGATATTACATTGAACATATAAAGTCTATACTGTTGCAACTAGACTACCAATAAATACAGGGTTTGATGGAGGAAAACTGTCACCATTTTATTTTTATTTTCATGCATGTGTGTCTGCTTGTGATTTTGTTTACTGCACAGTATAGTAGGCTCAATTGGACATTGTCTATGATAAAAACAGCATCGTGATGCAATTCACTCTGCCAGAAATTTTGAAATGGCATACTGTAATGTTTGTCATTTGTGCCGGAAGCTCCAATACAAACATTTCAGTGTTCTAAGGACAATGCAGAAGATTCTGAAAGTATTGGATGATATATCCAGTTAACATTATGGTGTTTGGAGTGATCACAAGTGATGGCAATGTTATACTATCATTCATCTTTCTACAGTGCCTCCAACTCAACATGGAGTAGTGCTGCCCTGGGTCAAGAGAGTGGCTGCTGGAAAACCTTATGTCTGGCAAAAGGACTCTGAATCATACCAAGCTAGCCGGAGAACCCAGTCATCTATTTCTGCTATCACAACTTCATCACCCCTTACTTCTGACCACCCAACTCCCCAGACTGCAATATCTTTCATCATTATTAAATTTTAGAAGATTAACTTTAAAAATAGTCTAAATTGCATGTTGGATCACACTGATATTAAGAAAAGTACATCTTTCAGATGATTTTTTCATAGAATTTTCTTGATATTTGTAAGTGCTATTTTTATGCTTTTGAAAATTCAGTTGTCTGTTCTTCAAAGGATATATTAAATAGATATATTTGTAAACACTAAAATCAAGATAGTGGCAAAAATGTATAATCAAAATGAAGATATTTAAGGCATAAGTTACTTTTTTTATTGATTATACATTTTGTCCTTTTTTCAAATTATTATAGATTTAATAAAAAAAATTTTTTTATCAATCTTTGTTTCATTTGTATGAAGAAAGATTGCAGAAAATTTTGATATAAAAATTGTTCATTGTATATAACTGGAAATATTTTGGTTTGAAAAGTTATCTAAAGTTATATAGCTGTGGTGTACTGTTTTGTGGAAAACATTTAAAAAAACAAATTATCTAATTTCAATAAAATATTTGGCAATTTCAATGGCTATACATAAGTTCCTGTAATAAGGGTGTACCTTTTGACTGAATTCTATAAGAACTGTTTTGCTTTTTTAAGACTGAGCATCACCATGTCTGGAGAGGGTTGGACATTTGCTTTTCTGAGTGTTGGGTAATCACTGTACTTTCATTGTTTGGATTGGGTTCTAGTGTTTGTGGTCAATGTAATAAAAACCCTGTTTTATCCTGAATGAAAAAGTTTTTAGTTTTCTTAACACAGTCAAATGTTTATAATAGCAATTGACTTTTCCTTTTAAAAAAGTGTGAACAAATGAAGAACTTGCAATTCTAACACTTTTCACTTGTTCAGGTGTTCCTGGAAGATTTAAAAAAAATATATCCTATACCAGTCTTGAGCCCTAGCCCATCTATTAGTTTTTGGATGGTAATGTGGAACTCTCCATTTGTGCAATATTACCATCAATAAGGTAGCTGGGTATGAGGGTCTATTTCTACTTAGGTCTATCTACTATCACTATAAGATGGAACATCAGTTTTATACTCTGTTGTCATCTCCAAAATTGTTCATGGTGCATTGCTTTTTAAAAATGAATCTTGATTACAGCTCTCTGATCTACCAGCTCTTTACATTCATATTTCAAAACACAGAAACCTTTATTAATAGATGCCTGCAAATTGAAGCGTATCTTTCATAGATACGTTTCTACATATGCAATATTATCTCCCTACACTCATTCAAAGTTAGTCAAAAGAAATCTGACTTCACCTCTGTTTTCACCCTACCATGTAAATATTATAATAGTATTATTGTTCTTTTTAATATAATACGAAGATTAAAAAGAAATTTGAAGACTGTTTCTATATGGAGTGCAATTTAGTTAATGTAAAAAATGGATGGTTATCATTTGTGTGTGTGAGACAGGTAAATGTTGTTCCTTCCAAGCTTTTGTGATTGCTGTGAGTTTCTTAGATTTATCAAAAGTCATAATTAATGTATAACATCTATTTTGTGTCTTTGGAAAGTTTTTTTTAACTAATGTCTTTTATTTCTAAAGTATTTATTACAATAATAATTAATAGTCAAATCCCATAATGGAAAAAAACAAAATTAATTTTAAAATGGCATGAAATTTATAGGGATTGCATTATGCCTTTGGATGCTGAACTCAATAGAAATCCTTTAGAAAAATAAATAGGCAACTTCAGTTTATTTCTTTATTAATGGTTTTAGAGCTTTTCTCTTTTTTAGTTCCAGTCTACACTGCTTATTAACACTTGTGGAATGATCATCTGGAAGTTTTGGTAAAGTGCAATTGAATGAAAATGAAGAAAAAATAATGTTTTCTCTAGTTATTAATTGCAAAATAGATGTTAGCAAGATAATTTGATACTAGAACATTTGTTGAGTCATTAATATTATTGTTTTTATTTTGTTGGTACTACCATTCTTGTCTCATGTTTTGTCCTATTTAAATGTAAATTGCTTCAGAAACCAAGAACTTAATATGGATTCTTTTCTATTGCATCTCTGATCATTCTAGTTTTGTCTGTCAGTACTTAATCATGAAAAGAAAGTACCTTAAAATAAAATGTGTAAATTGTATCATGGCTTAAAGAAAGGCTTTTATACCATTTAATTGACTTTACTTGAAGGTGCCTATTTTATAATTTATTCCAATCACTTAAGGCATTATCAGTACTTTGAAATCAGTTTTATGCTGATATTCTTTATGTATTCACCAAATACAATTGGTTTCTTTAGTCATTGTAGGTAAGGATTTCTTTATTTTCTAACAGCTCATGAAAACTATTTGTCATATATACAAAATTTTAAATAATAGTACCATCGATTTCCTGAAAAAGAAAAAGCTCATTTCTTCTGTGTAATTGTTAAAATGTTAGTATTTTTGAATAATTTTAAAAATTCCATTGTTTCAGCTAATGAAAAATCTGTTTTATAGCTTTAAATAGAACAATAATAGGTTTTGGAAGACTTTTGCTTAAAGTAGGGAAAGATCTATAATATATTATGTGAAGAGTTCAAAGGTTAGGACCTTGATGCTTTTTTTTCTTTTTCTCACCTGCCTGGCACAAAAATAATTCATGGAAATTTCTTTTACATAATATAAATGACTGTGTTTTAAATTTATGAAAATGTTTCAAAGAACAGAAACAATTTGATGTTGTTAAATTACTTTTAAATCTTTTATTTTTAACTTTTCTTTTCTAACTTGATGTCATACTTATTTTTAACTAATTCAGTGTAGGGGAAGCCTCTCCCCCACCTTTTTTAATTATTTTATGGCTCACTGTAAAAATAAAATCAACTTTATATACAAGCTCTCCTGGTATGTGGACGATAAATTACTTCTTGCAAAAGATAAAGACTAAAGCAAACCTTTGAAAATAATTTCATATTTTATAGTTTTATATCTGAACTCAGTATTAGTAAAAAAAACAAAAAAAAACAAAACACACTGCAATGTCCTTATTGATAATCATCAAAACTTTATTACTTCAATATAAAAAAGTATTAATTCTGGTCTCCTTAGCAGTCATAAAAAATGTCTTCAAAAATAATATACTATAAAGAATTATCCAATCTTAAACACTTAGTAATAAGAATTTTGATGAGTAAATAAAATTCTTATGGACAACTAATCATAGATTTTTTTCTGCACATTTTTCATTGATTCATTCTTTTTTTTTTTTAATTTGTTCCTTATTTCCTTGTGTAGGTTTCTAGATTCCATTCTATATCTTGGCATTGTTTTCTGTCTACTTTGCATCATGTCAAGAATCTCAATTGTGATCCACTCGTTTATCCTATGTTTTTTTTCCTTTGGGATGATGATGTTTGCCGATGTCACTAAAGCTTCTCTTAGTGTGTCCTAGTTCGAGTTTCTGTTTTCGGTTTGTCCTTTATATTTTTGAAAATAAAACAATGGTGTAATAAAAGGATCTCTCTCCTCACCACATTTACTCAAATTATACAGCAAAGTAATTTTGAGAGAACTAGAAGTTCTACCAGAATTCGTCATTGGTGGCTACAATATCTTAATATCTAATGCAAGAGATGCAGATGACACAGTGCTGATAGCAGACATGGAACAGAAACTACAAGACCTACAGAATGTAGCAAAGGAGAGTGAGAAGAAAGGATTAAACATAAACAAGAAAATTGAATGCATTGTCATCAGTAAAAAATAAAAACCAAAATGCCAGTTACAGGTCGGGGATAAAGCAAAATACCTGGGAAGTGTTCTGAGAATGGAAAGTGTGACAGATCTGAAGGCATATTGGAATATTCAAAATAGAGTATTGAGAGACAGGAAAATGTTGTTGGAAGCAAAAAAAAAAGTACTGAACTGTTATCTGATAAACCCAATTTTAATTCTAACAAAAATACTATGAATTTATTTTCTGTAACCGCATGCACACCAATTACATAAGATCAAACAGCAATTAAAAAAAAAGATATAATCGATATATAATTTCTGTAAATGATGAAAATCATATCCATCATAAACTACAAAAAATTCAAAATGTAAACATTGAGGATTAACCCAAAAATGCTTTGGAAAAAGGTATGGTTGTATACCTTGTCTTTTGGGTGTCTGTTGTTAATAATAATAATAAAAATCAATACATTGGTCTTACACTGGTCAGTTCTCTGAGCAAAGTGACACGTGTAAACATTTTAGTAGACAATGCAGCATTACTCCAATTCAACTACAGAAAAATAAATTCTAGAAGCCTTTTTAATTCTAGAATCCACAGTTAATAAAAATACTTTGAACAAGGTCATTTTAGTTACTCAACAGTAAAATTACCAAGTAGGGAATAAATTTTAGTGCTATGACTAAAATGACCTAGTTCAAAGTAATTTTGAAAGTTGCGCAACAAATTTTTATTAATTATGGATTGCCATTGTTTGATGTGAAAGGCTTCCAGAATCATTTATTGAATTATTTGATATTTGTTTTTTATGTAAATTGATTTTTTTTCCCACATACACACACACACACACACACACACACACACACACACACACACACATATATATATATATATGTAATGTTTGTTCAGTAATTTATTTTATGAGATACCACTTATCTGTCAGTGGTCTCTATTTCAATGGCACACTTTTTTTTTCTCCCTGCGGCAAGTAATGAAATAGAAGGTAATCTTCTTTTCATCTTTGTGCAGAATTTTCTCTAGGAATAGGAATTTATTATCGATGCCATCATTTATTGAGATGGAATAAATGTAGTGGTAATAATTTCTAGATAAATTGCAAAATAGATGCTATGTACAAAATTTTGTATCAGTGCATGCATTGATATTATACTGCAAGGATTAATTAGTAAAATGATTTTTCTAGTTCATTACTTATAATGAACTATTTACTAGAAGTTAGCTTTAATGGTGATATAACTATTCTTACTTTGTCAATAGTTACTGTCTCAGTTTACTTTTATTTTTTCATCTTTCTTTACTTTGATTTTCAGTCTAAGTTCACTTTCTTCAATACCTACTCCTATCATTTTTTTTTTTTACTATAACCCACACATCTTATGCATTTGTGATTTATCACCCTTGTTATCATTTTCTTTTCCCCTTCCTCCTTCACATACACTTGGTCTACCATCCACACACTTTTGATCTGTCTGTATAGTTTTTTTCTCTTATCTGGCTGTTGTTATTTTTTTATGTACTCTGTATTTTCTGCTTATCCATAGATTAATACAAAGCACAGTCTATTTTTAATCATTTAATCTTACACTTTGTTGATCTAACTTATCCACTATCTAGTGTTGCTTTGAATTAAAGAAAAGTACATTTCCACTATTTAATCTTTTCCCTTAATATTTTAACCCAAAGTTCTACAGGAAAAGAGTGATGACTGTTTTAGTTTTCTTTATAATATTGCAAATTATTAACATTAGTGTTGTTCTCTAATTTAATTTGAATTCATTTATAGCATAAATTGATAAGATGATTGTATTGTGCATGAATTTTCAAATGTTGAAGTTAATGAAACAGTAATGCATGAGCTTATATATAATTAAAGAAAGCTGCTCTTTTTGCTTTAAGTTGCTTGAGGTCTGGATATTACTTTTATTTAAAAATGTCAACCAAAAGCATCAATTTTTTCTTGATCAGAAAGATCATTAAAATCTTGTACATAAGATTGACAATCCAATTACAAAAAAAAAACAAACCTGAAAATGTTTGAACATTTGTATTAAAAATATCAAGTAATTTGTTCTTGTCTTAAAATATTAAATATCTGAATGCTTGGATTTTGTTTTAAAAATAAGTTAAACTATTTTCTTTAGATTTTTAAAAATATAACAAAATGGGAATTAATGTGATTGCATCTCGTTTCTAATCAATCTGTTCAATAAGTTTTGGATTGTTTATATTATTTTTTATAGTTTTCATTAGCTACCACGGAGAGAATTATCAAACTTTTATGTGTAGGCATTTAAATATTATAGCATCTGGGCAGAGAAGACATTTTCAGAACAGAAGGTAAAAATGAACTGAGTAACACCCCCACCCCTAGTCAGTTTTACTATGCAAATTACATAAGCCTTAATAATTCAAATTTACTTTGAAAAATTTTTATCAAATTTTAAACAATTTAGATATCAAACGACATTTTGAGATAAATTTTTATGTAGTTTCAACATGTTTTATTGAATTTATCAAAACTGCAGCCTAAAGTTATTATGCAAAACAAAAAGTCACTTTTTTCTTCAATAACAAGGTAATGAAATCATCAATTGATCCTCAGTTATGAAACAAATACCAAACATCTAAGCTTTTGCATCTTAATATAGTGAACCTTCTCAGTAATAACCAGTAATCTATTCATTTTATTTATTTTTCAGCAGGATCAATTTCCAACATGGTAGTTTTGTCCTATAGGTCTGCTTTACTGTCATAGTGTTTGTTACCTTCATATAATGTCATCTTCACAATTGACCATAGATTTTTGATTGTTTTTAAATCAGGATTTGTTGGTAGCCATTCCATTATCTTCTCTCCTTAAATCTTTTATACTCAAAAAATTAATGGATAACCTTAGATACATGAGAAAGATCATCATCATGCATAAATGCACACTTCATTTTGAAACTGAATTTGGGACTTGTACCATTCAAAGTCTTATTCATGAAAATGCAAAATTTACAAAAAATTGTTCAAAGTAAATTAGAGTTGTTGAGGTTTGTGATTTGTATAACTTCAGACATAATGTAGTTTCCTTTTCTCTTAGCCACTAGAGCTGTGTGACTTTTTTTTATCCTCAATAATTTAGGTTTAAAAAAATCTTTTATTCTTTGCATTCACTTGTTGAATGAATTCTGTAGAGTGGAAGAAGAGATAGGTAATAAGATGTTTTCTTTTCCTATTTAACTATAAGCTATTTCAGCAACATGGTAGAATTGAGTATTAGTAGTGAGATAATAAAACTGTTTAGCTGTAAAGGAGACAGTTACCTGGCTAAAACTGAAAGAAATTAGTATTGAATTTTCAGAAGATACCCTTCTCTTCTTGTATCTAGAGGTTACACTAGGTCTCTATTTGGAAATGAACTAGGTTGCTCAGATGTGTGACAGATAGTGAAGAAGTCTTTTACAAAGGGTGCATTTATGCTGAAGTAGTTGAAATGAACAGGGGGGACAAGTGGATGCATATGCTAATGAGATCAAGAAAATGACTAGATTTATTGGAAAGATAAAAAGAATGTTTAAGCTTGCATTTGTGACTGATTTCCTTAGTTACATTCTGGTAGAACTGCAGAAGTTTCTAGACATTAAAACCATATTTATTGGAGATTTTGTGGTTAGGATAGTGTTAAATTTACTTGAGTTCAATTGAAGAGGCAAGCAAGTAACATTTAGGTTTAAAGCTTCATAAAACATTGCTTAAGTGGATTGAGTTAACTTTGGTAACAAGTTCAATCCTTGGCTTGGGTAATGAGAAATTTTTTTTTTCCACTCTGGTTCAGTAGAAAGATAAGCAACAAGGACAAATTTACTCTATACAATTGTCACAATGAATTTCTAGTGTCACCAGTGGAATAGGAAATATTTACTCTCTAGCCCATAGTGATCACGCCATGATCCGCTGGATCTGTGCCTTGAAACTCTCTGACAGGGACCCCTTACATTCATTGAGATCTAGACTGGGTCTGACTAGTATGGAGGAGGTTCTTCGGTGGAACAGACTGCTCTGGTATGACCACCTTCAGCACATGGACCAAGATGTGTGGCCTAGAAAAGTTGAGAGCATTGTCATCCCGGGCTCCTACCCTAGAGGTTGCCCACAGAAAAGATGTACCGACTGTATCAATGAGGATCTGAAAAGCACCAGCATCAAACCTGAGCAGGCAATGGATCGGGAGTGGTGGCGAATGAACATCATACCTGGATGGCATGGCAGAACTTCCAACCCTCGGACATGGGGAAGACAGGGAAGAAAAACTGAGTAGTAGAATTAAAATTTATTTAAAATTTCTGAAAATTCACCAATTAAACTGAAGGGGCTGAAGAGTACAATATCAAATTTTGTGATAATGGCTGAGATGAAAATATTAGTTAAAACAAATGAGTGTATAAATACCCCCCTACTCCTAAAAGAAGTGTATTAAATTGTTGCTTTTATCAGAAAAGTCTGCAAATAGACTGAAGCAGGACAAATATTTTTCCCAGATAGTAAAATTTGGTTTGATCCTAGTTGTTGTGTATGTCAGATGCTCATCACAATTTATTTAGAACAAGAATTCAAGAATTATAACTTGAAATTTAAAAAAAAAAAAAAATGTTATTTTTGCTAATATTTTAGTGGAATTACTATCAGTACAAGTATCCTCTTTGATCAAATGCCTTTAATAAATTTGTAATGTAATTGCATTAACTAAATATTTCTATTTCATATAGAGAATGCAAAGTATATAAATAGATAAATCATCATTCAGCAATGATGCTATTGCAAACCTATTAAAAATAGTATTTATCATTTTGCATTGACTTTGACCCCATATTGAGTCTGTTTCAGTATTGACATAAGCTTATCAAATAGCTAATCTTTTAGCATTTAAATCACTTCTTGAATGTTATCGCTTTTGTGTATTTTTGCAGTTATATAGAACATCTAAAAAAATCTTGCAAAAAGAATAATTACTAAATTTTACTGCCTCAAGGCATTACAGAATGCTAATGATAATATTTATTCAATTTAGGATTTTTTGTGTTTAGAAGTAGTAGAAATATTGACACGTCAAATGTTTTTATTTTGAGTTGTATTAAAGACATTGAAAAAATAAAACATGAGGTAATGTTAAAAGTAACACATTATTCAGTAAGGTGTCTATTTAAGAACTTCTGTAACAGTTAATTTTTTTAATTTAATTTTCACTATTAAAATAAAATTTCTTTTTTTTATTTGGTTATATTACCATAAAAAAAGCATGTAACTATATAAATACTGGCTTTTGTAACATCTTGCATGTTGATGCTAGTGTTTTGTGAAGTGAAACATTCAATACAGCATTAAAGATTGTCTTAATTTAAGTAATTTATTCCATTGTAGAAAAAGGTCAGAAAATGTAAATTACCACCTTTTAAATGCTGAGAGAATCTTAGTATTCCATTTATACAAGATACTTACACTAATTCATGATGTTTAAGTTTCAAAATGAATTTAAAAAATTATAAAGCTTTTTTTAAGGCTTTCATTTTAGCTTTAATTAAAAGCTAAAGAATTAAATTTACTATTTACAGTAAACAAAATACTCTGCTAGTGTATTTCAAACAAATTGGTTAGTGTTGATTCATTTAAAACATTTCTTTTAAAAAATAAGTGCCCTTTTTTTAGTCATCACAATGTAATTTTTATTAAAGAATGTTTCAAAAATACCTTAAACTTTGAGGAATATGAGCTGATTTAAAGTATGATTAATCTGATTTGAAACAAATGTTCAGTTGAAAATAGAAAAATTTTTTTTTTTTTCAAAACAAACAGTAGCAGTGATTTGTGTACTTTTCATTGCTTGTCAATCACTTAACATGCACTGATAAGGTGTTGAAAGGTTTGTTTTAGAGACTATCTGTTAAAGCATAATTTAAGAAAATGATGGAAACTTTTTTATTAATTTTAAGTACTCGGTAATCTTAAAATATTGGAAATATCCACTCTAATCTAATTTTAGGAATGTTCCCTAAATTTACTATATTTGTTAATCTTATTTTCTAATAATATCGTGTATAGTCACCCATACTTTCAAAATTTTAAAGATTTTTTTTTTTTTAAACTTTATAAATTATTATAATAAAAAAAGAAAATATGATGAAAACAATTCCTGAAAAAAAAAAAATTATTATTCATTAAAAAAACATTTTTTCTTCAGGCTATCTTTAATATATATTATTTATAAAAGCAATTAAAAGCTTATCTAATTAAATAATGTCATAGTTTTATTATTTTTATTTTATCACTTGGAGCAAATTTTTGGGAAAGCAGTAACTGTTTAAAAAAAATAGATATTTTACATTCTTCAAGGAGTCCTGTGTTTAACAAATAAAACAAAGTTTGCTGATAGAATTTATTTTCTATAAATTTCATTAAATTGTGTGTATTGGGTGGGGAGGGGGTAACATGTAAAAAAATGTTTCAAGATTTTCTAAAAAAGAAATAATTTAAGAAATGAGTTAATTCACTTTCAAATTTGTTCTGAAAGTTTCATTAAAACCTGATGATTTTTGTAAGAATTTTCAAATCAATTTATTTTACCAAAAAAAAGGTGCTAAAATTTTCATCGTTAGCTTTTTTACTCCGCTAATGCAAAAAAAAAAATTTTTTTTACCAAAAATTTCAAACATGTTAGAAAGGATTAAAAAATACTTTCGTCTTTTCTTTTAATAATAACGAGCATTTTGATGGAAAAAAAACTTTGTTTTTTTATTAAGTTTGAGGCTTTTTTATCATGCTTGGCTGTTTTTTCACTGAGATACGTAATTCATACACTATGCGTAAATGAATATTGAACTATTTAGCTGCTTTTGAATGAGCAAGATTTATTTGAATTTTTTTTTTTTTAATTAAAAATGGTGAAAAAACAACAGGTAAACATATATTAGAAACCTATAATTTTAAGATATTTTAGTGAAATGATAACTGAATTAGAATGATAGAAATCTGCACTTTCAGACCATTGTCTGTTTATTTTGTTTCCAGACATTGTCAATAATAAGCTATTTTAGCAACTGAATTGCTGCAGAGCTGCTACTATTACATTTTGTTATAGCTTCAGAATTGGTATCCCTTCTCTTATAGTAGTGACAGTAAGTTGACCCATAATAAACTAAGTTTAAAATATAATTGTTAGGATCTTTCACTCTTGTAAAGGCCACTAAGATTGGGCTGACAATAAAGTTGTCACAAAAGTATTAAATATGCTTTCATATAGGAAATGATAATGAAAGCTAAATGTGTTTAGAGATTTGTTCTATGCTGCTTCCTTCCTTCCATTCAAGTGTTGTGTGTTTGTAAACTAAGTACACTGGCTTCTAATATCAAATAAGCTATTTTGTTCAATTATATATATATATATATATATATATGTTCAATATGTTTTAACTAGTCTGTGTACAAGACAACATTAAAATGAAAAGTTGTATGACAAGATTAATGTTTTATTCATATGCATAAACTGATATCATAAAATAATGCTTGTATTTTGATGAAATATATATATATTCAATATGTTTCAACTAGTCTGTGTACAAGACAACATTAAAATGAAAAGTTGTATGACAAGATTAATGTTTTATTCATATGCATAAACTGATATCATAAAATAATGCTTGTATTTTGATGAAATTATGAGTTATAAATATTGATACTTTTGATATGTTGTAGATGTGTACTTACATTTAGTACTGCCTGCTTGTTTTACTGATATTATATTGAAAATGAGTTCTTTTAATGATGAGATGTGGCTCATCAGATAAAGATTAAAGAATTAAGTGGCATATTCGTTGGCAAAATGATTAAATTCTCTATTTGATTAATAATACAAACTGGTCAAACACTTTTTAAAAAATTGCATCTATTAAGATATGTAACTCTTTTTGATAACTCTTTTTTTATTTCTTAATATAGAAAGTCCATAAAAATATTGTTAGTTTTTAAATTATTTAAAAAAAACAAAACAGGAATTAATTTTTCAAGAGTATATGAATTTTGATACTTTTTATTTTCTGTTTGTTTACATTTTTTGAATTTGAGTTTTAAAAATTAAATTTTAATGGTATCCAAGAAGTATTTGCTTTGGGGCAGGGATGAAAATACAGAAATATAAAGAGTTTTTTTTATTTATTTATTTTTTTTTTACAAAATGCATTTTGTATATAACTTTGAATACTATCATTTGTAAAGTGATTAAAGGTGTTTCTCTATTCACAATTCTCTCCATTAAACCACCTTACTACTTGTTTCTTAATCAGACCTACCCACCTCTGCATCAGATTATAGTGCTGAAATCAATAGGATATCTGCCGGCTTTGAGTGTGCTTATAACTCAAACATTAGTTAATCATGGACGTGTGGAGATATATGCTAGAAGATGATGGATACTCTCAGCTGGAGGAGATAGACTTGACTGGTGAAGACTGTCTATATACTCTTTTAGAGCAGGTACCATTAGTCATCATGCACATGCATATTCACACCATGTTCTGTCTACAAAATTGCATAAGTATCAGTCATTGCCAGAAGGAGAAAAAAATCTATATCACAGCGTGTCTCACTTTCCTACACACACACACACACTTGAAATAAGTGCTTTTGTTCAAAACTGGATAAATTTGGTAGATTTTTTTGTATTTAAGGGTAATTGTACTTTTTTTTTTGCAGCAGCCTCATTAATGAAAACTACTTAGCTTTATTTTTCTGTCAATAACAGGAAAACATGCTTTAAATTTATTATGCATACAAAATTCTAACCTACAAATCAAGCTAGAACAATTGATGTTATAAATTAAAACATTTTTTCTTTTTCAGTGAAATTGCTTTAAGATCTGTTTAAAATCTTAATATACGAAAATAAGCACTTAGTTTGAAATGTCATTTAAAGCTGCAAGAAATATGGTTAAAATCAGCTAATTTGGTAAATTATATTTTATAAACACTTAAAAAAAGTAAAATGTTTTCCTGCTGCTTAAATAATTTAATTCTTTATTTTAAATAATTTGCAAAACACCTGCTTAATATGAATCTCTTAAACATTCACCAGCAGGTTTCTAGTCTTACTATTTCTAATTTATTGCACCTTCCCATCCCTCAAAAATGACCAACTTAAAAAAACAAAGCACTTTAGTTTGCTTTAATTTGCCTACTAATCTTAATTTGTTTTCCCTCACCCTGCAAAATATGAATCTGTTATTTTATCCTATAACATCAACTATTAATAACTGTTTCATCTTTTTGCTTGTTAATGACATTTTGGATGATGGACTCAAAGGATAGTTCCAGTTTCAAATTAAAATCTATTATTTTTTTTGTCTTACAGATCAGTTTAGTATTTATTTTGATATTTTATGGAAAGCATTGAAATTTGTCTGAAAGACCCTTTATATATATATATATCTTGTTTTAAATTTCAGAGCCAGTCTTTGGGAATATTGAATATAAATATCTTTAAAAACACACACACACACACACACACAAAAACCTTAAAGCAAATGCGTAAAAATTTACTGCCTTAATTATGAGCATCTGTCAAAATGTATTTTTCATAGTCATTAGAAAAGAATCATTGAATTATGTTGCTTTTTCCATTTAGTCAATCTGTAAAATAAAAAAAAATCTCTTGACTAATTTAAAATTTTTCAGTTCTTATTAAAGTTAGTATATTTTTATTTTAAATGTGAATCTGGAACGTGAATAAGGAGCATGCAGGGGTAGGGGGAATGAAACAAAAATACCATTTGAGTTGATGCCAAACTTTAAGCAAAAGATGGCAGATAATTTTTTATAGGAAATTTGTTTTTCTGAATTGATTCCTTCTCTTGAATCAATTTCTACATTTGGAAGCCTTGATGTCTTTCTTGTCCAAATATTCTTTAAGAGGAATTCTTCTAGGTGTATTACTATAGCTATAATGTATTTGGTCCTTATTCTTTTACGTTTGTGAAATGTGAATAAAAGTTAAGACATCTGAATTTTGTCAAAAAAATGTATTTACTGTCAAAATCAAACTGGGTTGCCCTTGTCTTTACATTCATTGACTAGAGAAACTGTAGGGAATGGGGATGTCCACTTTGATATCATCATCCTCACCCATATGTACTAATGGCCAAGGGATGTGCAAATTCTGCTGCTTGACCTGGCAAAATTTGCAGGATGTAACAACTTTTCTGCTCTTGTATTTATAAAGGAATGTATGAGATTTACATTTGAAAGCAAACCAGGTCACATTCCAAGTTTTGTTTTTGGCAGAACAGTAATGAGATTAGGAAGAATGCAACAAAATGTCTGCTAGAAATCCTGAATGATGCTGGATTGAGTGTTTGCATTCTCATTGAGAGATGAAGTTACCATTGCTCTTGGAAATGGGTTGTCTCTGTATATTAAGGGAACTGAATGTCATGATCAGATCCAATTCCAGATTTTAGGGTATTAAAATATCACAGCATTCTATTGGTCAAGAGAAACAGTTGATACACTATTCTATATCAATTTGTTTGAGTCTCCTGTGTTCCAGTGCTGTGTGTGTAGGTGTCAGTAGGTGCAGATAGAAATATGGTATTATTTACATGTGGACTATTGTTCTCATCACAGGATTTTGGTCATTATTCTCTTCAGCCTCCTTCAAGTACTTGTCAATTCAGGTAACCTCCAGGAAATCTTAAGCTTAACCCTTTATTTTAATCTATGATGGGTAGATTGTTCTCATTTCATTGACCATGATTTAGCTCAACAGTTGTGCATTTTTATGGTATGGAGAGCCCACCTAAGTTTTTCTTATTTCAAATGCATTAAAATTCATATACTTTTGGAACTTTTTTTAGTTTACAATTTACTACTGTTGCAATTTCTTGTTGAATTTAAACCTGCAATAGCAAGGTTATATATATAAGTACACACATTTTTCAGATGTTAATAAAACCGTGCTCAGTGTAATATAATAGGGCTATAAAGTATATATAAATATACATATTATCCTATGTCTATAGCACAACTCTGAGTTACTTGCACTATCATCAGGTGCTCATCTTATAAGCACCTGATGATTGCAAAGTGAAACTTTGAGTCATGCTATAGACGTAGAATTACACAAACACACACACACACACACATACACAGGTACATCATAGTTGGTTTTTTTTTCTCAGTGTATCAACATAGCTTCCATTTCTCTTGAATACTAGAACTGAGTGACATTTTTGTTATGATAATCTGGCTTAATTTAAAAAAAAAAATTATTAGCGTGCTTTTGCATCCCACTCAATAAAAGAATACAGATGTAGATAAGATTTGTTTTCCTATTTTTATTACCTAGACACTCCATAACTAAGAAACTTAAAAATAATTTATCAAACCTCAATATGAAAATTATCACAGTTAAAAAAGCAGGATTTTAACAAATAGGTTGTGAAAAAAAAAAGATCCCAAAAATACATTGGCAAAACATCCCAAATTTTAAAGAAAACAATATCCGATCATAAAGATACTTAAATTAAACAAACACACTTGTACTTTGCTGGAACATTTGTGATAAAAATTTCAGTTTTATTTTAAAAAAAAAACTCAGATAAAGATGCATTGAAAGTACTATGATCTAGGAGTCCCTTAGGATTAATTAGCAACCAGACTATTTCAGCTTATCATTTGTTCCTAGTGAATTAATAATGAGTAAAGCTTAAATATATTTTTAAATAAAACTGAAATTAGATTTTAAATTTTCATAATGATGAGTTCAAATAATTTGTTCATATGTTTAACATGAATCATGTTTTATTTTTCTGATATTTATTCATTAGCAAATCATATCAAAAGAAGTTTTCCAAATGCTTCTATATTAAACTTTTCCTATTTAACTTATTCCTGTTTCTGTTTACAAAATGTGTATCCATGATCTTTTATGTGCCATGTCCCTTCAATAAGATCATGGCCTTTTACATCTCCCTATCCCTTGTAGCTCTTAATACTTTCTCTTGTTACCCCTCTCAAAGCCTGATCTACCATCCACTTGTTCAAATCCGCTTCCCCCCCTTGTCTTTTTCCTTTTATCAATCCTATGAGTATCAGATTCTCCTAGCCCCTTATCCTCATTAAATGTCCCAGAAACTTAAGCTGTCTCTTCCTGATGTTAAGTATGTTTCCTTTTTGTTTCCATCCGCTACAAAACCTCATCGTTGCTCACATGTTCAGTCCATAGTATCATCAACATCATTCTGTCCACATTATTGGATCAGATAAAATACATATGGTGGTAGTGCTGAAAAGTTCTTGGCTTGATAAAGAAGGGATTCCAAAGCAAAAAAAAAAGTCTTGGCATTTGGTAGTAAAATTTTTGTGTGTGTATAGGTCGAGAACTTTTCAGCACTCTCTCCAATATGTACGTATATTTTTAGGATTGCTTTCACATTTAAATAGGTTTATATATTTCAGTTGTTTAGAACACTTATTAGTCAATTATCTTGGGGTGGGAGAATGCAGCCTAAACTTGAACTCAAAGTTAGAGATTTTCAGGTTATCAATTAATGCTGAAAAAACAAACACCTTCCTTATTGATCTAAGATGATAGGATAGCAAATAAGCAGACAGTTACTGTTATAAAATAATGCATTTGTCTATATTTCTGAGATGAGGTAGTATTTACACTATTTACATTATTCGGACTATTGTCTTCATATTTGTTGCCATTTGTACAATGTTTCAGCCGTTGTATGCTCCGGTTTTCTTCAGGTGCTAAGAATTTTGAACTGAACCCTTCATTACAATCACTGGAATATATCATTCTCATTCCTTGTGCAAAGCCTCTTTTAGTAGTCATGAGTATCTCCCTCTAACTTGACTCTCTAAGTTACTTGTTCACCACTGCTGTAGCCTGGTGTTGAACTCAAGTAAATTAGTCGCCGTTCCATCATTAAGGCAGCTTCATGATTCCCTCCTCCTTCATACATGACATCTTTCTGGTTGATGAGCTTACAGAATTTTATAGGGATCAAGATAAGTGCAAGGTCAGGTTAACCTTGCTGCACCAATTTCTGCCAGGTTTGCAAGGAGGTCTGATGTCTAGCATTGTCCTTATGAAAGATGACACTCTTCTAATTAGTTAATTCCAGACACTTTTCATTAAATTCTGCCTTTTAATTGGGAACAGTACTTGTCCAAATTCTTTGTTTGATTTTGTGGGGAAAAAAAAATCATAAATACACCTTTCCATCCTACCAGATACACAGTGTCACCTTCCTTAGATGCAGACTGTTTTTTTTTTTTCAAGTGATTCATGGTGAATCATTTCATTTTCTCCAGAACATTTTTGCTCTACATTTAAACAATCCATTTTGTATTGTCTGTGATCAGTCTTTAAAAAATGCAGTTCTTTAAATTTTCTTCCATTAAATTGTGAGGCAACCAATGTTCATTATCCAAATGTTTTCAAATGCCTTAGAATATTCATTTAAAATATGGAGAGTATCTACTTCCAAATCTACAAACAGTTACTCTCAGCTATAAACCAACAAATCTTGTTTTTCTTTTCTGGAAATAAGAACATCAAATGAAAATTATTTACATTTGTCTTCATTTTCACTTTTAACAAAAAAATGCTGAAAATTCATCATTCCCACATGAATTATATGGAAAGGTGTTAAAATACCAGCTTTCAGAATATTATAAATTTGTCATGTGTGAATCAAAATTATGCCATCAAATTTCATTTATTAAAAATGCTCTAAATTTTTCTTATATATAATAGAACCTTTCAGTTAATGAGTATTATGATATTAGGGTAGTTACAAAGTATTTTAATTTTTTTTAATAATGTACACGTTTTGTATTTAGAAGAGGCAACTAAAAAGGAGACATTACACATACACAATTTGCTGGAGCGTGAAACTTATATAGTGATTTGAGCTTTCTCTTTTGAGGTATGATGCTTTGAAACATTTTTATTGTCTTAATAACTTAGGCATAGAGCACTATTAGTTACTGTTTAGGTAGGGGGTCTGCCTTTTGCTCATTTTCTTGCTTTATTTTCCCATTCTTGTATAGGATTATATGTGATCACTCAAGTTATTATTCGAATATACACACTATATATTTTTGTTCTGTATAATTCAAATTTTTTCAGTTAAATATTTTATTTTTGGTGAAACTATTCAAACTAAAATGAGGTAGTGCCTGAAAAGTTGTTGCCCACAATCTCTCAAGCCAAGCTTTGGAATTTTCAGGCATATTGAAAGTTTGTGACTAATGAACAACTTTAAAAATGAAGTTATCAGGACTCCAGATTAACTTTTTTCTACCCCTGTCCTGGAACCATCTTCAAAAACCCACCATAATCATCTCATTGAAATTGGGATGAAAGGAGAGAAGAAAAAAAAAAAGGAAAAAACCCAATGACTAACTGACCCTATTACCATCATGACATTAATGATTGTGATGATCAGCAGCAATAGAAGTGAAGATCACTCATCAAATGTTATTTTAACAACCTCAGTGGATTTGATTTTTAATTCAATTAAATCATGAAATGCGGTTTTCCTTTTTACTGTTTGCACTGTTGATATTATTAAATCAGTATTGAAAAAAGAATCTGTACAATGTAAAAAGTAAATGCAGATTTAAAATGCTTTTCTGGTTTATGACACAGAAAAAGTGTTAAGATAAAAATTCAATTCTTTTATGAAATGAATCTTTTTTTTTTCTTTCTTTTTTTTTTTTCAGAACAATCCAAATTTTAGGATCATGGCAAAATATAAAATTTATGTGGCATTCTTTTGTATATTTAAATCTGGTGAAAAAACTATGGCATTACACCATCATTTTGGAAATTTTCAATGTGTTTAATTTTTTATAAAAACAATTTGTAAAATTGTTCTGCTTTGTTGGAAGCTATTATAAAACACTGTCCAGTGAAAATACTGTATAGAAAAAATTTGAAGAATTTTAAAATGTCTTCAAATACTTTCTTTATTCTGGTATTTCACAGCTGAATAAAAAAGAATGCTTTTACGTTTGGTTGTAAATGACTGTGTGCCAAATTAACATTTGCAGAACATTTGCATCTATTGATATTTACAAAATCTTAAACTATATACTGGATCCATCAAGTATGTTTGTTTATAATATTTAAAACTATTTACATTAGTTTTGTTTAATCAAATATTTGGCTATCTGCATTTAGCTATTTTTGTAGGTATAATAAAGGATTATTTCATCTGAAGAGCAAAAAATTTTGGTATTAGCTCCCTGTATTAAAATGATATTAAGAATCCCTAAACCATCAAATAGTAGTCTGCAAATTCTTGATTGAAGCATTAACATAAAGTAGGCACTGGCAGAAAATCACTAAAAAAATTATACCATAATGAAAAATACTTCACACTTAATGAAAACAAAGTTCTATCAAAATTTTTATTGTTGTTGTTAAGAGAAAAGATAAAAATATTTTTTGAATATTTAATTAAATTTTTTTATCCTTTTTAGAACATAAAAAATTCTAATTAAAATTTTTTTTTTTCTTTGTCAGTGGATGTATGTAAATTTACTGCATTTACGCTTTATATTGTACAGATTCTTTTTTCAATACTGATTTAATATCAACAGTGCAGACAGTAAAAAGGAAAACTGCATTTCATGGTTTAATTGAATTAAAAATGAAATCCACTTAGGTTGTTGAAATAACATTTGATGAGTGATCAAATAATTCTTGTATTTTAATGAAACTCTCCTGATTCATTTGATAAAGTTTAAAATCTTAAAATTTTGTTTCAATGCTGTAACTCTAAGTGAATATTAAGTAAAATTAGATTTAAGAATTCTTAAAGCACACATTATGTTCTTTAATTATTTTTATCTCCCCCTCTTGCCGTAGAATAGATAAAGATCTATCATCGAGTTGTCATCAACCTGTTAACATAAACAGATACTGCTGTGTTAACAAAATGCATTTTTGCAATATTTTAAACTCAAAGTAAATATGTTTCAAATCAGATTACTTGTACTTTAAATCAGCTTATATTACTGAAATAGTTACAGAAAAGTAAATTTTATTTTTGGAAGGATTTTTATAATAAAGAAAATTACATTTTTATAATATTTTGATTAAAATGGTACTAAATTAAAAAGTTTTGAAATTTCGAAACCCAAACACCTTTCTTTCTTTACATAAGCTTTATTATTAATATAAAAACTAGTTTTATTTGTGATTAGTCCTTAAGTTCTGTGAGACAAAATATTTGTCTGAAGAATTGAAAATATTTAAATTCCATCTGCAGCATTTCTGACAAGGTAAAGTGTTTTAAAAAAAAAAAAAGACAAAATTTGCCAACTACTTTGATTTGAAAGTATGACACATCACAATTCTTTATCTGACAATTTAGCTTTATTTTTGCTGCTACAGACTTTGTTTTTGTGAAGAATAGCCACTTAAGAGCACTTCATCTGGAAAATATTATTTAAAAGTAACCTGGACTGAATAAACATGTTTTTAAAACTTTTCAATAAGTTTTTGTTTTTTTTATCACCAATTTTTTTTTTTTTACATAAGTAGCTCCCAATTCTGCAGATGTTTCAACCAACTCTGTCAAATGACTTTTAGATAAAAAAAAAAAAAATACACACCTTGGTGAAAAGCCCTAAGATAGATCAGCCCCAAGTATAGTGTCATGATTTACCCCTTTCAGCATTCAACATGCTCAAACCTGCCTTGTAAATATCAACCCTCAGTTTCACTATTTGTGTTTTTTTTCTGCATTATTTACAATGATGATGTCTCATATTATGGCAGAATATACATGGGTTGGTTTAAACTGGGTTGAACATTGAGGGTCAGTATTTACAGGGTAGATTTGGAGGAGTTAAAGGATTAAAGTAATGTTATATATTTTTTTTAATGAACTTATCCTGAAAGTCAAATAAAATGTTAATGAACCAATTAAGCATTTCTCCAGCATTAGAAACATAAATCTTTTAAAGTTTTATACCAAAAAATATTGCTAGTGGCTTTCTTGAGATTTAAACTTTAGTTATTGTTTTAAAGGTACCTATCTAATATCTTACATGGTGACATTGAAAAACTGTTAAGGTTTGAACCCCCACGTATCCTTTGCATCAACCTACAAAATCTCTGCAGCTGATCGATAGTCAATCACTTTGTTCTAAAGCAAACTCTGTCCCATGTTGTGTTCGATTGATCACAAAGCCGGTTTGGGTTGAAAGTCACCAAAATCTGCTACATCAACGATCCAGACAGAGCTGGGATCCATAATAAAAAAAAAAGAAAGATCTTTGTGAAATTAAAATAGTGTGTGTGTATATATATATATATATGTTCAGTATTTAATTAGAGCTTATCACTGTTGCATGCAGACAGTTATAATTCCAACCTATAGCTTATATAAGATGTAACACTTTATTTAAGTTGGTTTTGGTCTAGCACCAGGCTAAAGTCACTTCGAAGGCAGGCAGTTACATGACATGTCTCTTGTGTTAACTCGCTCACTCTTGAACTAAGTGTCAAACCAACTATACTATCTGAATATATCCCCACTCTTGCTTATATTGAACTTGTTTCCAGTGGGGAGGGGAGTTGTGATGCATTCTGAGTATGCTTAGCATTTCCCAAATGATCCATCAGGGATCCTCCTTTTAGTCACCTGGTCTACCTTGTTGTCTTCTCTTCTGTCTGATCTGTTTGAGTGTAACATAAATGGAACATCACTCTGCAGTATAGCCATATTGCAAAGTCCATAGAATTATTATTAGCTTGATGGAGAAAATCCATAAATGTTTTTTGCATCAGTTCTGCATCAAATTGGCTGTGTATAGGAGTTCCATCTTGAGTAAAAACATAGTAACTTCCAAATGTGGCTGACAGTGCAACATATCTCTCCCTAACATTTGCTGGTAAACTTTGCTGTTCACTTTCACTCCTATTTCAATAAACACTACGGGCAATTTCAAAACATCAGAAGTAGCAGCAGTCTAAACCATGACACTAGTTGGTTTTTGTCATTTGAAATGTCTTCTGACACCTTAGGGAATGCTTCTTAGTAAAGTGGCATAAATCTTATGGCGATTGACCATAGCCTCTACAGTGAAACCTTCTCATCCAATCACCCAACCATAAACTTCATCTGTGGCATACTGCATCTCCTCCAATATTTTTTCTTTTCTTTTCTTTGCCAAACCATTTTTTTCTTTGAGACATTTGAGAGAAGCTGTCATTATTAGTTTTGGTCTTCATCCTCTCTCACAATCCTTCTTAGTGACATATCCAAAACATCCAGCTCTTTTGCCATCACCCTTATGCTTCTTCATTGATTTCTCTTCATCCCCTTTTTAATTGGTCTCTCCTGATATAAACTGAGCAATTTCTTTCAGGAAAAAAAATGAATTTTTTTTTTTTTTTTCATTAAAAATGTTTTATCTGCAAAAAAATAAACTGTTGTATCACCTCATAATTTTTCATACTGGCTATTTTCAATGTGACAAATTGATCCTGTTTTGTTTGAGAAGGCATATTAAATTAAAATATAGACAATAAAACAAAATGAAATATACTATTCATAAAATTAGTTTCAAATTAGTTTGCATAAGGCAAATTGGAAACCTTATGCAAACTAATTTGAAACTAATTTTATGAATAGTATATTTCATTTTGTTTAAATAATGGGTGAGCATTTATGTCACTTTAAGCTATATCAATAAGTCTACTGTTTAAATTTTTATAGTAAGTAAATTTATTTTCACAAATATTTTGCTATAAATCTCTTGTCATTACACTTTAACCAATACTTTTCCATCTTTTGCATACAATGAAAAATTCTAAATAACAACTCTTCTAATAACTATGTCAGGCTATGGATTTATTTCTTTGAGAGTACTGGAAAGATGTAGGTTTTGTCTAATTCTTCCCTAGCCTAATCTGATTCTGGTTAGATTTTTAGAAGTGTCAGGCTGTAATGTGTTGGTGGGATCTGATCATGGATTAGTAATGCTCAGAGTCCGGGAACTCTTTACATACATCTCTAAATCCTGAATAGTTTTTCCAGTTTCACATGATGTTGATAGCTTCTGGGATTTCAAAATAAATGAAAAAAAACAAAAAAAACAAAAAACCTTAGTGATTCCTAATTTATCATGATTGTGTTTACTCATCCCTCAGTCCCCCCCCCCCCCGTGGGGTGGGGACTGAACTGAACTTCCAACCTATCTAAACAATAGGACTATGGTTAGTAGTCTAAAGAATTGTGCCATTATTGGTCAATTTCTGCTGGTGGTAGCAGTAATCATCTTGGGCAGAATGCTAAACTGTTTTGAATATTCTTGCCATATTGTATCCTGTGGAAGTTTGTCTTGACACTGTGAGATGACTGTTACTGATCACCCCTCCCCTCTGGGCAACACTTTCACCTGGATCATTTCATCTCTAATTTTGTTGTAACTCTCATGGAACTGTCAATTTGTATGTATAGGAAATATATGGGAAATTTCTCTTTTTGTCATGTCAACAATGATGGCCAACCAAGATACTTCCATTTGACCAATAAGCTTATATTCAAAGGTAGTGTATTTTCTATATGATAAAATATTTTCTCAGCCAATAATTATGTCAATTAACCTTGATTTGTTTGACCCAATTCTCTGTTTGACCTAAAAATAGTAGTATTTTAGGTAAATATTTGAATGTTACGGTTTGGAGGGTGCTCATTTTAGCTGATGCTTAGATACCTGACTATTGTTGAATTGTCATTTTCTTATGTGTTCTCTTTATATTCAGTCTATCTGGTTTAAGTTCAATGTTAATGGTTTCCTTTCAAATAATTTATCAGGACCAATTTACCTTTATAAATATTTCTTTAATTCATCCTGAAAAACATAATCAGTGTCTCTTATTTTTTTTCTCCAACTGTACAATAGCAAAATGAGTGTCTCCTGTGATAAGGTGAGGTCTTTGTCTCTGTGTGTGTGTGTGTGTGTATATATATATATATACACTGTAATGGTTGTCACAATGTTTTTAAATTCATAGTATCACTACACAAAAAAATTCTCATGTTTTAAAGCCAGCCCATTATGTTTTGGCTTCATCCTCAGGTGATTTTTTTTTTTTTTTTTTTTTGGAAATGAGAATTATCTAGTTGAAAAGACCATTTCTTTGTGTTGGATTTGTTATTTTTGGGTGTTAGAGGGGTTGGTCTGTATTTTGAGTTCCATTGACCTTTTTACTGGTCTTAGAGTCAAGTGTTTGTTTTTGGCAGAGTTCATGATAGGTTAATCTATTAATCTAGAAAGGGCTGGTGGTGCTGGCGCCTAGCTTGTTTTTTACAGTATAACGCTCTACATTTGTATCGAGCACTCTTTATAAAAGTAAATGCATGAACAAAAAGGTAAATAAACCTACGAGTTCAACAACTTAGTTACAATATATATATATATATATATATATATATATATATATATATACACACACACACACACACACACACACACACACACACCTTTCTTCATAAATTTCTCATTTAGAAAACAGCTTGGATTTATAAAGCATTCTCTTTGATAGAAATAATATTTTTGCAAAGAATACTGAATATCTGCTTGGAAAATATCAAAGGTTATAAATTCTTAATTTCCGCATCTCATGTGACTCTCATAATTAGATTCTGTTCAAAATGTTAAAACTAAAATCAAGGACACTATTGTTTGATAGATGACTCTCCTTTTTTAACTCCCTAAAATTGTCAGATATTATTTGCACATGATTTTGATGAAACAGAAGTAGCTTTTTAAAATAAGCTTTAAAAAATGTTATTACAAATTTCCATGTCAAAAAAATATCTACTGTTTTTGTTTTCAACTATAAATGTGTGCATGTACAAACAGGATTTCCAAGGAATCAATGGATATTTTTATCTGACATTATTTTCTACAATTTCAAATGTTGTTGACAGTTTGTTTGAGTAGACAACTTGTATTTTTTTTTTTTCAACATTTTCATCATTTTCATTTTTACCACATAGAATGGATGATATAGACCCTTTAAGATTTGTATGAACTTTAGAATTGGATGGGTGAGAAGACATGAAATCAACTGATTCTTAATGATGATGCATTGCTCTATAACTGTAATTATTTTTTTTTTTTTTTTCAGTTGTATCTCTAATATTTCATCCACTAAATGTTTTCAAATTTAATTTTTTGTACAAGACAACTCTAAACCCTATCTTAAGCCCACCATATTGATACAAATTTTATCAAAAGAACTAGGAAATAAGTGAGATCTCTTCAGTTGAACTTAAAGGAAATGTGACCAATTTTGTCAGTAGGAAGACTAAGGATACCTAATTTTACATGTGCAAGTCATATAGGCTGCTATTTTATTTATAAATTGCCTTTTAAGAACTCATTTCTTTGCTTTTCATTATTTAAATCTATCAAATATTTCAGTCACATAGTAATTTTATAATCTATTTTCATAAAAAATGCACAAACCCAAAAGTTAAAAAATATTAACCATGGTGAAAATTATTCTTGAACCACTTGAATGGTGACCATATGAAAAAAGAATCTTCCTGTTTTCAAAAGTTTTAGGAAAACCCTGTAAATAAACTAACAATATTTATCTAATAGAAAATGTTATACTGAAAATTGTTTTCTTAGATTTTAAAGATTGCATACTACAATCGGTTTATTGTATGACAATGTTTAGTTGCTTATAATTCTCTGTGGAAACTGCGAAAAATGCATAACTTTTCTAGTGTTTTTATTTCATTTATTTTTTCTCTGAATTTTTTTATACACTGAAGGGTATAAAAAATTTTGTATAATAAACCTTCAAATATTGATTAATATAAAAGTACAAAACAGTTTTTTTCTTTGAAACCCAGTGAGAATTGACTTTTGGTCAGTTCTTATTTACCTATGGTCTTAGTTTATCTCTCTTTTTTTTTCTTCTTAGTATAAGGTCAGTAATTTTGCAGTTATTCTTAAAAGAATGAAAAAAGATATGTGTGGGAAATCTCAGGAAGTCTTTCAGGAATTGAATGTCACTTTTTGGTAAAATGTAACATCTATAAATTTCCTTTTGAAATGTCAAGTTTACAATATACTATAAAACTACATTCTTAATCTCTTATTTGAATTATTGTACCTGACTTTCAATTTTATGTGTTCAGCTGTATTTTTTTTTTTAATTATAATTTGTATTTTATTTGTGAAATTATTGTTGGGTGAACTTAAAAAAATTGTTAATGAACGTTTTCATTTTTATAATCTTCACTCAAAATGTATTACAATAATGCAAATTTGCTTCTAGAAATGGTTTCCAACTTACAATAGCCAAGAGATTCATGTCATTTCTAAATTTTTTGCAACTTATTCAGTAAATTATTGCACTGGTAAATTTGTTGATAATTGAAACCTTAAAAATAATCTTTTCACCATCACTGGTTTTTATTTGCTTTTTGCAGTTTTCTACAATTCAGATGATTTTGTTTAAAACCTTTTATTAAAAATAAAACTGATAAGAGATGTCTGAAGTCATATTGTAATTCTTGTTTTCAAATTTATATATTTGCTCCCTTTTTTTCATGTGTGTAACACACACACACACATATATATATATATATATATATTTTGAATGTAGGTATCTTAGAATTAATTAAAATATGATTTTGCCTACCCTTGAGAAAGACAGAAGAACATTTTCCTGTTTTTGAATTAGTATTGTGTTAAGTTCTTAATGATTCTTTACAATTCATTTGAAAACCTATTGATCCAGTAAAGCTAATACTCATTTTTTTTCTAACATATATATATATATATATATATATATATATAGTCTTAGATGAAGTATTATTTTAAGTAGCAATAGCTTAGCTTATGCAGCAATAAATTGGTGTAATCTGTGAGTATTTAAAATATTATCAGCGAATTAAAATTGTTTGTTTATGGTATAACTTTTGTATTATTGCTCTTGAAAAATAGCTAAAAAAAAAATAGCTCAATCTAAAATTCCCTGCAAATCTCATCAGTCATTTTGATTATTATCTCGCTAACATGCATTACTTTTTTTTTTTTCTAGCACACTTTAGTCTTTTCTTAGAAAAAAACAGACTATGAATTGGTGTTTCATTATTTTGCTTTTAGAACAATTTCCTTGTCCAATATATATACTTGATCATTTACACTATTTACATTGTTTGGACTGTTGTCTTCATCTCCGTTGCCATATTCATAATGTTTCAGCCATTGTATGCTCTGGCGTTCTTTCGGTGGTTGGAATGGACAACAATGTGAATAGTGTAAATAATTACAATATCTCATCTCAGAACTATAGACAAATTACATGATCACTTATTCTTTGTTCCTGACTCAATATTTGTAATAGAATTGATTTTTAGATAATCTTGTGAACTTTTTTCATGTTTTCAATTTGCCATATTCTTTGAGAAATTTATTATATAAAATATATTTGAGAATTTTGCTATGGTCATAATTTGGTTTAATAGAATTGAATATTTAAATGAAAGGATTTTGGAATGATGTAGTTATCATAAGTGACTGAAATGAAGCCAGGTTTTCTTGAGTTTACTCTTTATAAAAATGATTTTTTAAAGTTTTAGTAAGATTGATTTGATAGGTAGATTTATCTGCTTTAATGTTTCATTTTTTTATTTATAAAATAATGTTTCTAACATTTTGATTTTTTTATAACTGAAATTAATAATCCTCTTGATACTAACAATTCAGATAAAAGGAGGTTTTTAGGCTTTAAATCATAACTGTTTTCTCTTGTTTCATTTTTGTTTAAATATGAAAAAAATAATACATTTATGAGATTTAAAAGTTTTTTGTTTTTTTTCTCTCCCATCAAGGACAGTATGGATTCCATCAAAGACAATATAGATATTGCCTGTTACTTTATTACCAAGCATTCCTGGAAGGGCAAGTAAGTATTTAATGATATTCTTTTATTTTTACTTATCTATATTGTTATGTCTAAAAAAAAAAAAAATTATTTCTTTATATTGTTCATAAGTTGTCTCTAAAGATGAAACAAAAATCTTTGTTTAAATAGTCAGTGCAAAACGGACATAAACCAATGAAGTAATTTGTTTTTCAATTCTCTTTATACAAAGATGATTATCATTATTTTGAGTGATAGCTATAACTTTGAGGAAATATTACGTAGACTTTGAGTGACTGTCAAATCACTTGTGTTGTAATCAGTCTTTAAAATTCTATAAATTAAAATCCGGGTTTTAATTCTTGGCATTTCATTTTATCATTTTAAAGGTATAAGCGGATCTTCTCCGTAGGCACCCATGGCATTACCACATACAATCCGGCTACACTGGAGATTACAAACCAGGTAAAAAAAAAAAAACCCAAAAGAGTGTGTATGTATGTATGTATATATATATATATATTTATTTATTTCATTTGTAAGTGAATTATCACACACACTGGTTTTCTACCTTTCAGTGTCTTCAGGCGATTTACAATAACTGATTTTACCATTTTTAAATGTTCACATAACAGGAATTTTTTATGAATGCATAATTTTCAAAATTAGAAGTTAGAACATTTTCATTCATGATTGTATGATCCTAGTGGGTATTTGTTGCTATGGTTATACTGGGTCATAATTTCTGTTTTTTTCATTTAGTAATTCATTTTTAAAAAAATTCCAAAATAATCCCCATAGACAACGACGGATTATACAGAGATGATGGATTAATGATATCACCGGTCAACAAAAAAGAGAATGATAAAATAAGGAAAACACTTTACAAACTCTTCAAACAACTAGATTTTGAAATAATAATTGAAACAAATAGAAAAGTAATCCAATATTCAGATATAGAATTAAATTTACTAACTGGCAATGACTCTTCATATATGAATGCAAATTTAAAGTACATAAACCCGAACAAAATATTGCAGGAGGGGGGGGATTATGTAGATACCCTAAGAAAATCTGGCCATAAGAACATTTTAGAATACAATCCCTAACCAGACAAATAAAAAACAATAATAGAAATCAAAATATTACGTGGTTCAACTTGCCATTTAAGTAAAAACCAAAATAGGACAAATATTTTTTAAATTGATTGATAAACACTTTCCAAAAAGCTCAGTATTAAACAAAATTTTAAATAGGAATACAATCAAACTGAGTTATAGCTGCACTAGTAATTTAGAAAAACAAAACACTAGAAACCTAAATAGCAATGTACAAAATAAAATCATTAATAAGGAATGTAACTGTAGGGACAAAAATAAATGCTCGAATTCACTGACTTTGTAATACAAAAGGTTATTTACAAAGCAAAAGTACATGACTTAGTCAAAACAAAGCACATTTGGGATCAACCAAAGGCACTTTTAAGACTAGATGGAATAACCATAGGTCTCTAGTTAAACTAGAAAATTTTTAAAAAATTGTACAAAATTAGCAAGCCATGTGTGGAAATTGAAATTAAAATATGGAAAAGACCCAGGCATAACCCGGAGTATAATAAATACAGCCAAGCCTTACAATGGTGGTAAAATATCTAGACTGTGCCAGGAAGAAAAGTTAGCTATTAAGTTATTCCCAAACAAAAATGAATTACTAAATGAAAGAACAGAAATTATGACCAAGAGTAACCATACCAATAAATACCTATTAGGATCATACAATCATGGATGAAAATGTTCTAAGTTCTCCTAATTTAGAAAATTGCATGTTCATAAAAAATTCATGTTACATGAGCATTTTAAAAGAAATGGTAAAATCAGTTATTATAAATCGCCTGAAAACACTGAAAGGTAGAAACCTGGGTTGCATAATATACACACACACACACACACACACACACATGTACAACAGCAAATGAAGTACTCACAGCCTCACATGGTGTTTCTTCTACAGTATCTACAAAAAAATATATTCTTATATTTTATGAGAATGAAATCATTTTTTATACAAATATCTTAATTATAGAAATAAAAATTGATAATTAAAAAAAAAATGAGATAAATTTGATGTAAAAAAATTTTTTTTTTAATGGCATACCTGAAAAATATATTCTGAGAATATTAAATTGAGGTAATACTAAAATATTTCTTTTATTATAAAATGTTATTGCCAAAGCTTAACTTAAAAATAATTTTCCGCTTTAATTATAGAAGAGAATCATCAGTTTAAAGTGTTAATATTTTGATAAAATTGCCTTATACTCTGTAAACTTTATAATTATTAGCTTTACTCTGTTATCAGTGTTGCTTTCTACCAAACGTTAATAAAACAGATTCATCTGCAAATTATGAATACATACTGATTCTTTACCCATAAAAGCAAGCAAACAATTCATTACAACTTCATTGAAAGTTTCAAATGTTATCTTTTGTTCATGTACTCTTCATTGCTATTAGCTTATTTTATTAAAGTTTTTTTTTTATATTTAGCATTGTAGTCTTACTATAATTATCTTTCTTTTTTCTCGTCTTGTATTTAAAATTTTATCTCTTGTACAGTGGCCGTATGGAGAATTTATTAGTATTGTGCCTGTCATTAAGGCACCCATTAATAATGAATTCCACATCACAATGCGGAAAAGTAATCGAAAAACAGACACGATGCGATTCTCTACAGATCATCGGCCAGACTTACTAACTGAAGCATTGGTAAGATGTTATTAATTTACTTTTTCCTTCTCAAATTCATGCAATGTTAAAATAGTTTTGCATTAATTGGTACAAAGTAAATTCCAAGTTAGGTTTTATGTTTCTAGCACCTGTTATTTCTTTTGATTTTTATGGAGGAGCCTTGCTGCTTATATGGAAAGATGTTGACTTTTGATAAATACCATATTTGGTAGCATATGATGCACATACACACACACACATATTTACACAAAAAATTAAAAATTTGCATGATTGTATGATCATTTCAGCAAACTGAATTCATTTCATCAGTGATCTTTAATATTATGGAAAATTAAAAAATGTAGGAGTGTAAAGAAACCGGAATCATTTAATCATTTCACTCCAAGCAAGGCGTTCCACTGCCACTATTGTGCAGGGTGTTACATAGGGGAAGGTGATGAGAAAGAGTGGTTAGTTATAGGAAATGTCGGAAGGAGGGTGATAGACGGATGGGGGTTGAGTAGATGGGAAGAGTGTTTGAGAGAATGGATGTGAGTTAGTGTGATTGGGGTATCTATTGACCTTAAATTTAAATTCCTGGAGATTGTAGCTGTCGAGGAAGGGAATTCCACAGGTGGGAAGTGCAAGAAAAGAAGCTGTTAGAGTAGAAATTGTGGTTACATTTTATCTGTTTCACTGTAAAAGAGTGGGACCTAGTTGCTAATCTAGTATCTTGTGGAAATTCATACCTAGGGGGCACCAGTGATCTAAGTTCATCGGAGCAGAAGCCGTGAAAGTATTTATAGAAGAGGCGCAGGGAAGCCACATCATGCTGGTGAGAGTGACTGCAGCCGTGCTGCCAAGTCGGTATTGATCACATTACAGATTCTCCGTTGTATTTTGTCAAGAACCCCGAGGAGAATAACAGGGGCACCTGACCAGATGTGGCATCAGTATTCAATACATGGACGGATGATAGATTTATATATGTGCAGGATGGACTCAGACGGGTAAAATTTCCAGGTTCTGTACAGAGAACTGACTTTCATAGCAGTGGATTTAGCAATGGATTTGATATAGTCATTCCACTTGAGGTTCGCTTAGTGTGTGAGGCCAAGGAGGTGTAGTGTTTTACTCTCAGGGAAGCTAGCCTGTTCCATGCTAATGGGAGGTAGGAGCAATTAAAAAGAAGGGAGGACAGAGGAGAAAAAAGTGTTAGATTTGCAGAAATGATCATATGATCATGTAAATTTTGAACATTTTATATGGTAAAAAAAATACATATTGGTCTGTAAATAATTTGATTACATTGAGCCCTCTGACTAGATCAGTTTTAAAATTTAATTTTAACAATTAATATTAATAAGAACTCCTTTGGGGTTTTCCCATCAAGCCGCTTCTTTTTGGATATATATATATATATATATATATATATATACACATACATACAGGTTTCATTAAAAATGACAGACAAGGTATTATCATTAAGTTTGTTATATCATTTTTCATGTGTTCGTAACATTTTTCTTTTCGGAACTCAAAATATAACTTGCATAAGATTCTATATGCATAAACTTTACACATTTATTTACAAGTAAAACAATTAATTCTTGATAATGGCTAAAAGTATAGCTAAAAGTACTTAAAAGTACAAAAGCTTTGGACAATTCTTATCTCATTTGAGTTCTGAAAAGAAAAACAATTATATGAACAATTCTATAAAAACTCCAGTGATAATAACTTGTCTGTAATTTTTAATGAAACCTGTATAAAAGAGATTGTTGTCCAAATAAACACATGCACATGTGTATGTGTATGTATATATATATATATATATATATATATATATAAAAAACAAAAATTTCGATATTTAAATCTGTTGAATAGCCATTTCTGTGAGGAAATCCTCACTTCAGCAACGGTGAAACGAAAATTTTTCTATACTTGAATTCAATTGTGTTAAAAGATTTTATACCGGTAGAAGTCCCCAAAAATATCATCCATACACAGGAAAATAAAATGGGATTAACAGTTTTTTGAATTGAAGAAAGTAAAAAGGAGAAGGCAGACAGATACTAATGTCTCATATTAGAAGACATACCCCACCTCTATACAAGAGTCAAGAGTTTAAAAGTTAAAATTTAACCATGTCAGAGGGATAAAAGTGGTAGGGGGAACAGAAAGGAAAAAAAGGGTGAAGGGGTGGTTGACTGGGAAATAAGCTATGAAAAAAGTTTCGCATAGAAACAAAAAACTGCTACCATCAATGTTGAAAAAAAAAACATTGAAAAATTTACCAAAGAGATTTTAGTTTAAATAATGACTGGGACAAATGTTATAGAAAAAATTTGGACATACAAATTTAAATATAAATCTTAAATTTAAAAAGGATTTGTGTGTTCGTGTGTGTGTGTGTGTGTGTATATATATATATATATATGAACACACAAATCCTTACAAAAATACATGTATATATAAATGCACTCACCCTTTACAATTATACCAAGGCACAGGGAAGTTATATGAGTAATATTCATGGGAAAACGAAAATGAAAATAAGAATCGTCATAAAACCTAAACAATATTATAAAGGTGCAGGAAAAATGAGGGCTAAAGAATTGATCTACAGGTTCTTACATGTGAAATAGTAGATATTTAGATAGGAAGAAGGAAGGTATCTATAAGGCTAGGATTAGTATTTGGTAGTGGGGTCTAAATTTACTAGCTAAAAAAAAAACACTTAATTTACTAAATTCATCGATTAAATTTAAAACTTAAGTTTTAAAATTAGCAAGTTTCGACTTATGGCGGCATTTGCTTATGAATTCTTTACATAAATTCAAAAGTAGGTGTTGATTTGGGTATTTTAATATTTGTATTTTTTCCCCTAAACATAGATTGCATTTACCGTGAAAATTTCTGGGAGTACGGGCTGAGCCTATTAGTTTCTTTTTTTTTTTTTTTTTTTTTTTTAATCATATCACCCCCCAACCAAGGCAGTCCACTACCACTATAGTGCAGGGGGTTACATAGAGCGATTGGGTATAGGAAATGTCAGAGGGAGGGTAATAGACGAGTTAGGAGGTACGTAGGGAGAGTGTTGGAGGGAATGGGTGCGAGTTCCAACTAACTATGGGGTTTAATCTTTCTTCCTTCATTTTCCAAAATCTTCAGGAAAGGGCTGCTTGATATTTTCGATTAGGGTTGGAAAAAGAATGCCTATGATTATAGTAATGTTGCTTAAAATCCCCTGCAGATATACCAGTACAATGTGTGTGTATATGTATATAAGTTTTTCCTATACATATTAAGACAGTATACGTGGATCATCACTATGTTTTTTTATATATATATATATATATATATATATATATATATATACTGTCTTCCTAATAGTCAACAGTCCCTTGGGAAGAGAACAGGGTAGAGGTGCACGAGCTAAAGAAAAACCAATATGAGTCACTGCGTGCCGAATGTGTGGACAATGGTTGGAGGTTTAATGTGATGCCTATTAAGGCTGAAAGCCGTGGGTTTCTGGGACATTGTTATTTCTTTCCTTTCTAAAATAGGCATCACTGGCTGTGGTTTAAAAAGCGCTTTACACCGCATTCGAACAACGGTACAGAAGTTGGATTTGGTTGAGGTCAAAACAACAAGCAAACAAAATTCACACAATATCACGATCTAATATGTACAAGTGAGATATTTGTGTGGTCATCTATAAGGTTTTTTTTATTTCTTCATGAGTGCATTAATAATGGCAAACGCATTCAGGAAATTTCATTGCCGATACAAACTGCAAAGAGGAATCATCGTTTTATTTACTTCTTTATGAGAATATACAAGAGAGACAATCAACAAGTTTATCTTCATACCCTGCCTGGTGGCAAACGCTGCTGGTGGCGCCAGGGGTAGTGGTCCCGTCATAGCCACCAAAACCGTGACATCACTCCTGGCCGGTGGCTGATAAAGACAGGGTATTGCACCTGCTAACACATGTATGTTACACACACAGACACACACAATATAAATATATATATATATATATATATATAAAACTTTGTTGAACCCACCTTAAAATAAAATTTATTTTTTTTATTTTTTAATGCTAAATCTATATTACCTTTTACACAAAAAGATGAATTTTTAGCAGAGCCCTTATTAATTTGGTTCCTTTCATATGAAGCCACATTAAATTTATTATCTTTAATTTAAAAAAAATATTAAAATTAAATTTAACTCATGAATTGCGAATATCCTTTAGATATTTAAGTAAATTATGTTCAGGGAATGTGTGTATGTGTGTGTACTTGTAGTAATGGATTCTTTTGAGATCTACCTTTTGAAATTAATATTTTAAATTTTAAATTTAAGATTTATATTTAAATTTGTATGTCCAAATTTTTTCTATAACATTTGTCTCAGTCATCATTTATTTATACTAAAATCTCTTTGGTAAATTTTTCAATGTTTTTTTTCAACATTGATGGTAGCAGTTTTCTTTTGTTTCTATGCGAAATTTTTTTCATAGCTTATTTCCCAGTCAACCACCCCTTCACCCTTTTTTTCCTTTCTGTTTCCCCTATCACTTCTATCCCTCTGACATGGCTAAATTTTAACTTTTAAACTCTTGACTCTTGTATGGAGGTGGGGTATGTCTTCTAATATGAGACATAGGTATCTGTCTGCTTTCTTCTTTTTACTTTCTTAAATTCAAAAATTGTTAATCCCACCCCATTTTATTTTCCTGTGTATGAATGATTTTTTTTGGGACTTATACCAGTATAACATTTTGTAACACATTTGAATTTGAGTAAATAAAATTTTCATTTCACCGTTGCTGAAGAAGCAAGATTTCCTTGTAGAAATGGCTATTCGATGGATTTAAATATCAATCTTTGTTTTATTTTTTTTATATTTGCCTCTGTAAATAGAATATAATTTTTGCATCGAGCTCTCCACCTTAATTAATTTTAATATAAATGAAATTGATATTAATTAGGTAAATCCCAAAAACACGATCCTATCTGATCATCCTTTTGGATTTAAAATATAAAAAATATAAATAAAATGCACATTCGATGAGGTGTTAATAAAATAATGTTGGATGTAATATAAGTTATTAAGTATATATTAATAAATATCCATTTTTTTTCCTTGCCTGTAGCATGATTCAGATTTTTATGCACAACACAATCTTTATGTGCTGAGTAGATTGTGTTGTCTGAACTTCAGTGAGTGAGGGGAAAAATATATAGTTATTAATATATAAAATGCCAAAAAATATCACCATCTGTTCTATATACAAAGGTGAGAAACTTTCTGTAGGCTTGTTTTGTCTTCAACTTTCATTACTATAGGCTATAAGTTCACTTCAGATAGTAATTTCTACCTAGCCTGACTATATATTATTTAATCAAATGACGTTATCATCTTCATCTGCTTTCTGTTTAGTACACTCCCTTTACGGAGTCCTTACTCTAGCCTTGGGGTAAGGTAAGATAGGAAAATATATGCATTCTCTTTCCACATTCTGATAAGTGATACTTGTTATAAAATTTTTATAATTTCTTTATATTGATAAGTGTTATCAATATGTTGACATTGACATAAAAAAGTGGGTGTTAGATGAAAGGAATTGTGATAAATGATTCTACCAAAATGAAGCCAGGAGATTAGCAGAAGAATGAAAGATTTTGAACTTTGCCGATAGTTGGTGTTGCTGGTCTGGAGAAACTGTAGGATTTATCATTGCATACAAAAGATTGTTGCACAGAAAAAACAACTGGTGATGAAGAAAAAAATTTTAGCATTTCATAAATGTGCTAAAAATGTATGAAAGGAAACTGGTTTTGAACTGGTACAAGTGGGTGGCTAGGAATATGGTAAAGCTCCTTGTCATGGCACTTGATTACAATTGGTTGGTTTGCCACACCAGATATAACTGGAGTGATTGGGTAATTTTTCAGTATAGAAAAAAATTTAAATAACTTTTGATTTGTTGCATACTCTCTCTCTCTCTCTCTCTCTCTTTTTTTTTTTTTTTTCTTTGCATCATTCACAATTGTTTCATTGTAACTGGAATATTTCATATTGATAGAGAAAATATTTAGTTGGACTTAAAAACAGCAAATAGCTTCAAATAAAAATTTTCAACTAACATTTTACTTTCTTTTCTTTTCTTTTTTACATTTTGAGGTCCTAAAAATTAAAATTAAATATACATTGTTTTAAAGACAGTTTTTGATTTCTTTTTTTAAAAGAATCATTTTAATCTGGTATGATTAATGAATCTATTTGTTTATATATTTATACCTTTTTTTTCTTTCTTTTTAGCGATTCAGAAATCAGTTCGCAGAACAAAATACAAACACAAAGGTAATTCCTTGTTTTTCTTTTCTTTATTCCTAAAAATGATCTATTTTGATTACAAAGTTGCAGTCATCTGGTAAACAATGAAAATGCTTTTTAGATTCAAATTATTTTGTTTTGTTTTCCTTCTGTTATTTGATATCTGCATAGGCTTTTGTATTATTTATTCATAAAAAAAAATGATGCGAATCATTTACAGTCCAACAAATATTCATAATTTTCTTTATTTTTTTCTCCCTGTTTTCTCCCTTTTCTTTAATGCACTCATGTCTTATTTGTATTTTTTCTTATTTATGTCTCTAAAGTCTCTTTTTCCAGAAAGCATTTGGTCAGCTTGATTGACTTCTACTTCTTAAATTATTTTTTTCAATAAGACCATTAACAAATATATCTTTATATAAGCAGATCACACAGCTTACTGTCTTTTCTCTGAATTTATTCTGCCACGCTAACACAAGGAATGTCATGATATAAACAATTTAATCTCATACTTTTAAAGATAATTTTCAGATTTTTTTTTTTTTAGGAAGTAATTTACTACTTGTCATTTTTTTTTTTTTTTTTTTACCCAACTTGTCAAACCTTTTTACCCAATTACACTGTTACCAAATTAACATATGGGTTTGATTCCTTTAGAAACCTTCAACTCATTGAATTTCTTGGAAATTAAGTTTCTTAATTTGGCCTTTTAGCATATTTGATTCCATTAATCTTTAAATGCAATCAAACTGTATATTACGTTTTTCCCAATTTTTATCGTATGAAACTGGATCTTTCTAGATTTAACTCTGTTGACTGCTCTTTGGGGCTCTACTAGTTCTGCACAAATGGAGGTTAGATTATGTCTTCCCTGCCTCTGTTTGATTTACTGACCTTTTCTAGCAACATTAAGGAATCAATGATTCTTTTAATGCAATAAATTTTATTATTTTTTTCTTACAGCGATTCAATGCCTTCAAACACCATTGGTCTGAGAATCGGGTCCCAGTTATTTTGGAAGCAAACCATTCTTCATTGGATCAGTTAGATCCTTCTTCCAATCGCCTGTTAGCTTCATATGACTACAAAGACATGGAAGGCTTAACTCAGGTATGTCATTTTTTATAAGCACTTATATTATTTAACAATAATAAATGAAGTCAATTATTTTTTCATTATCTTTACACCAACCTCTTTTTGTCCTTATCAAAAAACGTCTTTCTTTATATCTATAAATATGATCATGTTGGAAAGTATAAGGAATAATCTTTAGTAATACAAGTTCTGAAATTACAGTTAATAATCAATTTGAGTTTCATAGTATTTCGCAGAAAAAAAATGTAATTATGGAGTTATAAAAAAAAGCATCACTTTTTTGCTTTTTGCAATTACTTATTGTGATTTCTTTTCTATTGAAATTTTTTCAGACAAAATGTTTTAAGTATTAATCTGCAGAAGTCATTCAAAATGTTGATTCTTTTGTTTTAAGTAGGTACTTCCACCCATTTTCAATACCTAAATTTAAATTTTAAAAATAAATAGGTTATCTTCAAGCTTTAAAATTAGCTTTAATTGAAAGCCAAGAGATTAAATTTTAATTTCAGAAAGAAAGATACACTGGTGTATTTTAAACTGAAATTATATTGATTTTAATCTAATTTTTTTTTCTGAATTGAAAAAATAAAATTTAAATTTCCCACCATTTTTGATTGATCGACACAGTACATAAACAGTAGCCAAATTTCTGTTTTAAAAATCTTACAAAAATAAAATATACCTAGCTGACAAGTCATTTAAGTCAATTTTTGAAATTCAAACTTACTTTATCTGATTTCAATCAAGTAATAATTGCTTACTGCCGGAAATTTACAATAAAAAAACTTTTTAACTCCGGTAGCTCTCTTTTATCTGCGTTATTGGGGTGATGAAAGATATGACAGCTGGAATTTGTCAAGAATGCTAAAAGGGTGGCGTCGAAATGTGCCAAAATTTCAATTAGGTTAAAACATAAAATTTTCAAATTTAATTCCCTTTTTTTTCTTTTTTTTTTTTCTTTTTTTTTAACTAAATGATAAATCAATATTTTCAGCAATTATATAATATTTTATAGAATTTTAGTTTAGATTTAGAGCCAGACATTTGAATATGTTTTCTGAATAAATAAAAATTTAAATTTCTTTTAAAATAATTTTAATTTAATAAGAAAGAATGAAATTGAAATAACCAAAGTAAATTATATTATGTTATTTATTAATAAGTTATCATTAAGTTTAAGGCATGGTAAAAATATCAAATTTAATTTTTATGGAAACATTTTATGATTCCTATGGAACATCGTACATAATCAAAATGAACATATTTACACACAAAAAAAATTTTTTTTAATTTCTGCAAAACGATTTTTATTAAACTTTTCAATTTTAGATAGGCAATCTAATCATCAGTTCTTAACTAAGTTTACTCGCAATCAATATTTTTAAAATTTTATATATAATTTAATAATAATAATAAAAATGAAAACAATTCTTTTAAAATTTTATTATTAATCAAAAAAATGTTTTTTCTTCGGAGTATAATGTCCTCAATAGTTATTATTTATTCCAGCAATTAAAAGCTTATCAAATTAAATTATATCAGTTTTATTGCATTTTTTATTTTACTCTTTGGAGAAGGTTTTTGGATAATGATTGCAAACTTAAAAAAATAAATGTTTTCTATTCCCCAATGAGTCCTGCGTTGAACTAATAAAACAAATATTAGTTATAAGTATAAAATTTATTAAGATTTTATGAATTTATGTAGAGTAGGGGTAACAGAGGTTAAAAATAAATATTTTTATCAAGATTTAAAAAAAAATAATAATTTCAAAAATAATTTCATTCATTTGTGAATGAGTACTGAAAATTTCATTAAAATTCGACAATTATTTGATTTTTGCAAGAATTTCCAAATTAATGTGTTTGTCACCGAAAAAAGTGGGTAATGCAATCATTACGTTTCCATTGTAAAACAGTCGTAACGTTTCTTAACAGCTAACTCAAATCAAAACAAAACTTTCTGACAAAATTTCGAATGTTAGAAAGGATTAAAAAATTTAAAAAAATAATTAAAAATTACTTATCTTTCCTCTTAAAAATATATAAAAATTTTGAAGGAAAAAGTTTGTTTTATTAAATTTGGGACCTTTTTTTTATTCATACTATGCTGTTTTGTTAGCGATTTGACCGGAGGTACCTAGTTTTAAGTGATTATATTAAAATTATTTTTTTATAGAATTCTATTGATTTTTATCAGTGATTTTTATTTTATCATTAAATGGTTAAATATTTACATCTAAATAAATCAAGATTGAAAAATGTATAAAAATTTCTTTGAATTATCTTTTATGATTTTTTTAACATTAGAATTGTCTTCAGGAATCTAAATGTTTACAAACCTATTTAAATGACTTGTGTAAGGATTCTTTCATTGTTTTTATGAAGTATTTAATGATTATTGTCACACGACTACCAATATATTTGCAGCAAAATCATTTGATAAAATTGGTTTGAAAACCTTTTGTACATTAATTTGTAGAAAAACGAGTTCTTGCAACCATTTACATTTTGTATTTAATTCATTTAGGTCAGTTTTCTTTCATGTTCTTGTTTTATTGTATGTTTATATTATTAAAAAGTAGATTGGAATTGGATAAAGGGAATTTGTATTTAATTAAATTTGCAGTTATTCTGCCAAAAGTTTTGAATTATACAATTATTAAAGACAAACTGTTGGTTTTTCATGTTTGTAATCTAAATGTCAATAATTACTTAAAGGTTTCTGATTATCCTGGTGGAGTAGCTGTGATTTATGGTGGCAATAGTCGGCTGGTAAGTACACAACAAATTAATGCTTTAATGAGTTTTTTCTTTTATTTTTTATTTATTTATTTATTTTAACTGTCTTCATAGATTCTAATTGCTATTCCAGTAAAATTAGTAATTTATCACAACCCAAATGGATATCATATTCATTCTTCTCTCTCTTTTGCTGTTAAAGCTTTTTTGACTGCATTGTGAAAAGCACAATCCTCTCTGTTAGTTTTATGTCTTGAACAGGTCACCTTTTGGGTAAGGTAGAGTAACTTTCATCCACTTTTTTGGCAGGGTACAAATTACAATCAAGACTTGTATGTTTAAAATAAACCTTGCATGTCTAATTAATAAACCAAAAAAATATACAAAAATTACCGAAAATAATTTGACAGTAACTAATATCATATGCTATTTGATTTGGTCAGGTATACTCAATGTTTCTGCCATTATACTTTAGTCTTCTTCAGTTGTCTTTTGTATTCAGTAAAACCTTTCTGAAAATTTGAACCTGAGAAGATTACTAAGTATGATACACACCTGAAGAAAGCCAATGAGTACAACAGCTAAAGTGTTAACTGTATGAAAACAAAGAGGAGTATACTAATCAAAATGTAAAAATATAATAATTGCTCATCTCAAAATTTCCAACATAATTTTGTTTAATTAACATATTGACTTATTAATTTTTGATTAGTGGAATTTATTTCAAGTTCATTATAGTTACTTTCAAACCTGTTTTTATTGGTGTCAGAGTAATTAAGATTTATACAAAAATTCTCATATATAAAACTACATGTGAAATGTCATGATGTATTTTCAGCATTTGTTTGCATTGGACCAGAGGGACCAGCTCATCAAAGGTGTGATGGAAGCTGCAGCTAATTACATTGGCATTTCTGTTAAACATAGAAAAGATCCAATCAGTTTTGAACAGTTTCTCTCACACAGACTCGGCAAGTTTAGGTAAGATTTTTTTTTCTTTTAAATTGAAAAGAAAAAAAAATTCTGGAACTTTACTTGGAGTTATTAATGCCATAAATTTTTCCACTTCTATTTTTTCTGTTTTATTTCTCTATCTTTTTGCCTTCTCTTTCTACACTGTTTCTTTTTATTTTTATGTAAAAAGATATTTTTATTTGTTGCATGCATATGATCAAGTGATTCTACAACTAAAACTTTGGTTAGGATATCAATAAAGAAATTAATGCAACAATTCATTAGAGTTTAATATTTTAAAGATGAATTTCATTTAATTGTAAATTTGTTGCAGTTGCCAAAAAATGTCTCTGTTAATAGAATTATCTGTATGGAATTGAAATATCCCAGTTGATTATGTTAGCTGTTACTTTTGTTTGCTGTTTTGTTTCCTTCCTTACAAATTTTCAGCTGAATAAAACTAGAAAATTGGTCAAAATGTGACAGTAATACAGAGTAGAAATAGTATGTTAGCGCTTTTATGGGAGTTACTTTTCTGATAGATATTTTGCTATAGAAGTGTTGATATTCTTTGAATCTCCTTGTATATAAGCAATACAAAACATTCTTAGAATAATTAAGAATTAGCAAATTATGACATTGTATATTCTGTGACAAGAAAGATTGTTGTAATGTCCTTTTGGAAAACAGAATTTGGTCTTCAGATGGTTAAATCTCATCTAAAGTGATTTAATATTTTTGATATAAGCTATATAAATTGTTATATTTTATAAATCAAAACCCATTTTAATTTAAATATGTTACTTTTCTTTTTATTTAACAGCACTGATGAAGCTTTAACTTCATATTCAGAATTTGTGGTGCAGAAAATTAGTCCTCGTCATTCTGACAGTGTGCGAAGGATATTGTGTCTCACTGAGACATGTCTAGTTGAACGGGACCCAGCCACTTACAATGTGGTTACCTGTAAGCCTCTCTGTGATGTAAGTTTGATTATATATTTGGCACCCATCTATTCTCTACAGAAGAATGTTTCCTGCTTTACTAGAAGGGGTAAAGAAAGTCTTTATACTTAATAAAAACACCATTGCTTGAAATTTATTTCCCATGGAGAAGAGTTTCTGTTTTATTTAATTTTTGACTTGGATTCAACTTTAGTATAAAAGCTTCAAGAAAATTTAAAAAAAATCAATCTGGTTATTTTGGCATTTAACTTACTCTTATTATAATTGCAAGTCGATTGCAATTTGTGAAGTGCACTAATTTGAAAAATCAGTTATCTTTTTGGTTCTGAAAATGGAGATTTCGATAAACATATTTAATTTCTCCAATGTCACTCTTACAGATATGGAAAAAAAGAACTTCTTTTTAGGGGGTTGAATTTTGTATTCTATCTTTGAAAGTAAGTAAAGAGCAAATTTTTGCTGAGTTTGAACTTTTGTTCTCTTATTTGAATTTGCATAAACTTTTCTCTTGATAAGTTTTCACTATGCAAAACTAGATTATTTGAATTATCTTGTAAATTTTCATCTCTCTCTGCTGATCTGTATTTTCTTGCTTGACAGAATGTCCACTTTCAGAACATCAAGTTGTTAAAAATCAAAAGTAATATTTATTTCACTAAATCTGGTAATGCCTTGGGTGTGGTCATTTAGAACAGTCAAGAATATATTGATGAAATGGAATTCATCCTATGTGATTCTTCAAAATTTTGAAATAACATCAAATAACTTATTGAAATAAGTGCATGCATAAATTACTTTTTCAGAGAAAACGCTAATATTTTGATGTGCTTTTTGTTGTTTTGCTATGGTTAGTTAATTTTAAATGCTAGTTGATGAGGTTTATGCATCAAGAAAAGTTGCTTAATGGTTGCAAGTATATTTTATCTCCTGTCTTTGTTATTTGTGAGGAAGAAATGAAAAAAACTTAGTGGGCTTTAAAAAATTATGAGAGAGGTGTTTCATCAGATAAGGTTACTTTTGATTGGTAACTAGATGGAATAGCAGTAATGATCGTGGGATATGAACAAAACACTATTTGACTACTGATGGATTATTGGGACCAGAAAGAGGAAATACTGGTGCTTTTCCCCAGATGAAGCTCGAATGGCAAGTAAAGGACGAAGATTGTATTAAATCCTATTCTAATTTAACACTGATACCTCTCGACCCATTGGGCAATGTATTGTACAATATACTTTATTTCACAGATTTTGTAGTTGCTAATTAACAAAGGTATCATTGACAACCTTGCATCAGTGACTACATCTCAGCTGGGATTGAAAATGCTGCCATTGGGCTGTGGAAGAACTCTTGAACAGATAGTCAAGTTTGTGTGTGGAGGAAACCTTGTGGGGTTATGGATCAAGCAAAGTGTTAGCCAAGTTGGTGATGACTCTGGTGTGGAGTGTCCTCCACTGGCATTTACAGGTACCAATAATAAAGTCTGTACCTGTCTTGATACTTGTGCCATACACAAGTTTTGTTGCAGACTGTTGTACCTTTTTTATACTCACTCTGTTCATGGTGGTGATTCTTTGTTCCAGTAAAAAGACAACCTAATCCTCTTCTCTTATCCTCCATGTATGGGTACACATGAAACTAGTTCTAGGAATACTTCGTTGACTGCTAGGTGCTACATTGACACCTGCACTACCAGATTTATGTCGTTAATCATGTCTGGGAATGTTACAGATCTCAAATTCTCTCTAGTCACACACACAACTCAATTATGGACAGTTCTGGAATGTGGCTGAGTGTACTCCTGCACTTTAGGAAACTCCTTACCACCTTGTGTTATTCAAGTAAAATGACAAGCTATATATCTTTCAGAAACTATTCTTGATTTTTGCTGAATAAACAAAAATAATTAAATAAATTTATCCTCCTCCTCTGCAAAAAAATATTCAGAGTTTAATATTTTATTTATTTAGATATTTGCAATAATTCGACACAATGACAACCCACAAAAGTTCAGTGTAGAATATGTGAAAGGAGCTGTTAGAACATATCAGTCTACAGAAAGGTAAGATGTCAAAAAAAATTTTGTTGTAAAGTGTCTCATCACATAAGACTTTTGTTTTGTGGAGTGATTCTTTATGGAATTATTAGGTTCTATTAAGAATGTATGTGAAATAGTGAATAGTTTTTGGAAGTTGTGCTGGAATTTTTTCTTTTTTAACAACATTCAAATTGATGGTATAATATTTGACCAGTTGGCTTCCCTGCACAGCCTTGATAGTTGAATAATAAATGATGGCAAACATGCTTCTAGTACTCATGGATTGTGAAATGTAGCCTGGAAATTCACTTGACCTCAGTCCCACCAAGAAGTTTAAAGCTCTTACAAAAAAGTATGTTGGAAATGTTCCCTTGGACTTGCTCAAAAAAAAAAAAATTTTTTTTTGATTGTATTTGAAGAGTGATTCAAAGACAAATAACAAATGTTCAGAAACCACCTCCACATGTTTAAAAGGGTGGTTTGAAAATCAATTAAAAAAAAATTTCCCCCCTTTACTCATTTGGTAGTACAAAATCAAATTTAAAAATAAAAAATCCATCCTGCTGTGAAAAATTGTCTACCTATTTAAATAATGTATGGTCCAACTATGTATCGTACCTACACAGAATTAAAAAGTGACATGCCTTGACACCAGGCTACTTTGCTCCCTTTTGCAACCTAAATCTGCAACTTCATAGTTCAACCTAATTTTCATTTTTGATTAAACAATATTGACACCCCTACAGGCATATTCCCCAACTACCATACCTTCATTTTTTAAATAAATCATTTTCACCATTTTAAAATGTCACCTGAAGAAGAATAGTATTGATCTGAATCATGAAATATTTTGTGCAGTGATATAATGCTTTTATAAACCATTGTAATAACAAAATTACAATATTACTCTTTACTCTGTATCGAAAAGTAAATGCATGAACAGTAGGTTTTAATCTACCTGTTCTTTCACTTCTTTATTATATATATATATATATATATATATATATATATATTAAAAAAGGATTAATTCAAAGATGTTGAATGGCCATTTCGATATGAAGATCCCCATGGGGGACGACACATCACCTCAGCAACAGAAAAAACCTTTCAGAAACTGGAGAAAAATTAGTCTACTTTTCCTTTTTAAAAAGATTGCAAAGAAATTAAAAAATAAATAAATAATAAAATAAAATAAAATAAAAATACAGGAAAAGAAAAAGATAGAATAAAATCAAATAAATAAGAAAAGAAAAAAATTGACATTGTCTGGGTTCGCAAAAAAAAGGGAGAATGTAACTAAAAATTAACAGACAGCCGTGTTAAATCGACCTAAGTTTAAGCAACACGGAAGAAAGGTGGTAAGAAGGAAGGGAGGGAAAAAGAAAGAAACTAAAGAAAAATAATTTTTTTAAATATTACAGACGCTGGACAAATTCAAAAACCTAATTTCCCCAAAATGTTGAAGTATTAGAAAAAGGCCTTTACTTAAAAAGGCATAATTATTAATAAAAGGGAATAAAAAGATATAGGATTTAAAATAAAATTATTTTTTAAAAAATTAGGTCATTTGAAATTAAACTAAATAAAGACAACACTAGGTAAAAAAAAAAAAAATTACAATTATTATATACATACCTATAGAAATACACACATACATACATATATATACACACACAATTCTACGAATAAGAATACATATATACATACACATACACACAATTTATTACACACTTATATAGAGATATATATATACACATACACTTTTATTGAGACACTTTTTTTATGTATCTGTCTTGTTCTTAATTTAAAATATCTTTTTATTTTTAGAGATGCCTTATTAGCATCCCTGTTGGATGGTGTGCGTGCCTCAGGAAATCGAGATGTTTGTGTGAAAATGACACATACTAAGCGAGGATATCGACTTGGTAAAATTGGTTTACATTTTTGGATGTTAATTTTATTTTGCGAACGTCTGACAATATTGATTAGATATTTAAGATGATTATGGAGTATAAGGATTTTTAAGATTCTCAAGTTGATTACTAGAAAGAAGGTTCATTCCAAGTGATTGCTATTTTTGTAGAGATAAGTTTCAAAAGACTGTTACTTTAAACTGTTGGTTTTTTTTTTGTTTTTTTGGTTTTTTTTAATCATATCACCCCGAGCAAGGTGGTAACGCCACTGATGTGCAGGGGGCTACATAGGAGTGAAAAGATTGGAAAAGAGAAAACCGGAAACCACATCCTAAACAGGAAACAAGGGATGAGCCTCTTAACCTGTTCAATCTGAGCTAGAGATTCTGTTCTTGACTTACTATCTTTTATCTATATGAAATTGTATATTTGAGTACTCATGCAGAAGTCTCTCATTGACACTCTGGTCAAGAGGTTTTATATATATATAGATAGATAGATATATTAATAGTGCTGGCACATGCAGCACAGTTGGCTTGAGTTGGCACCAATTTGTAGTGTTTAAACCATAGATAAATAAATTGATACTATAACCAGGTTGTAAAAATTAAAAAACATAAATTTTAATGGAATATATTAAAATTTGCTAAAAGTTTTTTTTTTTTTTTCTGCTCCCTACACATTCAGGTCCTTTCACTGTCCCGGTGGATGAAGAAGTGGAAAGTCAACATTTGAGATTCATTCAATGTTGTCCTCGTAAGTTTGATATTTATTCCTTTTTGGGCCACACTTCATTGTCTTTGAACTGGCCACCTTGTTACAGGCCCCACCATGTTACTGAGAGCTGCAGCAACTGAAGATTTTTGAATTTTGAAGTATTTTATGAAAGAGATTTAAAAGATTAAATCTTGTTTACAATTTTGAAGATTCATTATGATTCAGAGATTTTCAAGCAAACAAGCTTTTATTGTTTCACAAGACTTGTTAATAAGACTAAAAATATGAGCAAATTTGCAATTTTTTTCCCATAAGTTAGCACCTTGAAGTTCAAGAATTCAGATAAAATTTAAGAGTAACTGAACCTTTTAGAAGCTAAATATCTGGAGCAAAATGTTTTCCTTATCCTGTTTGAGCATAAGAAAAGCAAGTGTTATGCAACCCATTGTTCTATTTTCTCAATTTTGTTTTTAAGGTTTATTAAAAAAAAAAAAAAAAAAAAAAGGTACTGCAGTTTCACAATAAAGAGCTGACTAAATTTGATAAATACTTTTCAGATTTCTTTAGTGTTTTCAAAAGATGTTGAAAACATTTGCATCAGTCTGACATAGCCCATTATATATATAATTACTTAAATACTTTTATTATCAAATAATTATGCTGAAACATTTATCAAGAAACTTGACACTTTTTTTTTTTTATTTTATCTCCAGCTTCTATGACTCATGATGAAGCTGTGCAACGATTTAACTGTAATATATCTTACAGTGGACTGATACATGCAGTGACACAAGATGTAAGTAACATCTTTTTATTGTCAATATAGTTGAGGTTGAAAGGCACATAATCAAACTATTAGTTTTAATGGTAACTATATTTCTGTAACACGAGATAGACATTAAAATTTAAAAGATTATAGTTTACCATCTGACTTTTTTAATTTTAAAATTTGTAAATAATTGTATTTAAATTGGTTTTTGTAAACATTTTGTATTACAAAAGATAAAAATTCCCAATCATGAATGGGTTTGAAAATATTGGAGACAATGAAAATCATAGTAGGATAAATGTGATTCATAAATGAACTACACGCAATTTTTTTTCTGTCATAGCTGTTTGTTAATGCAAATTAAAATATTGAAGGCATAATGGAATATATAGATGTCATCAGGTCAAAGAATTTTGTAACTCAACACAATAACTTCACAACTTACAAAAAAAACATGCATTCGCCAACCAAATTTAATCAAATTGGTACTAGAAGGCAGTGGCAAGTGTCAATCAGGTTATAACTAAAATGTATCATCAAAAATAGAAACTTGTGTTCAACTTAACAGGGGTAGATGAATGAAAGAGTTTATTGATGCCTACATATAAATACTTAAGCTGAATATACCATCATTGTCCCATGATAGGGCTTTGAGGAGAATGGGGAGCAAGGATAATGAAAGAAAAATATATATAATAAGGCATCAAAGAAAATGAAAAAATCTCTCCTATCTGAATCAAGTTTTGACAGCAAATCAGAATTTCATAGTGACTTCCCCTCAATATATAGTAATGGAGTCACTTAAAGAAACACCTACTACAAAACTATCACCATTTATAATTAAATAATCTTATCAAGCAACTTCCAAACCCATTCATTCTGATGGAAGACTTTACTAGTCATAATGAGATATGGGGTAGTAGAGAAACAAACCGAAGAAGCAAAATCATAGAATCTATAATTGAATAAAAACAGTTGTGCCTATTTAACAAGAAAAAACACATCTTCATTCAGGAACAGGTACTTACACTGCTATAAACTTCACGATTTGCAAACCTACCATACTCCCTGATTATGACTGGAAAGTTTATGAAGATAACTGTGGAAGTGACCACTTCCCTATAATATTGGAGAATCATACATCCCAACCTGAAGTACAACCATTATGTTGGAATTTTAAAAAAAAGCTAACTGGGAAAAATTCCGGCAGCTATGCCAGAGCAAATTAATCCCCAAGTTAAACAACAAAAAAATGAACCCCACTACATTCTTTACTGAAACATTACTTACAATAGAAAATGAAAGTATACCCAAAACATCACCTTCCATAAAAAAAGTAAGCCTTGGTTTGATACTGAATGCAGAAAGGCTGTAAAGATATGATGAGCAGCTCTAAAAACATTTCAAAAACAACCTACAAAAGAAAACCTAAACACATTCAAGAACTGCAGAGCTAAAGCCCGCCGAATATTTAAAGAAGCCAAAAGAACTTGGAGACAATACATATCCAAAATAAACATCTGCACAAAAAGCAAAACTATATGGAAAATGATAAAGAAAATATTTGGCAAAAATAGTACCCCACTAAAGTATCTTATACATAATAACCAAAAAGCTACAAACAAAAAAGAAATAGCAAACCTTTTGGCAGGGATTTTTGAAGTAAACTCCTCCTCCAAAAACATTCATTACAAATTTCAGAAGATCAAAGAAAGAGAAGAAAAAAAAACCAAATCAATTTCCAAACAAATATTTCCCAAGATTATAATCAGCTCTTCACAATGAACGAATTTCAAGATTCCATATCAAAGGCCCATAAACCAGCCATAGGCTCAGATGATACACATTATGAACTGCTAAGGAACCTCCCCAAAATATCAAGGGAGTATCTACTATCCATCTATAATGATATATGGACAACAGGCAACATCCCCAAACTATGGAAACAGGCTATCATAGTTTTCATAGCCAAAAATCAAAACAGCTCGGATCCAACAAACTACAGACCTATCGCCCTGACAAGTTGCACCTGTAAAATCCTGGAAAGAATGATAGATGATAGACTAACATGGTACCTAGAAAAAACAAATTACAAATATTCAATCTTGGTTCTGGAAAAACAGATGTGTAATCGACCAACTAGTCTGGCTGGAAACCTTTATCTGAAATGCCTTCATCAAAAAGGAACATCTAACTGTCCTGCCATTTTCTTTGATCTTGAAAAGTGTATGATACAACTTGGAGATATATCACCTGGATTGAAAGGAAGATTATCCCAATTCATAAACAATTTTCTAATGGACAGGAATTTCAAGACACGGATAGGTAACACAGTCTTAGACACGTAGATCCAGGAGATGGGTGTCCCACAAGGAAGCATATTATCCGTAATACTGTTTAGTATAAAAATCAATAATATTGTAAAATCCCTTAAACTTGGCATTGAAGGATCCTTATATGTGGATGATTTCTTGATCTGTTATTCATCCAAAAACATGAACATAATCGAGTGACAATTACAACAGTGCCTGAATAAAATAATTTAGTGGACAGTTGGGAAGGGATTTAAAATATCTTGGACCATAACTAAATGTGTGCATTTTTGTCAAATACGAAAAATGCACTGTGACCCAGTTTTAAAATTGGACGGTGTAGAAATTTCTATTGTACAGCACCATAAATTCATTAAGAATGAATATATCAAAAAAAAAAGTCTCTCACATATTTCAAAACAGTAATACAAATATCTTGAATAAATGGCAAGAGATGGAATAACCAAATAATAAATTGTACAAAACCAAATAAGGCACCATAATGCCAGACTTTCCTGAATAGAAGAAATAGTCTTAGCAAGAATCAGAATTGGTCATACCAATATCACACATTCATTTCTTCTTAAAAAAAAAAAAAAATGAGGATTCTCCTAAATGAGTAAGTATGCCAGGAGACTCAAGCAGTAAAACATTTTGATGGACTGTGTTGAATTTGCCTCTATCTGAAAACCCCTTTTATAAGGTGAATAGCCTTAAAGAACTTTTTAAAAATGTGATTGAAGAAAAAACATTTTGACCTACTTGAGGAAAAGTAAATTGTATGCCAAAATTTAATCCAGACAACTTCAACTATAAATGATCTATACAATCAGTTTTTACTTATATTTCACAAATTTTAAAACTTACTAAGATATTATTGAATAAAAATCTAATTTTCGGCATCAAATGACCCAAGAGGGTCAATATGCTGGTAAAACAAACCAACCAACCTAACCAAATCACTACCTACAAATATTTGCTGTAATATAATTCTCAATAATGTGTCCTTTCTATTTTATGACATCAGGGTCTTTTTGCTGAAAACAAAGAAAAGCTGATCAATGCCGCATTATCTGGCCTACTTGAACGAGAAGGAGATCAAAACAATATTTCTTTAGAGGCACTTGAAAGTCAATTCCATGCCCTGCGACGACTGGTGGCTTCCAAAGCCGGATTCCAAGCATTCACCAGTCTACCAAAGTGAGTATTTTTATTTTTTTTTTAATTGATGTCACTTTTGAGGAGAGAAAAGAAAAAAATATTTGTACATTTAAAAAAAAAACTGATTTTATTTTTAAGTTTTATGATTCTTTTGATAAAGCTTGTGACACAAAATGAATATTTTTTTGCTTTAATTTTCATTGTTTTTTATTTATTTATTTTTGTAATCATATTGCCCCAAGCAAGGCATTTTACTGCCACTGTTTTGCAGGAGGTTACATAGGAGGAAAGTTATGAGAAAGTGTGACAGGTTATAGGGGGTCTCAGGAAGTGGGTAGAAGAAAGATGAGACTACTGTTGAGAGTGGAGTGAATGGAGAAAGAAGCATAAGAGAGAGGATGCAGGTTAGTGAGATAGGAGATGACTGTTGATTTCACATTTAAATTTTTAAAGATTGAGGATTTGCCTCTTTGGTTTATATTTTTGTGTTAGTCTCTACATAGTAATTTTAAAAGAAATATTACTAAAATATTTCTTGCTTTAAAAATTTGAACTTTATTTACCATAAATTCACTAAAAACTATGATAAAATATTGATAAGAGAAGAATCTTGATTGTGAAACTCTTATCAGTTATGCATCTGAACATACGGTAGTAGTTTTTATAACCTAGTTATTCCTAAATTGAGACTAAACATTTTGCATAGGATTGTGCATTTTTTATAGGGAGAAGGTTTATAAACTATTTCTAGAGTCGAATGAACAAAGCAGGACGTATTCATATTCATTTGAGATATGGCTACAACATGATATTAGAATCACTTCTAAAGTAAGAATTAAAAAAAAAAAAACTTAGTTTGGCATCTAGCTGAAAAACAATATAAATGCTATTTTTCTACTGTTGCTAGACAAATAAGAAGAAAAAAATGTTTCTATATAATTATTATTCATTTCTTTTTATGGAATTATCGAACCTTAATCAAGACTAGCAGTATAGCCCATCGTTGCTCGGGTGTAATGAAAGCTTTAAGATTAATCCATGGTCCTGGAGCTCAGACTCTTTGGACGTTGACATGAAAGACTAAAAAGCAATAGTTGTTTCCAGTTAAAGTGAAACCGTAGACTGAAAGAAAAATGAATGGATGTAAGTGAAATTTTGATTTCCTGGTATCAATATCAAATAAGTTGTTTTCGTCGTAAACTGAATTTTGAAGGCTAAATAAGTCCTCTGAGTAAATGGTATGATGGCTGAGACTAAGAACTACAATTATACCTACTTAGAGCCAAACCTGAAGCAAAAACTAAAATAAAATGGCTGAAAAAAATACAGACATACAGGCAGATAAACAGACACACACACACACACACACACACACACACACACACACACACACACACACACACACACACACACACACACAAACATCTTGCCTTTTATATATATATTATCGATTTTCTGCACTATTGTAAGAACTGCAACCTTGAAACTTCTGATTATTGTTTCTTATGTCTTTATCTATGAGTGCATTAAACTTGATTAAAATCGGACCACTCCTTCTATAACCCGATTTTTTTCAATTATCGATTTTCAATATTTATCGGGGGTACCTCGACACAAAACTTGGCTATGAACACTTGCAGACGCTTATAGTACAACTGTGTAAATTTTCAAGAAAACCGGTACAGCTGTTTTGGAGTCTATAGGTAACAGATACACACACAGACAAAGTTCCATTTATAAATAAGTTTAGATGACTGGCAATAAAACACTACAGGGAAGCTTTTATTTAATACTATCTCCAGTTGTACTAATGTAAACGTAATACTAGTCTTTGTTGCCTAAATTGAAACTTTCAGACTTTGTTCACTAATATACTTTTCGGTGACTATTTCCATGCTATAAGATATATGGCCTTTTAGCATCACTGCACTTTTTTTTACCTCATCATCCTCCCTTTCTATTTAAGCATATATCTATTATTTTAAAAGTGCTGAATCTCATTTTTGGAGTGTTGTTTGAAATTTTTGATGACTTAGAAAATTAATAAGACATTGGAGCAAAGATAACATTTCATTATGCTTTGAGTTCAAATTCACAATATTAACAGTGGAGTCACCTTCAGGACAGACTGTGTATCATTCATTCCCAAACCTACCTTTTGGTGATCTGGATCTCCAAGATGACTATGAAATCTTGAGAACAGCTGTGACGGCTCATTTGAAAATAAATACTTTGTCATTGAGCACAAAGCTGGGGCTAGCCTATCCAATGACCAGAAGACATTTACATGTCGGCAAAGTGAAGAAAATGCAGACACATAGTACTTTGTTATTTAACGGATTCACACTTGCTGCAATTTGTTTTTTGAGAAAAAGGTACTACCTTTCTCCTTGATAATCTGTTTACTGTTAAGTGTGTTTTGCATTATAAATGTTGCTTTCCTTGTAGAAACAAACTTGCTTCATTTTAACTTCCTAAAACAAATTTTCATCCTCCCATCCCCCCAAAAATGATTTAGTTTTATTGCTCTAATAGAATAATCTAGCCTCTTCCAACTTAGATCACCTCAGTAAAATTCTTTTGACCTGACTTTTTTTTATTGTTTTTTTTAATTTTTTTTTTAATTATTTTTTTTTTATTTCAGGATGAGGGAACGTGTTGGAGTAAAAGTTGTAAAAGCACTGAAGCGTCAAGATGATGCTGTCACCCATGCTGCTGTAGATATGTTGTGTGCATTAATGCAGGTAAGACATGTCATCAGGTGATTCAGCCCATTTACATTGCAAAAACATTTCTATCAATACACTGAGAGTCAAAATTAAGTAGGCTGTTATGTTTTATGAAGAGAGAATATACGTGAGAAGCAATTTATGCATAATATTTATGGCACGGGCCAGAAAATACAATGTCACCTTTTTTCACAAAACTGCTGCTGATAAAATGTGGGATAATTTTAAAAACAAAAGTAATTAGAAAGTTGAATAAGTGGCTAACTCTCATTCACTTTTTTATCACTTTTGTTTTTAAAATTAAGCCGGTTAATCAGCTCGATACATTGGACATCGAAATTAAAGCTTAGCACTTTTGTATCTTTCTTGATTTAATGTAAACCAGTATTTTTTGTATATAGAGGACTGCTTCCATCAATCTTATTAGCCTTCACCATTTTTATCTCAAACATAATACTCTTTCCACAATTACTGTCAGTACATCAGCAGTTGACCTGGAGAAACTTGATTAGTGCCTCTAAAAGTTTGCCAAAAAAGGCTAATAGGCTGAAGGGTCAGATGACTCGTCAGAGTTCTTAAAAACTGGATCAACAGAATGACTTCCAGCACTCAGGAAAGCAGGAGGTAGCAAGGCATTATACAGTTTAGTGAGAACAGGAGCCAATTCAAAGGCACACTTCTTAACTATTACAGGGATAACGTCAGGTCTACATATAGCCCCCAACAGTGATCATAGCTGGCAGTTACCAGTAATGTCACTTCATGAGTTGAGTCTCATCAAAGAAACAATATTGTAGCCCTATGACCTGTATAGGTCTTCAAGTTCCTTCAGACCACCATGGTTACGATCTAGCTGACCTCACTTGTTAACGCATCATTTGTCGCTGGTATTGTGATGGTAACATGGTTCCATTCAACTTAGCTGGCGTTTGTCTGTTCGTGATCATTATTTCCTCTGCCACATCGTGTTTTTGATCGCAGAGGGTAAGGAGATTGCTGATGAAGCAAACTGAAGACTGGTCTGACAGCTGGAAGTTACACACAAAAAAAAATTCTTTGGAATAAAGAATTAACTTTGGTTAAAAATGTAACAATGATTTGGTTTATATATGATTTATTGTATGCAACAGTTTTAACCCTTCCCACTTCAAATTAAATGACACTGGAATCCTCTTTGAACTTTGCAGCTTGTTTTAGCAGTAACGTAAATTTTTAAGTTCTGGTCTCAGGGCCAGAACAAGATCTTGGTCAGGAAGTCTTTGCAAACTATATGGATTCCAGTGGCAATAGTGTGTGGACTCTCCATGTATCTCTGTTAGCTGTCCAAAATCTCCAGCTTATCTGGAGTCCTTATATTCTCAAAATATATTTACTCAAGTGATTTCCAAATTTGGGGTGGTCCAGCTCCCTTTTTGAGTGTGGTCAGTGGAATCAAGCCGTGTTTTAACTCCAACTCCCTTTACATCTCATCTTTTACTACTGTTATATATGGCCAATGCTAACATCTCTTTTCCTTCTTCCACTTTCTTAGCTTCAGATGCTGTAGGTAAAAACAAAAGGGTCATTAATCTTTTATCATCTTGTCCCATGCTGATTGTTTCCAGGCCACTAAAGTTATGGGTGGGAAAGAAAATTATACCCAGTCTGAAAAGTTTATCACCAAGAGCCACACAGCTCTCTTTGTCCATGGTTACTCAAAATAGTAATTCTAATTTCCTTTATCAACAATGTTTTCTTCTATTTGACATCATTGAGGATACAGTTAATGGTCTCCTTATCAACAAAAAGTGGGAAGGACAGGTAGTCTTGATTTTGCTTAATCTGTCTAGTTAACTCTTGGTTCAATTCACCTTGGAATTATTTTAAAACATGATTTTTCTACACATTTCATTTTTAATTTAACTTTTCAATACATCTTCCTGTGAATATCAACAATTATTATTCAGTCTTGTAGACTCTTTCCTCTTTCTCCTTTCTTTCCCTTTATATTTTGATTAATCTTCAGCAATTCCAGTGTCATGCACATGATTTGTGGTGATCTAGGTTAAAGATGATTGCAGAAACCATGGAAGGGTTTAATATGCATATCACTCAACAGAGATTCAGTTCTAAGGGAGAAGTTAAGCAGTGATACTCCAGATGAGTAGAGATTAGAGTTTGAGGAGAATTTATGGGCAAAGCATTCAGCTTTATTGTAATATATTTCTGTGACCTACAGAAATGATTTCACTCAAAGGCAGAAATGTAATGTATTTGTGTGACCTGACAAATAGTGTCAGAAACAATGACCAACAAAAGTGTGTTGTCTCAAGGCAGCTGGCTTAAAGGCAATAATCAGTGAAAATGATTAATAGATGTACCTATCCATAAACGACACAACTAAGTGAAATTTAGGAAATTTCAATTTATATAAGAGGGGGGTGAGCAAAATGCAGAACATGGAGAGGACTCTGAGATAGTGCAAAAAAGACAACTCCAGCTAGTTAACTCTTGTATGTGCATGATTCCTTCTGACTACCACTCTACACACAATTGTCACCAAAAAAAAAAGTTAAAAATATAAGTTAATATTTTTACATATCTGTATTCTGTGTTTGTTTGTTGGCCAAGATGATTGTTGTTCCTGGCAGCAGTATATAACATTATCAGCATAGGATGATAACACCTCAGTAAACAAGGTTTTTGAGGACTTGTTTACATTTATTATGAGCAGTAATGTATAGTTACCTGTTATGACGAGATATCACACTGTTATAGACCAAAAAAGTGGCTCCTGTGTGTTATAATGACTGAGCATGCTGGTGTGAACCATGGAGAGGATTGAGGTTTCACCTGGTATTTTTGAGAAGGGATGAAAGTGTCCATGCTCACATTGACCCAAGAAGAAACCTCAGTGGTGCAATTTTTAATGGGGAGGCTGAAGATGGAAACCACGGTGAGTCCCAGTCGGCATGCTGGTAACAGAAAGAGATCCTATGGGTAGGAGGTTCCTGTTTAATAGATGATTGGAACAAAATATCAATAGCTACCACCGAGTGGTCAAAATTACCAAGAGTACAGTATTGCAAAGCTCGGCATGAGCAAGAAGAGGGGGTAAGAAATAAATCAGGTAGAGAAATTTTTTTGCTTGGTTTTGCTAGGGAAACAAGTAAGGGATTAGGCAATGGAAAAATTTCATGTCTAAATACTGGCAACATCAGTAACTTTAGAATGTCTCAGCCATGTGTCATGGTGAGCATTAGTTAGACAAGCTAACAGCCCAAGTTTCTCTTCAGTTTATCAAACCTTTTTTTTAAGCATATAAAATAAATAATGAATTGAAAATTAAATTTATTATTTGAGGTTACTTTACGTTTACAAAAGTATTCAGTTTGATTATAAACAATACTTAGCTATTGATTTGTGAATGAAGTGGATTTCTCATCTCTAAGTCTTTCTACCAATTTCTGTTAAACTTAACATGATAGTGGCTTATTGCTGCTATTAACATCTAAAGTAAGCAGTTACTGGATTTAAAAAAATACGAGACCCAATGTTATATATTATCTGACTTGATGCAAAATTTTGCGCAGAAGTTTATCTTATAAAAGGACGAGCAACCCCTTGACTGGCTCCCTTGTATGTGTGTATGCTGATGCCCGGACTCGGACCACCTCCACCCTACAGCCATGTCACCAAGAAGCGAATAAAGATGTTGTATACTTTTATTTATATATACGTGTTACAGTTGTCATTTTATCAGCGTGAAAAAGGCAGTTTTATAAGAAGATAACGAGTTTTAGGACCAAGTTTTGTCGTCATTCTTCAAAGGGTATACAACACCAAGAGACACTCAAGGCAGAGGGTTAGTGAAGGAGGTGGTTTTATAAGCAGTAAGAAGTGCAGTTTATGAGGATATATGGGAAAGGTAATGGTTAATGCTAATCCTCTTAGGAGTTGGTTTCACAAAGTAGTGGTTTGGGTGGAACTTCCTTGGGATACAAAGGGAATGTGGGTGGTTCAACCTAGTGTATATGGTATGTTGGGTTGTAACTGTGATGGTTAGAATCAGTGGGACTAATGAATGTAGCTCATCTAAACATTTTCTATGGAATTAGTGATAGAATATTGAGATGCATACAATATTTTGTCTAAGAGGAAAGTGGTTATAGGGTGGAAAATAATTACCTACAAGACTGTCTAGGCACATTTAGGGTCTCTGAAAACTGTGCAGCTCTATCCCAGATATAGAAGCAGTACTCTATTTTCAGTCTGATCTGGTTCTTGTAAATGTAGAGCATAGCAAGTGGAGTCAGGTATATACTGAAGCTCTACAAGAAACTAACCATATTTCCAGCATCTTTAGTGACAATTTGTATGTATATATATATATATATATATATATATATATATATATATATATGAGTTCTACTTGATGTCTGGAGTGAGTTTGTCCTCATAGAAATTCATGGCTTTCTTGAGAAAACACCTGTTCATTATGATAGATGAAAATTCAAGATCTGCTTGATGATGATGGAATGTTATAAGTTTGATTTTTTTTTTTTTTTTTTTTTGTGGTATCAAATGTACAAAACAAGTCCCCCCCCCCAACCCTAACCATTGAACTATTACAGCTAGGCCCAAGGAAATATCAGCTACATAGCTTTGATCATCTAGATTTTTGAAGGGACACCCATATACCATTGTATCATCTGTGTGTCTATATAAAATATATGTAACAGAAAATTTTTTTCTATTAGTTACCCCAAAAATCACTTAAAGATGGAATCATAGTTAAGATATGATTTGGAAACATGGGAAATTCTGTATGTCAAAAATCTTGAATTATATTACAATAATATTTAACTCTACTTTTGTATTGTGCACTGTAAAATTAAAAATAAACATTAAGGAACAGTAAATTTTTTATTGTCTTTTGTTGACATTATATACATACACACACACACACACACACACACACACACACACACAAATTTCTTAAATTAATTCATAAATATTTTTCTAAAAAATAATCTTTTAAATCCATTATATGAGCTTTATCTTCAACAATTACTAAAGTTTATATTGGTAATACAGTGAATCATTTTAAAAAGCGTGTTTACAATCATCTCATCTTTTACTAATAAGGACAAACGCAATATGACCTCACTTTCTAATATTTTTGGAAGTTAAAAGAGGAGAATAAAACAACTAAATTTAAATAAAAAATTCTCAAACAAGCTAGAGTCTCTAGGTCAATGAACGAACCATGTTTCCTCTTTCTGCAAGAAAAAATGGAAATTATGAAGTACATGAGAAATGACATATTACTAAATCAAAGGCATGAAACTACAGTAAATTGTAAACATATTAGAGAATTAACCTTACAATCCTGCTAGTAATACTAAATCTAAGGTATGAAACTATAACAATTGTAAACATTTTATATTATGAACCTTACTATCTTGATAATTTCCTCCAAATATATAATCTTTCTTATGTTATTTTATCTTTATTTTCTATTACAATTTGTGATCTTGAGTATTTTTTATTACACTCGATAATTACTGTATGTTTAGCCATGTATCAGCTTATAGTTATTATTTTGGGAAAAATAAAGAAATTTCTAAAAAGAAAGGGAAGTGTTGTTTTTAAAAGAAATTTAAAACAAATAAAAACGTTTATTATCATCATTGCTAACTACTGGACTAGACATTGTTCTTTCAATGTCAAAACAAAATGTACAATTTTTTAGTTTTCTACATGTTCTAACATATATATATATATATATATATATATATATATATAATTCACTAAAGGTCAGAATATTCTCTTAGGCATATTTAAAGCAAAAAAGTTGGTAGGACTGAGAAGCAAACCTTATGAGACACCTGATTAATTTCATGGACCTCAAAACTAGCCATTAACAGTAATATTTATGAACCTACCTGTTAAGGACTTGGTAAATGACACAAGCCATTTAGTGATTCCATAGCTGAAGAGCTTGCATAACCCCTCCTTATGACATACCTTGTCAAAGGCCTTCAATATATCTATGCCAATTATCCTCATGATGCCCTATTGATTCTGTGTTGAATAACATTTAAGATATCAGTAGTGGACATAACAGCAAAATTCATGTTTGTTGCTCAGGACGTTTTCCCTGTTGAAATGATTAGCAACCGTCTTGTTGATGATAGCCTTGAAGATTTTCTTGATGACATAAAGGAGGCTGATGGGCCAGTATTACAGTGGGCATGAGCATTTATCCACATTCTTGAAAACAAGGTGTTAAATTGACACCTTCTATAGACTTGGGAAGGATTTCTCCTTCAAGTAGCAGTTAAACAATTTTGCTAAGATCAGAGATAACTGGGCTAATTTTCTCAAGAACACCCACTGAACTGGTAACTTTCTTAGTGTCAAGGATTTTGATCAGTCTGGAAACCTCCCGGGATATGGTGGATATTACAAAGTTTGTGCTCCGTAAGAGGGAGTAAAATCAGGAAGGGGATGATACTTGTTATCTAACATGGAGTTAGTCAATGTAAAGAGCTTAGATTTATTTGATGAGGATGAAATAACTTCAGGGATATTTATGATAGTAGGCATTAATGCTTTGCCTTTATTAAGGATTTGATAAGAGATTTTTACAGAATTCACAGGATATCTCAGTTCTTGGCTTGAACTGCTTGTGCATAGCTGCCTTTTGCATTTTATTTTAAAACTCTCTTGCAATAATTCTTCTAATTATTTCACTCCAAGCAAGGCAGAATTGCCACTGGTGTGCAAGGGGTTACATAAGAGGTGAGTGATGAGAATGAGGAACAAGTTATGTTGGTGTCAGAATGAGTAAGAGAAAGCTGAGAACACTGGTGTGAAGAGGGCTGCATGATATTAGAGTGGAAAGGAAGAACATCATGATATAAGGATTGTCAGTGAATAGATGCAAGTCAAGGAGATAAGAGATGGTAATTGACTTTGCAGTTAAATTCTTGGAGATTGTAGCTGTCAGGGAAGCAAGTATAGGGAAGAGAATTTCACAGGCAGAAAGTGTGAGCAAAAAAGCTAATAGTAGAAATTGCAGTTACATTTGATTGGTTTCACTGTAAAAGGATGGGACCTAATTGCTAGTCTAGTAGCTCAACTAAATTCATGCAGAGGGGGCACTAGGGAGCTAATCTCATTGAAGCAAAAGCCTTGAAAGTATTTTTAGAAAAAACAGAGGGAAGCCACATTATGTTGGTGAAAGTGGCTAGAGTTGAGTTACTAGGTCGGGATCAATTACATTGCAGATTCTTTGTTGGATTTTGTCAAGAACCCTAATATAAATAGCAGGGGCACCCGACCAGATGTTACAGCAGTATTTAATGCATGTGTAGATGGTAGATTTATATATGTGCAAGATGGATTCAGACGAGAAAAACTTCCTGGCCCTACAGAGGGAACCAACCTTCTTAGTAGATTTAGCTATAGATTCAATCTAGTAATTCCACTTGAGGTTGACTGATATTTAGGCCGAGGAGGCACTGTGTTTTGCTTTCAGGGAGACCAGCCTGATTCATTCTGATGTGGGGTAGGAGAGGTTATATATGGCAGTTAATGGAAAGCAGCTTCGTTTTGGAAACATTAGAATTTACAAGACATATCTTACTCCAGTCCACCACAGATTGGAGATCCTTTGCAAGATCAGCAGCAAATTTTTCTTTGTCAGCTTCGGCAGATTTCTCATTGAGGCAGGAGTAAATGGTTGTGTTGCCAACATAGATGTCTATTTGGGATACGATTACATCAGGGAGATCATTGATGAAAATCAGAAAAAGTGTAGGACCTAGAATAGAGCCTAGAGCGATACCTGTGTTTGTATGATAGTATCTGGAAGGATGCCCATTCTATACTACCTTCATTACGCAATTTGCAAGGAAAGACTGGATTAGGTTAAACAATGTCCAGTTATACCATAACCCTGTAGCTTGCATAGAAGGCCAGTATGCCAGTCTCTGTCAAATGCTTTGGAGATATCTAGGGCAACAGCTCGAGCTTTGCCGTTTTTATCAAGATCCTGGTATATATATATATATATATATATATATATATATATAATCTGTGATGGTCGTTAACTTATCAGCAGTAGACTTGGTGAAGGGAAAACCATATTGTTTATTGGAGAAGAGGCCGTGTGCTGTGAGATGTTGAACCACTTCAGCAATGCAGGAAGGGTTCTACGATGGTAGATATTGTAGTTGTGGTTACAGTGAGCTATGGCTGCAGAATATTCTGGCATGAACCGAAACTGGCTATTCAGGGTTTTTTTGTTTTTTTGTTTTTGTTTTTTTTTTAATAAAACTGAAAAGAACTTACCAGAAAATATATAGTCAGGTTTATAAATATTTTTTTTCTCTTTTATAGAAATATATTTTATATAGGAGTTTCAAGACATATTTTGAAGTTTTTCCAAAAGCTTAAAATGGAAAATGCTCATCTTAAATTATTGGTTATCATAGATAATAGCCATTTTATTTAACATGTGTATTTAGCAATAATTTAATACAATCCCAAAATGTTTCTGGTATCAGAAAGTATATCAATTTAATCTTTTAGAATAGTTTTATTGTGTGTATGATCTGCACATATACAGTTATATTTAAGAGATTGACATATTATTATTTATTTTTGACAGCCAATGCATGATGACTATGATATTCGACAAGAACAGATGAATAAATATTCTTTAATGTCTTCCAGAAAGTTTTTGGAAAATCTCTTAGAGATGTTTAATGCACATGTGGTAAGTTATATAATGCAATACAAGCATTCTTTTGTGTATTTGCATGTCTACATAATATCTTATTATTTCTCATTCATATATAACTTAGTTGCATTCTCAAGTTTCCATTTTGTAATATTTTTAATTAGTGTAATATTTTTTTTAGTTTTTTGATTTTGGTAATAAAGTACTTCTCTCAAAATTTCAGAACATATTCATTAAATTTATTATTTTGATATAACTTTCTGTCAATTTATTTTCATTTTAACTTAAAATGCTGATCCTAAAACAAATTACTAATTTTACCAAGTAAATCAGTCACCCTGAAAATTTTTAATAATGCATATTAGTGTTTTGAAGAAACTCATCATTCTAAGAATTGTTTGGACTGTTGAATATTTTTTTGTGTTAACACATTTCAGTCAATTCTACAAGCTTCAGGTTCACAATCCATAAGACAAGAGTGGACCAACTTAATGTAACAGACATACAATACAGTTCAGATGTTTGAGAGCCACACAAGACATGAACAAAATTTACAGACTAACATTAAACATGTTTTAATCCAATGGGGTCTCAATTCATACCCAGTAAATAATTACAAAGCTTGATTTTTTTTTTCTTATTTGCCTCTGTTATAAATTGTGATGAAAAAATGAGCTCAGCCAACATATTTCCAAGAGCTGCATTATTAAAGGTCAAAGAGTCACATAAGGCTTGTGAGCTGCAGTTTGGCCAGCCTTGCTATAGGGAAAGAAAGGAATGTTTTTAATACAGAAATAGGTGATTTGGTAGAAAAGAAATGGTAGCAAAAACATTGACAGGGTAAACTCCTTCGCAGCAATCCATGAAGATGACTCCATATTTATACAAGAGGATGTTTTCCTGTTGCTTTTGGGTATCACCAGAATGTTTTTGTAACAACAAAAGCATGAAATCATTAATCTAAACAATTCTTGGAATGTCTCTCTATTTTAATGATATGCATTAATAGCTTTTTTTTACTTGTAGGTGCGAGGTACTGGGGCCTTAGTGATCTCATCTATGTTGGATTTTTTGACATTTGCACTGTGTGCACCATACAGTGAAACCACTGATGGGGCACACTTTGATACTATGCTTGAAATGGTGGCTGCCAATGGCAGAATTGTCTTTAAACTTTTTCAGGTGAGTTAAACATTTCTAAAAAATACTAAGACCATTTTAAGGAGCAGTTCAATAAAGCGTACATCCTATTTTATTTTCTTCAACAAAAGTAAAGAATGTTTGTGTGTGCTTCAGAATAACATCATGCACAAGTTGATGTGTTGTTTTAGAATAAGTTTAATATAAGTGGGGCTGATCTATTACCCCCAACTATTTTTGTTATAATAATCATAGTTGGTCACATACATAGTACTAACCAAGTACAACTAGCTACAAGTATAGAATAGTCTATAGATTGAAGTCTCACTAAAATGGTCTATGAGTTGAGCTAACCAAGCTCTATATTCATTTTAATGAATTTTGTTTTCAATATTTACGGCTAAAATAAACTGACCCAATTTCAGCATACTTATTTGGGATCGAATCCATTTCGCTAACTTAGAAAACTCATGTTAATCATTGTATCATAAACAGTTGATATATAAGAATTAGTGTTACTTGTACTCCAATTTTGTACTCAACATTTGTCTTAGGTATCAATTTTGTATTTAAAAATTGTCTAGAATAAGGTTTCATATGTAACCAAGATATTCAGTGATATTTAAATTTTTTCACCAATCTTATGATGAATTCTGCTAAGGTTCAAAAAGCCTTTTTGAATAATGGATGAAAAAGGCATTAAATATGACATAAATCAGACCACAAATCTAAGCTGCTCTTAGTAAACTTGCAATTAATCAGCCATTGTCATCATTAAGAGTTAAACATACAAAAGATTGATGTATGTTTAAAAGATTAGTATAAAAAAATGTTCCATCTATTTTGTTTTTTAATTTGTACATGTACTTTCTTAGAATACCTATTCTTTTAATTTTTCATGTTTGCTCTTTGTATATGTGATATAAATATTTTTAAAATTGATCTCATTATTTTAATATATAATCAATTTTAAATTATTATCCATTTAATGCCTTTTTTTTTTTTTCTTTCTAACTTGTCTTTTATAATTTATAAGCATTTATTTTCCCTTAATTCAGCATCCATCAATGGCAATAGTTAAAGGTGCAGGTCTGGTTATGAAAGCTATTATTGAGGTATGTATGCTTTTTTTTAAATCTGTTTGTCTTCCTTGCTTTTTGTCAAATAAATGATAGGCTTATCAAATCTTTTTTTTTTTTTTCCTGATCTTATCTATTTATCAAAAAAATCATATTCTGCATGGGATTATATATTTTAAGAATCTGTTTAAATTAATAAGCAATAGACAAATTTGCAAGTATATGATGAGTTGCTTTATGTTTTGATATTAATACCATGGGGGGAACAATATTGTGAAGTTAAATTAATTACAAAAGTAAAATCAGTTTGAGATAATTTAAATTTTATAATTATTAAAAATTTTTCTCTTAGATTTCAACATTTTAGCATTTGCATTTTAAAACTAAGCAAATTTTAGTGTGATACTCACTGACTTCCATTTCAGGAAGGGGATGCTGAGATTGCGGCCAAAATGCAAGATTTAGCACTAGCTGAAGGAGCACTACCAAAGCATCTACACACGGCCATGTTTACACAGAGTACAGATAGTCGAATGTTGACTAACAGGTAAGTTATTCTATTGATTAAAATTGACAATCTTAGGTGGACTAAAGATAACTGTGATGGTAAACATGCTTGTAGGTAATTTCATTAACAATGAATGGTTAGGGTTGAAACTGATTCTTAAGGATTATACAAGATTATCAATGAAGAGGAAAAATAGTGAAACTTCTTCATCTAAGAAGCTTTTAAAAAAACAATGTCTTTTCAACTGCCAAAACAAAGATGGTAAAGACAATTAAAAATCAAATAGTGGCAGAAGAATTACAATTTATTCTCTATTTAACACTTTCATGGTCAAAAGTGCTTCAGTGAAAGATGGCTTTCCTTAATGAGGGATGTGTTAAAATTCCATGGGAAACCATTTTATCTAATTTTTCACTAGTAATTGAAAAGTTTATTAGCCCAGTATAGTGTTTATAAAAATAAATGTGGTCATGATTAAAAACAGAGGAAACTAGATATTCACTGGTTAGATATTTCCTTTCTGTCTTTATAATATCTACAAAACATGTTTTCAGGAGTTACCTTCTTCCTGAGTTTTAAAATTGATATTCGAGACTTTTTTTATTTTTTATTAATGAAAGTTGTTTTAATATTTGCATTTCTATTCCAGGCAACTGAGTCGGCATTTAGTGGGCCTGTGGGTTACAGGACACCCAACAGCTATGCACTTGTTACGAAGAATTATGGTAAGTTATTTCTAGAAATGGTACTTCGTAATTATTCTTTACAAAAGATTTTTTTTGTTGTTGTTGTTAACCCTTTATATCTAAATATTTTTCCTTTAGGGCTGATAAATTATGATTTTGTAATTTCTAATGAAAGTAAAGGATGGTGTAATCAAATGAAGTGAAAAAAAAGGTTTGACTTGAAAGTGTCATTCAGATCTAGTGGCTAAAAAGTGGGTAAGGTGGAAACAATTTTGGTATACTGACAAAATACTCTATACTAGAATTTTTCAAAATTATGTCTACTTCTATTTTCTTTCCTTTGATTCATAACACAAATGTTTTTAGATATTTGCTGATAAATTGATGTCATCAGAAGAAAGGATTTGTTTTTATTCATAAAATTACTATTGAACCCTGTCAATAAAAATGTTCCAAATGTCTTGGATATTTACCAAATTCTCATCCAAACTTGCTTCATATTTGCCAATGGAAAGATCGGCTATTAAGTGAGTTTTTTTTTTTTAAATCTGAAAATTTGAATGTTCTTCTGATGTCATGTTTAATAAAGAAAAATAACTAAGAATATGTTGACATGAATAAAAAAAAAATAAAAATTTTCTCTTCATAGTGCTCCCCCACTCCTCTTCTATTTTATGCTGTATCCTATTTTTACAATGTTCACTGTTTATAACTGTTAATTGATTTCACTCACCATGACTAATTTCTTTACATGCTACTTTTTCATAATCACTGGATTTAAATGCACAAACATAGCAGGTTATCAAGCAGTGATTTTTAAATATAGTATCAGTTTTCATAGAATCTTGCGAGAAAAATAGACACCATTCTTTTGCATTGTTCAAATGGAAAGGATATAATGAGAAAAATAAAGTCAGGTTTATTGTACAATTTTATAATACTACACTTTTCGTTTATAAAATTCCTGTCATATTGTTCCTATCAAAATGTCTCTTAAAATTTTTTTTTTTTTTTTTTTTCCAAATCTTTTCAGCCAAGTGGATTACTGGCATTCCTAGATTCTTCAGCTGAAATACCATCTCAAGAAGATGACAAACTGAACGTGAGGGACAATGTAAAATTAGCCCAAGTTAGTTGTCTTTGTTTTTTCATTTGGAAGAAATACTAAGACTATTTCTATAATTGGGTATCCCAAACCAAAATTTTATTTTCATTCTATCTAAAAACTTTTCATGTAGGCATATAGACTTTTGCAAAACATAATGGTACCAAATTTATTTTGGTAGCTCAGTTAGCCACCTCAAAAATTAGAAAATTTACCATCTTATGTGCTATTGGTCTAGAAGCCAAATTTAACAGTGTATAACTGAAAATGCAGGCTTCACACAAGTGAAAAATCCATACAAATGTAATGTCATCTTGTGGTAAATGAAAATTAATACTAATGGGAAGAATAATTATAAGATCAAACCAACCTAAACATAAGGCAAAATCGCATTATACCCCCACCACAGAAAAAGTTCAAAAATGTCATGAAAGGATAACTTTGATTGTTCATATAAGTTTCATTTCAACAGCTAACTCACTGAATCTTCGTGCAATATCATCGAAAGTAATAATTTCTACCTTTAGTTTATTTGAATGCTCGGCAGATTTACTAAGTAACTTTTTTGTTGCTTTAGAGGTGGAGTTTAGTCATCTGGTTTAATTCTTGTCAAATAATCACAGAGAGCAGCTTCTAGCTGAACTTTATTTCCACTGGTGTTGATCTTGACACCCAAGACAATCTTGAGATATCTCAGTTTATCTTTCAGTGTTTCCAAGCCAATTTCTGAAACTAGTTGTATCTCTTTAACAGAATTCACAGGACCACTGTGCTTGATACAATTGACAGTTCTCTGTTCCTCAGCAACAGCTTGACACTCTTTTTCCTTTTGCTTTTCATTTTCTGTAATTCTTTCTTGGATACGGCATTTCACAAGGACTTCTTCTAGTGCCTTCACTTGTGAAGCAGATGGGAATTCAGTAGTGGCTGATTCGTCTGGAGATTTGTTTTGGGAAGGTAGGCTAACTTGTTTTTGGAAGGGTAAAGTCAAAAACTGTTGCAGCTTTTTCTTAAGTAATTCTGGAGCTGAAGAATTGCTTTGTTGGTCGATTCATTTGCTCTTTTAGCAGCTAAAGAATCTGTAAATAAAAGGGTATAATTTTAGTATCGCAAAAGAAACAGGAAAAAAATTATACAACTTTTAAATAAACAAAGAAAATATAAAAAGAATTTAAACGCTCCTAAAAACTGCAATATATTCATCCATAGTGAAATAAGTGGTTTGTTGAAATTTTTGTTTGCTTATTTTTTCCACACTGGTAGTTAAGATTGGTGATGTATGTTTACTTTGTCACTGTATCCAGAGTTGTAAATCTCAACATGTAGGGTATGCCCACTTTTATTCGTGGTGCTCCTTGATTTATGCACATAATAATATGACACCAACAGATTATCAATGATGAGATATTTTACAAAATGGTGTAAATTTTGAAATTTTTTTAAAAATTGAATTTATTTGATATTTTACCTACTAAAGTTATCGACTTGAATTTTTTTTTGTGAAAGACAGCTTAAAACATTGTTAGTCACACCACAAGTGAATCTTTTTCTTTAAAATGAGACTATTTTAATGTGTGGAGACAAAATATTGTGCACACAAAATTTGCAAAACACTACCTTTTTTTTTTTTTTTTTCATGTATAAAATAAAGTGGCTGTCGCTGAAAATAGTTACCTAACTTAAAATGACCTGCAAAAAAAAATATTTATAACACAAGAGAGAATTTCATCTTTATAAAGAGAAAAGAATAAATTTTGTGTTCATCAGAATTTTATCAAAATAACCCCAAAAACAAGCAAGATGTTGCAAGTTGAAATTGAAGAAAATTTCACTATATTTACCTGTTTTTGCGCCCTAAATTAGCCTATTTGTGATAAATATTATAATGCACTTATTGTGCAAATATTTGATCCATGCTTGAATGTTTGAAAAATTTCAATTCTTTGACATTTTCCAAAGGTTTTTATTTTATTTTTTTATCATTGGCAAGTAATGATGATATAATTGTGCACCTCTACTCGGTCTAAATTCAAATATTTTTTCAGCTTTGATCTGAATTGTGATATTTATATATTTATATGTAGGAAAATATACTTTTATAGGTAATGGTATATATGTTCATATCTTTGTCAATAAAATTGATAAAATGATGTGCAGAAAGTAACACTATACAATTATACATGTATATAATATTTAATTTTCTACATGGGAGAAACAATATATTGAAGCTACAATAATAGTGAAATTGCAATATAAAATGCATAGAAATGTTTGAAAATGAGTGACATTAAATCATAAAAATATAAGTGCTGCTAAAAAGAAAACCTTTTTTTAAAACGTTTTCGTTTGTAAATGTTAATGTGTATTTTTTATGTTATAATCTGGTACCAATTGTTATGGCAGTGAGATGAAATTTTTCTTGAAAAAAAAAAAAAAACTGGCAGAAAACATGTTTAGTTTTTCCTTCCTTTACACAAAGCACTGTCAAAAGAAAAAAACTCCACTGTTCTTTTTTGTAATAAATTAAGAGTAAAATAGTAGTGTCAGAATTTGTCTTTTCTGACAGGTATAATAAAATTTCATCGTATAAAAAAATAGCATTATCTGCCAATTCAGGTTTAGGGCTTAGGACTGCTAAGTAGCAGGTTAGTAGTTGATTGGATTGAAAAATATTGTTGTTACTATAGATTAACCGAAAAGGGGGGGAAATGCCAATTTTGTGGCTGTATGTTCAAGTCACTGACATAATTGAAAGTAAATTTTCAATTTCATCATTGAAAAACTGAAATAATCAACTTATTTCTAAGATTGTTTTTTAATGTTTCATATATTTGGCACAGGATATAACATGCTTATTGAAAACCCAACTTTTTAATGTCTGAAGCAGTGGTTTGTTGAATAATCTTTAATAAACTGACATTTTTGTATAGGATTGCTTAATTCTTTTAGTGGGTATGCATTGGTCATAAGGTATGAATTAAAATTTAGCTGATTTTTATTCTTTAAACTTTAAAATTATATTTTGTACTACATTTTAATGTTATTTTGAAAACTTAGGATATAATTCAATATTTTAAATTATTATTTAAACATAAAAGTCTGTTATATAAACTGAAATTTTACTAAACTATATATTTCGCGTTCAATACTTAGGTAGAGCAGAATAAATAATTTATATATATATATATATACACACACACACACACACAAAGAAAGAAGGAACTGAAACCATTTGTATTACTTTTGTCTGGAAGGTGATTAATTGCTTGTGGAATTTTTATGAGTTATCTTAATAATGCTCTCTAAGTGTGTGTGTGTGTATATATTAGTCATCCACATACAAGCCTGTTTCGCTGTATCACAGCTCATCAGTATGGCTAGACACATCCACTTACTTCTGGCCCAAATCAAAACTCAACCGATATGGTGTGAGCCAGTCGCTACCCCACTAAGCCATAGTCGCATGGAATTAGAGAAGGTAAATTTTAACGTGTTGTATATAAGCAGCATATACACACTCCAGTCACCAAAAAGACTCAATTCATTTTTGACGAATAATGCATATATTGCAGAAGTGGAAACTTTTTAAAATTTTCTTCTCTAGAGAGCTCAATCGTAATGAGAGCATAATATATATATATATATATGTGTGTGTGTGTGTATAATTTAATTCATTTTTTTATTTCATTTTTTTAAAGGACCATCAAAATAAGAATAGAAAGAACCCACAGTTACAATTGATTGAAAAGAAAATAGAAAATTTCCTTCAGCACTGGAGAGGTCGAATTGGACTGGAATCCAGTAAAAAACAGGTGATTACTTCATCATTTCTTTTGCCTTGATACAATTTATACTCTTTAGAATGACACACAAACATTAACCAATGACTATAAACTAATTTCTACATCCTGAATTAGAAAATTTCAAATATTGATTACAATGTTATTGAATCTGAAATTTCTTTGCAGCTTCAGAACGATGTAAAGCCAATTGTTCTGCGTAAGCGTCGACAACGAATCAAAAGTGAAGCCAACTGGTCTCTTTTTTACTATCAGTTCAGCCGGGATCATGCACAACCCAACTTAATTTGGAACTACAAGGTAAACCAGATGTTTTACTAACTTCTTTCATGTTGTTTGCCAACTTGCACATCTTTCATCTGATATCATATAAGTAGTTTTCTGTAATGCAAACTATAAATATTTAAAAACTTGTAAAAGAAATCTTGAATGAAAATTTATTTACAGACTTATTTTATAAAGAAAATGAATCTTTTCTAATTTCCTCCATATATCTTTAAAATTGGACATGCTGACAAATTCAAAACTTTACCTGGAGCAGCTGCTGGTGAGAGGTGCATAAAATATTTGTTTCTAATAAATATGAATTTAAAACTTCAAAAATAATTAAAATTTAATAAGTTGTTTACTTGCCCCTACTAATGAATACTGAAATATTTAATTTGAAAGTGTGTAGGTGTACACATGTTACATTCATATTGTGTTTTTTTTTTGTTTTTTTTTTTCCTGCTTTTGTAGACCAGAGAAGAGCTCCGTGAAGCTCTGGAAAATGAAATGAGGGCATTTAATGTTGATCGGGAACTTGGTTCAAATCATGTGATAGCCTGGAACCATCAGGAATTTGAAGTCCCTTTCAATTGCCTCAGTGATGAAATCAGAATTGGTAAAGTTCTTTTGTCAAGTATAACTTTTTATGCATATTTCTATTTTATTCTTTTTTTAAAATCATTTCATAACGTGCAAGTCACTATATGTAAGGGGTTATCAAGTGTGAAAGAATCTGAGAAAAGCATTAAAGAGGAAAGTAATTAAGGAGACAGAAGATAACAATTGATATTACATGTAAATTTTTGAAGATCAAAGTTGATTGGCTGCATCTATCAATTTCAACTGTAAAATGATGAGACCTGCTACAAATCAAATATTGGGCTTAAATTTGTAAAGTTAAGATACAAAAGAGGAAATCTCATCAGAATAATTATCATGTAAACATTTATAGAAAAAGCACAAGGAAGCTTAACTTTGCACATTCTCTCTTGGTTTCTTCAACCCCTAAGAATCTCTTAATACATAGAAACACCAGACTAAATGTGACATCAATATTCAATGCATGGTTGAATGGCAGACTTAAAAAGGTGTAAGATTCAAAAATTTAAAATAAAGCATTTGTATTTATAATTGGATTAATGTCCTCATCTTTGTTACTGTAGCAATGTTTCAGCCTTTGTGTCCTCCAGCCTTCAAGTGTTTGTCAATCTGGGTAACCTTCAGAGAGTTTCAAACTGAAACCTTTATTCATTCTGTGAACTGACTTGTTGATATAGCAGATGCTTGGAACGCTCCCCACACTTAAGTATACCGGTCATGTAGCTCTGGAGGAATGGAGCAAATGGGGACCCCCCCCACACATACACACCAAATCATCTCCCCATATGGGTCTCCGGGGTGGGTAGGGGAACATGGCTGAAAAATAATAAAAAAGCACAAAAAAAAAAACAAGGGACTACATATTGATATAGATATAAAAAGTGACACAGAAAATCAAAGAACATTTTTGAAACTCATAGTAACAGAACTAATAGAAGACAAACTAATAATGATGTCACCTTTTGTACAGTATTTACATTATTTGGACTATTGTCCTCATCTTCGTTGCTATTTGTATGACTTTTCGGCTGTTGTACGCTCCGGATTTCCTCAGGTGGTAGGAATTACATCACCTTTTGTATTAGAAAAAAATTTTAACATCTTGGATTACTTGAAAAACAGTTAAAGAAAAAAATAAGTAGAAATGTTACTGAGAGAAGTCAAAGAAAAACATGATGCCGAAACTACTAGCAATGACCAAATTTCATGATGTAAAAGTTTACCCAGACCAATTTTTAAATTCTGTCAGAGGTTGTGGTGAAGAAGCTCTAAACTCTCACTGTGTACAATGAAGGAAATTAAGAACAATAATTCTATCAAAAAAAAAAACATTACAAGATGCACCAGAAAAACAACAGGAAATAAAAGTTGGATTTACAGTTTCCAAAGTAAAAACACCTAGTTCAAACCCATTAAGATGCTTCAACTACCAAAGATATAGACATGGTAAGAATAAATGTACAAGGATGTCAGTATGTGGAAAATGTGGGGGGAATGATAATAACCACATAGAGATAACATGTTCACATGTAACCAACTGCCCTATTGTGTAAAAAAAAAAAAAAAAATAATAATAATAATAATCGGGTAACTTCTAGGGACTATGAAACATGGTAAAAAGATATATTAAAAATTAGGCACACCAAAAAAATTCCCTATTCAGAATCAATGAAAAGCTTTAAAACAAACTCCAATACTCCACATATGAAAAATTACTCAATCAACATCAAGCTATACCTGTGAAAATCTAATATCAAACAAATTACATGAAAAGCAAGAACTAACATTTTTAATTCAAGAATTTATATTGAAAATGTTAAAACCAATTGTAAACTTGGAAACAACCCATACCACTGAATCAAAATTAGTCACAAATGTTTGTAGATCTAACACAAAATTCACTGACAGTCACTCAATAACAAAACACTCAAATGAAAAATTCTACAAGCAGAAAACTGACAGAACAAAAATCAATCAAACCTCAATACGAAACAAAATCAAAATCCAAGAATTGGAATTAAAAGAAAATAAACAGGATAGACAAAGATGACAAAAAATAAAACAAAATAAGGAGCCCAAATAATCAAGAACATACAAATACTTATTATGTAGGAAGTGTTGACACCAACATGGGTGGTCAAACACGGATCTCCAAGCAACAAATGAATTACAGCATAAATTAGAAAAAAATCCCATCTAGGATATCAAATATCTAGAGAAGGAATATCCCTGACAAGAGGTTAAAAAAACAAAATTGTGAAAGTAGTGAAGCCCATTAACAAGAAACGGAATCTTTTTCAGGATTAATTTCAATAGCAGATATAGCGAACTCATTGAATCATTTATGAAAATGCATGAAAAATACAAGATAGTAACAGAATTTCAAAGAAACTCCTCAACAAATCACTACACTCTCAAATTTAAAAAATATAAAAACATTATGGAACAAGAAACTTCCAACAATAAAGAATAATACAATATTCTCTTTACTATGACAGAACTAAAAGAGTCCCTAAACAAAAGTAAAACTCTGCAACTGGTCTAGATTCATTACCAATTTTTAAAACACTTGCCAGAAAAGTCTCTTAATGCTTCTCCAGATCTTAATGTTCAAACAAATTTCCAAAATTGTGCCTTGAGTCTTTCCACTTTCCAATTCCTAAATCTGGCAAAGACCATTTCAACCTAACAAGCTACTGACCCATTGTACTGACAAGTTGCATTTGCAAGACGATGGAGAGAATCGTAAGTGCTTGACTAATGTGGCATCTGGAGAGAAATAATCTCGTATCTAGCTACTAAAGTAGATTCCGGAAAAACCAAGGAACCATTGATAAAGTTTTACAGCTAGAATGATTTTGTTGGGGAGGTCATTATGTGGTATTAATATTCTTCCAATTTTCAAAAGCCTATGACACTACATGGAAGTGTGGTGTCCTAAAAGATGTGCATAAGATAGAAATAAAAGGAAGAATGGTTATTCTCATCCAAAACTGCCTATCAAACTGAACATTCAAAGTATAAAATGGAAACACAACATCAGACACACATAAATAGGAAGCAGGAGTATCCCTAGGTAACATTTTACCAATTACATTATTTATTCACAAAATAGTATCATTAAAACATTACAGAAATTGAAAAATCCCTATATGTAGATGATATCTCAATATCATACTCATCACCAAATATGCCTTCCCTCAAAAGATATGTCCAAACATGTTTAAACAAAACAGAAACTGAACAAATGAAAATGGATTCTGTTTTTCCAAAACAAAAACTGTTTGTATGCATTTCTGCAAAACATGAACCTACCACCTTGATCAAGAATTAAAATTAAATGGACACTTAATGCCCATAGTCCAACAAATAAAATATCTAGGAATCATACTAGATAGCAAACCTAACTTCAAGGTGCACATTGATTACAACAAAAATGCCAAAAGCCTTTGAATCTTCTAAAAGTAATATCAAAACTGAATTGGGGTGCTGACCAAAAAGTAATGCTCAATATATTGGTCACACATCAGATCAGAACTAAATTAGATTATAAATACATTATTTACAGTGCCTTACATCAATCCTATCTTTAAAAAAAAATTACAAACCATAAAGTCAGAGACTGAAATTCTCAGGTCCTTCTGTCCTTCAAGTTGTTCATTACATTTTATCCATGAGGCATGTTTATTTAATCTATTTCTTCATAAGTGAACACAGGTATTCTGTTCAATTTATAATACAGTAATTTAAAGATTAAGAAATCTTTTTTTGTTTTATGTGAAAATTTAGTGTTATATTTTGTAGGAGATTACTATTTGCGTTTGCTACTTGAAGATGAAGAATCTGAAGAGACGTCTGGGATCAAGAGATCGTAAGTTTTTTTACGTTGAGGATTTGAATTTTAATGTAATATTGCTATTTCATATTGGTAAAGTTTATTCAAGTGATGCTTTCTATGTTGTGCAAACTTGAATGCATTGCTTATATGACTATTCTGGTTTAAATGACAAAGGCCTTTGCTAAATATGACTAAAGGTATAATTTGAAAGACTGGAATCATCATCAACAGCCATTAAGTGCAACACAGTCATTTTGTATTTACAGAATTATTTGTAAATAAGAGAAACTGTTTTATAAATAGCATTTAACAGACTTACTTTTTGATATTTTGGATCATTTAAAGTTAGTATAAATGCTGACCCCATGCCATAAATATCAAATTGGGCTAGAAATGATTTTGTTCTCAAAGTTTTAACTGTATTACGCTAACAGAATTCTTGTGATGTTTCTGCTGTTATGTTTAAAAATGTGTATGCATGCATGCACACAAGAAATTGGATCTCTGTTGCTGACATTGTTCAATCATTGGAAGAGCAATAAAATGTTTTCTTAAACCAATGAATACTGCTAAGAATAAAATTATTAGCTGAAAAATGACTTACAGATTTTTTAATTTTTTTTTAAATGCGTGTTCCTTTTGTTTTTTTCTAAAGTTAGAAATATGACCTCCAGTCTTCAAGCATAAAACTGGTGGGTGTAAAACAAACTGACTTCAAACCACTTGTCATAGCTAACAAAGATAAGTTGTTTTGCAAATTTAATATCTCCAGCATTTTAAGTTACTTTATTCAGAATTTGTTGTATTGATGTAATTTTGTTATCACTTGTGAAAGTGTTCTGTTGTATAATAGGTTTTATGTGGTTTGGAAGTTGGAATTGGTTTAATTTCAGTGGAGGAGGTTAATGTTTCTCATGAACTATTAAAAATGAAACTAGTTCTATTATGGAGATATAAACTTTTGACATATTTGTCTAAATAAAAAAAAAACAAAATGTGCAGCATGCTATCTTTATTTGAAATCATTTTCCCCAAAAGGCACAAAATCATCATGGAAAAATTTCAAACATGGATATCAAAACTCTGCTTTTCTAACAAAAAAAAATATTAAGACTTGTTATTTTAAAACTAAGGCATATCATTGATGGGACAATATGTGTACATAAGAGACATTGCCTTGGTTGAAACACTTATAGAGTTCAGCCTTATTAAGCAGAAGTACCTATAGTTATAGGAAAAATTATCTTTATGGTAAGAAAAATTTAAGGAAATTAAAGTTCTTAACACCTAATAATAAAAATACATTTTAGGATCTGTCAAGTGTCTGTTAAGATGTTTTGTTGCTCATTTAAGGATTTCACATCTACTAAAAATTCTGTGCACATGTTATATCTGTGTGTCTTTGTGTATATGCAGTAATTAAGATTTTACCACTAGATTTTAGATGTTATGAGTTACATGTCCAATCTTTTATTGGACAGATTTAATGTCAGTATAAATAGTGTGACTTAATAATAATCATATTTTCTATTTCAGGTATGAGTTTTTCAATGATTTGTATCATCGTTTCTTGCTGACTACAAAGATCCCAATGAAATGTATGTGTTTGCAAGCCATGGCTATTGTATATGGCCGTTGTCATGAAGAAATTGGAGCTTTTAATGATACTCGATATATAATAGGAATGTTGGATCGAGTAAGTAGATAGAAAAATTACACATTATTGTCAAGGTGTGAAAATAATTGTTGGGCATAAAAGATAAAAAAAATTTCAATTTGATTTCAATAAAAAATGTATAGAAACTGGTTGAAATCCTATGTATATGGGTCTTGTCTGAAATTGTGTTACAACAATGTATTTAGTTTACTTAAAACAAAAAAAAAAATATGCTCAATTGTTCTTTCTGAGTTTCAATTATAAAAATCATAAAATAAATGAATGAACTTTACTTTTTAAATTTAGTTTGTTTTTTTCAATTCTAATTTTTTGCAAATCAAAATGGAGAATATCCCAATTAAATTTAATCCTATTCAATCCAAAAGAAACAATTGGGCATTGTCTGAATGCTTAAAATTCATTATTTCCATGACTTGTTGCTTCCAGAAAGTGAATCTTGTTATCTAGTTAAAACTTTAGTTCTCTAATTTGTCATTATCATCAAATAAGCTGTTTAATTAATTTTCCTTGTGATATCATTGATTATATAAACAAATGCATCAAAATTATTATTCATTCTAATGGTTATATATTGTTGATGACACTAAATGCTAGTTGGTGGGGAAAGGACAGTTAACACACTTGTGGTTTTAACTGTTATTCATTGATTTAAATTTTTTTCCTATAGTCCTTAGATCTCTTGTTTAGTTTTTGTCTTTTTTCCCCACTAATAAAGTAAATGCTTCTTGTGGAAGGAAAACACATGATAATTAAACAGTAAATTCTTCAATTTTTAACTTAAAATCTGTTTTCTTAACTTTCTACTTTATTATGCTTTGAAAATTATAAAGAGGTTATCCTGAGTTAGAATTGAAAGCAAACTTGACTGACAGATGAGGGTTAGGGTTACATATATAGTTATTTTCAGTTTGTTTATCTCAACTTCTGTATTGCAGTGAAGATAGCTTGTTATATCTGCAATGTAAAAAAGATTTGTTTGGGTTTACTAGAAATGTTTATGATTCAAACTGAAAAATAAGTTTTGAGAAGATTCTCTCTCTACAAATGAAGTAGTGGCATAGTGGTTATTGGCTTGAGAAACCGAATTAGTGGACAGTTCAAATTCTGATATTTGTAGTTATTCTGCATTACTGGTATTGGGAAAGGCACAAATCTGTTTTCTTTGAGTTAGCAAAGAGGAATGGGTGAGTTAGTACAGATCACTTTCTCCTAAGCATGTTACCTGCTCAGGTAGCAGCAGTAACAACAATAAAAGCTTTCATATTCAACCTTAAGGAGTATTTAAACAAACTACTCTCTTATCGCTATATGCCCAGGTAAAATGTTAACCTCTTTGTTAAACTTAATGAAATCCAGTCATCTATGCAAGCAGTAGATAATCTATGAACAGTACCTCTTATTAAAAGATAATCTATAACATTACCTGCACTAATATATATATATATATATATATATATATATATATATATGATACATCATATGCTAAAAGTCTGTCTCCTTCTACTGAGTGCCCATAGCTCAGAGGTAGAATCGCCGACAGACGCTAATTCGGTTGGGTTTCAATCCTGGGTTAAAAGCAATCGGATGTCTAGCTATACTAATGAGCTGTGATACAGCAAAACAGATCTGTCTGTGGATGACTTTATATAAAAATAAAACAAAAATTTTGATATTTAAATCTGTTGGATAGCCATTTCTCCGAGGAAGTTCTTGCTTCTTCAGCAACAGCGAAACCAAAATTTTACTCAAATTCAAATGTGTTACAAGATTTTTTACCAGTAGAAGTTAAAAAAAAAAAAAAAAAAAAATCATCCATACACAGGAAAATAAAATGGGGTGAGATTAACAATTTTTGACTGTAAGGAAGTAAGAAGGGGAAAGCAGACAGATACCTATGTCTCATTTTAGAAGAGATACCCCTCCCTCATACCTGAGTCAAGAGTTTAAAAGTTAAAATTTAGCCATGTCAGAGGGATAGAAGTGGTAGGAGGAACAGAAAGGTAAAAAAGGGCGAAGGGGTGGTTGACTGGGAAGTAAGCTATAAAAAAATTTTTGCTTAGAAACAAAAGAAACTGCTGACATCAATGTTGAAAAAACAATAAATGATTGAAAAATTTACCAAAAAGATTTAGTTTAAATAAATAATGACTGGGACAATGTTATAGAAAAATTTAGATTTACAAATTTAAATATAAATCTTAAAATTAAAACTACTAAATTCAAAGGTAGATCTCAAAAAGAATCTTTCTATTAATACAAGTACATACATACATACATACATACATACATACATACATACACACACACACACACACACATAATTTACTTAAAAATATTCAAAATTCACAAATTAAATTTAATTTTAATTATTTTTAAAATTTAAGAAACTAAATTATTATATATATTCTATAGGACTGCTAAAAATTATCCAAAATTAATCTTTTTGTTTAGATTAAAAGGTAATATGGATTTAGCATTCAAAAGAAAAAATATAAATAAATTTTATTTTAAGGCAGGTTTAAAGTTATATATATATATATATATACACACATACACTCCCTATCAAAAATTTAAGACCACTTAAAAATCTTTAAAAAGAAATTATTTTTTACAGATAGATTTGAAACTCCTCCCACTTAAGGTTACCAATACTACAATCTAAAAGGTTATGGAAACAAAAAGCTATATTCCAAACATTTTATTTAGAAATTTACATTTTTATAAAATGAGGCGATTTACACATGATCAAAATTATAAGACCAGAGACAAAAATTCTACGAAATTGTATGAAAAGTGTATGAAAACATTCAACACAACCAAATCTAATGAGTTCTACCTCCACTGCTTTTGATGACTTCAAAAATTCTGTCGGGCATGCTAGAAATAAGCGTTTCCATTAAGGTGTGGGGGGATGTTGCTCCAGCTTCTGAAGATGGCTTCACGAAGTTCATTTTTTGTTGAATGTTGTTTGCCATTTTGATAAACATCTCTTGTCATCCATCCCCAAACATTTTCAATTGGGTTCAAGTGGGGTGAGCATGCAGGATGTCCCAAGAGATGGACCCCATTTTCTTGTAGAAAGGTCAAGGTCCGTCTTGCAGCATAGATTGCAGCATTATCCTGTTGGAATAACCATCCATCCCCACACAAACAATGGTCCTCTGTCATCAAAGATGCTTTTTGTAGCATGCTAACATAACCAGCCGCTGTCTGACGACCCTGCACCACCAGGAGTTGCATCGTCCCTCTGTAAGAAAAGGCACCCCATACCATTAGGGACCCTCCACCACTATGACGTGTGGAGAAACTTTCAGGAGGCATGTTTTTGTTATGCCAATATCGTTGGAAGCCATCAGGACCATCTAGATTGAATTTTTTCTCATCAGAAAACAGGACTTTCTTCCACTTCTCAATGTTCCATGTTTGGTATTCACGACCAAACGTTAAGCGGTCCACCTTGTGATGTGGAAGCAGCCGAGGAATTTGTTTACGCTTTTTATTTACCATGCCTTTTTGTCGTAAGTGTTGTCTGATGGTTAGGGGACTGCAATTTTAATTTAACTAGAAGAAAGTCCCCCGTCTTTCATAACAACCCGTCTTATTCTCCTACTCAATGCAGGAGAAATTTTTGGGGGCCTACCAGAGGATTTTGCTTTTCCATAATTCTCAATGTTCTTTAGAAAGTTGCAAATCACAGTTTTACTGCGATTTAACTTAGCTGCGATCACCTGCCGTGACAACCTTGCTTATGGAATTCTAGAACGCTCAACTTTGGTAAGTTTGCTTGCTTTAAGCATGGTAACACCTTTACGCAGTGATTTCTAATCTATAACTGAACTAAAAACATTGGAATTACCATAGATCTAACAATTTATACCCCTGGTCTTATAATTTTGATCATGTGTAAATCACCTCATTTTATAAAAATGTAAATTTCTAAATAAAATGTTTGGAATATAGCTTTTTGTTTCCATAACCTTTTAGATTGTAGTATTGTTAACCTTAAGTGGGAGGAGTTTAAAATCTATCCATAAAAAAAAAAAATTTCTTTTTAAAAATTTTTAAGTGGTCTTAAATTTTTGATCGGGAGTGTGTGTGTGTGTGTGTGTATATATATATATATATATATATATATATATATACACACACACAATCATAAGCCCAAATACATATACACACATCCACACCCTATATATATATATATATATATATGCACCCACCCATTGCAATTATAACAAGACACAGGGAAATTATATTAGTAATAGTCATAGAAAAACAAAAATGAAAATAAGATTTGTTGCAAAAACAAAACCAAATATTATAAAGGTGCAGAAAAAGTAAGGACTAAAGAGTTGGTCTTCAGGTTCTTACATGTTAAATAGTAGATATTTAGATAGAAAATGGAAGAAGGAAAGTATCTATAAGGCTGGGATTAGTATTTAGTAGTGGGGTCTAAATTAACTAGCTAAAAAAAAAATAATTAAACTTACTAAAATCTTTGATTATTTTTGATTGGGGTTGGAAAAAGAAAATATCAAACAGCCCTTTCTCAAAGATTTTTGAAAATGAAGGAAGGACAAAACCCCATAGTTAGTTGGTAACTGATAGACTCAGCCCATACTCCCAGAAACTTTCACTCTAGGTGCAATCTATGTTTAGGGGAAAAAAATAAAAATATTAAAGTATCCAAATCAACACCTTCTTTTAAATTTATGTCAGGAATTCATAAACAAATGGTGCCATAAGTCTAAATTTTGAATTTTAAAACTTTAAATTTAAATTTATTCTATGATTTTAGTAAATTTATTTTTTTTTTTTTGGTGGGGGGGTTAAATATATATATATATATATATATAAATAAAATAAACTTGAGTGTTTATAAGCTAATTCTTATACCTTATCAATCTTTATTAACAAAAATTATAGATATGCTTCAGGAGTTATAATAATTATTTTTGTCTATTTGCAGTGTACAGACAGATTAGAAAGAGACAGACTAATTCTCTTCTTGAATAAATTAATTCTTCATCCTGTAAGTATCACTGAGCCACTGTTTTGCAGCCTCAATTTCAACTATTTCCTGATGTTGGCATTTATTAAAATTTAATTAAAAATAGTATCCACCTTGGAATTTAACAACTCCAGGTTTACAAATAATTTGATGAAATCGCTAAATAATTGCTCAAGTTTAAACCATACAGTTTTCACTAAAAATAAGAAAAAAAAATATAGAAAGACAAATTGCCAACAGATCTACATACTTTCTTTTTTTTTTAAATATTTTGCTAGTATTTATTTGATATTGATTTAAATGAGGTAATAAATCAAATTATTTTCACATAAACTTCATTTATTCACATGTTTATCATTTCAGGTTTTTGTTTCACACAGTATTTATTCAAGAAACCAAATTGTATAAATTTTAAATGAAAATTTTATTTAATCCAAGTCGTTTACTAACAATTATGGAATAACAATCTTGGAATTGAAAAAAACAAAAAAACAAATTGCTTTACAAAGTCAGTGTCTATTGCTTTGTAATGCACAGACTGTTGCCCTGTGCTTTAAAATTCTTTTCTTCATTGAAGTGAAAAATAAAGAGACTTTTAGTTGAGGCTTTATTCACTTGAAATAAATTTTGGCTACTATTTACTAAACACAAAACTACTTTTTAAAAATGTGGAATTTGCCATTATTACTCCAGTGGTAAGAGTAAAAAGTTACATCACTACATTCTTTTTAAAATATTTCCCATTGCTATGAATCTAATCTGGTGGGTGGACAACATATATGCCCAGATCTTCTGGGGGACTACAGCTTCCTTATCAAGTTTTGGCATGCTCTCTGTCTTCAAGAGCTTTTTACAGTAAAGCTGTTGGCATCTATAGGGGTATCTTGTGGGATTTTCTCACTTAATCAAAATGTCTCTCTTGGGGGTTCCTTATTAATAGGGGTCTCAACTATGGCTAAATGTCTAGTAGATACATTTTGAAATCCTCATTGATTCAGAGTGAAATGAAGTTGACCAAGAGTCCAAGCTTGTCCAGATTCTTTGAAGAAGGTTCTCTAAAAATGTTTCAAACATTCAAAAATCAATGTTTCCACTCTTGAGCAACCATCAGGAAACAAGGCTCTGAATCCAATTTCTCAGGTTTCAGTAAATATTTAATTTTATAGGAAAGTTTTGTAATTTGCTTGAAGCATTGTGTATGGTTAGGTCTTGAAGGTTATCACAATGTGTTTGGTAAAATAAAGGAAAGTAAAGGTGTTGGCTATTACGTATTTATTCATTAATATTTCTAGATCAAAATCTCATCTTCAGAATGGTAGGAGATCTTGTTTTCATGTTCGTCCTGGACCGTGCCTTTCAACGAAATATTAATGAATAATAAATAGGTAATACCCAACACCTTCTTTACCTTCCTTTATTTTAACAAATGCATTGTGATAGCCTTCAAGACCTAATCATACATTCAATTTTATGTTTTTATTTTGGTTGAATAAATTGGAAGTGAAAAATAAAGACATTTAGTTAAAGTTTTATTCAACCCAAATAATTTGTTGGCTTCTATTTACCAAACACAACACTTTTTAACAATGTGAAATATGAAATTCTACTCTAGTAATAGATGTAAAAAGGTATATCACTATAAACGATATCTGATGAAAGACTCTTTAAAATAACAAGTTGGGACTTCCAAAGTATGGATGACCAAAAATGACAAACCATGACATTTGGAAAGATGAAAAATTATTCCTAACATTAAAAAGCCATTATGACTGGCAATATAACTTACAACTGATACTATATTTAGTCTTTTTGTTCTTACAAGTTTTTTTTTTAAATATTGGAGAAACAACATATTGTGACATATTTGTATCTTACAAGATTTGAAAATGTTCAAATGCTATGTTTTACTTTAACAGAAAAATGTGAAAGAAATTTTGGATGCTAATGGAATCAAAATCCTTGTTGACTTGCTGACCCTTGCTCACTTACATACAAGCAGAGCAATGGTTCCCTTACAGGTAATTTTTACATCACTGATCCAAACATAGCTTAATTCAATGTTTATCAAATTTAATATTAATTTTTCAACTTGTCCAAAGTATGACAATATTACTTTAAAAATATAGTGGAGTTGTATGGCCATATCATTTTTAATCCAAACACTCATTAAAATATTAAAAAATAGAAAGTAAATTAATTCTTATTAATATAAATTATAAGTATGCTTTAGAAGTTAAAAATTTAAACTATACTTTAAAATTTTAAAGTACATTGTCATATATTAATTTGGCAGACCTGAAGCGGACTACCACCACGTTTAATTTTGTTGTTTTTTATTTATTTATTTATTTTTTTTTTTACTTTTTTCAGTGCAGTCCTATCGATTACCCACTTAGCTTTATAATTGACAAAAAAAATTTGGAAAAATTTCAATATTGGAACATTTTCGTGGTGGGGGTGGGGTATCAGTTTCTCATACATTATAGTAAATCAAGCCTCCATTTTGAAACCAGTCACTCGTATGACATTACCACCTGTAATTTTGTACATTATCAAATTTTTGGGACTTTTTTCAGTGCAATATTATCTTTTGCACCTTAAACTTTAGGAATAACAAAAAAAAATTTGCAAAAATTTCAATATTTAAACAATTTGGTGGGGGGTAAATTTCTCATACAACCTTATAGTGAATTGAAAATGGAGGATTGATTTACTTTAATGTTGTATGAGCAACTGACCCCTCCCCCTCCAAAAAAAATTGTTTAAATATTGTAATTTTTCAAAATTGTTTTTATAATCAGAAAGTTCAAGCAACAACCGATATGAGTATGCTGAAAAAAATAAAAAACAATGAAATTAAATGTGGTGGTAGTCTGCTTCAAGTCCGCCATTAATTTGAATAAATTTAGATACAACCTAATGTTTTACTTTGCAGTTTTTAGGAGATAAAATGTTTTCATGAAATGAATAAAGTAAACCTAATTAGTTATTTCTACAGCAATGTGCAAGAAATAAATAGAAAAGTAAGGCTTTAAAGGAAAAGGGAGTAGAATGAATCCACTTGAGCCCATCTAGAGAAATGGATAGTCAGGTATCACTAATCTGGTACAACCTTCTGTTCTCATAAAAGAAAATCTTACTATACCTCTATACGAGTGGACCTGTGTCGTCAAAAATGATGGTAAAATATATTGATATGCTATCTAAAATGATGGCAACATATATATTGATGTACTTACTATTGAGTATCTTACATTAAAACATAAAATAAAAAAAAATATAATAATCTAAACTAAGCACAACAGAAGTGAAGTATATTGTTTGTGTGTAATGTTTGTAAAAAAGAGCAGTTTTTTTTTTTTCATTCTTTAACACGTGTATGACCATGGCATTACAACATAAAAAATTCCATTTTGTATAATTTTCACATTCTAATGAACACTAAGCAATTTATCAACCATTATATTGGAAATAAGAAAATTTACAGTAATTTTAAGCAACACAGTTTTGCAGTTATTTTTTGTTACCACAACTCATATCCCTGAAGATGATCCTGGAAGGAGATTGTAAGTACTTGGGAACATCGAGAAATGAATAATAAAATCACCTGTCAGTGTTACAGCTCATTTCTTACATTTTCAATTATAATATGCAAAAGATTATCCATGAGTGTGAAAGGATTTTATTAAAAATAAACACACACATTGTTTGCAATTTATTTAATCTGACATGTCTAAAATGTGTGTGTATATATATATATATATATATATATATATATACACACACACACGCACAAAATAACAAGTAGTAAAGAGAATGAACTGAGTCGATGCTGCCTCGCTATTGTCTCGCTCTCCATGAGCATGACAGGAAGGAAATATATACACACACAACTGTCTGGCAGATGTGACATTCTTTCAACTGATTTTCGTAAGGAAGGCTTACTGATATTACCTGGACATGTTCCGTTTTTCAAAAAAGTCATTTGCTTTTTATTCATGCTGGTTTATTTTATTAAGACTGTGACTAGAGTGACTGAGGAAAATGGCAATGTTAATTCGTTGCATCTCCTTTGCTACTCAATGATCAAAATGAAGTTGAAAATGACAATTGCTTGAAACCCTATGTGAGGTTTAAGTTTACAAAAAACATAATTATTGTGAATCCTTTCAGTTATGGTTTTAATATAGGCATTGTCTTACGTATGATCATTAAGCTTAACTCAGACCCTTTATGACCAGACTCCAGTCATAGTTACAAATGACTTGTGAAATTTCTTTAGTGTCCCTAAACATGATCTCCTTCAGTTGTCCTTATAAAATCCTACTTACAGGGTGCAATGGATAAATTATTGTCTAAATTAAGAAAAATAAAAGTAACACCTCGTTTTAACAGAAATATTTAACAAAATTACACAAAAATATCTTGAAATACAAAGTAAATTTATTCAATAGAATGGCCATTGGCTTCAATCATGGCCTCCAGATGATTTTGGAATCTCCGGCAACTCTTCTGGACAGTCTCCTTGTTTAAGTTGATGAATGATGCCATAATCCTTGCTTTCAATTCATTGTTGGTATGACAAAAAGTTTTGTTGGTCTCTGGCTCAACTGCTCTCCACACATAATAATCAAGGAGGTTGCAGGCTGGGGAGTTAGGCCAGATGAAAGGGGTGAAGTGGTCACAGAAACTGACAGCCATGACTAGGTTGTCTGCTGGAAGACCCTATAACAGTGTTATAGGGTCTTCCAGCAGCCACCCTCTTGACTCAAGGCACTTGATGTAGGCCTACGTTTTGAGTCTGGGGCCCTCGCCAACATATTTGGGAGTTTAGTTTTTCAAGTTGCCATACTTTCGTAATCACCATTAAACTTTTCAAACTCTATCTGAATCCTCTGCACTGTCCTTAGATTGGCATCCAAATACTCTGAAAGGTTCTTACTGGAGCTTCCGTTGCAAATCTCAAGCAGTACAGCATACTGTTTTCAAATTTCTGGTAGAGTGAATTGCATCATGTTGCTCTTTTCTCACAGTGCCCAACTGACCCTACTATTATGGCAGTCAACAAAAACAAGCAATGTGCATGCATAAAATTAAAAATATAACATGGCGACAATTTACCTATCGCACCCTGTATTGGGCAGCTTTATTTTGCACATATATATTCTTATGAAAATGTTGATATGACTACAGATATTTTTATTTTTAACCCTAGACCAATGTAATTGAAGCTGGTGTTGATATGAAACGTGATAGTGAAAAGGAATGGTATTATGGTAATGCTGATAAAGAAAGACTTGGACCATACAGCTTTGAGGAGGTCAGTTACCATTTAACTTATTTTAACAGCATTTCTATTCACTTTGATTTCATTTGTGTGTGTGTGGAAGAATTGTTAAATAATACAGTTATATTGTATATACTTTGAATTGTATAATATTTTATGAAGAATAAATACAAAAGTTTCAGCAAAAAAAAAATCTCTTAAATCTTAAAGTGCATATTAATTGAAGGTTAAGAAAAGAATGTGAACTTTTATAATAAAGAGAGTAAAAATAAGCCACAAAAATTATCATACATTTATATTAGTAGAAAGGAAATTAAAACCGTGTTGGTTATTGTAATAAGTTATTGTAACAGGGAATTACATTTTTTTTGACTGCTAAATCATTGTACAAAGGAAGTTAAACCAACTGACCTACATTAAAAGTCCTGATATTCATCCTCTCTTGAAACTAACAATGAATGTCAATTAAATTTTTCAAGTTTCAAAATTTTCTATGAAAAATAAAGATGCTGTTCTTGTCAATCCAGTTTTTATAGATTTGAAATGAAACTTAATTGAGGCATTAAAGTTACTATCATGTGCTATGTGGGGATGCTTTATAGCTCTCATTTCATAAAATCATGGATTCATTTCTTAAAATCTGATAAATTTATTTTTTTATCTCTTTTTAGTTAGGTCAATAACTTTTCAGCACATTTTCAAACAATGTTAAATATTACAAAATGCTACTAATATTACTACTAATAGGAATGGTAAACTAGGTTGAAAATTTCTGAGGAAATCTTGTAAAAGAGTCCTGTCAGAAGGACACTGCTAATCCCAAAGTGTAGTCAAAGGAATTATGTAATAAAAACAATTGGTTTTAGGCAAAAAAAATGTTACATCTATTCAGTATTGTTTTATTTATATGTCAAACAAATATATTTTATGTTAACCATAACAAAATTAAATATCTTTTAAAATGAAAAAAATGTTTCTTCAAACAAGAAACTGAGAATCTCTTATCGACCGAAAGAAATTATAGTATCAAAGAAGCCTTATTTAAATCTTCCCAGCATCAACACAATATTTTTTTTTTTCTAAAGTGGTGGACTATGATGTACACAAAACACCAAAAATGTCAAATTTTTTGTTTTGTTTTATTTTTCTTTTCATCAATTTGAAATGAGCCGAGCATCCAAATTGAACTTAAGTTTGCACCACCTTGAAAAATTGCTAGTTTTTTTAGGACAGCAACAGTCTCTTGGTCAAAACAAATGGTGAAATATAACCGGTTATATAGTTATAGGCTTGGTAAATGTTGATTGACTGATGGATAGGTAATAAGCATCAACATGTCTACTCAGCATAAAAATTGCATAGTTGAATGGGATATATGTATTATCAGTATTTTTAGCTTCATAATAAATTCAATCTTGCTCTTTCTTGCTTGGGAAGATGGTCAGCTCAGCATAGTCTAAACAAGTTCTAATTTATTATAGTTTCTCATTTTAGAATGATTTAAAAATGTGATGTGGTGAAAATAAAATTCAGTGCCTTTCTGAAAGACCTTTCAAGTATAGTTTCCAGAACCTCTAATCTATCTGATTTTACACACACATACACACACACACACACACACTCTTACAGCTTTAATATTCTTTATACAAATATTATCTATTGCTGGTTTTAGAAATTAACAATTCTTACTATTCTTAGATGAAAGACTTATGGAAAGAAAATGTGATCAATGCGAAAACAAGATGTTGGGCTCAAGGAATGGATGGTTGGAGACCATTACAATCAGTCACACAACTCAAATGGACATTGCTGGCCACTAGTCAGCCTGTGATGAATGAAACAGAACTTGCTATCCTCATCCTTAACATGCTCATCCGAATCACGGAATATTACCCAAGCAGGTTAGTTGAACTTTGAGAGAGAGAGAGAAAAAAAAAACCCTGTAGATGATTTGATTGAAAAAAAAAAGCATCCATCAAATATTTTAAGCAACCAAACCTGAAATTCCTCCCAAAATATGCAAATACTTTGACTTTTTGTGTTTTTTTTTTTTATGTTGGAGGGCATTGCAAAGCTTAAATAAAATATTAACATTATTTTTAAAATTCACATTAAATAATGCTTATAATTTTTGTGGGGAGGTGATGACACTTAATTGCATAGAGAACTTGATTATCGTATTTGTCTTCTATTACATATTTGTAAATGCTTGCAAGTAAATTTCCCACACATGGCATCTGTTTCTTGATTTTCTGTAATATAAATTAGAAATGTAAGTGACTTTATAATAATGCATTTATTTTAATTTTTCCATGACTATTAATACTGTATTGATTTAATTAAAACATTTACATGGTGAAAAAAGATAAAAGAATGTTCAAATTACGAGAAATATTTAAGAGATTTGACTGAAAATAACATAGATTTTATGACACATTTTCTTCATTAGTTTTTTCCAAGTTTTAATAATTTTTCTTTTATAGAGACATTGATGGTGCAATAATTCGGCCTTTGCCTCGTGCTAAACGACTATTGTCAGATGCAACATCACTGCCTCATATAGTTCAGGTAAGTATCACTCATAGAGAGTGAGAAAGGGTAAAGTTTAAAAACTTGTGACTTAAAATTTCACAGAAATTACTCTACACTGCTCTCTCACTGTATATGTTCATTTAATTCTATATTTGTGATTTTTACCCTCAACCATCACTGAGAAACTGCTGAAGTCTGCCATCAATTTAGCAAAAAAGTACTGTCCTATTGGCAATGATGAAATTAAAACCATAAAGCAGGCACCAAAGCCATAGATATGTAAATAAGAAGTCTAACAACCCATTCAATATTTTAAATAAGCTGCAGAAATCAGTCCAAGTTTATCAACTAACTCCAACAATAAGAAATATTTCATCACAAAATGAAATATCTAAAACATTAGAAGCAACCATAAAGTAAATTTAGAATATTTAGGAAAAAACAAAAAAGGTAAAAAATAAACAGACACACCATAATGTTATATGGTTTAACCCCACCTTTTATTTGCAGTGTTTAAATGAATATGGGAAAAATTTTCTTAAATTTAATTCATAAACACTTTATACTAAATAAATATATGTCCAACAAAGACAACAGTGGTAACTTTTTTTAAAATAAATGCAACTGTTGAAAGGTACGATCTATCCTTTAAATGGCCATAGTATGAATGTATAATATTGTATACTACTGAGTTAGCATACATTCTGGTAATGATGTAAAATTTTATTTTCTAAATTTTATTTCTATTATCATCAAAGATACATGAACATCACTGTTCTCTCCAAACATTTCTGGCAGTTAAAGAATGATGTTAATACACCCTATGTGGAATCTTGTTGCAAGAACCAAATCTTACAATGGGAAAGGCAATAGATGTGTTTTATGTCATGTAGAAAAATTAGTTATCTTAAATACTTAAACGACCCTAACTTATTAAACAAGAGAAATGAATTGATGGTAACATGTAGGCATGAAAATAAATGTTGAAATACAGATTAATTTTACTGTAAATTATGACCTTTCTCTTTTATCCCCCCCTATAATTCTAGGTCCATCTATTTTAATATTTTTTTTGTTAAATACCATTAATCACTGTTAATTTCAAATATAAAAAAAAGTACTTATCCCCTTTTATTATATACACCCACATATAGGCACACAATAAAACTTCCATCTATTTTAAATAGAAAAAAAAAAGCATAATCCCTGTATAATACTCAGCATTGTGTTACCCGGGTATTTTATAACAATTTAAATTATGTAATGGCCTATCTCTACCCAGCACCTGAAGATTGTGTTTTGCATGGGACTCTGAATCATGCTACTGGTGAAGGATTTTTATATATATATATATATATATATATATATATATATATATATATATCTGTGTGTGTGTGTGTGTGTGCGCACACACACACACACACACACTTGTATGCATGCCAACTTCATATATAGTATGACTCTTGAATTTTTATTCTTGATTTTTAACCTCTTAAACAAAACTATATGAGTATAATATATATATATATATATATTTTTTTTTACATAAAAAAACCTTATAAAAGCTTGAACTACACATAAGTATACAGGGTGCAATAGGTAAACATAAGTATACAGGGTGCAATAGGTAAACATAAGTATACAGGGTGCAATAGGTAAACATAAGTATACAGGGTGCAATAGGTAAACATAAGTATACAGGGTGCAATAGGTAAACATAAGTATACAGGGTGCAATAGGTAAACATAAGTATACAGGGTGCAATAGGTAAACATAAGTATACAGGGTGCAATAGGTAAACATAAGTATACAGGGTGCAATAGGTAAACATAAGTATACAGGGTGCAATAGGTAAACATAAGTATACAGGGTGCAATAGGTAAACATAAGTATACAGGGTGCAATAGGTAAACATAAGTATACAGGGTGCAATAGGTAAACATAAGTATACAGGGTGCAATAGGTAAACATAAGTATACAGGGTGCAATAGGTAAACATAAGTATACAGGGTGCAATAGGTAAACATAAGTATACAGGGTGCAATAGGTAAACATAAGTATACAGGGTGCAATAGGTAAACATAAGTATACAGGGTGCAATAGGTAAACTGTCAACATTTTTTATAGTCTTACTTTTGCACATGCTTGTTTGCTTTTTTCTGCACATTATAGTAGGGTCAGTTGGGCACCATCTGTGATAAAAAAAGCATCATGACACAATTCACTTAATCAGAAGTTTGGAAACTGTATATAGTGCTGCTTGTCCTTCATGTTGGAAGGAAGGTCTAATATGGACATTTCAGAGTGTTTGGATATCAATGACAGTGCAGAAAATTCAGAAAGAACTGGATGATATATCCAGTTGTTGACATGGTGTTTGGCAATGTTATACTTTCATTCATCTTCCAACAGGGCGTCAGGCTCAACATGGAGACCTACATCAAGTGCTTTGCAGAGATAGTGGTGCTCTGAGTCAAGAGGCTAGCTGCTGGAAAACCCTGTCTGGCAACAGGATTCTGCACCATCAGACAATTTCTGAAACTGCATCACCCCTTACAACTGGCTACCTAACTCCCCAGATTGCAACTCCTTTGATTATTATGTGTGGGGTGCAGTTAAGTGAGAGACCAACAAAACTCCTTGTAACACCTTTGATGAACTAATGGCAAGAATTATGACAATATTTACCAATTTAAACAAAGAATCTGTTCAGAAGAGTTGCAGGAGATTCCGAAATCATTTGGAAGCTGTAGTTGAAGCCAATAGCAATTTTAAATAAATTTACTTAGTATTTCAAGATATTTTTGTGTAATTTTGGTAAATATCTGTTAAAATGAGATGTCAGCGTTGTTTTCATTTTGCATAATTTAACAAGTTATCCATCACATTCTGTATAAGTAACACTCTCACATGCACACATGCACTGTTTCTTTCAAGCTTTTATTGTTAGTCATAACTTTTGTATGTTTTCATATTTTTAAATCAATATCTTTCATTTATTACTCTGGTTGAAATAGAAGTAAGCTTAATATCTTGATTATTTTTGCATTGTATCTATTCCCTCTAGACTATTGTTTATGCAAAAAACATTAGGAATCATCAAATTGACACAGAAGTCTGGATAAAATGAGGGAAAAGAATAAACACGTTAAACTGGTATTAAATTTTCCCAATATCAGTTGGGAAAACCTTGACTTGTACAACATCTGACATTATGTATGTTCTATTTCTTTGTGGAAATAATGTTACTGAAATATTAAAGTTGGTAGCTTCTTAATGGAATTGAAGGATAAACAAAATTTTCCTTCCACCAGGAGCAGGTTGTAGAAGAGATAGGCCAAAAGGTTGTGGAAACATTAGCAACATAAAGAATTAGTTCATTTGTTTAAACAAATTTTAGAGAATTAATTTCTCCATTCCAATTAGTTACCAACTTCCTGATATTTAATTGATTTGCAATCCCCCACCCCCCCAAGTGAAGAAACTCTCATTTTTATAAAACAAAAAACTTCAATATTAAATCATAATCTTGAATATCATTCACTGCATTTTGTACAAAAACATGAAAATATTGTTGCTAATTTTAATAAATTCTTTCCAGTTGCTGTTGACCTTTGACCCAATTCTTGTTGAAAAGGTAGCCATACTCTTGAATGAGATCATCCAAGACAATCCAAATGTGTCCCGGTTGTATCTCACTGGTGTTTTTTATTTCATCATGATGTACACAGGCTCCAATGTATTGCCTGTATCACGATTCCTCAAGTATACTCACTTAAAACAGGCATTTAGATCAGATGAGGTAAGAAGAAAGCCTTTTTTTTTTTTTTTTTTTTTTTTTTTCTTACACAAGACATCTTTCTGATGGTCTAGATTGACCTTAACATGTTTTTTTTTCTCCTTCATTGTACAATAGATGAAAATAGAATTTTTAATTTTAATGCTAGCCCAGTTCACTTTTGAGTTGATTGACAACACACTATCTTTGGAAATCCGATTCTAATGTTTATAAAGTATTGAACATAAACTAGTTTCTATAATGATCTTGTAGTTGAATAGTAACCCATCACTCAATAAATCCTGGGCCTAACTAATAAAACAACAACTTTTAGGCAAAATTCAACTTTATTCATCAACTTAGTCTCCTTCTAGGGTGATACAGGTGATACACGGAATCCAATGCTTCTCTAACAATCGATGCCTTTTTTGAAGAACAATTTGTCCTTGGCTTGGCTTCAAAATATGCCTCAGTTTTCAATATCACTTCTTCATTGCAGCCAAATCTCTTTCCTTGAAGCATTCTTTTGAGGTCTGCAAACAGCCAATAATCGCTGGGGACTAGATCTGAAGAGTAGGGTGGATGTGGAAGCAATTCGAAGTGCAATTCATGTAGTTTTGCCATAGTTGCGATCAGCTAGTGACACAATGTGTTGTCTTGGTGAAAGATCACTTTTTTTTAATTTGTGGCCATTTTTTGGCAATTTCTTTCTTCAAATGCACCAATAATGCTGTATAATATTTGTTATTGATGGTTCTTCCTTTCTCAATATCATCAATGAACACAATACCTTGCACATCCCAAAATACAGAGGCTAAAACCTTGCCTGCTGATGTTTGTATGTTTGGTTGCTTTGGATGACTGTCACTTGCTGCTGTTCATTCAGCTGACTGGTGGATTCATGTTTCATCCATTGTTGCATAGTTATGCAAATACTCCTTGCTTTGAAACAGTTGCAAACAATACCCAGAATCATCAATGTGTTGATGCTTTGATCAACTGTGAGCAAATATAGCACCCACTTTGAACACTGTTTTTTCATTGACAAATGTTCATGCAAAATGGTGAATACAATGCCTTCTGATATGTTCAACTTCTCTGCTATCTCATGCAACATCAATTTACAATCAACCAAAATGAGTTTGGATATTTTTGGTGTTTTCTGGAACAACTGAGCTTTCGGCATCATTTTCGGCATCATTTAACCATTGTACCACTGCATTTAAAGTCAGCATACCCCCTCTTAACCATTGTTTCCGATGGAGCAGAGTCCGAATAACTTATCAAGCCATTGCTTTGCTTGAACAGTATTTTTCCCCCGTCAAAAAGCAATGCTTTATCAACACATGAAATTCAGATTTTTCCACTGTTTTGATAATTTGCAACAGTAGCTTCATTTAAATAACTGTAATTTGTAAACTAATAATCTGATTGGGATCAGATTTTGTCACCTTCCATTTGAAGGTTAGTACTTCATAAAAATCATATGGATTTTATATTAGTGGTGCTATCTGTATGTCAGGCTTGGGACTTATTGAGTGATATTTTACATTAAGTAATATTGCCAATGCCTATATCTTTATTAAATATTGTGTCTATTTGTTTATGCTTCTGTAAATGAAATGAAATGGATCCAGAAAGATGTGAGAAAAATTATTTATGTTGGTAATTTTTTTTTTTTAGAACAAAAGTTCTGATATTATGCACTGTAGCATAATGGGCCATCTACTGCCAGAGGCAATGGTCTGTTACTTAGAAAATTACAGCCCAGAAAAGTTTGCTGAAATATTTCTTGGTGAATTTGATACTCCTGAAGCTATTTGGAGTAATGAAATGAGGTAAGTTTTATACAGCAAGAAATAAGTTTGAAATGGTTTGCTGTTCTTCATTTCACATTTTTGAATTAAAAAAAAATGCAGATTTTTAATGCAAAAAAAAACTTTTGCTGTTTCTCTTGTGCAAGAGAAGAAAATTTAAAATTTAATTCATAGTTCCTTCATTATCAATTATTGAAATTCTTTACAGTATTTAGATTTATTTCTTAATGCAGAAAAACTAGAAAACGTAACTTCTAAATCATAAAGTATCATGTACCAATGATGTGTATAAATGAATCTAATATTCTGTTTAAACAATTGAACTTTTTCATATACTTGCTGCTGTTAGCACATTTCAGCCAGTTATTTTCCAACTTCTTAGCTATGTTAAGATGAAAGAATTATGTATATATTGGTTTCTTTCAGGCGACTGATGATAGAAAAAATTGCTTCCCACTTGGCCGACTTCACTCCTCGTTTACAAAGCAACACTCGTGCTCTCTACCAATATTGTCCAATTCCAGTCATCAGTTTCCCTCAATTGGATAATGAACTCTTCTGTAATATCTACTATCTGAAGCATCTGTGTGACACACACAATTTCCCTGATTGGCCTATCAAAGACCCAGTAAGAAGAGTCACTTATGCTTTTAATCACGTTTACTATAGCAATGAATGGTTTGCTTTGTATAATAATTAGTCAATAATTATCATTTGTAGAAATAAGATTGGTGCATAGATCACATAAAGAGATTGTACATGACATTGTGATAGTTATACAAGATGGGGATACTGGAAATACACTCCACACTCACCCAACAAACTGTGCAATCCACCCCTCCCCTGTCAAATTAAAAATCATTTGGAAAATTTGTTTGTTAGACTGAATACTTTCCAGCCTAAATTATCATTGTATTCAAAGAGAAATTACATTTTTCAAGTTCTTAAAAATTTAGCAAAATTTTATTGTATCAGATGAAATGTAAATTGTAAATATTACATGCATTATAAATAATTTAAAATGTTTAATTTATTTTTAACCTGTCTGCATTAGCAATATGGTTATTTTATTAAATTTTGTTGTTTACATTATAGATGATAAATTCTATTCAATAGAAGTTGTGATGTCACAAAAAATATCTATTGCAAGAAAGGATAGAATGGGAACATTACAGTTATTAATAGAACTAAGGCAAATCACATTCCTGTAGCAGCTGTTGTTTGATTTACTGGGGATCATGCCTCAAAAGTGAAAGCAGGATAGGGTTGGAAACAATACTTTGTTTTGATTGTCAAAATAATGAAAATAGATCCACCAACATGTAATAACTAAAGAAAAGTAAGTTATGTGAGCTGAGCGAAAATGCTTGACGCAATTGTGTTGATGAGTACTGCTCACGTACTTATGTTATTTAAGAGTTTTCCTAAGAAAAACCTAAAATTACCTTGGGTCTCGCATGATCCTTATTAGAGGATTGTATCAAAAGAAATAAGATATGATAACTACATAAGTCATTTACTGTCAAACAGGTAGATTTTATATTTTTATATAACCTATTTACTTCTTACAAATTACTGAAAGCTGTCCTGTCAACACCAGATATCTTCATATACCTGGTTGTCTTTTAGGTGTTTTTCACAAATGCATGGAGCAGATGAATCTGCACCATAGTGGTGAAATGAGAAATTGTATTAATAGGTATTTACTATTCGAATAAATAGTAGAGATATCATCTGCAAAGTAACCATGAGATGTTAACCAAAAGTTTAGGAAACTTAAAATTTGAAATGGTTTCTTAAGACAAAAATTGTTTCTGGGAGTTATTTTGAGAAATATCCAGTGAGATATGAGAATCTAACTTAGCAGAACAGATTTGATGAATTTGTTCAAATTCCCTAAACCTTTGAGTAGCACTCTGTAAATATGAACTGTTTGTAAATGTGCAGTAATTGAATTGTCTGGTTTCATCCTTTAAATTTAGATATTGCCATTGTTTTTAGGTTCGACTGCTGAAGGACATATTAGAAGCTTGGAAAAGAGAAGTTGAGAAAAAGCCTCCATCAATGTCTTTGGAAGAAGCGTATCAGGTTTTAAATTTATCCAAAGTAGCTGGAAAGTAAGTAGTTTTTACTTGTAATGTTTAATTCTGTCAGTTACAGTAAAAGAATTTATCTTGCTCTTTTCAATGCCTATGGTGGAGAGCTACTATAAAAGTACATAGATTGATCAGAAAATTCAAACAAGTTTTGGTATGACAAGAGGCTACTGAAAAGCTTACTTCCAAAAATATCTGGTCAAATAACCAAACATCAGAATCTTTTGAGTCCTTGCTAGAGCTCAGAAATTTTAAAGGCTGTTATACTCAATAAAGTAGTTTTTAGAAAAGCCATGTACTTATAAAATATATAATTCAAGTCTTTTCAAAAGATACTACTCAGAATGTTGAATGTCAGATGTTGTTATTGAGTGGGAAAATAGTCTTTATTGTTGAATAGAAATAACAAGCAAAGTTAAGATGGAACAATGATTTTAAAAATTAGGAAATTTGTCACATAGTGTAACTGTAAAAATTAACTTTAGTTTGAAGTTATGACTATAATCTTTCTTAACCAATTTGGATTGGAATTTGTTTTTGTTCATCAGTTTGGTTATATTACTGTTTTCAATTAGTGGAAAATGTTACTCTCTTTTTCTCTTCAGAGTTTTAACTTTCTCATCAGTGTGTGTGATGTCACATTAAATTCCCTCTTTGTTGTTTTCATTGTCTAGAATCATTACCAAAGCAAAAAGACTAGTGACCAAAAAAAAATTTCTCATGATATCTTGCTAGATGCATCCAAGTGATTAAATTCTGGTTTTAGTGTTTTTTCTGTTGAATTCCTTGCATTCACCTATGCGCAAATACCCTTGGCAAAGGTATTAATCCGTCACTTCCCTCCAGTTATGGGTTAAATAATAGGACAGATTGGGTTCTATAGCCTTGGCTGGTAACCAGTCTACCGCAGAAAGCAATGGCAACCTACGGCGGGATAATCTTCTGCCCAGTCAGTCATGTCTCTTTCAAGACATGATCGCCCAAGTGTGTATGATGTATGGCACTTATCTGACTAAAAAAAAAGTACTGTTTGTTTGGTATAGAAAAAAAAATTATCACATATTTGAAATCTGAAAATATGGATATAGAAAGAAATGACAATAGCTGAAATTAAAAGACAAGATTTTACTGACAATTAAAAATTATTTTTTGTAGCTTAATTCATTTTTTAATTTTTCATTTTTTCATTTTTAATTTTTTAATTTTTTTTAAGGTATATTTTATATTAATGACCTTTTTTTTGTTTCTTATTTTTAAATTTGTCTTTAAGAAATTCATTGAAGACTTATTGAGGCTTTGTTCTTTCAATTATGCAAGTTTGAGTAATACAGATCATTTAAGTTTAGATTTTTTTTTTTTTTAATTATCAGTTTATATGTAATATTTTTTTCTCTTTAGACATGATGAAGCTAAAGTAAGAAAAGCATATTTCCGCTTAGCCCAAAAATACCATCCTGATAAGAACCCCGAAGGCAGGGTAAGTTAATTATAATTTTCTTCATTTTAAAAGTGGACCTAATAATGGTTTTGCTATGACTCAATTATTTTTTTTTAATTCCTTAATAAATTTCTATGCCTGCATTAAAAAAAAAAAGCAATAAATCTTTAAAAAATTTGTTTTATGTTGGATGTTTTTTAAGATTTTGAAGTTGTAAAACTGAATATATATTTAGCACAGGCTGGATTTGTTTCCACAAACAGACAAACCAGATTTTGAACTAGAAAAATGTTTTATATTCTAAATATATGGAAAAATCTCAATATATTTCCATAATAGATCTACAAAATTAAAAATCAGTCTTGGCTCAAATTAGAGCCAAATAATCGATAGTAAGACTTATGTTTCTATTCCTAATATTTTTGTAATTCAAAATTTGCAACATCCAATTAAAATTTAATTTATAAATGAATGGCTAATTTTGCTTTTTCATATTCTGAATTTTTTTTTAAGTTGTCTTCTTGTTAGATTATTATTGTTTTGTGATTCTGTTGCTAAAATTTCAATGTAGCAACAAACCATAAATATATACTCAAGTAAATATTTGTGTGTGTGTGTTTGAGAGAGAGAGAGTATGCATGTGTATAGGTGTGTTTTATCATGAAATTTAGCAAGTGCTGAAGTTCTCAGCTTCAAGAATCTTTCATAAACACAAATGTCGAATTTTGGAAAGTATGTCAGACAGAACTTTCAGCACCCCTTTGTATTTATAGATGGGCATATTGGAGTTTAGAGGGGTTTGATATTTTGAAAGATTGTTGTAATTTTAGTTTTAATTAAGATTTTTTTTTCCTGTCTGTATTTAAAGTAAGTTGATATTTAGTTAATAAATTCTCTTATTTTTATTCTCTAGAAACCAAACTCATTCTCAAATTTCTGCAAATTCCAGAATAATAAGCATCAGCATGCTGAAATGGTTTTTTTAACAATTATAATGCAAGAAAAATGAATTTTATTTCTTTTTGATAAAATTAGTAACGTTCAATAAATATCATCCATTCATGTTTTTCTGTCTTTTATGTAACAAATTTTCTCTCATATCTTTTTACACATTCTGTTGAAATCTTTCTTTGATGTTATTTACATATTTGTTATTTTTGCTATTTATAACATTTTTCTTTTATTTCTCCTTCAGATGATTGGGATATCCTTCTTTCAATAATTTAATATGACCTTTTCTGATTTTATAGGAAATGTTTGAAAAAGTGAATAAAGCCTATGAGTTTTTGTGTAGCAAGAGTAAAGTGCTCCAGGGACCAGATCCTCAAAATGTTGTCCTTATACTCAAAGCACAGTCAATATTATTCAGGAGATACAAAGAAGGTTGTGTATATTACGTAACCTATTTAACATGTTTTTTATTGCACTCCTTTATACACTTTTCATCTTTTTAACACTTACTTGTTTTCCCTTTCTTGTATAAGAGCAAATGTTTATTTCCTCGTTTCAATTCCAGTGTTGGAACCATACAAATATGCAGGTTACCCAATGTTGATCAAAACTATCAAAATGGAAACCGAAGATGATATGTTGTTTTCCAAATCGGCTCCCTTGCTTGCAGCAGCAAGTGAGTTGGCATATCACACGGTCAACTGTTCTGCTCTAAATGCTGAAGAACTACGCAGAGAAAATGGAATTGAGGTTGGTTTATGTTCTCTTATTGTGTCACTAAATGATAAAGACTTTTCATCTCACAATCACAAATCCTCGTAACCTTGTAGGGAGCACCACATCTACTGCAGCCACAGTTGCAGTGGTATTGCCTAGGCAAAAACAGCCTAACAGAGCCTAACTCTCCCCAGCCTGGTTTGAATTCAGTGTTTTCCTATGACACTCTGACCCCTCCTGGTCCCAAAAGTACCTTGTGTGTGCTAATTGGCTGTTAGTTACTTGCACCTGAGTCTGCAGCTGTTCGCTTTCGTTCTACCTCAGGTGATTGAAGATGTCAAATGATCAGTTGAAAATCTTTCACCTCCCCTGCCACGTTGTGATTTCTGATCTTAGAGGAAATTACTGATTTGCAAAGAAAGGACGGTTATCTTTGTACTGCTTTCTCAACAGCTGAAATCAAGAGGTGGTTGGATGCACATGCAGAAATAAGGGAAACAAGGCCAGAACAAAAGAAACAAGAAGGCAGAAATGAAGGCCAGTCTGTGGACTAATGATTATATTGTAATTCTCTGTACATCGAGAGAGAAAGAATAGTAAAAATAAAAAGAACTAAAAACAGAATACATTCTTTTTCAGTGTCCACAAACTACTGCTGCTATGTCTATTGTTATCAGCATGTGAAAGAGAAAGAATTTTTCTGTGGCTTTCACTTCACGCATTCTTCACCTGTCTGACACATCTCTGCCAATGACTTGAATCTATCCTGCTGATTTTCAAATCTGTTGTGTTTTTGTTGAAATCGTTTCAATATGGTGTGAGGTGGGAAGGACATTGGAATGTCTTCCCATTAAAATGTAATGTCAACTTCATTTGTCTGGTTCAGCTCAATTGAGCACAATTTCTGTCATGCCGGCTCTACTTTGTTGACTTTATACATTCACCTGTCAGTGTTGATTACAGTTACCTCCTTACATGGGTGGTCTTAAAAATGTACTGATAATTTCACAATTTGTCATTTGTTTCCTTTCTTTCTCCGAGAGAGAAAAGAGAAAGAATAACAGACAAACACAGAAGAAAGAAACAGAATTCCCTCCCTTCGCTGGATCAGCTGGACATTGTTAAATTATATCAACATGTTATCTAGTAAATGCCTTGTGTTTCGCCTCTCTACTTCTCTCGACCATCCCAGTGTTTATTTCCTTTCTCCTATCTCTCTCTCTCTCTCTCTCTCACAGCCCCTCCTAAGAAAAGAAAAAAGTTGATTTTTCTGGGAAGCAAAAAATATATATACACACAGATATTTTCCAAATATCTATTCCTGGGTTCAAATTCAGGGTTCCTTGATATCCGTTTAACATGTGTGCATAAGGAACACTTACAGTGTTACAGTTTCTTTTCCTAGACTGCTTGTCAACCAAAGTTACAGAGCCCAATTCTGTCCTCCTTACACCATAACTGGTGGTAAGAGCTGGATTCCTACCCACTTTCCCAAGAGAAGTTGATTGGAATTTGAACTCTCCTCCCTCAATCTGAGCCACTATCCTTTACTTCACCATATACCATCTTTCATGCTTCTTTGACATAGATTTGATTGTTGAAAAACTTGTTGATATATTTTGATATTTTTATAATTGAAATAGACTTCATATTAGCAAAATCATGAATATTTCACTTCAATGTATTTTTAGCTTTAATTCAGGAAACTTACATTCACTTATAGAAACCTGCCATATTTTGTCATGTGATGTTAAACTATATGCAGTTATAAAAAAAAATCAATAAATTGAAACTTGGGTACATAATTTTGAGAATATCTTAGAAATTTGGTGGTGGTTTCTCTGTGCAGCTGGTCGTTTTTTTAATTTTACTTTTCCATTCTTTTTTACTGTTTTTCTTTGCAGGTGCTCCAAGATGCTTTCACTCGTTGTGTTGATGTGCTGAGCAGTTCAACCAACTCTGATGATGTTGCTGCCCAGGTAAATACTCATTCTGTGGATGCCCTTTTTACATTTGTTCAGGATTTCTGAAAAGCACATAAACAGTTGAAAGGAATATGCTCATGACACACACACACACACAATTACATGAACAGTGAATTTTTTATTTTTATGTTATATATAATTACTTTTGTCTTTTGTCAAACTTGCTGGGTATGATGATAACCCATATCCGACAGCAATAAATTTACTCTTTAGTGTTTCCAGATATCTTTTGTGAAATTTTGGTAAATATATTTGTTAAAATGAGATGTCAGTGTTGTTTTCATTTTTGCATGATTTAGACGACAATTCATCCATCTCACCCTGTATCCTTTTTTTTTTTCTCTTGTTCAGGTTTGTAAATACATCACACAGTGCTATTCTGTTGCTTCTCAGTTTGAAGCATGTCAAGAGAAAATCCAGGAGATGCCGTCCATTATTAGAGACTTGTGCAAGATCCTTTATTTCAAAGTAAGCATTTTTGAAAGGCCTGAAAATCATTTTCTTGCATTTATTTTATTCTTGCACATGTTAGGAATGTATTATGAGTTAAAAAAAATATTGCAGTTATAAATGACAAATGTTTTCATAGATAAAAGGATTTAAATGAAGAAAAATTGTGTTGATTTTTCATCTCTGAAAACGTGTAAATAGATTTCCAGAAATGTTGTTTAACTCTTGAGTGCTTCAAAAACAACTTCAAATAGGTTTTTTATACTATAAAAATACTTGCTTTTTCAGAGCTTATTTTGGGCAGTAAAGTGGCTTTTGCCACTATGTATAGCAAATGTCCTAAACTATAATTGAGAAGTTATTAATATTTTAAAGCTGTTTAAACTCTTTTAGAATTAATTCTTGTGTTCACCTGGGAGAAGATTTTAGAGTGAATTAGTAGAAATATTGTAAGAATAAAATTAAAAAAAAAAACTAAATCCCAAACTTGTTAAAATTTAACCTGCAATATTGTGAAAAAAAATGTCATGGATTGTTTTGTGAAACACTTGAGAGTAAAATTATGAATTTTATTTCTCATAAGCTGTAAGAGTAATTGTAAGAACACATCACCTTATAGAATAAAATATTCAAAAGATAATTCTCATTTACTTCAAGAAAAATGGATGCATGAAATTATTATTAAAATTTAAAGATTTTTACTGAAAAGTAATTTTAATAGATTCAAAAATATTTGAATAGTGTCTCTTTCTTTCTCATATCTGACCCAAGGGGTTGGTGTTTTGGTAAAATAACCTATCTATTTATATCGAATATAAATTAAAATTTGGTAATAAGTTTTTGATTTTTTATTTACTTTTAAACTGTAATTTTTTTTATTTATTTTTTTTAAGAATATACCGAAGCTGTGCTCTGAAGTTGCTGCTTGTGTGAGTTCTTTCTGTGTGGATTACTGGCTTCAGACCCATCTTTATAAAGCTGGGGCTATGTGGCCACTTCTGCTCTATATGTTTAATTATGACTACACACTTGAGGAGAGTGGCGTGGAAAAGAGTCAGGACACCAATCAGCAGGAGGTGGCCAACCTTCTAGCCTATCTTTGTGTCATTGCATGTGCACGATTGGCTGGCTACAATCATCCAGGGGACGATTCATGCCCAGATAATCCGGCTGTCAAGAAATCACTTTGTGCCATGTTGACCCCTTACTTGGCCAGAAAGTTGGCCAATAACAATCCTTTTGAAGTTAGTATGATTTTTATGACGTTTTGAATTTTGATAAAATGAAAATAAGCAAACCAGTAAAATGGGAGATAATTTGGTGGACTTTATTTTAGCAATATATTATTTCATGGCGATGGTAATAATAGCTGTTTCCCTATAAAGAAACATTCAATATTCTTTAACTGAGCAGCCAGTGCTATTTCTGTAAAAAATTTGTTAAATCTTTCTCTTAAAACAATTTTTCAGTATAATAGGTTTCTCAAGTCCTGTCATCACTCTTTCTGGTATTGATGGGAGTTTCCTTTCTAACCTTTTGTTTGAAATAGTGTGGAATAATCGTTTTTTTATCATTATTTTCTCATTAAATTACATTTGATATCCATTTTAGTTTTTGCTGTTGTTGAAAGTCTGAGAGATGTGGTTTCTGTTATTTGGTACAATTCTTTGTTCAGCAGCTGAAGGGAAAGTGTAATTGTTTTCTATTGGTTGATTTGTTTTAGACGTAGTATGGAATACTTAAATGATCAGTGCCTGTCTTTTCATACCTGTGCTTTTATATGTACAGGGTATACACTATTTGCATTATTTGGACTATTGTCCTCATCTTTGTTGCCATTTGTATGGCATTTCAGCTGTTGTACATTTTGGCCTTCTTCAGGTTCTAGGAATTTTTAACCAAATCCTTTATTACAATCACTGGGGTATCAATAGCCAAAATGTCGTACAAGTGGCAACAAAGATGAGGACAATAGTCTGAATAATGTAAATAGTGTAAATACTACCTAATCTCAGAAATATAGACAAGTACAGGGTGTACTCTAGGAAAAAGTAAAATAGACTTGGGTAAGGCTCCCAGTTCCTTCTTTTTGTATTGCTGATGATGTTTGAAGCGTGATTGGTTTGTTTCCAGACATGTATGATTTTGTGAACCAAATATCTATTGCTGCATTCAAAAGAATCAAAACTTGGTAGGTCATTTGTAATGATTGAGAAGCAGAGGAGGGTGATGTGTAGGAGAGATATATAATCACTTTGAGTTGTTTGATGGTATATAAGCCATCATTACATCTTAAAAAACCTAAACTGGGTTATGAGGAGTTATGTGTGCCTAGTTAATACAATGTTCATTAGCATTTTCATTAGAATGGATCCAATAGAAATATCTCTATATGTTTATGAGTTGTGAGGACTACCTTTTTGCTTTCATAGTGCATTAATGCAAGATAAACTTTTTAGGGTGCATTTCTGATTACAGACTTCTTTCATGAAATTAGGGGACTTATTGAATTTGGGGGGAAAAAGTAAGATATTTTAAAAAGTTCTGTTTCAATGTCAAGTGATTCTTTATTTCTAACTTTTTTTAAAAATTTTTTTATAGCTTTCTTAGTTTCCTCATCAGAGGATTCGTTGTAATTTGTTTGAGGACATTGTAATGATTGGATTGCTTAAAATTTAGTGTAGTTAGGGTTGAAATGTGAGTCGGTGCATTTTGAGACCAGGATGTTTCTTCTAGTTTAGCAAATGTTACCATTTTATTTACTGTTTTAAGGTAGATCTAAAATTTTATACCAAAATTATATCTGGTATTTGATGAAAATATTTTTTTTTGCATAAGTTTTTAGTATTGTCTGAATAATTCCAACTTTGAAAATTCTAGTTTTAAGATCAACAATTCTTCAGACAAAATGTCTTCATTTGGATTAATTTTGTCCCATTGATAATCTGGAGTCTATTAAGAATCCTCAGCACATGTTTAATAATTTTTCTCGGCTTATGGACCCTGGATTCTGCTTTGTACTGCTCCAAGCCAACTATGGGTAAGATATCACTCCCCCCTTGTGCATCTAGGTTTCCAATAAGTTAAACCTTTGTATAATAAACTTTAAATGTATTTCGTAATGTGTAATTATTATTTCATAAAGCAAAATTCATTCATTATTTTTTTGTCTTGAGATGAAAATGATTTGGGTAGAGATTATTTTAACTTGATTGAGAGATTATCAATGAAAATGTTATAAGCTTCTAATTTTATAACAATTTTTCTCTTTAATATAATTTTGGCTTTTCTTTGTTCTGCAGCTGCTGAAGTTGTTAAACAGCAACACAGAAAACCCTTATTTAATATGGAATAATGCAGCTCGAGCACAACTCATAGAATATCTCATGGACCAACAACAGAAAAAGGTTAGCAGTAATAGTTTTGTTTTACTAGAAATTACAATTACTAAACCAGTATTGAAAAGTGTGCATAAATTTGGAAAATAGTTTGTAAGAATATTTTGACAAAAAAATTAGCATATGATATTAAGTAAAACTTTAAAATAGTTTCTTAATGTAAATTAAGAGATGATGATAAAATAACTTTTGTGTTTCTCTTCAATTTAAAGTACATGCCCGTTTAGTCAAAATGTATTATTTGTCTTTATAACAAACAGAAATTTATGGAAGTGTCATTGTAATGTAATTTTTGTTATGAAGATGTTTTTGTTCTACACATTTCTGAAATCATTGTGGAGCAATAACTCACTAACTGGCATCATAGATGATTATTACTAAAGTGAGTTTGTTCTTGATTATGTCCTACACTTGTGGACTTGTGCTCAGCTAATCTTAATAAATATCTATGTATATTTCTATTGGGAGAAATATATAATAATGTATATTTTAACTCCTAAAACTGTTTGGGAGATGCTTCACATTCCTACTTGATTTATTGTATTTTCTAGTCCTCTGTTGTTGTAGTGTTTCTATTAACGTTTTATATTTTTATGCATTAGTTTTATCAGAACACACATTAAAGATGAAAAATTGCTGTACAAAAATTTTCAAACAATAGAGATGTGTGGACACTTTAGGACAAAGACTATTTTTCTAAGAATTGTTCACACAATTGAACCTGTTCATTTTGTTGTTTCCGCAATGTTACAAGCAATTTTATTTACAGCATTCTTCTAGTGCAATAGATGTGGAAAAGAACTCTTTGTATCTATATCTAATGTATATATATTTTTACAAACTTTGGGGGTTGGTTCCTGATAAAAAATACCAGGACAAAAGTACCGTATAAACATCTCTACAAATCTTTCATTTTTGAGTTAAGTTTATGAGATGTCATTGTGTTGCCATGTAGACTAAGTTATATTTGTCATTCATGTATATCTGTGGCTAGTCTGGGTGCAATGTTTAATGTGTTTAGTTATGAGTTAACTGGGAAATGTTCTGTTTAACAATGGTAGGATATTCATGTTGTGAGCAGGCAGATATAAATATTACACAAGGATGCACGAATAGTAATGGATGTGAGGCTGCATAGCTGTATCAGATTGTGTTTCCAGACCAAAGGCAGCCGAGTCATCCAACCTTTGCGGTTGTTTATCGTTTTATTGCTGAGACAGGATCCATGGCACTATGGCTTGAAGAATGAGATTTAGTGTATGCCTGACAAGAACAAATCAAGTGTACAATACAAGCTAGACACTAGCATCAGTTTATGATTAACCAGTTCCATGTCCTGCATGTTCCCCTGACTTCAATCCTTTGGGTTTTATTTTTTTTCTGTGTGAATACCTAAAGTATTTGGTTTATGCAGTAGTCATTAATAACGCAGAGATGTTTCATCAACATCTCATGAGGCTTGTGAAACCATTTGACACCATGTGAGAGTATTTGAAAGGGTTTACCAGTCAATTAACTGACAGGTGCATGTGTGTGTTTAGAAGCAAGCAAAGAACCTTTTGAACATTTGTTATGAGTTGCTGTGTTGAGATACAACGATGGCCTTTTGAACATGTTTGTGGATATTCTACCTTGTTTTGGTGTCAGGGACCTGGTCCCAAAGCTTGTAAAAGTACTTTTGGTCTGTACATTTAACAGCATCTACTGTAAACTTTATGAATTTGCAGACATGTTTATATGGATTTTTATCCTTGTTTTTGGTGTGAGGAACCAACCCCCAAAGTTTTTAAAAGTATTTTTGATGCACTGTGTGTGTGTAAAAAAAAATATATATATATATATATATACACTCACACACACACATTTCATCCCCAGCTTTCAGTATGGTGCTCATTTAAATTTTGAAACTTATTAGAGTTAAAATTACTGATTTCCAAAAAATGTGAATTACTTTGAAACAAGAAAATGTTCCATTAAATTCAAATCCTAAACTTGATTTCTGCTCTTTTTATGTATAAAATATTCTTTGTTGAAGATTTCTACTCTTTATTCAGCTTTTTCTTCTAATTTAGTTGAATTCTCCTCCTTTTAAGTTACTTTTGTTAAATTATTCAGGAAATGTACACGTAAATTTTGAATGCATAGTTAATTTTTTTCTGAAAAATTCTCCCATCAAAAACTTCTTATAATTAATTTTACTTTCTTCAAATTTTACCTTTTTCCTTTAATTTGAAAAATTTGTTTTACATATTTTCTTCTTTATACCAAGATTTTACTCTAGCTTTTGTTTCCTTAATTTTTTTTTTTTTTTTTTTTGTTTTCTATCAGCATACATTGTTTTTAGATCCCATTGTGTTCATTACTAATGTTTGTCAGCAGCCTAAGTTGAGTTTTGGGCTTTTTACAGAAAAACTTACTTGATGCACCTGGTAAAGAGGCAGATTTTGTCCAACTGACTGAACTGGTGCGTATTGATTGTGGATCACAACACATCAATACGGTGTGTGTGGGGCAGGGTTACTGTAGCTCCTTGATTTTTCTAACTAAATCTCTAATGTCTGCACTGAAGAGCTATTCCAATTTATTTCTCTCTCCAAGAACAAGACAATCAAATGATAGATGTTGGCTCCATGATCCTCATATATTTTAATCTTTATAACTTGTTATAGCTTTCTTTCATTACTTCAAGTCCTGTATCAATTTTTCTTGATAACTATTCCCTCATTCATTATCGTTCTATATTAATCTGGTTTGGTTCCTATAGTACTAGAACACTGATTTTATTCTAATTTTATCTTTTCCTCTCCCTTCGATTTAGATTTTAAAAAAAAAAAGTGTAAAATAAAGTGTGTGTGTGTATATATATATGTATATATATATTTATATATATATATATATAGAGAGAGAGAGACAGACAGACATGCACACAGGGTGTGACAGAAATATATCCCACGTAATAGTAAGACATTAGTTAGATGGAAACACTATTGCTACTAATATCTCACAATTGTGTAGGAGATATATCTGCCACACCCTGAGAGTGTGTGTATATATTAGGACCTTGAATAAGTTCTTGCAGTTTTTCAACAGATGACATTCTCAGAACTGCATGCATATTTCAGATGGTAGCACATAAGGAAGTACTATAAGCAAGCTTGAAATTCACTGCATGTCATTTCGACAAAGTGTAAACAATTTAAATGCATTGGATTTTGTGCCAAAGAAAGTGTATTTGTGGGGAATCTTCAGCTGAAGCACACAGAATTCTTGTTGAGACTTATGGTGACCAAGCTCTGTTAGAAAGAACACCAGAGATTGGTTTAGATGCTTCAAAAATAATAATTTTGATGTTGAAGATAAAGGCATACTTCATGATACATGTCGAGTGCAAGCTGAACTTGCAGAAACATTGAGTTAATCAGACAACAGTTTTGAAATGTTTGAAAGCATTCGGAATGATTCAAATGTAAGGACTTTGTTTGCTATATGAGTTGAAGCCGAGAGACATTAAATTTAAAGGCAGAAAAGGAAAGGTTTTTTACATCATATCATGACCAGCGATGAAAAGTGGATACACTATGATAAGCCTAAGTGTAGAAGATCCTGGGATAAGCCCGGCCATGCATCAACATTGGTGGCAAAGCTGAATATCCATGGCTCGAAGCTTCTGTTCTGTATTTGGTGGGATCAGCTGGGTGTAGTTTATCATGAGCTGTTCAAACTGACTAAAACCTTCACAAGAGATTGCTATCAACTACAACTGATGCATTTGAGTCAATCATTTAAAAAAAAAAAGTAAGGTTGCTATATGAGCAGACATGACAAAGATTTTGCAACATGACAACACTAGGCTTCATGTTGCAAAATGAGCGTAAACTTGTTTGGGAACACTTAAATGGTAAGTCCTACTCTACCCGCCATATTTGCCAGACATTGCCCCAGCCAATCGCTCACTTGATTGATGGTACATGGTCTGTCTGAGCAGCACTTTCATTCTTATGAACATACCAAAAAATGGATCGACTTGTGGTTAGTCTCAAAAGCCATGTTGTTTTTTCAAAGTGGAATTCAAATTCTGCCACAAAGATGGTAAAAGGTAGTGGCTAGTGATGGGCAATATTTTCAGTGACATGTTTCTTGCTAATTTTTGTAAATAAAACATTACTTTTCATGAAAAATCAGCAAGAACTTATTTAAGTTCCTTATATATATATATATATATATATAAATGAAACATGTTGTACATCTGATTTCTTACAAAGAATTCATACATACTCTATTCCTAATTATTTATTAACCCAAAAAACTTTTTCAGTTCAATAATTTTGAAAACTGATATAAAGAAAAAGCGTCTGAAACTGAAAATCATTTCCATTTTTTATATATTACTTTTCATTTTCTTGTTTGTTGCAATATTTAAAAACAAGAAAACTAGTCTGGAGTTTATAACCTACTTTGGTTTATTCTTTGAGTAGAAGAGCAATTTTATATTCAAATCAAAAGCGCCTGACAAACTCCATGCCAATAGATTTGATGAAAAGCTACAAAGAAAGATTTTGATATTGAATAAGTCATAAGTTCAAATCGAAGAAAATAAATATTTTGTTCACTTGCTAAATTTGTGATTCACAACCTCCTTTAACCATTGTACCTTTTCAACATATTTTACAATGTGAGTTGAATATATGGATTGAAATCTGACAAGATGATTAGAATAAGTGAAGAACAGGTAAGAAAAAAAAAGTGTCTTTAATCTAACGTTTCACTTTAACAAACTTCGTCAGAAATTTTTTTAAAAATCTCTGAAGAAGCTTGTTAAAGTGACACATGTTAGATTAAAGACACTTTTCTTACCTGTTCTTTATTTATTCTATTCATATTTTACAATGTCGTTCCACACATTGAAAGATTGATTTAAAAGTTGAATTGTATTTTGTAGAATGATCAATATTCCAGTAGTTTATCTGGGCATTTCTCCCTGTTAAAACACTTAAAATTCTTCTGAAGGATAGGATTTCTTGTTAAGAACCATTGGGCTAAATATTGTTTTTGTTTCTTGTGGCAAAATAATGTCATAAAGTAAAGTTTGGAAACTGAATTGTTATGGGGCTACAGTTCAAAGGTTAAACTTTTTTCTAAAGGTAAAAATAAGCAATCTTTCGTTCCATGTCTGTTAAAGGGACAGTCATTTTGAGGTGAATGCCCTCCCCAAGAGGATTAATGTATGATGATAACTACATCTGGCAGTAAGTCCTCTGCTAGGGAGGTTTTGAGGAGCATGGAACCACCTCTTGATTGCTGGTGCTCCCAGGTCCACCCTGACCTGGGGTGGTAGTACCTGTTAAGGTTCCAGCTACAGGAAAATATTTTAAAATTATCAGCAATACATTTGACTTTTGACAAAATTGTCAATGAAACATACTCTATTCCTACAAACTTTTCTTTAAAATTTGTTGGGATTAAGTAACCCATTCAGGTTGATATTCCATAAAACAAAATAAACCAAAGAGGATTTGTACAAAATATCTCTACTGATTTGAAACTTTACAACTAGCCCCAAATTTAAGATTTTATCTTAATAGCATTAATTTCAATTATCAAATCCTCATGGTAAAAAAAAATCTTTTTAAAAATGAACTTGTAAAATCAAAATGTAAGACTGTTCCATCCTGTTATATAATAATTTCCTTGTATTGATATTTGTCATAGTCTCTAATCTGGCCAGACATTTTCCTCTTTGTCTTTAATTTCTATATTTCTGTCCCCCCTTTTTATTATTTGATATAATTTTACTTTTCTACATTATGTGTCCACTTAAATTGTTCATTTTACTCTTTTATTATTAATTACATTTCTTTTGGCAACTTTCTTTTGTGTCAACCATTTCCACCATTTTAATGCTAATTAGTCTTATATTTGTGCTTACAGAAATTTTCTTTCCTGACTCAAATTCCTTGTTCATTCAACTACTCTATTCTTTTCATCAGATTATCATAGATGACCTTAAGAGTAATTCTTATAACACATTAATTTTTCATTTCTTCTTGGCCAATATTTAAACTTATGTGCATTTTTGTTTTGTTTTTTTGCATTAATTCTCATAATGTCTCTTAAATGGCTTTAATTCTTTTTTCTTTTCATATTCATTTAATTTCTCATTTATGTTTTCCACTATTAACATCTGTATTAACAAATTTTAAAATAACTAATTACTTTCCTTGGACTGTTCTTTCTATATAAATATTAACTTTGAATAATTACTTTGTAAAAAATCTCATTAAGATTTATGCTAATATCTAATTACTAATTACCTGACAAAAAAGAGTTTGCTTTTTATTTAATTTTTTAAATTTAAAACTTAATATAATTATATATATGTGTGTGTGTGTTAAAGTATATAGACATTTTCTGTCAAGTTTGTCAACCTTCCTCTCAAAATTGAAAATGATCCTTTGCAAAAATGACAATTGTTGATGTACAAAATTTTCAAACATTTTATAATGGCTATGTTCAGGCTTTCAACTCTCTTGAGTCATCTGCCAAATTGTGTATTATGCCCAAAACTGCAATAGTTGTGTATTTAGTGCAACATTATATGTAAAGTTAATAGAATAAATCCAAAATGTTGGAATATCCACCTGCAATGTCATGACAATGTATAGAACTTGTGTGATGAAGCTTTTTTTTTTTTTATTATGATCTAACAAATGGTGTAAAGATTTTATTTATTGATTGGCATTGGCCTTTTTCGTAATCTTTTACAATTTTTTTTTTTTCTTTACACACTTTTTATTTATCGAATACAGTAAAAAAAACTTGCATATGATAGTGGTGATATGTAATTAAAATTCTGGTTTAAATATATTTTTTCATTCAATCTAATACAAAAGTTATCAACTTTATTCAGATTTATTCTTGAAATAGCAAAATTTTGAAGTCAGTTTCAGCAAAAATCTGCGGAAATTAAGTTTTCCTGTACATTTTAAAGATAATCTTTAGAACTAAAAGTTCAGAAATTAGTAAAAGCTATGAATCTAATTTTAGGTGTCGGTACTTATCACATAAAAGTCCAGCTTTCACACTAAGTGCAATGTTGATTTTATAAAAACAATCAAGTGAACAAATCGACCTGCCGTAATGTTAACATGGTTCATATGGTGCTTATTAATGTGCTGTTTGATAGAAGATAAATGGCATGTAATTTTTTAGGAAAGAGTGATTGTTGTGTAACCCATATAAGTCGTCAGAAACATTCTATACTGATTGTTGTGACGTGACAGATGGGCTTTCTGAATTTGTTGATTTTGAATAAAAAGTTGTACTAAATGTACTACCTACAACTATTACTATATTTCACATAATACACTAATTACTTAAAAAAAAGAGGATGACTAATGGAGTTAAAAACTTGGACACAATAAAAGTTTTGGTAATTTTAGTAATTTTGGTAATTTCAACAACCACCATTTTTGCAAAGGTTCATTTATTGGAGAGAAGGTTAGACAGACTCAATAGGTACACAGTTTCTATACTCTTTAATAATACAAGTTTAAATGAATAATTGTTGCCTGATTACACACACACACACGGGGGGGGGTTGTCGCTATTATGTATTTTCAATTTTGTGCATGCATTTTTTTTTTTTTTTTTTCTTGACTGCACAGTATAGTAGGGTTAGCTGGGCACTGAGAAAAAAAGAATACCATGACAGAATTTACTCTTCCACCGATTTCGAAACGGCATACTGTACTGCTTGGTTTTTGCAGCATAAGCTTCAATATGTACATTTCAGTGTGTTTGGGTGTCGATCTGAGGACAGTACAGGAGATTCAGAAAGAGTTGGATGATATATCCTGTCAACATCAAGATGTTTAGATTGATCACTAGTAATGGTGGCATTATGCTTCCATTCATCTTCCCATGAGGCCTCAAACTCAACACAGAGGCCTACATCAAGTGCCTCAAGACGGTAGTGGTGCTCTGGGTCAAGAAGGTGCCTGCTGGATGACCTGGTGTCTGGCAACAGAACTCTGCACCATGTCACACAAGCATAACCCAGTCATGGCTGTCAGTCAATTTCTGCAACCATATCACCCCCTTACATCTGACCACTTAACTCCCCAGTCTGCAAACCCCATGGTTATGTGTGTGTGTGTGTGTGGTGCAGTTGAGCAAGAGACTAACTCCTTGTAACTGCTTTGATGAACTGAAGGCAAGGATTATGGCAGCATTCACCAACTTAAATAAAGGAGACCATCTAGAAGAGTTGCAGGAGATTTCAAAATCATCTGGAAGCTGTGGTTAAAGCCAATGGCAATCTTATTGAATAAAATTTACTGTTTAGTATTTCAAAATATTTTTGTGTAATTTTGGTATATATGTTAAAATAAGATGTCAGTTGTTTTCATTTTTGCATAATTTAGACAATTCTTCCATCGTATATAGAATGCTTTTTGTCTCTTAATACTTCATAAATTTTTAACAAGCTATTTAGTCTCTCAATTGTTTGATCTTTAGAAGCAATGTATAATATTGTACTTTGTGTTAAAGAGAAACGAGATGTTTCTTTATATTTGGCTCATTTTTCGACTTTTGCATCAAAAACATTTTTTCTTTTAATGTTTTCCATTACTTGAGGTGAAGATGTTAATTCTGTTAAAGATTTGATGACTTTGTGTCACAATTTAATGTTCCTCTGTTTTATGTCTCATTAAACATAACCAAAAATGGTTTCATTAAATTAAAAAATTTTCTAAATTTTAATTTAATAACTTATTTCTAATCTTTGAATTTTAATTTGAGAACTCTAACCTACTTTGAATTTCCACAGAATTTATATATCCTGTTCATCTTTGTTAAATAACAAAATACTATTGAAACATTGTCTTTATAATTCTCACTTAAGAAACATTCAAATTAAGAAAATGTGACACTTATTTTAAAATCTTTGTTAAAAAAATAGGAATGTAAAAATTTTATTGAGAATATCTTTTTGTCAAAATTGCATTTTCATGGTGATAAATAATTTTACTGCTTTGAAAATTTCAAAATGTTAGGTGGAGTTTTTATTTCCTCTGCTTTTGTAATGTTTCTAATTTGGCCATTTTATTTTAATTGTGTTACAGAATATTATGACATCATAAATGTAAGTGAGAGACTACACAACTTTTGCAATGAATCAGTTCGATTTTTATGAGTTAGCACTTTTACTTTTATTTTGTAAAAAGATGATTAAAGGAATTTATGTACAATAATTCCTTTAGCCATCAGTTACATGTACAAAATTAGTTTGGATAATTTTTCCTCTGCTCACATCAGAAATTGAGAATGTATAAAACTAAGTTGCTTCTGAATATCCACACCAACTATCAATGTTGTCACTCAGTCACCAGATTTCTTAAAGAGGAGAAAGAGAGAAAAAGTCTCTAGTTTCTTCTTTTCTCACCAACCAAATAAGTTTTCTTTATCAATTGGAAGCATAATGAAATGATGCTGGATTTTCATTTTCTTTCTAAATGCTATAAATCTTTCTCTCTTTTTTTCTTTTCAGGGGGAGTGTGATCCAGATTATGGTGCTAGTTTTCAATTTGATGTTCATACCAAAGAACTTGTCGTGGGGGAGATATTTGTACGTGTCTACAATGAACAACCCACTTTTGTTTTGGAGGTAAGGCTTCCTGTCTTTTTATTTTATTCTAAATTTAATTTTTTTCATTTGATTTATCATCCAAAATGATTTTGCTGGGATCAATTTGGATGGCGAGGAGGTGAAGCTTATTAAAATATGAAAAACCTTTACTTTCAGTCTTTAACTTTCACTGAAATTTGCACATTTATAATCATTATATTTGTAGCTAAGCATTCATAGCAAATGATTTTACTAACACTTTTAATATATTTTTTTAACAATGAAATTACATTTTTTAAAGAATATGTTCTTTTAAAAATATTTTGTCAAAAAATAATCTGCATGATTAAATAATAGTTTTATTCTAATTGATTTCACTTTCCATAAATTTTATATAAATTATATTACATTATTTACATTGTTCAGACTGTTGTCCTCATCTCATTTCGGCTGTTGTACGCTCCAGCCTTCTTCGGGTAATTGGAATCTAATCGCCTGAAGAAGGCCAGAGTGTACAACACCTCAAACATTATGAATATGGCAATAAAGATAACAACAGTCTAAATAATGTAAGTACTATCTAACCTAAGAAGTATAGACAAATATCAATTATGCTATTTACATTATTTGGAGTATTGTCCTCATCTTTGTTGTCATTTTCATAACATTTTCGTCATTGTATGCTTCAGCCTTCTTCAGGTGCTAAGAATTTCGAACTGAACCCTTTATTACGATCACTGAGGTATATCATTCTCATTCCTTGTGTGAAGCCACTTCTGGTAGTCATGCTTTTTTGACCTAACCCTAAAAGTTACTTGTCCACCACTGCTGTAGTCTGGTATTGAACTCAATTTGGGTCAAGTCACTGGAGCTAATCAACGTCTATATGCACTGGGCCATGTGTCCTTAAAGCAAGTGAATTTCTGGGATTTATAAACCTAATGTTCAGTAACCGTTTTTTTACCAGAGTTCATATTGCAATTTTTGATACTAATGATTTTCTCTGGCACTCCATATTACTGGTTCCCATATTATATTCATTTCTATGCTTGGTCAGTTTATATTTTTGTAGCCTAGCATATGCGCTGCTTCCTTAAGTTTACATAGTTTCCAATGGCGTTTACTATCTATTATTTCAACTTCATTCCAGAGAGAGTGGTGATCCCCTTTCTCCCTCCATATGTGGTCAGCTACACCTAATTTTTTTTATCTCCCCTCGTGTTACAGCCTTGCAATGTTCTTGTAGCCTTACCTTAAGGGGGTAACCCATTTCTCCTTTATATTTCTTTCCACAGCTACATGGAATGGCATACATGCAGTCAAGTCCTCCTCTGTTGGGGTCTTACTCAGGAGAGGTACCTGCAAAGTGTAGTGTTTCTGAAGGTCGTCCTGATGTTATGAACCACAGATCCTTTCTATTTTCTCTGATAATCCCCTTCACATCGAGTAGGCTGTTTTCTGAGAGTTGTTATCCTCATGTACCCTGGTTAATTGTTAAATTGTAGGGTACTGCTTATACTGACCATTTTCTGTTCGTATGTCTCTGGGTTGCCGCTTATAACTTTTGCTTGATGTTGCAAGCAGCAGATGACCCCTTTCTTTACATTATACGGGTGATTGAAGTTGAGATATTGTCCGGTGAATGTGGGCTTGTGGTAAACGGATGTTTTAAACCCCCTCTCTGTTTGAGCTATTAGTACATACAGGAATGCTAGTTTGTTGTTGCTCTCTTTTTTTCATAGTGAACTGTATTGATGATCTTATTGCGTTCACATTGTCCAGTAGTGTCTGGACCTTTTCCCAGTTTGGCCAGAGTATGAAGGTGTCATCAATGTATCTCAGCCATAGAGATGACTTTAGAGCTGTGGATTCTAATGCCATCTCTTTAAAGTATTCTATGTATGTGTTAACCAGTGAAAAAGCAGGACACTCCCTAGTCTGAGAACATATCCAATACAACTAATGGATGAAACAAAAATTACATTCTGATATCTCCCAGAGGCTCAAGGCCTTCTTAAGCAGGATCACTGATGAAGAAAACTGGAAAAGTATCTGGCACAAGCTGGATAAATCTTTCAGGATAGAATTCAATGCAGTCAAGGTTCGCCAAGTACAGAAACTAAATAGATTAAACAATCTGAATAAACAATCTATAGGTCCATCACTTCAACCACACCCACCCCTCTCCCCACCACTATCCCTTGATGGCAGTTTTCAACATCAGCTGAGTACCTCTGAAGAGTCAGTGCTGTACAAGGGTCTCAACTTTGCAACGCCCATCAGGTGGATACCATTTAGACATCATTGCCCGTATCGAGGAAATAACCTTGAACATCCCTCAGGCTCAGACAGATGAGCTAAGATGGAAAGTGAGACAGACATTGGAGAAAGCCAAGACACCCAAGCCAACCATCACAAAAGAGGAGGGTCTGGCAATCAGGACCCTACAGATGAATGAGAATATCATCATACTACCAGCTGACAAAGGTAATGCAACTGTAGTGATGGACAAAACTGAATACACCAAGAAACTAGGAGACCTCATTAGAAGTGGTAGCTATAGCAAGGTAAAAAATGACCCCACGTTGAGAATGGAACGACAGCTGTCACAGATCCTAATCGAGAAAAAGGATCACTTCCAGCCTTGGAAATGCAGGCAATTGTTCCAACATGACAGCAAGCTACCTCACATGTATGGTCTATATAAGATTCACAAAGATGGTATTCTGCTCAGGCTGATTGTTAGCAGTCGAGGCTTGGTGTGCCACCCTCTGAGTCGCTTTCTTGTAGATATAATTGACCCGCTGATGGTGACTTTCCTATCATATGTTCGAAACTCAGCCCACTTCATGGAACTTATCAAAGATGCTCCCATTCAATGCAACCAGATGGTGAGCCTGAATGTGGTAAGTGTGTTCACCAAGGTACCCACATTGGAGGTACTATCGGTAGTCAAGGACAGACTGGCCTCCAACTCATCCCTAGTAGAATGTACCAGTGTTCCACTAAACAACTTATGGAAATGCTGACTTTTTGCACTCAACAACACACTTCGGATCTGGATCAGACATATATCGATAGGATGAATGATGGAATTCTTTGAAGAGATGGCATTAGAATCCACAGCTCTAAAGTTAGCTCTATGGCTAAGATACATTGATGACACCTTCATACTCTGGCCACACCAGAAAGAGGTTCAGACACTACTGGACTACATGAACTCAATAAGATCATCAATACAGTTCACTATGGAAAAAAAGAGTGACAACAAACTAGCATTCCTGGATGTATTAATATCTCAGAGAGGGGGTTCCACACATCCGTTTACCACAAGCCCACATTCACCGGACAATATCTCAACTTCAACTCCCACCACCCAGATAATGTAAAGAAAGGGATCATCTGCTGCCTGCAACATCAAGCAAAAGTCATAAGCAGTGACCCAGAGACATACGAACAGGAAATGGTCAGTATAAGCAGTACCTTACAACTTAACAATTAACCAGGGTACATGATAACAACTCTAATGAACATGGAAGTGAAGATGCATGAGGATAGCAACTCTCAGAAAACAGCCTCGGTCTGTCTATCCTATGTGAAGGGGATTATCAAAGAAAATACAAAGGATCTGTGGTTCATATATTATCATGACCACCTTCAGAAGTGGTTCTACACTTCGCAGGTACCTCTCTCAAGTAAGACCCCCAACAAAGGTGGACTTGACTAAAGACTGTGTGTATACCATTCCACGTAGCTGTGGAAAGAAATATAAAGGAGAAACAGTTCAACCCCTTAAAATAAGGCTACAAGAACATCACAAGGAGAAATAGTAAAAGCCAGCATAGCTGACCACATTTGAAATAGAGAATGTTACTATAAACTATGTAAACTTAAGGAATCAGCGCATATGCTAGGCTACAAAAATATCTTAAGCCAACCAAGAAATGAATACAATTTGGGAACCAGTAATACAGAGTGCTAGAGAAAATCATTAATATCAAAAATTGTTCAAAATTCCTAGCACCTGAAGAAGGTCGGAGCATACAATGACCAAAATGTTGTAAAAATGACAACAAAGATGAGGACAATATTTCAAATAATATAAATAGTGTAAATACTCTCTCACCTCAGAAGTATAGACAAATATAAATTATATTATTTGATAACTATCTGGAAAAATTTCTCTACAAAGTTAAGAATTTAATGAAACATATCACTTTTCAGAATCCTAAAGGATTTACCATTGACCTATTAGACTTCCTTGGATCTCAAGCTCAGGTAAATATATAATTTTTATCTTGTAATTACTATATGAATGGTTAGTGGATGCAATGCACCTATCTACTTGAAAATATTTTGTAATTTGTCTTTGTTCTGTTTTAAACAGGTTTACTGACTAAAGTTTAAATAATTGTTATGGAAGAACTTTACTTTGGAGACATTTTGGGAAAGAGCTCATTTAAGAAGAGCAAATACTTTGGAAAATATTGTTTAAAAACTTTTGTTTTTATACTTACATATAGAATGTCTTTTTGCTTTAAGTTACACATAATCTGTCAACAGTTTTGAACATGTCTTAACTCACATACTTGTTTGTAACTTTTTCCATGCTGTATATATTAAATGTAAAAAATATTGAAAAATATAGCTTTTTAATAGTCGTCTGCATATTTTTCCCATGCATCACCTTTTCTTTACATTGCATCATAATTTATCTTCTGTAATTATCTTCTGTCATCCCAAAAATTGTTGTTCAAACTTGTTGGTTCCATTCTTGATTAAAATGACTGCAAAAAAAAAAATCCCCCCTCCTCCAAATATATATATATATATAACACACACTGATTTCTTTTTAGACAATAAGATAGGCCACTTCTTGGTCTCAGCCACAATATTTCTCATTTTGAAGTTGGAATGCTACAATCATTTGTATCCCTTATTGTGTGTTAACACCATTCTCAGTTTGTGAACATTTTGCCTCATTACTGTTGCTTTGCCTACTTTTGCCGTGCATATCTTGTTTGCTTTGTAGTCATTTTTGCCCTGTTCTTTTCGTTATTGTTCATTGCAAATTCTGTCAATTGTTCTACAAAACTTTTGTTGTTGTACTTCAATGTTTTCACTATTTCCATTATTCGGACTATTCTCATTTTTGTTGCCATTTGTACGACATTCCTCCCTCTAACCGGACTCTCTACCACTCGCCCCATCAGCTGGGGCTGTAGAATATGCTGACTGCACCTCTGCAGAGGGGTACCCCTTCCCCATAAGGCCACTTGTTGGTATTGGGTGGCGACCCATAAGGCGTTAAGACGGAACCCTGATGGTTGAGCAGTCATTGAGTGGTCAATAACTAGCAACATATCACTTTGGCCCTTACTTGGATCTGACGGGCAACCGGATAGGCTCGATCTAATCAATCGGCTCGTTGTGACAAGCCCTAGCATCTACATATTTAGACCCGACCATATTATTTATTTAATCTGCATTTATGGTAAATACTCAGTCCTCTTATCTTATAGATGCTAGAAGGCGGTGGCTCAAGATCAATTTCATTGAGTGAGTAAGATTTTGACCACTGATATGTTACACGGTACTTGATATTGGTTATTGAAATGACTACTTTCCGATTCTTAGAAAATACTGCCAACAAACAAAATAAAAAAAATCTCTGAGCTGAAATTTAGAAAAGGCTAATTGGGATGGATTTAAAACTTCATGTCTAGTCGAACTAACTGCAGAAACCAATAAAAACAAAGAAGACCTCCTATATTTTACCAGCACACTTTTAAAAATAGCTGAAAAACATACCAAAAAGCTCCACCTCTTCAAAATACAATAGGCCATGGTTCAATGAGGAATGCAAAAAAGCTGCCAGATTATGCAGAGAAAGACTAAAGAAATTTAAAATAAACCCAACACAGGAAAATTTAAACACCTATAAAAATAGCAGAGCCAAAGCCTAAAAAATCATCAAAGAATCCAAAAGAAATGCATGGAAAAATTATGTTGACAAAATAAATAAATAACACCAAAAAAAAAGCCAAAAAAATGTATGGCAGATGATTCAGAAAATAACTAGCAAAAATAACAGTACCCCTACCAAACATCTTATCCACAACAACCCAAAGATTACTGATGAGAAAGATATAGCAAACCATCTTGCCAAAACTTTTTGCAAAAATTTTCAAACCATCAAAACAAAAGCAGAAAAAGTAAAAATCAAATTCCAAAACAAAAATACTGAAAGCTACAACCAACTTTTCTCTGCTACAGAACTGATGGAATCCCTCAACAAGGCCCACAATACAGCAGTTGGACCAGACAAAATTCACTATCAATTTCTAAAAGAATTACCCAAACCATCTAGGAATTATCTCCTACAAATCTACAATAGTATATGGAAGAGTGCTGACATCCCTAAAATATGGAAACAAGCTAGTTATACCAATGCCTAAACCTATAAGAGAGAATACAAATGCAAAAAACTACAGACCCATTACTCTTAGTAGTTATGTCTTCAAAACACTAGTGAGAATGACAAATGCCAGATTAATCTGGTATTTAGAAAGTAACAAATTAATAACCTTATATCAATCTGGTTTTAGAAGTCAAAGAAGCTCTATGGATCATCTGATTCGCTTAAAAACATTTATCAGAGAGGCTTTTATTAAAAAAGAGTATCTAATGGCAGTTTTCTTTGATCTTGAAAAGGCATATGACAACGTGGAAGTACAGCATAGTAAAAGACCTTAAAAAACTTGGGCTAGAAGGTCGAATGCCAATATTTATCAAAAATCTCCTGCAAGATACAAGATTTAGAGTTAAAATAGGAGATATTTTCTCTGTAGAAAAAGAACAAGAAATGGGTGTAGCTCAAGGTAGTGTAATGTCTGTTACGCTGTTTAATGTCAAAATAAATGATATTGTAAAAAACATAAATAACAGAACAAAGTGTGCTTTGTATGTGGATGACTTCCTGAAAATATAAACCATATAGAAAGACAACTCTAGATATACATCCATAAGCTCAACAAATGAACCACAGAGAACGGACTAAAATTTTCAACAGAAAAAACAAACTGTGTCCACTTCTGCAACCAACATAAACTCCACTTTAACCCAGTACTGAAAATTGACCACACTGAAATTCCAGTTGTAGAACAATGCAAATTCTTTTGACTGCAAACTCTCCTCTATTCCCCATATTAAATATTTAAGATCCAAATGTAATAAAGCTATACAATTACTTAAAACCTTAGCACTCACTGATTGGGGAGGAAACAAAGAAACATTATTAAAATTATATTGCTCTATAATTAGATCAAAACTTGATTATGCTTGCTTTATATATGGAGCAGCCAGAAAAAACATTTGAAAGAACTTGATACTATACACCATCAAGGACTTAGACTAGCCCTTGGAGCATAGAGCACCTCTCCTGTTAAAAGCTTATACTAAGACGTGAAAAAACTTGCTCTCCAATACTAACTAAAACTATTATCATGCCCACTAAATCCAGCTTACAGTAATACTTTCCAACCACAATACACAGAGCTTTTTCCATCAAAAAGAAAAATCCATCAAACCTTTCAGTTTACGCATTAAAAATATCATAGGAGAAAATCTGACAGATACAACACATTCATAAATCAATTATTTCATCTACACCTCCATGAGTCATAAACTAACCTAAAATAATCTTAGACCTTACAAGATATCCAAAATTCAAAACAAACCCTGTTGTATACCAGTCTGAAATACTGAATATGAAAAATAACCCCTCAGACCATCTTTACACACACACACACACACACACACATACACACAGATGGAGCAAAAAGCGAAAATGGAGTAGGATGTGCTGCCATACTAAAACAGAATAAGCAATGAAAAAGAATCAAAAACATGGCTTCAATATATAGTGCTGAAATAATTATCAATTTAGCACTTGACATAACAACCCACAATGAATTCATAATTTTCACAGACTTTTTATCTGCATTTACTCCATTAAAAAATAAAAATGTTAGTGACCCTTTAACCACATAAGTACTAAACAGAATCTATCACTTGTCTAAAAATAGAGAAATAATCTTCTGTTGGATCCCAAGCCATCTGGAGATACCAGGAAATGACAGGGTGGATTTGGGGGCAAAAAAAAGCTTTGAATGATGCAATAACAAAGGTTCCATACTCCGATTATAAAACGGTCGTAATGAAAATTATTAAAAAATGGCAACATCATTGGGATACATTCATTTATAACAAACTCCAAAACATTAAACCCACTGCTGGAGAATGAAACTCTGAATACAAAAATAGAAGAGAACAAGTCATGATGACCTGCCTGCACATAGGTCACACCTACATTATCCACCTTTATTTACTAGAGGGCACTGAATCTCCAATATGCACTACATGCCAAAAGAAATTTATAGTAAAACTATTGAACAGGTGTAGAGGCTCATCCCTTGTTCCCTGTTTAGGATGTGGTTTCCGGTTTTCTCTTTTCCAATCTTCTTACTCTTATGTAGTCCCCTGCGCATCAGTGGCGTTACCGCCTTGCTTGGGGTGATATGATTAAAAAAAAAAACAAAAAAAAAAACATATACTGTTAGAATGTGTAGATTTTGGTCTATTGTGAACATATTACCAAGTGAGTAATTTAAAAAAATTTTTTTACAAAAATAAAACCACCCAAGATTGTAAATTTCCTAAAAGAAGTTGGATTGTACTCAAAAATGAGTAATTGAAAAATGGTTCAAATATATATGTAAACATGCACAACTTTTTGACCAAACTATCACTATGAATTTATTTCAAAATTTTGTTGGTATTAAATAACACACTGAGGTTGATATGCCACAAAACAACCAACCAACTCTCTATCACTGCTGTAGCCTGGTATTAAACTCTCAACTCTTTGGGTTATGTCACTGGAACTAATGAACGTCTATATCCACTGGGCCATGTATCCTTAAGAACAAGACCATTAAAAACATGTACAACTAAATTTCTGGGAATTATAAACCTATTGTTCAGTAACCATTTTTTTATCAGAGTTCATATTGTCATTAAGTACACATGGTCCTGTGGATATAGACATTGGTTAGTTCCAGTGACTTGACCCAAAGAGTTGTGAGTTCAATACCAGGCTACACCAGTGGTGAACAAGTAACTTAGAGAATCCAGTTATAGGGAGATAATTCATGATTACCAGAAGAAGTTTTGCACAAGGAATGAGAATGATATATCCCAGTAATCGTAATAAAGAGTTCGGTTTGAAATTCACAATGGTCTGAATATTGTAAACTAGCAATATAGCCCGGCGTTGCTCAGGTGTAATGAAAGCTTTAAAACTAATCCATGGTCCTGGAGCTCAGACTCTTTGGACGTTGGCACGAAAGACTAAAAAGCAATAGTTGTTTCCAGTTAAAGCGAAACCGTAGACTGAAAGAAAAATGAATGGATGTAAGTCAAATTTTGATTTCCTGGTATCGATATCAAATTTTCTGCACTGTTGTAAGAACTGCAACCTTGAAACTTCTGAATATCATTTCTTACGTCTTTGTCTATGAGTATATCAAATTTGATTAAAATTGGACCACTCTTTCTATAACCCGATTTTTTTTTTTTCAATTATCGATTTTCGATATTTATCGGGAGTACCTCGACACAAAACCTAGCTAAGAACACTCGCAGACGCTTATAGTACAACTGTGTAAATTTTCAAGAAAATCGGTTCAGCCATTTCAGAGTCTATAGGTAACGGATACGCACACGCGCACAAACTTCCATTTATAAATAAGTTTAGATTTAGATAATGTAAAAAACTATCTCATCTCAGAAATATAGGCAAGTATATTCAATGTTTTCATTGATCTCTGACAGCTTTGAAATTCTTTGCTTAAGGATTGAACCTTAACCAGCCAGCCAGTTAAGTGCCATACGTGATACACGCTTGGGCGATCATGTCTGGAAAGAGACATGACTGACTGGGCAGAAGATTATCCCGCAGTAGGTTGCCATTGCTTTCTGCGGTAGACTGGTTGCCGACCAAGGCTATAGAACCCAATCTGTCCTGCTATTTAACCCATAACTGGAGGGAAGAGATGGGTTAATACCTTTCCCAAGGGTATTTGCGCGTAAGTGAATACAATGGATTCCAACTGGAATTCGAACTCTGCTCCTCGATTTCTCGTTCCGAGCCGATATCCACTGTACCACAACGTACATCTCTTAACCACCTATATAAAATATGGACTCACTTTTGTTTCAAACATTATTTTGAATGAGTTGTTTTTATCAATATAATTATTACCATTTTTTTTTTTAGTTTGTTATCAGGTTTTGGTTTGTACTATCAAAGGAAGGAGATCTCTTGTGCTGTTTTTACACTTGAAAAAGGCTTTAGAATGCATTGACCAACCACAACATTTGTAATAAACTTTCACTTATAATGAATAACGTCTTTACATTTTATTTTTTATCTGCAGTACTTATATTCACTGATGGCACTTCAGCAACAGAATCGAAATTTTGGTTCTTCTCAATCTGGCACAAGTGACCGATTAAAGAATGTTGAGATGTCATTGGAAGCACTACGGAATGTCATAAAAAATAATCCAGGTAGTTCCAAATGTTTTTATTTCTTCATTTGATTTACAAAGTTTTATAACTTTTGTACTCAATTACCAGTGTTTGTTTGTTTTTTTATGGAATCTACTTTGTGTTTGTGCTTCTTCCCACTTTGATTATTTTTCTCTACACTATCTGCAAAAACTATGCAAAATTTGAATTTTAAATGCCTCTCCCTTTCAAGGCCTGTTTAATTACTGTTTAATTACTTTATATTGCTTAATTTTCCAGGTGTTGAGATTCAATGCATTGGTCACTTTAAACTTCTTTTTTCCTTGTTACGACTGGAAAATTGTGCTAAGCTGCAACAATCTGCATTAGAGGTAATTTTAATTAATTGCCTTTTTCTTTTTTTCTTTGGAAATGATACAATTTCTTTTGGGCCTATTTTCTGTTTAGAAAATTCTTAAACCTTTTGATTTTTTTATATTTGTGTTGGTAAACAGTTTTTTTTAAAAGCTGGGATTTCTACTTTGATGAATAATAACTCTCTCTATATTGGTAAGTGTAAAATAAAGTGACCTTTTGCTAGTATTTGAATAAAGATAATGAAAAAAAAAACAATAGGTAATCTAAATAAATGCTTAACAACCATAAACTTAATTCTTTTGTATATAAAGTGCTAACAAGATCAGCCCTATTAGATATAGACAGTGAATATCTATGTTTACTTATAGAATTTGATATAACTGTTTTGTTGCCATATCTACTAATTATCATAGCTTTTATCCAATATTGTTTTTATTGTGGCTGATATTCTCTTTTTTTGTGTCTATCTAGGTGATAAGTAGTGTGACTGCCAATCAAGAATGTGTGAATGATATTGCTGCCTCAGAAATTCTATCCTATTTGCTGCTTGCCATCCAAGGATTACCACAGTGTAAGAACAGTTATTCTTTTTTTATTTTTATCTAAAGTTTTTCTCATTGTATTTTGGAAACCAAATTTAAAAAAAAAAAAAAAATTGGGGCTTTTATTGTGTGTGTGTGTGTGTGTGTATATATATATATATATATATATATATAATCTCACTCAATTTTGAAAGAAAAAAGTATGCACTTTGATGTCCCTTATCAAAAGCCATCCAGCTGTTTGTTAATGTCAAAATGAAAGTAAAATTGTCTAGTAAGTTGAAAATAACCTTAAAGCAAAGGTTAGAAGACTAAAAATGATTCTTTTTGTTTATGAATATAAAATATTACACATTGAGTGCTGATGCTAATAAAATAGTGTTTAATGTATAACAACAGAGGTATAATTTAGATTAATAATAAATATATTTTTTTTCTTCACCACAATTCTAAGTTTCATGTACAATGTGATCATCAGGTGGTGATTGAAAACTGACTGGTAAAAATAGGCAGTTTTCAATCAGCACCTGATGATTGCCTTGTGCATGAAACTCAGTTGTGCTACTAGTTAAGAGGGGAAAAGTGTGCGTGAAAAAAAAAATATATATATATATATATATATAAGCAATAAATCCAGAAGATTGGTAAATAATCCCAAAGGATCCCAGTAATATTAGGTCAAATATTAAAACTGATTTAAAGAGAGCTTGATGTAAATTTTATTTACAGAGCAGATAGTCATTTATTTCATACTAGCAGTATAGCCCAGCATTGCTCGGGTGTAATGAAAGCTTTAAAACTAATCCATGGTCCTGGAGTTAAGACACAGCCTAAAGAATATTTGTGTGAAGTTTGGTGAGAATCAGATAAAAATTGTGGATTTGTATAAAGGACATACAGACAGATAAACATACACACACACACACAAACATATTGCCTTTTATAGATATATATATTATCGATTTTCTGCACTATTGTAAGAACTGCAACCTTGAAACTTCTGAATATCGTTTCTAATGTCTTTGTCTATGAGTGTATCAAATTTGATTAAAATCGAAGCACTCCTTCTATAACCCGATTTTTTTCAATATTTATAGGGAGTACCTCAACACAAAACCTAGCTAAGAACACTCTCAGACGCTTATAGTACAACTGTGTAAATTTTCAAGAAAATCGGTTCAGCCGTTTTGGAGTCTATAGGTAACAGATACAGACACACAGACAAAGTTCCATTTATAAATAAGTTTAGATGTAAATTCAAATTTCATATTTGGAGAATATTTATTTGAACAACTTACTAGAACCTGCATTGTTCAACCCCAGACGTAAAATGAAGAAATTCTAGTCTGACTGAAAATAAAGGTTAGTAAAGAAAGGGAAGAGGTAATGAAGGAAAATAGGTTTGGAATAAGCCAAGAATTGAGTGGTGTGTTAAGGGTATCATGTTTCTAAATTTAAATTCTGATATTAAAAAAATTTAGGCTAAGAATATAACTATTAAATTGGAAGGAATGGAATAGTTAAAACCTTATTAAGGAAATTTAAATTTACTTCGATGATGACGCTTCTTAATTCGTTACATTGATTAGGAAGTAAATTTTGATATATTTTAATATCTTAATTTTTCCTACTAAGCACGGAGTACATGCTGGGCCTATTAATTTTCAATATATCTGTGGGTTTAGGCTCTCTTCTTTTAGTTCTCAATATTTTCAGGAAAAGGCTGTCAGAAATTTTAGTTGGTAAAAGTGTGCCTGTGAAAATAAAATCTTGTTTTTCTATTAAATATTTTATTTAGAGGTTATCTTTGTGGAAGGTGCGGTTCCAGTTAAAACCTGAAATAGCTATTCTCCAAGTGTAAAATTTGAATTTACATATGAAATATATATATATATATATATATATATATATATATATTAGTTGAGGTTTTTAGTCCGAGTAAAAGGAAACCTTGGGATTGGCTTGATAAAAATGATAAGCAAATCATCAAACTTCTAAAGGCTAAAAATACACTAAAGTGTTTTAGATAAGGTTGTAATTCTTTAGTACAGTAAAATCACTATTTCAGTTCAAATTATATCAAAAGACTGGTCGAACATTCTAAAAGTAATTCACAAAGTTTATGCCATAAAGACTAACCAACTTAAACAGGTTGTCTGTCCTCAATCATCATCCATGCTACTTTCATGTCGAAGGACAGATCTTCTCTTTTTAAATGCATAGCAGGTATCAGGAAACAATGGACATTACATTGCACACATGATTTTACAATCCCTCAGTTATTAAATGAAGATTAATTAGCATCAAAAGGATGTTATTCTTGATATGGTGGATATTCCTTCTAATGAATAGATCCTAATACTTGGAAATTGAGCCTATATTTCATGTGTTGATAAAAGTTTTCTGCAGAGATGCGTTCTCCATCTAATATCAAATATCTGGTTAGGTGCTGCTATACCCCAACGTCTTTCTTGATACAATTTTAATTTTATTATTTAAAGGTAAATGTTCAGAATGTTCCTTTGTGCCATTTGTGCCGGTGCATTGTCTTTGAATTGGGAATAAAGTACTTTGATTGTTTAATTTGATATAATTGGTGAATCTCAAAATTTCTTTTTTTTTCTTCTTGTCACAACCAAACATGTTTTAATTTATTGCAATATTTAATGTTGAATGCCATACTCCAATGGTTACAGCCATCAGTCTCATAATATGACAATTTATGCAATGCCCAATTGATATCAATATATATGATTTTAAAATAATTTCTAATAATAAAAAATATATCTTGTGTATTGAAAAAATTTATTTTGTAGGTCACCTGCTGATCTTGGAAAGTTTATTTGCTCTGATGTCTAATACAAAAATAGTAAAAGAAGCTCTTGCCAAAGGTATGTGATTATATTGCGTTTTTATTCATTCACCTCTTTTTTGATTTTTTTTCTAAGCATTAATTGATGTTACTTTTAAGTCTATTAGCATAAGACCACATTCACGAATGATTGCGACATACGTTTAACTCTTCATTTTGTAGGATATTATAAAAAAAAAAATAAACATTGTCATAGTAGCTTGAAAATTTTCAATTTTTGTTGCATTTATCTTGACTTATTCATTTTAATCTGCAGGCGCCCTTGTATATCTGCTTGACCTGTTTTGCAATGGAACAAACTCAACAGTTAGAGAAAAGACATCAGAACTGTTTGCCAAGATGTTGTCTGACAAATTAGTGGGCCCCAAAGTGAGGATTATTTTAGCAAAATTCCTGCCTAACATTTTTATGGATGCCATGCGAGATTCCCCTGAGGCTAGTGTACATATGTTTGAAGGTAAGAATTGGTTGTGTTTGAATTGATTGAATTCTCTTTGTATTAGAATGTTTGTTTTTTTTTTGTTTTTTTGTTGTTGTTTTTTTTGAGAGAGTGATGAAACAATTTTCTTTATTACACTTTCCTTGTAAGTGCTCAACATTTTTTTTTTTTTTAATTATTTCCCAGGAATATTGGACAGGATTTTTTATTTTATCCTTTTATCCATGGGATTGTCATTTCAGCTGTCATGTCTAGTCTCATTACAGGGGAATTTTAGAACATTTCATAATTTTATTTATATCTATTTTTTTCCATTATAAAGAATTAATGGTTACACTACTTTCTTCACATTATCAGAGAAAATTGAATTTGAAACCAATCGGTTTTGTTTCCTTATATGGATCTGCTATGAAATAAAGCAATTTATTTTACTTGTTTTGCACTTGATGCTATATAATTTGAGATTAAACAAGTTTTTTTTAATGGTGGGCTGAAGGAATATATCTTGAATTAATAAATATGTATTTGAATTAGGAAACAGTGTTTTTTTTTTTTTTGTTGTTTTTTTTTTTAAGAAAATCTTACACAAGGTTTTGCAAATTGTCTGATTACAGAATGAAATTTTGAAATGCTTTACTTTTTCAAAGTTTGTAACAATTATTCAATCTTCAGCCGAGGAAATGATTAGTTAATGTTTTAAAACCGTGTTCTTCATTAGAAGCCAAACTAACAAATTTGCTGTTGTGACTATTAATTTCTATTTTGACTTTTATTTTAAATTTTCTTTATCTTTAATACTAAGTCTCTTCAGGATGTAGAGAATTGTAGCTCTCGACAGGTTCTTTTTCTTTATCTCTGAATTGCTATTAATTCTTGGGAAAAAAGATAATGTCATGGTTCTCCACAGTTTTGAATTGAGTTTTCTTTTTTCTAGACTGGCTTCCAACCAATTCTAGAGAGCCCATCACTAAATCCTAAAATTTGTCTTTCAACAGGAGGCACTTGTTTATTATGTGATCTTTTGTTATTATTAACATATATATAATATAATTTTATTATAGTTTTGTCTAATAAGCATCAAAACTGCTAATGAGAATATTTTGTGATTGGTCTGTAAACTTTGATCTTTTTTAATGATAAAAACCCTCCAGCAGTTCTGTAGCAAGTCTCGACAAACATGGATTATGAATGATTAAAAGATAAAATTGATATTTGGTTTCTAGATTTTCCAGTCAACTACATTTAGTAGAGGTGCTTGTTTTATGTATTTTGTTTCCATTTTCTTTCTAATAAAGACTTTTTCTTTTTTTTTGCTCTTTTCACAGGAACACATGAAAATCCAGAATTAATATGGAATGATGAGGCACGAGAAAAAGTTTGTGAACTCATTAAGAAATTAAAAGCTCAGTAAGTAATGCAGATAATCCTGACTTCTGCAATCACAACCAAATGTTGCTCTTTCTATCAAACTGATCTTTTCAAATAATTTCAAAGTTTGAAGAGGTTGAAAACTAATTTTTGTTTGTTATCTATTGTTTGTTGAATTAAGATTGTTTCATTGCAACATTTTTTTTATCTTTGAAAACCTAAATTTACACTTCAACACTTACCCTTCAAAAATAATGTATTATTATTTATCTTTTCAGGCATTACGTGACACAAAGAGACAATCCAGATACACGATGGACATTGCCAGAGGATTTCTCTATCATCTATTCAGAAGTCCAGGGTGAGATGACAGTGGGAGGTGTCTTCCTGCGATTGTTTATTGCAAACCCAGGTTGGGTTTTACGTAAACCCAAAGAGTTTCTCACAGAATTACTCGATAAATGGACACGACTTATTGATGACTCCACAGTTGATGTAAGTAACTTGGATGTGTTTTTGCCTTTAAATTCATGCTGTCTTCATTTTCAACCTCCAAATGTTGGAGAGAAAATACATTTTGTTTCCTAAAATTGAGGAAAAAAGTATGTTAATGTTGTCTAATTTTTCTTTATCTTTGGGTGAGAAAAAACAAACAAACTGATGGCCTATATAGATGTTAACATGCAAAAAATGTATTGTTTACTCATCAGCTTTCTCAATAATCAAACTACCAATTGTAATTTATTTGTCAATAATTAACCATAAAAAATAAAACTTTTATTCCAATTTATGATATTTAATTGGTCAGTTGAACTATTGGAAAATGTCAATTTTTTTTTTTTAAACAGTGAGCTAATTTTAGAAGAAATCTTCAAACTTAATGTATTAGTAATTTTACTTTAATTCAATAAATGTTTCAAGATTCAAGGCTAATGAGAGCTTAGGCCACCAAATCTTCTGTGGTTCATAATGAAATCTTGGAGTATGTTATTTTAAAATAACATTTAGGTTTTAAGTAAGAGATTTCTTTTAGTGTGTAAATATAAGGCTTACTTTGTGTCCATAATGTTAATCAAATCTTTATCTCTTTGTTTAAGCATTCTCAATTCAGAAAAAAAATTGACTTTTTCCAGTCAGTGAAAAATAATTAAAAACAATTGTGTTGCATTTCCATTTGTTAGTATTAGTAATAACCATCTGGAGGAGAGAAACATTAATCTTTTGACGATATAAAAGTTCTCACAAAATGCATTTCAATGTTTATTACTGCAATAAAAATCCATTAAAAGTCTAAAATTAAAAAAAAAAGATCCTTTTTGATATTTTAGTTCAGTGTAATGATTTTGAAATAAAATCTCATTCAATACGTAGTTTAAATTAGCAATTCCTTAGTGAGGCTAAAGTTCCTGTTGAAACTTTCTGTAGGAACGACATTCAAATCCTGGTCATAGGACGACTTCAGCTTGTTATTTATTGATTAATGTTTCATTTCGGAAATTCAACATCTTACAAACGATTGTCACTTTCATCTTCCATTGTTGATGATGGCTCCAACTACAAAGGACAACTTTTTCTTCTTGTGCTGATGGGGAAAGCAAAGCATTTAATCTAAAACTCTTATTCGAAACTTAAGGGGCAGGGGAAACAACATAATCTCTTATAGAATACTAGCAGGATAGCCCAGTGTTTCTCGGGTGTAATAAAAGCTTTAAAACTAATCCATGCTCCTGGAGCTCAAACTCTTTGGACATTGGCACAAAAGACTAAAAAGCAATAGTTGTTTCCAGTTAAAGCAAAGAAAAATGAATGGATGTAAGTGAAATTTTGATTTCCTGGTATCGATATCAAATAAGTTTTTTTCGTCGTAAACTGAATTTTGAAGGCTAAATAAGTCCTCTGAGTATATGGTATCCTGGCTGAGACTAAGAACTACAATTATACCTACTTAGAGCCAAACCCGAAGCAAAAACTAAAATAAAAGGGCTGAAAAAAATACAGACATACAGGCAGATAAACAGACACACACATAAACATCTTGCCTTTTATATATATATATTATCGATTTTCTGTACTATTGTAAGAACTGCAACTTTGAAACTTCTGAATATCATTTCTTATGTCTTCGTCTATGAGTGTATCAAATTTGATTAAAATCGGACTACTCCTTCTATAACCTGATATTTTCAATATTTATCGGAGGGTACCTCAACACAAAACCTAGCTAAGAACACTTGCAGACGTTTATAGTACAATTGTTTAAATTTTCAAGAAAATCGGCTCAGCCGTTTCAGAGTCTATACGTAACGGGGACACACACACAGTTCCATTTATAAATAAGTTTAGATTTATGTTATTGTATTAGATCTGAATGATGAATCGGAGAGCCGAGTTTGAATTCCAGTTAAATTCATTGCATTCACTTACACGCAAATACCTTTGGGAAAGGTATGAATCTATCACTTCTCCCTCTAGCTACGGGTTGAACAGATTGAGTTCTGTAGCCTTGGTTGGCAACCAGCCCACTGTAGAAAGTAATGGCAACCTATTGCGGGAAAATCTTCTTCCCAGTCAGTCAAGTCTCTTTCAAGACATGATCGCCCAAGCGTGTATCACATATGGCACTTGACTCACATTGTTATCAAATTTACACCAACTGCTGTCATTCAATCTCGATATTTTTATATAACAATTTAATGCTAAAATATTTACATGCATTTTCTTTCCTAAGATAAAGTTTTTAAGTAACTATTCTACTAGAAAAACTCATGATGTGCCTTTTAGTTAAAGTAACTCAAATTGATTAACTGTCTTTTCTCTTAATATTTTTTTTTTCAAGGGAGAAACATTGGAGACAGTCACAATGGCACTTGTATGTTTGTTCCAATCTCAGACTTCCCTTCTGGATCAAGTGCCTGGTCTTGGTTACATCCCCAAAATATTCCAAGTGATGTCTTCTACAAATACCCTTATTCCAAAAAGTGCCATTCAAGTGGTACATCAATTGACCAACAGTGAGGTAAAATAACTTCTTCTGTACATGATTTTTTTTCTCCACATTAAAGGCAACAGTTATTTTATATTAAGAAATAAAATTGGTTTGAAGATTGCACTAAAATGTAAAACTGATAGTCACCATGCAATGTTCATCAAAACCGTCTATTATCTTCTAATGTTATCTTGTTTTATGAATATAGTAAATTTTAAAGTCTTTGTTGATAGATAAAATACTGGCATATTAGATGATTAAAAGTTTTTTTTGTTTTTTTTTTTGTTACAGTAATGACAAGGTATTTTATTTCAAAGACAGTAAGAATGTATGTGACGATCAATAGCAACACTACTTAATTTTCTTTTCATCTTGGTCATCCGTGACTCTGTGTCTTGTTTCAGCTCTGTATCCGTAGTATGAGTTCAATTGAATGTATTGGTTCACTGAAGGTTGCTATGAAGCATCGTAAAGACATGATGGCCCTGGCTGCTGAGGCTTTAGCAAAGATGTTTGAGAAAGGCGAGGAAGAACTTGTGTCTCAGGTTTGTGAAATTTGTGTTGATCATAGTATAAAATGTTAGGAGGCCTTAAAATAATGTCAGGCTTTGTGCTAATTCATTGTAATTCTAATTTGTGAAACAGATTCAAATTCAGTTTGTTGTCTAACAGGCAAAACGTTTTATTGGATTATATGAAACCAAGAGCAGCAGGTTAATGACTTACAGTGCAAGTGAGTTGATGTGTGCTTTTTTTTTTTCTCCCTTTCTCTGGTGGAAGTCTCACCAAATTCTAAGGCAACTGAATAGTAGTCATATTCACAAAAAACAGATTCAAGTTCGAAAAGTTGAATTTGCATTAAAGAAGGAAAGACAAAAACTGCAGACTGAAGTCAATAATTTTTAAGTATCTTTTGGTTTTTTTTTTTCCTAATCATACAGACATTGGATTTTGTCCATCACAAGAAATATTTAGCAGATGTGTATAAAAGTGAGGGTTAATGTAAATGCATTTATAAAATTTGCTTGTTTTAACTAGAGAGAAAAAAAATAACAATTAAATTTTTAAAAGAAAAAGATAACCTTTTTGCACATGTCAATTAATTGAAGGAATGTTGAAACACATTTTTTTTATTTGTGGATCAATTAAGCTTTAGATATACACGCACATGATTGCCTACAAATGCCACAGATTTTAACTCTATAATAAATTTGCTGTTTAAGTAAATTAAAAAAGAAAAAATAATTTTGTTTGAAAAACAGGTCAGTAGGAAGATATTTTGTGAATTTTTTTTATTAATATACATCATCCTCCATTTGTAACCAATTTACATAAAAAATCATTGAAAATGCCATAAGCCTAATCTTTTATCTAAGATGAAATGTAATTTTTGTAAAATGACATCTTGTAATAAAAAAAAGAAAAAAAATTCTACACTTCTCTAAAAACCCACAGAATGGATTTATTTCATGGGTTTCATTTAATGTTACAGGCTATCAAACAAGAGCTTGTTCCTTTCTTGCTTTGGGTGCTACACAATCCTCTGGAAAATACCGAGAATCCAGCAGCAACAAAGGCCCAAATTGTGAAGGCACTCAAAGCTATGCAACGCAGTCTGCTATATGGTGAACAGGTAAGTGTTACAGAGCCAGGGTTCACTGAGACATAACTGTGTGTATATATATATATATATATATATATATATATATATATATATTAGTTTTTGGTCATAAATTAGACCAGTACACAGTTGTATTAAGAAATGTTCAATACCATTATATTGTAGAACTTTTGAATATTTTTCATTTGGAAATGTGTTATTTCTGCAACGTAGCTTTTAGTATTTTCTGATTTTTACCATTATTCAAACACTTGAACAGAACTAATTTAGAAAATGACATAAAAAAAACAAATCACCAGAAATTTAAACAACAACATATAAAATAACATAATTAACAAGGAATGTAACTGTAAGACAAAACAAATGCCCACTTAATATAGACTTCGTAATACAGAAGGGGTTTATTTACAAAGCAAAGGTACATGACATAAATGGTCAAAGTAAAGTTGGGATCTACCAAAGATAGTTTTAAAATTAGATGAAATAATCATAAATCTATATTTAAACTGGAAAATCACAAATATTGAACCAAACTAGTTAGCCACGTGTGGAAATTGAAATATGGAAAAGACCCTGATATAGCTTGGAGCATAGTAAAAATAGCACACGATACAACAGTAACAACGTATACAGATTGTGCCAAGAGGAAAAATTAGCTATTATGTTGTTCCCAGAAGGAAAAAAAAATTAAAGATCAGAAATCATGTCCAAATGTAATCCTACCCATAAATACTTACTAGGATTATACAAGTATGGATGAAAGTGTTCTAAGATCCTGAAATAACTCCTTCCTAATTTTGAAAAATGGTAAAATCAATTATTGTAAATTACCTGAAGATACCGAAAGAGAAAGGGTTGAAACCTATGTTGCGGAAATAACTCATTTACAAATGAAAAATATATATATATATATATATATATATACATATTTTCTTGAAAAAAACATTTTGATTTTATAAATTTCAAACAACAGTAGCTTCTTAGTCAATAAATGCCAAATCTTTCCTTATAAGGAAATGGCTTATATTACAATTACCATTTGTGAGTGGCTGTGATATTACTGAAGAAATTTCCTACTCTAAATGATTTTCTCTTTTTTTTTTTTTTCTCACGCCTGCATTCTCACACAGTTTTTAAGTGGTTCTATTCTATCAGTATTGTTTGCATTTACAATTTGGAACTCAATTGCTGACACTGTACCTCATGAGAAATTTATTTTTCAGACATTTTACTCTGGCATTGAATTGAATAGCAATCTAAAAATAGCCAACATGGTTGAATTTTGAAGACATTTTACTTTCCCTCTTGAGTTTGGAAGATCCTCAAGCGGGGAAAGTGAAATTTTCAAAAAGAAAAAATACTTAGAGCAAAATGACGTATTAATTTCTGTATCTTTAATGTCAATGTTAACTGTTTTAGATAAATATCTGATTGATACAATTTCAGCAATCTCAACAAGGAATTTCAATTTGAAAATCCAAAGTTAATCTACACAATATCAATATATTTTTCTGTCTAATTTCTATATGTGACTTAAAAATGTTCCAGTTGTCTCTATATTCAATAATGAACTAATATGTAGTACCAAAAAAACACTTTATTATCCTAATTTTTCAAAGACTTTTGAAGAATAAAACCTTACTAATATACATGAAAACAAAATGTACAATTTTCAAAGTAACACTTGTGAGTTTTGGTTTTTTTTTTTTTTTAACATAACCTTTTTTCACTGAACATAAAATAGCGAAAATTTCCAATCAAAATGCAACAACTGTGTGTCAAGCAGTGAACCAGTTGTGATCCACCTGATGTGCTCATTTTCCATGTTAGACAAAACATACAACCCCAGGGGCCTCCATCTTTCAGTTTAAAAATGGATCTACACGCCCCTTTTATTTTCTTGTGTTTTTACATCTCTTATTTTTCATTTTTAGTAAATAGTTTCTTTCAAAAATTAATGTTATTTCCACAATTGTCTTTGTTTTGTCAATTGATTGAACTGCTGTATATGTTTTCTGTCTTTTGTCTTGCAGGTTACGTCAATTTTGGACAAGTCGCCAGTTTGGAAAGATTATAAAGACCAGAAACATGACCTTTTCATATCAGATTCTTCCTTGGCAGGTTACTTAACAGGTGATGAACAACACCCCCCTCTTTTATAAATTGTTTTTGATTTACTAACTTAATCTTTCTAATCATCATTCAATAATTTGCTTTAAAAGCTGAAAATTTGTCAATATTTAAAAAGTATTAAATAAAAAAAAACTTTCACTAGTGTAATAAATTGCATTTGGGCAGAATTGAAAGAGAAATGCTATGATAAAATTTACTCATGGAACTAATAATTATTTCTAACTGCAAAATGCCTGCCTTAATTCAAATTTAACCTTTCAATTGTAAGAAATCTTTCAAGATTTTGCCCATTTTATTCACATTCCAGAATTGTTGATAAATAATTGGCACTTTGGAATAGGCACCAAAAATTGATTCGAATAATTTTGGGTTTGAAAATTATAAATCAAGATATTTGGTGTTTAGTCATATTGAAATAAATTGCCCCAAGGAATTTGTCTATATTTACTAAACTGAAAATATCGATATGTCTTTGTGAAATAATGATTTGAATAATTTTCAAACTGAATAAATAAAATGAAATATGAGAGTCGGGGGAAATATTGTAAACAATCTGAATTTTTTTGTTTTTGTCGTTCACTTTTTTTACTTTATCTATTTATTTATTTATTTTCAGTTTTTGTTTTGTTTTGTTGATGTTTCGTTACTTGTCTGTTGCCATATAATTAGAAAACTTGTTGTTTTTAAACATGTGAACAATTTCTTTCTCGTCACTAAAAAAAAAAAATCATAACCACAACAACATTATTATCAAGTAAAATATAAAATATATTCATGAAACGACACGAAGATATATATGTTTTTAATTTTGTATCAAACAGGTCCTGGTGTAGCTGGGTACTTGACATCTGGGGTACGTCCCAACCTTCCTGATGCTCCACCTCCACTGGATACTGGACACCATGATGACTTTCATTAATGGACAATCACTTTCAACCACATTCAACACCTGCTGAGAATTTTTGTCTCTTGTATTTTTTTTTTGTTCCACCTTCTATGACATCATCATCATCGTCCTCATCATGTATAGGCAGCAGTGGTTAATGCAATGGCCGCACCCTCACTGACCAATCTATTTTGTCTCTATGAGGACATTATTGTCTTGCTGCTCCATTACTTTTTCTTCTTCCCAACATTGACTAGTGAAGTATTATACGCCGATCTTGATTCATGAAATTAAACTAAAATAAAAACACAACTCAGAAACCTAAAAACCTGGGACTTTTTTGTTTTAAAGAGAAGGATGACGACAATTTTTTATGGATGGTAAATATAAACATAACTGAAGTGTTAAAAAAAAAAAAAAAAAACAAAGAAAAAAAAACCCCTTAGTCTGCCTGTGTGGTAAGCAAATTAGTTGTGGGAACAGTGTCACATCACTTGCAGCTTAGTGACCCCCACCTTCTAATATATTTGTGGCTAGCTGGCTAGCCATGAAGGCTGGTCCAAATTCATTCTGACTGAATTCAGTTTGTATAGGATTGATAAAAGCTTTTATCACCCAAGCCTCAATGAGAGACCAGCCCGGGAGGAATTTAAGCTGATTCTCTTGACTGTTATGCGCCCTCCCCATCAGAAACTTTAATTTGGTTCTTTTTGTGGCCTCTGCAGATTTACTGTTCAGGAAATTTGGGGGAGCCTCTCTCTAGGTAACTCTGACAGCACCCTCCCCAACTGTTGTTCTGTTAATCTGTTTGGATATACCTGTTTAGGTGAATAAATGGGGGTAGGCTAAACATGTTTTGTCTTTTGTTTTACTGTTCAGTGAGTAAAGTAAGAGTTCTCCCTGTTGTCACAACTTCAACCAAAAACATGCACGCACAACTTAATCTACATTTGGTTACTGTTGCAAAAAAGCCCATCACCTATTTTAACATACCCTCAAATTGATCCCTAATCAATGAGAACACAGACACACACACATATTGAGCTGATTTTAATCAATGTTGTTATAAATTGATTACAGTTTGATTGGATTTTGGGTTTATCTTTTACAGAAGGAGAATCAAACTCAATTGTGAATTTATTAAAAGAAAAAAATAATAATCTGTAAAAACGTAAGAACAATTGTTGAAGCTTGAGTAAAGGCCAAGAGGTTTGAGGTTTCATCTGCAATGCTGATTTGGTGAAGCTTGTTAATATTTAGAGGGTAAAAAACAGCTGCGAACTTAAAACGAAAACTCTTCTAATAAACGATGACATTGAATAATTCTGAAATAGTGACTGTACAACAGGTTACATTATGAAACACCTCCAAAGAATAAATGAATAATATTGTTTGCCGGACAGAATATCCTCCAAACCATAGCTGAATCACCTGTGTGTATACAAATGATGTTGTCTTGGTTACTGTACAGCTTGGAAAGGAGGTTGCATGGCAATAAAATAAAAATTAGGTGCTTTTGTGTATTGTGGAAAGATAGATATAAATCCAGATTCATTTACACACACACACACACATATATATATATATATATATATATACAAATTTAACTTGAAAAAATTTAATGTTTTGAAACAATGAATTTTTCTGTCTTGTAAACTTATTGCTGGTTACTAATTGCTTTTCCTATTAATTCAATTTTGTTGACTGAATTTCTCTTATAATGTGAGATAATCTAGAAAGAATTATTTTATTACAACTTTATTATTTCAAAGTAGGCACATCCATCATGTTTGACATGCAAATAGATGTGTATTTAATGAAGTTTAAAATGAAACTCACAAAATGATTTCTCTTTTTTTTTTCTTTTTTTTTTTAAAGTTCTGAGTGATTTAAAATTTAGTTCAATAACTAAAACCTCGAATTGTACTTTTATAGACTATATCTAGTGGAAGGGGATCATTGACTCTGATTGTGGCTTGTCAAAAGTTCTTTGTGATTATTTTTTGCAAATGCAGCCAACTCCATTTGTCTTGTTTTCAAGAAGCAACAAATAAGCAGTTTTGTTAATTATGCACAGGCACCAAAAAGTTGTCGGTCTTTTCAAGAGAGAATTCCAAAATAAGTTCTGATATTTGGCCAGATTTTGGGAAATGTGCCAACATGAGAATTTATTTTAGAATTCCTTGGAAAAGCCAAGAACTTTTTTTTGTTTTTTCCTCTGTGATTTAGTGGTAAATTAAACTTGGTGCTAAATAGCCGTTCAATAGTGCACCAGGAAGAGCAGAGATATCGATGGAATTCCGTAACATTATCGCATAATAGAATCTAATTATTTTTCTTGTTTTTGTTGGTACCATTTCAATTATGAATTAATGACAGGATGGGAAACTAGTTAACTACATGAGTTTCATTTCATAAAATTTTCTGTTAAAATTTTGTATTTAATTTATGTGATGACTGCATGAGAAAAGCACATAGAAAAATTCTTATAAAAGAGCAGATTTGAAATTTTGGTGCTTAGCTTATCAGCTGTCAATGGTTTCATATTTGCTGCAATCTCAAAGTGGTATTTTTAAACAAAAATATGGTGTAATTGAAAATATACAAAACTGTAGCACTGGTCAAAACCCCAAGTTTATTCTTACCAAGCAATGATGAAACCCACACTGATTTATTATGTAGGTAACTTTTATTGTAATATGCTGCAACTTGGACAATTTTAGCCACTGAAATATCTATATACACACATCTCTATTTTTTCATAAGCCCATTGAACTTTGTAGCCATTCTATATAAAAAATAAAAAAAGATGAAAACAAATTTGACATGTAACAAAAACAGCAAAGGAAACCCGAGCTAAAAGTTAATGTTTCATGTTTTTTAAGAAATATGAAAGAAAAATTATTTTATTAAATGCTTTTTAACAAATTTTATTTTTTGTACTCAAAAAAAAAAAAGTATCCAAGTGTATGATCTTTGAAAAGAGCAAACATTGAATTGTTACTCAGAAGTGCTTCTCGAGCAGAAAAGGGTTAAAATTCATTTTGGTTCATGACTTTAGACAAAAGCTTGATGGATTTTGTTATCCTTTTTCCTTTTTGACAATTTTCTTAAATTCCTTGCTTGTCAAGAAAAAAAATGTTTCTAAGGACATTTGTCATCAAATGAATAACTTCTTATAGTTATTGTATTTTGCTGCAGGGTTTGTTTCTGGTCTTCACGTTAATGGACCCACCCCTGCTCCCACACACACACACACTATTGTGATTTATAAAAATCAAAACAACATCCAGAAATTGGGTTTAATGTTGAAATGGACCAAAAAAAAAAAAAAAATGGAGTATTTTAATTTAATTTCGTCAGTGAATAATTTCTTAATGAGAAAGAAATGATATTGAATACACTTGTCAAGAAGTAAAAGTCAGTGGAAATGATCCCCCCCCCCCCAAAAAAAAAAAAAGTAAGAGTAAGAAACAAAAACCATTGCTATTCTGAAGCACAATATATGGTGTGGGGGGAAAAAAGTCTCAATTTGACCAAATGACTAGTCGTACTTGACACGAAAGAAAGTATTTAAAACATTGACAAGCCATGCATGTTGCAAGATATGTTATTGTTCTATAAAAACACTGCATTTTGATGTGTTGAATGATGCAGTTATGAGCAAAGAAAAAAATTTGAATGACTGATGAATAACAAATTTTTCTGGCTGACAAAATAGGTCTGAACATTTCCCAAATGTCGTGTGTGGTTAACATTGTCCAGTTTATACAAAAAAAGGGAAGGAGACTGAAGCAAAACTTATCAATGCAGGAAATAAATGGAAGCTGATTCAGAAGGGCCATAAAAGGCACAAATTGTTGATCACTTTAATCGAGATTCAACAAATGCATCATAAATTCGTTATTCTATGACGATGCATAGCCACAAACAATTTGTAAGTGAACTCTTGTGTTATCCAATTTCTACTGTTGAAAGCATTTTTAGTGGCAATGCAAGTGTCAGAAATGGATTTTCTTCCAACTGGTTTGGGCCAACATTCTGCTGCGTAACACTGACTTTGTATCAGTTATAAAAAGTACTTCATGTAGAACGTCACTTAATATTACTGAACGCCTGACAAATCTACTAAAAATGAGTTTTAGAGGAATGGTTACAAGACTATGAATGCTTCAGTGCTGTTTACCAAATTTGACAAATTTCAATCCCGTTAAACAATTATGGGAGCAACATGTTTGCTTTGCAGAACTTCTGAATTGGAGCAATTAGAAGATCTGCAATTGATTTCCTCTGAGATCTGATGTCAGGATGATTCCTGCCTCATTGGGTAAGGGAGCTCTCTTACAGGCACACGGATAACCAACACCTTATTGGACAGATAGTTGATGTTTTGACATTTTTTTTTCCTGACTTGATGAATACATTAACATTCATTTCTACTGACAAAAACGTTCTTCACATAACTGTTAACTGTAAATCTCCAAACTTGGCAAATTTTAACTGATTACAATAAAACTTCACAATATGACTCAATTTCTCATGAGAAAAAAAAACAATTGCATATTAAATGAGATTTGGTCACATTATATACGAAAATGAACTTTTTTTTTTTTTTTAATTAGATTGACTGATTTGGAATTTCCCACCTATAAATTCTTTAATCGAAATAGTGACATTTGGATTCTTAAAAAAATAAAAGATGAAAAAATACTGAAGAAACTTTGATACAGTTTTAAATTCTATCAAATGTAAAATGTGATCTTTGAATTTCCTTTCATAAGTTGGAAAGGCCATGTGTTTGCAAGTTTTAAAAATAGTTTACTTCAATTAAAAAGTGGCATATCCTTGATGACTAGGGTTGAATAAAAACCAAAGTTTAGCAGCAGTGAATTTTCATATTTCCCTCATTAAAACAACCATTTCTATTTCTTAAAGGATTTCAAAAATAAACGGCAGATATAAGCACTATTTGTCAACTTTTTAGATTTGTAAATAGATCTTTATTTATATAATGGAAGCAAATGGTGTTTAGAAGCATTTAAAAATCTGGGAATACACCTTGCAATTTGATACAGAGGGATTCTGTCCTAAAATTATCTTAAAGAAAAGCTGTTAAATATTATAAATCATACCTAATTCTAATTGATGAGTGGGAAATTATAACCCAAGTAAATGTAATTGCAGTGTTAATATAACTATGAAAACTTTCGACTCTACAGAAGCATATGAAATGGTAAGGGGTTTTTCATTGTGATTGGCATTTTAGTCCTCAAGACAGTTGTTGTATCATGATGATGGATTGATAGTGTTTAGAAGAGAAAACCTTAAAGAAATTGACAGATGTAGAAAAGAAAGGAAATAAGTTCTTTAAAGCGTGTGTACCCCCACCTGAAATCTTCATTTCTGTCTCTTCACCTCCTTGGCCACTACAGACCTTACAAGTCATCCGTTTTTTTTTCCGACTTGCTTGGGGCCAGTGTGTCATCTATAGAGTTGATTTGAATTTCCCAAAATCTCGTGATATTGTGGAGTCTAGTGCACACCCCCTCTATCTACGTTTTGTACCCCCAGACAAAATTGAGCAATTCCTACCTATGGTAATGTTTGTCTCTTTGTGTCTAAGCACATATCAGAATAAAGTTGGAATAAGAATTCCTCCAATAAAATTCACAACACTATTAACAGGTTTATTAGATAGAAAGAAAAAACTGGCTTAATAAATTCTTCATCTTCTATGACAGGATAGCAATTTAGGGAATTTTGTTGCAAATGTGAAAGTAATAAGCAACTAGTGAAGTCTTCCTTAATTCTTCAAAGTATCAACCAGCCTGTTGGTTCTCATTCAATTCTATCGTGTGCACGCGTGTCCCTTTTTGCTCTGGCTGCAGGAATTGCGGGTGTGCTTTTTAGCAGCAATTACTAAATCACTCTGAGTCAACTTCTCGTGGGCCTGTCTTTATCTGTGCATGCTTTTTTTTTTTTTTTTTTTTTTTTTTACAGTCCACAGCAACTGAGTGAGGGAGTTCCTGATGACCTTCCTTGTTGGACCCAATTTTCTGGCTAGCTATTTAGCCTCATTGATATTTCTCCACCCTGACTGTCTTAATCTTAGATCTTATTAAATGACCATATGCTACTCTCTTTTTTAGAATCTCCCCAAATTGTGTTCTTGGGTGAAATTCTTTGTTGAGAATAATTTGTGAGTATGCACGTTTTACACAAATAATGTAAGCGAACTTTTGAACCTGGAATTTAAACAAATACAGATGCCCCTTTCTTTGTCTTGAATTTGGATCATTATTTTCTATAAGACACGTGTTTTGGAGAGATTGCATAATGTAAACAAATTTCTCAGGACAAGTTCAGATGACACATTAATCTTGCCTTATCAACAGGGAGGGATTAAGATGGGAAGACTTGGTTTTGCTCAATTTTACTAAATCTTTGTTTTGTTAATTCTGGGTTGGATTCTCTTTGGAATTGTTAAATTCATTTTATTTTAAAACTTAACTTTTACCATTTTCAGTATATATTTTTTTTTAACCATTCAACCTACTTTGATGAGAAATTTATTAATTATTATCCAATTAGTTGTCTCATCAAATCACATTCTGCAATTTTATGCAATTAGTCAAGATGGCCAAAATTAAATATTGAAAAATCATTGACAGACAGTAAACAAGACTTGCTTGAAACTTAAAAATAAACGCATGGTTTCCTCCCCTCACCTAAAAAAAAAAACATGGTTATTATAATTTCTTAATTTTAAGTGTTGTGAATTTTAATGACGAAGTTCTTATTCCAGTCTTATTCAAAGACAAACGTTACTTTTCTTGCCCCATTGTAATGTTTCTGATTTCTAATTCTTCCACACCCAGTAATCTTGTCTCTTAGTGGCTTTATTGCTTTGCTTGGGATAAACTTTATAAAAAAATAATTTAACAAAAAAAAAAAATGTTGGAACTGTTCAGTGGGTGTTGAGGAAAAAAAAAAATTCTATAACCATAAAATGACTGTAGGTGGTTAGAACTGAGTAAATAATTCTAATCCTCCTAATATTTATGTATACAAAAGTACTTGTAAAAAATGAGAAACAGCAAAATGTGGAAGCAACAAAACTGGTATTTATTTATTTGGTTGTATTTTGGTGGAGAAATGAGTCAGTAATACTAAGTAAAATTGAGTCGGAATCCAACAATGTTTAGATAAAGATTAAGTAAAAAGTATATACAATGTTTTTATATATATATATATATATATATATATATATATAGTAGTGAGTGTCTGGATAATTTAGTCTGAAAAAGAAGTGTCTAGGTTTTTCTTACCTTGAATTTTTGTTGAGGGCTAAAAAAGTAAATGTTACTATTAAGGTCTGAAAAGTAGATGAAATGTTTGATGACCTGTCCAATAGTGAGAATGTCATGTGTTTGTGTGTAGAGGAGAAAAGTGCAATCGATTCTCATGGGTTTAGAAAGAGTGAATGAATGGTAATCATAATTGTTATTAACACTATATTTTTTTTAATGTATTCTTTATGGACATGGCAGTATGAAATAGCATTACTCTTTCAGATTTGTCTTAATGTTCGTTAATTGGGTATGACTATTTCTAAAACTAGCCAACAGGCATTTTATATAAGTTTCATTAAAAATGACAGACATTAAGTTTTTTTTATATAATTTTTCCATGTGTTTGTATAATGTGGGTTATTAATACATGTCTATGGGAACTCATATTTACGGCTGGACTTCTTACTTCCAACATGAAATATACATTTTAGTTACAAAACTCTTAAGATATATATATATATATATATATATATATATATGCTCTTTGTTTTCCTTTAAAAAAAAACTTTTTAGATTTGTCTTAAAGGAACTTTTGGTATGATTAAAATTTTCTTTTTTTAAGAGAACATTTCTTTATCAATTTGTGTATTCTTAACACACAGCAATCCTAAAATTAATAATCGATGAATGAAATGTTATTTCTATCATAATACAAAAAGTAAAGCATATATGCAAGTTAATCAATAGGCTTACATTTGGTACCTCCACTCATTTTTGATATATAACTTTCAAAGTGAAATTTTAAAAATAAACTTTCCTTGAAACTTTTCATTTTAGTTTTAATTGAAAGCAAAATAATTAAATTTACTTTATTCAGACGATTGTCCATGTTGCCGTTTTTACGACATTTCGGCCGTTGTATGCTCTGTTCTTCAAGTGCTAGGAATTTTGAACCAAATCCTTTATTACGATCATTGGTGGGTATATCTCATTACGTGTATGATGCCGCTTCTGTAGTGATCTCCCTTTAACTTAACTCTCTAAGTTACTTGTTCACCACTGCTGTAGCCTGGTATTGAACTTAATTCTTTGGGTCATGTCACTGGAACTAATCAACGCCTATACTCTTAAAATTAATGCTACAAGAACATTGCAAAGCTGTAACACAAGGGCAGATAAAAAAAAAAAAAAAAAAAAAAAAAGTAGGCATAGCTGGCCACATGGAGGTAGAAAGATAGAGAACGCCACTGGAAACACTACACAAACTTAAGGAATCAGTGCATATGCTAGGCTACAAAAATCTAAGCCGACCAAGCATAGAAATGAATACGATATGGGAATCAGTAATACAGAGTGCCAGAGAAAATCATTAGTGTCAAAAATTCTAATATGAGCTCTGGTTTATATATTTAAAAAAAAAAAAAAAAAAAAAAAGTACTAAAAAAAACCATTAACATCAAAAAATTGCAATATAGGTTTATAAGTCCCAGAAATTCACTTGCTGGTGGATATAGATGCTGTTTAGTGCTAGTGACTTGACCCAAGAGTTGTGAGTTCAATACCATGGTTGCAAATAACTTGGAGAGTTAAGTTAAAGGGAGATAACTCATGACTACCAGTGCGGCATCACACAAGGTTTAAAATTCCTAGCACCTGAACAAGGCTGAAACACAAATTCCAAACACTGTGTCTGCTTATCCTTAATAATATAGCATTAAATCATCTCTTGAACTTGTACAAATTTGAAAAACCTTAATGAAACGATAGTATCACTTGATATGGAAAATCTGTTCACTATTTCTGTTAGAGAAACCATTGCCTTTATAAAAAAAAGAAAAAAAAAGAGAAGAAACCATTGCCTTTTTAAAAAAAAAATCTATCTATATAATAATTCTGTTCTCACTGGAAATTATACTAAAAAGATTGCTTTTAACATGTACCATCGAAGTCCTAGTCTATGATATGATCACAGAAATAATATATACGTGCAATGGGACGGTGTTTCAATGGACTCGGTTCAACCATCAGCAAATTCTACGTGGCCAACCTAGAAAATAATATATTTAGCACCACTTAAAAAGAAAACCCCTCCATGTATGATATGTTGATATTTTTATATTACTTAAAAATAAAGATATAATAAAACAAAAAAAATTTCAAAAGAACTATCTTCAAGTTTACATACGAAATTAACCAAGAAAACCAAATCCCTTTCCTTGACATTTTAATAGACACAAACAATAACACTTTTACTATCTCCCCATAAAAAAAACCAACCTGCAAAAACTCTTGCACTCTCAACTACAAGAGTGACTGCCCTAACTACTACAAAACAGCACTTATACACAATTTTATTAACCGAGCACAAATCAACACCTCCACAAAAAAAAAATATTTTATTATGAACGAAAAAAATATTAAACAGCCTCTCATAATGATTTTCCAAACCACATTGTAGAGGAACAAATACAAACAGAATATGGTACTTCCACAAAAGACACTAAACATATCAAACTCTTCTATTGCAACCAGATGTATGATAACTAAAAACAGGATGAAAAATCTCATTCATCCTAATATATCTCCCAATGATCCTAATTAATATATTATAAAAATACAATGCTACTAATTTAATTATCCGTAATAACTCCTCCCCACCAACTGATGTGTTATATAAAAACCAACATTATATATCACTTCAAATGTCCCTTAGGAGAATGTATCTCCGACATATAACAAATATATATATGTTGGATTTACAACTAAATTAACAAGATGTCTAGAAATGGACGAATGGTCAGATGTGCAATGTTAGACATCTACAACAACATTCCTGTCTACATTCATCTTACAAGAAAACGACAAAAGCAAACTACAGATCTTTGAAGCAATAGTCATTAAAAAACTTAAACCATCACTTAATAGAATCAGCTATGAATACTGTAGTAATGTCCTAAAATGTTTGTAAAAACAGTTTTTCATGCTTTAACACATCAATGACATTACGACATTAAAATTATCCAAAATGGAATATTTTTTAAGCTCTAATGAACACTAAGCAATTTGTCAACCATTATATTTGAAGCAAGAAGATAATTTACAGTAATTTTTAATATCACAGTTTTGCAGTTATTTTTTGCTACCACAACTCACACCCCTGAAGATGATCCTGGAAGGAGATTGTAAGTACTTGGGAACATTGAGAAATTAATAAAATCACCTGTCAATATTACAGCTCATTTCTTACTTCTTTCAATTATAATACGTGAAACATTATCCATGAGTATAAATGGATTTTATTAAAAATAAGCAGACAATGTTTGCAATTTATTTAATCTGACATGTTTAGAAGAAAATTTGATGCCTAAATACACTCTTGAAGCCTTGAAGTGGTGGATAAGCAGATCATCTCTGCTAACAAGGGAGAGGATTTTATCATTCAGTAGGTTCAAAACAAAACTGGTAATGTTTCATCATAACTGAGCAAAACCTGAATTTTCTTCAGTCATAACGTTTGAGGCTCCTTGCTTTGAAGGTCTATTGGGAATCAAGTTTTACTCCGACTTCAACTCCTATGCAATACATCACTAAAGATGCTGGGGAAAATGTTCAGTTGCTTGTTGGAAGTCCTGTCATTTCTATCTTTAAAAACTCTGGGCAGCTCTCTGACCCTTTTAATTATTGCCCTATCAGCTTCTTGCTGCTCTTTGGTAAAGTGTTCAAGGATATTGTCAATGCTGAAATGGTTCATATCACATTCCACGGCCTCCTCTCTGACAAGCAGTATGGCTTCCACTTCACCAGGTCGACTGCTGATGTGTTAACAACGATCAGGCTTTTGATAAGAACAGGAATGTTCAAGCTATTGCCCTGGATATTTCAAAAGTGTTTCTTGGGTTTGGCAAACTATGGGGCTATGGTATAGGTAGACGATTGTTTGATTTAATTTGGTGTTGGTCTTAAATATGGGGAGGTAAGAAGTATTTTTTTCTTTTAAATTTATTTTTTATGTGGACCTCTGTTATACTGATATAGGTTTTATCTTGTCAAAAATCTTTTCAGCCAGAGTTGTGAGACAACTTTTGTTAAATACTTATGGCTGGAGTGGGTTGACTCGACATTTACGTATTTTAACACACTATTATGCGTTTTTTTTTGTTTTTTTGTTTTTCTGTGCTATTGATAAAATTTAAATTAATTTTTAGTTATTCAACAATCTTTAAGTCTGTCTCAATATTAATATCAAAGCCCAAGTCTTTAAATTATCCGAAATGCTCATCTATTGTTTGGAGAAGTTTATAACCTTGTCCAGTTTTTCACATGATATCAAAGAATAAAAATCTGTAATATCATATTTTAAAAAGTACCACTTCTTTGGGTTTATGATATACAAAACCAATCTATAAATCATCACTTATTAACTTTGGTAGCTACTCAAAGGACCTTGCAAATATCTTGGATTATTAATTTTATTTGATTTTACTCAGCTCTGTTTTCAAGGTGCTTAATAACCTCTATACCCTGGCCTATTTTTGAAGTCTTCTTTGCAAACGTTGTGTAGAATGCACTGGTATTTTATGACTGTTGTTAATTTTTAAAATGGCGGTATTTTCTCCAGCTTCAATATTAATGCAGTCATCAGGAGCCTTATAAAATTTAGTAGTTTCATTGTACATAACATTGTAAATATCAGGGTTTTATTTTATTCATTTAAAAATCTCCATTTACAAGGACATCAATAGACTTAATCTGCTTTAATGTTTTCCAGTCTAAAATTTACTTCACAATTGAACTCATCCATGTCACATTGATTCTAACTTGCGAAAGTTTTCCATTGAATATTCTTCCTCGTTTCTACTTCCCCCTCAAATATTCTAGAGGTCATCGCTTTTCGTTCAAATCTTTATGAGAAATGCTTACATGTGTTTCTATTCAATTAGAAAAATACAATCAAGTCTTTTTTCGTAATATTTGTTCTGCAAAACAGTTTTACTTTTTTATTTACTTTTGAACATGACAATAACCTCTGCAAAGCATGGCTAATGCAGTCGATTCTTATTTGAGGGGAGTTTGGAAAAACATATCCTGATACTATTGTGGGGGTTAAAAAAAAAAAAAGAAGAAAAACATGCACACACACAACTTAATTGTATTTTGTTTATGGGAATTCATGATTGCCAATGTTTTATTTTACCCCGACCCAAACAATTTAATTGAAATTTTACATTGTGACTTTTTCAGGCAAACAATAAAAAAAAAACTCAACAAGTGACGACTGAAGGATAAATATTAATTTTTAATACCAGATGTAAAGAGTCTTGTTTGAAGTCCTGATCAGATTCTAGGATCAATTGGTTTGTTCGCACACATGTACACACACGCATATATACACACACACACACTACTGCATGCACTCATGTATAGAGAACAGGATGTGAAGTCAATGGACTCTGCTGCTGGTAAAACACACACACACACACACACACACACACACTTCATGCACAATGAATAGAAAACCTTTCAAACAAAAACAATGAAAATATAGCTGTCAGGGATGGCGAGTGTGGAGAGAACAACGACAATAGGAAGGGTGGGGGAAGGCCTATGAAAATAAGTCCCTCAAGATGTGAGCGAATGATGCCCACAAGTGATAAAAGACAAACAAATTTTTCAGAAACGGAAGGGTGGGGAAAGTTGGGATATATTTTTCAAATCACAAATGGCAAGTTTCACATTAAGCGGGGAAAACTGTAAAAAATAGACAAATACTCAACTGACTGACTTCTGAATTGGGAGCAGAGCTGAAGCAACCAATTTTAGTGGGCGTTGGACAAAAGATGCCACATCTTGGGAATGTTGGAGGGGGGAAAAAAAATTGTTCCTATGACAAGAAATATGCAGATTGTAAAAGATAGAAGAAGGAACCCGTGAAACTGTTACAAGTTTAGTTTTTTTTGCTGTTTATTTTCTTTTGATTTGGCATGGAGACTGGTAGAGTTTCTTTTGTTTTCTGTAATAATAATAATACTAAAACCATGAACAACAGAAGAGTGAATTTGTATAACATCAAAAGGTATTGACTTTTGTTGGTGACATCTTTCAAATGCCTTTTTCACAAGATTTGCAATTATGAAGAAAATAGAAACTGCATTTTTTTTCTTCCCCAAGTAAAAAGAAAGCAAAAAAATAAACTGAGGAACCCACTTCCATGTGAAAGACTGAAATAATAAAAACAAAAATTATGAAGCAATATGTCGGTCTCATCCACCAGAAGAATTTATGGAGTAAAAATCATTGCAATGAGAGAAGAGGCAAAACCATTTCCCATTTGATGATACTTACTCCATTAAAAAGGGCCCAAAAGTCAGTTAAACACAAACCAAAAAAAAAGAAAAAAAAAAGAAAAAAGAAAAAAAACAAAAAAGGCCAATTTTTTTTTCTTTAGAAAAGTGCGTACAAGATCTAAATCAGATGAAACAAACCAAAAGATTTTGGTTTTATGAATTTCATGCTTTTTTTTTTATGCAGAGGGCCATTGACAAAAGGTTGTTTAATTTCCTAAATTCAAAAGTAAGTATTTGCAATTAACTGAAATTTTAGGAATAATTTTACCATTTTGGAGATGAATATGGAAGATTCAGATTTGAAGAAAGCAAAGAGACACGCAATATCATCGGAGTTGAAATAATTAGTGCAAAATCAAGTTGTGTTCTAATTTCATAGCATTGCATCATTTTTGATGGAGAGAAGACATTTTGTTTGAGTCATTTCTTGTCATGTTAATTCACTGAAAATTTCCTCAAATCCCAAATTTGAAATTTTTCTAATGTCAACATTTTGCACTGATTATTTTAGTGTACACACACAAATGTATGTGCATCAATTCAAATGCTCACCTCTAAAATAGAAGTTCAATACATATAAACAGTTACACACACACACACACACACACACACACACACACACACACACACAGGTTGGCAGAGTAAAAAAACAACAAGCTCTGCTCTTTGTACAAAAGAGCCCCAAAAATACATGGTGATGCATGATCATCGCATAGAATACATGCCAACGGACGAACATCCAATCATCAATGGTGAAGATGTTATCAATTTCATATCTAAAAGGAATTTTTGTGAAAGTCAAGTGAGCAACAAAATTTAGGCATCAGTTATTTCATCTGCTTTTTTACCAATTGCATCTGGATTTGCCAGGGGGTCAAGGTCAGCAAAAAGATTGAACCAGGCAGACATGTCTGTCTTTTGGGCCTAAGAAAAAAAAACAGAAATGAAAAATAAAAATCTGTGAATGAAAAGAGAAACAAAAAAAAAAAGGCATAAAATAAAGTTAGGGCATTTGCAAAAATCCCACTTGTGTCCCTGTCAACAATCTTTTTCTAATTTCAGTGTTTAAAGATGAATTACTGAAATTGTTTTTTCAGTGATATTGGCAAGTTTTACTAAAAAAGTTAACATTTTTATTTTTTTTATCAGATGAGGTAAAAATCACATTTCAATCTGACAAAGTCAGCCAAATCTTCTACTTTCTCTTAGGGTGCAGAAAAGTGGATACAAAATTTGATGTATAAAAAGCACAAGTGTCTGTTTGAAAGCATTAAAATAAATCATTTAGGTACCACCACTCATTTTCAATACCTAAATTTAAATTGAATTTTTAAAAATAAAAAAGTTTTCTTGAAGCTTTAATTGAAAGCCAAGTGATTAAATTTACTAATTCCAGTAAGCAAAGTATCCTGATGTATTCAAACTATATTGATCGGAATGTAAAAATTTTTGATTTAAAAAAATTATCAATTTTTCGGCCATTTTTCATCGATTGACACATTTTGTAAACAGAAGCCAATTCTCAGTTTTAAAAAATCTTGCAAAAATAAAATACAGCTCGCTGACACATTATTTTATTCAAACTTACCTTTATCTGATTTGAATCAAGAATTACTTGCGTACTGCCTCAAATGTACCATAAAAGCATTTCTTAATTACAGTATCCTTGTTATCGGGGTTATCATTCAATCATGTCAATTATCAGAGGCGATAATTGACATGATGGACAGTATCCGTCAAAAAAAAAATGCTAAGTATGGAAGACAAATTTGACATAATCTTATTTGTACGCTTTGTTTTTTGGATTTTTTTTACTATATGTTAAAATTAAAAATTTGAAAAATTTTCAGCAATTATCCAATATTTTATAGAATTTTAGTTAGTTTAGCTTTATAACCTTATGTTTGAAGATGTTTTATAAAATATAAGACTTACTTTTAAAAAAAATTTTACAATTTAATAACAGAATGAAAATATATAACGGCAGAAGCAACTCAATTTATGAAATGTTATGGCATTTATTAATTTTTTATTTTTTTAATATCTATTTTTCATATTCTTTTTACGTAGCTTCACAAATTGTGAATTTCACAATTACTTTTTTCTTTTTTGTAAGAAAATTAGGAATTTAAAATATTAAACTTGCTTTAAATTTTGAAGGGATGATTTACAAAGCCCATTGAATGTTGAAATGTAGGGCATAGGAAACACTGAAGCAAGATGAAAGAATTGTCCCCTGCCAAAAAATGTTTATATAGTCATTTTTTTTTTTTTTTTTTTTGGTATTTTCATAGCTCAACCTATGAAACATGATATACATCGTGTACGGTCACCCATAAAAAAAGAAATTCAGGTCATCAATATGCACACAAAATGTTTTAATTATTTTAAAAATCGAATGACTTGATTATTTGTATTAAGCTTTTCAATTTTTGATGAGTAAATATAGTTTTCATTAATTTATCAACCTAACATTAATGATGAAGGAGGAAATTTTAAAAGATCTTTGAAACTTTATGAATTATTATAATAAAAATAACAAAAATGAAAACAATTCTTGTAAAAATTCATTATTCATTGAAAGTTTTTTCTTTTCAGACTATGAAATTCATATTATTTATAAAAGCAATTAAAAGTTTATCTAAATAAAAAATGGCATAGTTTTATTGCATTTGTGTTTTCATAATTCAGAGAAGATTTTCTAAAAATAGCTAATTTTGAAGAAAAAAAGACAATTGATTAGCATTCCCCAATGACTCCTGAATATAATTAATATTAGGTTTATGGGGAGATGATGGTGAATTTCTAGAAATTTCCAGAAATTAATTAGTGGTGGTGGTGGTGGGGTAACATATGTTAAAAAAAAATTATTTTTACCAAGATTTTCTAAAAATAATTATTTTAAAAATGATTTCAGTTAATTATGAATAAGTCCTAAAATTAATCAAAATCCAACCATTATTTGATTTTTGCAAGAATTTCGTAATTAATGTGGCCTGTGTAATATTACGTTTGACGTTATAAACCCTTGTAAAAATTACATCACTCACAGATGAAAGAAAAACAAGATTTTTCTATCAAAATTTCAAACATGTTAGAAAGAATTAAGAAATTTTTAAAAATAATTAAAAAAGTTCTTTGATCAATCCTCTTAATAATAAACATTTTGCCGATAAAACTGTTTTATTTAGTTTGGGGCTTTTTTCTTTTATACTATGCTGTTTCTTCAGCGATTTTGTGTGTAAAATTAAATTGATATAAAGAAACTAATTTGCATAGTCAGCTTTAAAAATAAAATTTTTTTACATATAATACCGGATAAAATTTTTTTTCGGTGCCAAATGTTGTTGGGTAATGGGCACATGTTTCTGGGTTATTTTTTTCATGCTGAATCTGAAAATCAAGTCCATTTTGCCCCATAACATCTCAGTAGAGATAATTTCTATTTTGCTTAAAATAGGCCAAAATGCCTAATTCACAGAGACATGCATGGCTTAAATATGCAAGTGATATAGTTGGAACATTTCGTTTCATGTTAAAAGAATTTTCTATTCAAGAAAATGCACCGAATAGCTTTCAAAATAAACTGACCTGAAAAATGCTTGATTTTATGAGAGAGATCTCATTGGAAAATGTCCTTGTGCCCTCAATGTTCTTAGTTTGTTAAAACTTTGTGAATTTTGTTTCTTCTCTACTTTTCATAGAAGAAGCTCTTTAGAAATCATTCAAGCAATTTTAGTTTTCACTTTAAGACTGAAACCGTCATAAGATTTTATATCACTTGAATTTATAAAGGTCTGGTTTTGTCATGCAGTCTCTGTATAACATGCATAGGAACATTGATAAATGAGGGTTGTTAGGATGCTTGGCAAGTGTATTTGAGACTAGCAAGATTAGAATTTTCTTTATGAGTGCTTAAAATAGCCGCCAAACATCAGATAGGCATAGTCAACTAGGCACTTTTCCTACCCATCCCCAACACTACCAATATTTTGTCTGACCCAAAATTTATACAGGGCAGTTTGACATCTTGGTGCTTATTAACACAATTGTAGCAGCCAGAGATCTATTTCCTTTAGCGAATCAGTGCCCCTGACGGGAGATTCGGTCACTCACTGACCAATCAACGGGTGGAGCGCATTGATTCCTCTCTAGAACTATTTTTCCTAGTCCTGTTTGGAGAACGGAGGAAAGGCAGAGAGCCATGAGCCCGCGGCAGTAACGGACGCCTCTCTCACATCGCTGCCACTGATTCCCTATGGAATGCTTCCGCGGAAGACGCTGCTGCTAGCTTCACCATGGACACTTACATACTACCAATCTTGTACGTTTACTGTATAATAAACCATTCTTTGTTGTTGTTCTAAAAGCAAGTTTCGTCATTCATTTGTGTGCCTAAAAAAAATATAGTGTTGGGGAAATTAAGCATTTCCCATAACTCCTATAAAATGGTGACCCCGAATGGCACTTAGGATGGCGAAACAAATTAAAAAAAAAAATAACAACATGAAACTCGGCCTCCACTTTCGGACAACAGTACAAACAAAGTTAAAAGGAGAGAGAGAAAAAGCTCCCTTTACTCAAATAACATTTTTTTGAACACGTGCCTTCACAAAAAAAACCCAAAAAACTTTCCGACAAGGAAGTATCTTCTTTTCAGCCCGTACACAAGAAAAACACCAACTCAAGCAAGCATAATGAACATTACATTTTGTTCAAAGAAAGTTTAAAAAAAAAAAAAAAAAGAAGAAGAAACTTACTACTCTGTTCTTTTCAACTGACCACGTGGTACAAAAAATATATTTTTATTGCAATAACAAAAAAAAAAAAAAAAACAAGTGAGTAATACACTTTTACATTTTATTTTTTCGAAAGTTAAAGCTAAAAGAGCGCCTCCTTCCTTAACATTTAACTTTCCCGCCTAAATGGTGATTGGGCGACACCATCTTTAATTGCAACTTGTGTTTTTAGACAGGCCTTGAAACTGACAGTTATCTCCCTTACTAAGGAACCTTAAAGCAGCACCTTTCTCTCGTTTAACACGAATATCACTATTTTCTTGTGTCTTTTGAAATGTTTTCCCTCTCGTTTCTTTCTCATTGAGACGTGTTTCTTTGATATTTTTTTTTGGTGGTCTGTCGTCACGCTATATATTAAAAAGAAAATGGCGACTACTTTACCTGCTTTCGCTGGCGACGTTCGAGTTTGGTTTGCCCAACTCGAGTCATATTTTATAGCGAACAACGTCGTGGAGGAGCGGCAATTGCCTATTTTATTTAGTGCATTTCCCGCGTCATTGACACCAGTTGTCAAAGATTTGATAACTAACACCTCCCTTAATGCTACTTATGACAGTATTAAGCGGGAAGTTCTGCTCCAGGCGTCGCTATCAGCAGAAAAGCGGTTCCAAACTTTAGTTAATGACGAGCTGTTGGGAGACCGCATGCCAAGCGAATTGCTCTGCAGAATGAGAGAGCTGGCAGAAGATGTCCCTGTGATAGTGCCATTATAAAGCAACTTTTCTTCTCAAGATTGCCCCCTCAAGTAAAGGCAATTCTGGCACCCATGATAGAGAAAAGCTCTGTAGACGTAATAGCGCCCTCTGCAGATAAAGTGATGGAATTCACCAAGGGGCCTATTACAGCGTCCATTCTTCAGCCAAAGGCTGAAGTCTCTACCCTCTCTGCTGCGGGGAACACAAGCGAAGGTGCCACACAAGTGGCGATACTCAAAGCTTTAGGGCAGCTTACCACTGAAGTAGGTAAATTAACTGTAATCAATTCACAACCGCCTTGACGTGGACATAAAAGTCGTTCGCCACCCACACACCACCGCCGCCATTCAAGCAAGCCAGGACTATGCTACTATCACAGTTGTTTTGGCGCTAAGGCTCGGAGGTGCAAAATGCCCTGCTCCTTTTCAAACCAGGGAAACTTAAATCTGGAGAGCTGAGCACGGCACACTCTCCACAAGATTTATGTAACAACCGTGCCTATTTTATCACTGACTCCAGGTCCCAAGCACGTTATTTGGTTGACACAGGAGCAGCTTGCAGTATCTGGCCACTGAAACTCCTCACTGAGAAGCCGCCACTGTCGCCCATCACACTGCAAGCGGTAAATCACTCCCCTATTCCCACGTACGGTCAAATTTCTCGTTCTCTGGACTTGGAATTACGGAGAGACTTTACATGGATTTTTACTGTAGCTGATTTACCATACCCCATTCTAGGCTCGGACTTTCTGCACCACTTCAACCTTTTAGTGGATATGCACAAGCGACGACTTATTGACGGCAATATGGAACTTTCCGTCATGGGTTTTAAGGCAAATATCTCACCTATCAGCCCGGTATTTTTCATTGCCGCCACTGACGACCCATACCAAACATTACTACGCTCGTACCCAGAGTTAACTAACTTAAATTTCGTTGTGAGCAAATCAACTCACTCTACAAAACACCACATCGAGACCACAGGCGCTCCGGTGTTCTCACGCCCTCGCCGCCTCCCTGCTGATAAACTAAAGGCGGCGAAGGCAGAATTTAACCATATGCTGCAGCTGGGAATTATACGCCCCTCGTCCAGTCCATGGGTTTCCCCTTTGCATATGGTTCCAAAGCGTTCTGGAGATTGGCGTCCGACTGGGGACTATCGACGACTAAATGCCATTACGGTACCTGATCGTTACCCAATCCCACATATACAAGACTTCGCTTCATCCCTGCATGGTTGTAAGACCTTCTCCAAACTAGACCTCGTTAAGGCTTACCATCAAATACCAGTGAACCCAGACAACATACCCAAAACTGCAGTAACTACTCCATTTGGAGCGTTTGAATTTTTAACTATGCCTTTTGGTTTGCGAAACGCGGCTAGTACCTTCCAACGCTTCATGGACAAAGTAGTGCGTGATTTGGACTTCGTCTATAATTATATAGATGACATCCTCGTAGCAAGTGCCTCACCTGAGGAACATGTTACTCACCTCCGCCTACTGTTCGAACGGTTTCAAAAGTACCAGGTGAGGATTAACCCTGGTAAATGTGTTTTCGGTGCTTCGTCGCTAACTTTCTTGGGACACATTATAAGCCCCGAAGGGATATCTCCCTTACCTGAAAAAGTGAAGGCTCTACAAGACCTTTAACCACCCACTTCACTTCGCCAACTGAGACACTTTCTCGGTCTGCTTAACTATTACAGACGTTTCATCCCACACTGTGCGGATCTCCTGTCTCCTCTGTCTGACATGTTACGTAACAGGAAAAAGAAAAATGAGCAGATTTCGTTGAATGACATACAGCTAAAAGCCTTTAACGAAGTGAAGAAGAAATTAGCGACAACATCGCTACTTGCACATCCTGTACCCGACTCCCAGTTTTCATTGGTCGTTGATGCATCGGGCACAGCTGTAGGTGCAGTTTTGCAACAGTAACACCAACAACAGCTACAACCTCTCGCTTATTTTTCAAGACAGCTGAAACCGGCAGAACAACGTTACAGCACATTTGGCCGTGAACTCCTGGCAATGTACCTCGCAGTGAAACACTTTCAGCATTCACTAGAAGGCCGACAATTTGTGATCTACACCGATCACCGTCCGCTTACTTTCGCTCTGCGCTCAAAGCCGGACAGATATTCTCCTCGCGAAACTCGCCACTTGGATTTTGTTTCGCAATTTACAAACGATATCCGACATATCTCTGGTGAACAGAATGCTGCGGCAGACGCCTTGTCTCGCCTTCCCATTAATTCATTGTTCTCACCTTCAGATATCGACTTACGACGGATGGCCTTTGACCAACCACGCCTGGACACCTTTGATCTATCATCACCTGAATTTGCAACTTGCAAGTTCGCATACTTACCAGTGCCTACTGCAGATACGCAGATCATCTGTGACACCTCAACAGATGCACCTCGACCTTTTGTTCCGATGACACATCGGAGGGTTGTTTTTGACACACTACACCAATTGGCACACCCCAGACCCAAAGCCACAGTGAAGCTGATTGCAGCTAGATTTTTCTGGCCAAACATGAGGCGTGATATCACTGCCTGGACACGTTCTTGCGTATCCTGCCAAAAATCAAAGGTGCACAAACATATCCGTGCACCCCTCGGAACATTCAGCACCCCAGACGCTCGGTTCAGCCATATCCATATTGATCTGGTTGGACCATGGCCGGTCAGTCAGGGATTTACTTACTTCCTGACCTGTATAGATCGCTTTACACGGTGGCCCGAAGCTATTCCCCTAAAGGACATTTCAGCTGAATCCGTAGCGCAAGCCCTTATATCAGGCTGGATAACGCGTTACAGAGTTCCTACAACAATTACCACTGACCGTGGCAGACAATTTGAATCCCACCTATTCCAGGAACTTTCCAGAATTTTAGGGATCAATCGAATTCGAACTACGAGCTATCACCCTGCTTCTAACGGGATGATAGAACGCTTTCATCGCCAATTAAAGGCCGCATTACGTGCCTATCCTGACCAACAGCGATGGAGCGAATATGTACCTGTTGTCCTTCTTGGCTGTCGTGCAGCTATCAAAGAGGACCTAGGATACTCTCCAGCAGAACTTGTCTATGGAGTACCTCTATCATTACCAGGTCAGATGTTGAACCCTATAGATTTAACAGGAACAGATCCTGCCTTGTATATAAACAGACTGCAATCTTATTTTGGTAATCTCCCACCAATGCACCCTAGGGAACAGACCATCAAATCATCAGTCCCAAAAGATATTTCTTCATGGACTCACGTTTTTCTAAGAAGGGACGCTGTCAAAGCCCCTCTCACTCCACCTTACACTGGCCCTTACCGCGTGCTTTCACGCACTGACAAACTTCTCACTCTTGACATTAGTGGCAAAAAAGAAACTGTATCTATTGACAGGGTGAAAAGAGCCTTTTTTAACACAAACACACAAGAGCCACATATTCCCCCTACTTACATACATGAACATATTTTTACACCCGTTGAAAAAATACGATGCCAATGGACAACTATGTCACCACCACACGCAGTGGTCGACGAGTACATTGGCCCAAAAAGCTCTGTAAAACTGTCTATATATAAATTGTACCCTTCTTTGTTTTATGGCCGCTATCTTTTTCTCTGTCGGCTTTCCGCCTAAGCAGGGGGTGATGTAGCAGCCACAGATCTATTTCCTTTAGCGAATCAGTGCCCCCAACGGGAGATTCGGTCACTCACTGACCAATCAATGGGTGGAGCGCATTGATTCCTCTCTAGAACTATTTTTCCTAGTCCTGTTTGGAGAACGGAGGAAAGGCAGAGAGCCATGAGCCCGCGGCAGTAACGGACGCCTCTCTCACATCGCTGCCACTGATTCCCTATGGAATGCTTCCGCGGAAGACGCTGCTGCTAGCTTCACCATGGACACTTACATACTACCAATCTTGTATGTTTACTGTATAATAAACCATTCTTTGTTGTTGTTCTAAAAGCAAGTTTCGTCATTCATTTGTGTGCCTAAAAAAAATATAGTGTTGGGGAAATTAAGCATTTCCCATAACTCCTATACAATTAAAAAGTGATTTGTTTGCATTTTGGCAGGCCCTTATGTGCTTCTGAATTCATCAAAATTATTACTTCATGAGGAAAAAAATTTACAGGCAGGTGATTCATTTTCTGCTGAAAAAAACTTATGCTGAAAATTCATTCTTGAAGTTATTGGGTAATTTATTTTATGATAAGTCATTCTAACCTGAAAATGTTTAAGGTTGCTTCTACTTGGCCCTGGCATATCACTGTTAAATGAGTATTTTGGCCTATTTTATCTGTACTGAGAAAACGTGATGGGATGGGGAAAAAATGGACTTTATTTTCATATTCAAAGGGAAAAAATAGCTCAGAAATATGTGCCCGTTGCCCAACAACATTTGAGTCAAAGAAAAAATGTTGACCAGTGTAATTGTTTTGTTTCCAGTATTTTTTTTTTTTAAAAAAAAAATGAAGCAACCATTAATGGTGTTTATAATTGTTTAGTTATTCATATAAAGCAATTTTTTTAATCTGAAAGTGGCAACCACCCTAGCATTTAGAACACAGCTTCAAAGTAAGCAATAGAGAAATAAGTAATGTTGATATATGTTAAATTTCTGAAGTATATAATTTTGTTTTTAAGTGTTGTTCATAAAATATTATTTGATTTGTTTAACAGATTTATTTATCAAAGTTTATTTAAAGAAAAGAAAAAAGATTGACATTTAAATGTTTCCTCCTCCTTAGTATCATCAAGTTTCTTTGTTTAGAATGTAAATGTTTAAACCTATTGAAATGCTTTTAACCAGAAGAATGTTACAGAAAATCTCAAAGAAACAACTTCATAATGCAGGAGAGTAAAGAGAGAGATGGCTTCTGCAATACTGGGTATCATTGCTAGTATGCTAAAAATTAAATGGAACGTTCATGATATGACAAAAATTAAGATGAGAGTTGTGCATAGCAAATTTCATAGCAATGCAATATTGCCTATGTTCGTGGAAGAGAAATGAATAAAAGAAAAAAAAACTTTGTAAAAGTGTCAAACTTGTGTGCGCATGTAAAAATAAATACTTAAATAAAAACGTAAACTTACATTTTTTGCTTGGGTTTTGGTCTGTCTGTTTGCAGCCGCATCTTCACTCGCTTGTGCAGCTGACTGGCAGGAAGATGAAGATGCAGCAGACAATGTAGAGGAGGACGATGTAGCCAGTTGGCCACTTGGAAAAAAGCTGTCATTTTCACCAGTTCCACTAAATAAAGTCGTATTCGCAGCTGGGGGAAAAAAGAGAAAAAAATGGTACAATGATAAAAGGCTCCAGAGTTAAATTCCCTTTTCTTTCTCTTCTGATACTGATTGGCGTTTGAAACTGACTCAACCATTCCTTCAATGACTGGATGCATGTGAACAAGTGCAATATGCGTACATGCGTATACACGCACACTGTGCACTGGAAAAGTAATAATGATTCCAGAGAAGAAATGCAGCATAAAAACAGTTAATGTTCTGAAGAGAATTCAATGCACAGGAAAGAAAAGAACTGTTTAGCTTTAAGAAATGACTCACCTTGCGAAAGATCAAGTCTTCCCATTTGACTGGACATCTCTAACAGACTAGAAGGCATGAACCCTGCTGGAGCCTGAGATTGGTCACTTTCCACAGGTGTAAAGTTTGTTGCAGTTGAGTGAGAAGCTGGTCCAAATACTGCTTGCCACTCACGAGTGAATTCATCCTCCCCAGTCGAAGGGGCATTTAAAATCTCATTGAGGAGTGCCATATCATCTTTTTCAGAATCATCAGGCTCAATATTGTCACACAACAAATCAGGGTTTTCTTTAAAAAAAAAAAAAAAAAAAGAGTGACACTGTTAATTATTTTGATAAAATGACATGAAAAAGTTATTTTGCTTGGCTTAATTCTGTTAATCAAATTCATACACATATCAAATAGTTAGCAGCCTATTTAACTGTGGGTTATTTCATGCTAAAACAGAAATATTTTACACAATGGCTTCAACAACAGATAAAATTTATTGTTGGTCAATTTTATTTTATTTTTTTTTATATTAAAATGTATTGCTGGTATTTTATACGTTCATAATATTTTGTTTTTGCTGGGGAGTGGGGGGGTTCACTGCTTGCCCATATCTGAGATCTGGAATCAACAGCAATTAAGAAGTGGTTTCATACTCCTCAAAATTCCCAATCTCACAATCAGGGGCCCATATAAAAATAAAGTCAAATTTAAACTCACATAAAAGAGGGTAGGTGGTGGTGGTGGTGGTCAACAAGTCAATTCTTGCTTATGAGTAATTCACAACAATGAATTAGGGAGGGAAAAAGACAAGTGTCAATGTAATTTAGCATTCAGTTAAAATCTTGAAACAGTTTAGACCAAGTTAAAAGTGTATGTTGGTGGTGGTGGTGGTGGGGGGGGGGGGGGGCAATGTACAAATGTTTTCAAAACCAGCAGCATTTTAAGTTTGTGTCTTCAAGATTTTAAAAAAAAAGAAATATTACTGAAATCAAAATTTAACTTTCAATGCATTCACTGCAAATGACCATTTCTGCCATTGTTAATGGCAAGAGTTAATTGATGTTTTTTTACCAACCAGGCGCGTCAAGAATATCAGGAATAATAGAATCTTTATGCCATGAATCAATAATAATTTTGGTAGGAATATGAAATTTTTTTTAGAAAAGTAAAAATGAACCAATGTGGGTAACATTTGTATTTTGACAGTCAAAAGAATTTTAATTTTTTTTAAAAAAGAAATAAAAATGACAACTAAACAAACCCAATGTTTTCTTCATTTTCTGAGCATTGATCTTTGCAAGTTCTTGTGAAGTGAAATCCTCAAGGTTTTTGACGTCATCTTCACCAAAATCAATAAAAGGATTTTCTATTCTGTTTTTGTCATTTTCTTAAAAAAGAAAAAAAATATATAATTTTTAAAAATAATTTAATAAATTGTGTAAGAGATTTCAAATTTTTATACTGGTAAAAATGTATTTTTAATAGAATAAGAAGAAAAAAAAAGATCAAAGGTAACCTAAGAAACACAAGTTCTAATTTGCAGTAAAGAACTTAAGTTCTATATGTCATCAAAAAATAGTTTAGTCTTCTGTTATGAAAACACCGCAAGTTTGATCAACTAAAAATGCAATAGACATTTTAAGAGGAAATGTGAAGAAATTTTAAAACCAGGCTTGTTAGTTAAAAGTTCATATAATGCACAATGGACACAAAAACATGCAAGTGTTCATTGCTATGAATGATATTGCTACAAAGAACATTTCTTAAGTTTAGTGCTTAACATATACACAAGGGGTTTATGACGTGCACATCTAAAGGATGTTAAGTTTCCACAAGTGTAGCACCAAAAATATTTTGCACATTCAATGAAGAAAGATCATCTTAGAATAAAACTGGAGAATTTTCCTAAAGTCAGGAAGTAACGATGACAATGGTGGCGATGTTGGTGCAAGTCAGGCGAGGGTGCATTACAACGCACCTGCACTTTTACTGGCAGTCTTTGTATTTTTAATGTTCATAGATGAAGGATTAGGGATTGGCTTCATTACATATGAAGTTCGGGCTTGAATAACTCTTCTTTGATAAATATGGATTTCATCTAAACAAAATAAACACCAAACTCATGCAGACGTAAAATATTTCTCTTACATAGGAACACACAAGTGACACATGTCAACTGTACAATTACTCAAATTATTTCAAGAAACTTATTGTTTGTATATGAATTATTTTTTGTTAAAAAGAACATTGTTTCAACCAAATCTTTATTTTGATAAAAAGCTTCAAATAACTTGATTGAAAGCAATAAAGAAATAAAAATACACAGATTTCATTCTCCTTTGTCATTTTGGGTGACTTTATAAGATATGAAGAAATTTTTTTTTTTTTGAGTATCTCAAGCAGAGATGTTCACTAAAAAGATCTACGTAAATATTTTAAATTAATCTGAAATGTTTATTCTGTGTATCAGCTGAACTTTGTGTTGGAAGTTGCATGTCTACAGCTGTTGATTTCATTTTAAAAAACATTATGCAAAATCATTTCTGGATTGATTTCAAATTTTAAGAAGTTTTCAAGAGAAACATTCTAACTAAATCAATTCAATCACAAAGAACTGATAGATCTCAATTAAAATCAACACCATCTGAGGTAAAAATGGCACATATTTTTGAGAAGAAAAAAAAAAAAGAGAAAACTCAACATCCTTTACCTGCATCTGATTTATCAGGTTCATATAAATTGTGCAAACTACCATTCTTCTCAGCACCTTTCTTCTCCTTTGTTTCATTTTCTTCTTCCAGAGTTAAAAGCCTGTGAAAAAAGTCAAATAAATTGTGTTTAGGTAGAATTTATGTATATTTAGAATAAGTAAATAATTCAAGGTAATTTTTTTCTATTTAATTAAGGAGACAATAAAATAATAAGCCTTACAATTAGTTTATTTATGGTGGCTTCCATTTCCTGGATTGCATTCTATAAAGTTGTAATTAAACGTTTCAAATATTTAACAGAGTAAAAAATAAGCCTAATAATAATAAGTTTAATAATGCTTTTAATTTGTAAAAAGAAACCAAAATTCTATAAAGTAAATTTTTTCCCTAACTGGTGTTCACTAATTGGAAAACTTGAACTAAACTCCATAAGATAGAGAAATGACAAGCAACATCTTGTCGTCTTTAAGATTTTTCAAGCATGGTCACAAAACTGATGATAAATGCAATGTTTTGTTAAATGAAAATTTTAAATTGCATCATCGTTTTTAACGTTTCATTTACCTTTTTTCTCTTAATCTAATGTTTGACTAAAAATTATGTGTGAATCTATTATGTGCAAATAAATTCAAAATATGTTTATATAATTTTCATAAAAAGAATGATCTCCTAAACACTTTTTCTTCATCTTTAAAGCAAGAAAAATTCTAAATAATCAGAAACAAATAAATTCCATATATTATTTGATATCTTAATGACTATCTTATTTTTCTGTAGTCACAGTGGAAATTTTCCTCTTTGGAAAACTGCAAAACGTTTTTTATATTTTTAAAGCAAGACAAATTTTGTTAAGAAAACTAGATTTTTGACAAAATTTTTTTTTTTTTTACATTTCATAAAATCTCAACATACGTGGATTTAACCAAACTTATAAACTGTGTATATGTGCTTGTGTATACTCCTGAGATGAGGTGGTATTTACATTTACATTGTTCAGACTGTTGCTCTCATCTTTACTGCCATATTCACAATGCTTTGCTCATTGTTCCTCAAGTGGATAAAAATGTTGGTTAGTTCCACTTACTTGACCCAAAGAGTTGTAAGTTCAATACCTGGCTACAGCAGTGGTAAACAAATAACTTAGAGAGTTGAGTTAAAGGGAAATAACTAAGACATCCAGAAGTGGCATGGCACATGGAACGAGAATATACCCCAGTGACCGAAATAAAGGGTTCAGTTTGAAATTCTTATCACCTGCAGAAGGCTGGAGTGCACAACAGCCGAAACATCACGAATATGGCAATAAAGATGAAGCCAACAGTGCAAACAATGTAAAGAGTGTGTATATGTGTTATTTCCAAAATAAAACTACAAATTTGTTCTGTTTACATAAAGCAAAATTTTCTGGTACTACTTGATGTACAATTGGTTCACCAATTCATTTTCTAAATTGGTTGTCATCATGCCTGTTAGTAATGGGAAGAAAAATAGGAATTTCATGATCAAAAAATGAGGAAAAAAAAGCGTGAAGCCTGCCAAAAAAAATGGAAAGTTGTATTTATATTTTGAACTTTCTGAAAAGTAGACTCAGTCAATCATCTCTCAAAGGAGTAGAATTTGAATCTGAAAGAAAGAAGTAGAATTTGATTGTCCCAACTTAACCATTAGAAATTTCTCTAAATGTGAGAATGTGGAAAGCAGAAATTTCAAAAGCAGGAAGGTCGTTTAAAAACTGAACTTTGCATTAATATGGATCATAGTTGTATGATAATTTTATTAAACCAAGAACATCCAAACGTTTTTGATGCATGAAGTTATTTGCCTTTTTTATTGACTCCTTAATTTTATAATTCTATAAGTTGTAGTTAAAAGGTAGAATAAACTACAACAATAGTTAGAAATTATTGCAAAATTGACTAATGTATTATTTTATCGATTGCCTGAACAGAAGGGATGTGAATTAGGATCTTTGAGAAAAGCACTGACATTTGATTTTAAATTTTGGAGTTTTAATCTCAATTCACTACATGCTCTTATGTTCAGTTTGTATCTTTGCTTTGTTAAAAACTAATTTACTTAAGTAAAACCATCCTTAGCCAAACAGGAAGTTGGAAATGTAATTAAAAAAGAGGTTCACCTCTATAAAATGTTTGAAGTACTTGTTGACAATATTTACATTACTCCAGAACTGACTGGCAGTTGTAGACTTGAACAGTGATTTAGCTTGGAGATCCATAAACTGTTTAAAAAGTTTATCTTGCTCATTAGATTCATTTTATTTAACAAATAAAATTACATTGCAAAGACTTCATTTATTTCTTAAGGTAGTTTTGTGGAGAAAACTAAGTCATCATCAGGAGTCATTTCGTTTTCTTTTTCTGTAAGTTGATAAAGAAAGAAAATCTTTTCATAGCAATGACAATTTAAAAAGGTTATTTTTTTTTTTTCACTCTGAAGCTTAACAGCACTGACTGAGTTTGAATAACTGTTACATCTTTACACTGCAAACAGATCTGTGGAATATAAATTTGGAAACAGAAAAGATATTTCTGGTTCTTTTTCAAATCATGTGAAATTTGCATTTGCAAGAAACTTAACAGGTAAATTGTTCAATTCAACACATCCATTATCAACAAAAGTTTGACAATTTTAATAAAATGTAAATCATAAAAGTAATTTGAAATGATCATTGAAGATAATGAGAGAACTTTCTAAAGAGAAACATACTTGATCTAATGTTCTTTGCAAATCAAGTATTTCTTTTTAATTTAATTTTCTTGTTCACAGAGAATAATGCTATTCCAGTTAAATAATCATAAAAATATTAAGCAGCATAAATTGTTAATATCAAAATAAAAAGCCTGAATAATTTTCCCTAAATTACAGCTGTTTTGCTTGGTAATATTTGCCATTTCAGCTGACCAACACAAAAATCAATTTAAGATATGAAATCCAAAAGACTTGTTCGTTTTTCCTTTTCAAATTTGAAAACCATAAAAAAATCAAGTATTCATGAATCTCCAGTTTTACAAAAATGTTGAGTGTTATCAAATCTATTAATAAAGGTCATCATGCGTGTCAGTTTTATGATGCATGTTAGTGTTATCAAAAGATAAGGCCACAATGCTTTTCAAATGAAAGCAAAAGACACGCAAATTAGTTACCTGCTACGTGAATTTATGTTCTTTCCAGTCTGAAATAATGAAGGATATTTATCAAAAGTAAAATTCTAGTGTCACATGAAGAGACAGGGGATTGTGGGATATATAGAACAAGAAGGAGGGATAGAAAACATACTCTTCTCTGATTGAGTTCTAACTGCTTAAGGACGGAAGAACTGGCTTGTAACATTCAATGCCTCAAAAACCAAATCTAGTAATGTTTCATCATCACTGAACAAACCTTGAATTTTCTCCAGTTATGATGAACAGTTGCACTTGCAATGAATGCCTTGAACATCTGTTGGGACTAAAGTTAAACCCAGATCTCAAATGAAACTTTCTTTCTCTCAGTTTATATATATCAATAAATATACATATAAATATACACAGACATATATATAAATACATTTCTGGTGTTAGTAAAACAGTGTTCAATATAATATAACAGAGCTATAAATATATATTAATAAATATACATATTTTTCCAAGTCTATAACATGACTCATAGTTTCAAGCACTTTACAATCATTCGGTGCTTATAATGAACTGACAATTCCAGGTGCTATAGACATTAGATTATATATATATATATATATATATATATATATATATATATATATATTCCATCACTAAAGATCAGTTTCTTGTGCTGCTCCCAAAAGTACTTGACTCCTCCTGCAATGCTCTATCTTTACAGTGGTTTGATGACACTAAAAATGGCATCTTATTGTCCATTCCTAACTTTCCAGCCTTGACAGAGTTCAAAAACATTTACATGGCCTTGTGGGTGATAAATCTTCCTTTTTTTTCTGCAGACCCCCACCTCAATGAAGTGTTGCAAGTTAAATCGATATTTCCATGGCAAATGCCCAGATAAGCTACATTTCTTTACAGTTAAGACCCACCCTACCAAATACACATGGGTTGATTCATTCTTGCCCTTCTTTGTATTCCATTGGTTAAAAGAAAGTTCCACTCACACAGCTTTCTAAGAACCACTACTTTATGGAACAGACACCCGAGTGGATGCTTTCTTTGGTCACTATAATTTTAACCTTTTTGAGTCTAGAGTCAATCATTATTTATCTTACATATCGTTATAACTTGTACTAATTTCTTCCTCTTATATCGACACAACAGCCTCATTCAGTATCTCCTTTCTTGGTAAGCCTTTGGCTATTCACTGAACATTTAGTAAAAAAGAAAAAAAGTGAAAATAAATCCTTTGTTCTAAAAGAAGAAAGTTTTATAATTATTATTATTATATATATATATATATATTATATTTTGTAAATTATATATGTATAATTTAATATATTTAACTTGAAAAATAAATCAGAAAAATCAAAAATTCATATCCAAATGAAACAAAACTCTTTAGATTAATCTTCCACATTAATAAAAACTCAAGTATTTCTGAAAAAAAAACAAAACTGAAATATTTTGAATTCAAAACAATGTATTAGTGAAATATTTTGAAGAAGAACTGTAATCCCTTCTACCAAATACCAAGATAAAAATATCATTTCAAAAGTCGTATAGTTTATTTTTAACATGCAGATGAAAATCAGAAACTTGAAAACTTACTGAAATTTGTGCATTGGAAAAAAAAAATGTGCAAACTGTGAAAAATTAAATCTTACAAAAAAAAAAAAAATAATATAGATAAAAAAAATAAAAGTAGTCAATATTAGGTTTATGCCATATTGTCACAACATAAAACAGTTGGAAACTGTAGGAAGATTAGAGTAATAACTGGTAACTAGTAAATAAAATTAATTTTTGTTTATACTCTTCAGGGGAACACAAAATTAATGTCTATATAAACAAAAATGTTCATCCTTCAGTTTTATAAATATATTAAAAGGAAAAACAAGAATTAAATAATAAAGGAGGAAAAAAAATTTTTTAACAATGCAAAAAAGAAATATATGTATGCAAAATATTTCATTAGAAGACAAAACGTGTTGGCTAAGATAAGTTTTCCTATATGCACAAGGTGCGATGGACAAATTGTCGTTTAAGTTACACAAAAATGAAAATAGCACTACATCTCATTTTAACAGATGTATTTATCAAAATTATGCAAAAATATCTTGAAATATTAAAATAAGTAAATTTATTCAATAAAATTGACATGGGCTTCAAACACAACCTCCAGACAACTTTGGAATTTCCTGCAACTCTTCTGGAGGGTCTCCTTGTTTAAATTTGTGAATGCTGCCATAATTCTTGCCTTCAGTTCAACTTTAGTGTTACAAGGAATTTTTGTTGGTCTCTCACTCAAGGGAGTTCATGTCTGGGGAGTTAGGTGGCCAAATTCAAGGTGTAATATGGTCACAAAAACTGGGTTCTCCTGCTTGTGTAGCATGGTGCAGAGTCATGTTGCCAGACATAGGGTCTACCGGCAGTCACTGTCTTGACCCAGAGCAGCACTATATCTGCAAGGCATTGATGTAGGCCTCCATGTTGACTGAGGCCCTGTGGTTGCATAATGTTACTATCACTAGTGATTACTCCAACACCTTCGTAATCACCATTATGTATCCGACTCTTTTTGAATCCTGTGCACTATTCTCAGATTGACATCCAAACACTTTGAAATGTTTGTATTGGAGCTTCTGCTTGGAATGGCAAGCAATACAGCATGTCGTTTCCAAATTTCTGGTGGAGTGAATTGCATCACAGTTATTTTTCTCACAGATGGTGCCCAAATGACCTTACTATACTATGCAGTGGACAAAATCAAAAACAAACACACATGCATAAAAATAAAAATATAAAATGGTAACAATTTATCAATCGCACCCTCATATATTACACACACACACACACACACACACACACATACCCACACAAAACAAGGTATCTAAAAAGTAACTCCTCATTTTAAAATTTTACTACCAGCTTCTGGAGCTGGCCAGAAATCATGTCTACTGATTTCTCCAGAAACTCTTGTGGTATAGAAGACATAACTTCTTATATTCACCCTTAAGTTCTTCCAAAGTCATGATTTGGTATAACAGACTTGCTCCTTTAACTAAACCCAAAGAAAAAATGTCACAGGGTGTTAAGTCAGGGCACCTGGTTGACCACTCATACATAAAATAGGGAGTCACTTTTCAATCACTCTGTATATTTAACACTGAATGTAAACATCAATTAACAATATTGAAAATATCAAGTTCTTTTGAAAATAAACTTCATGAAGAACCCTAAACCTTTTTTCAACCTTAAACTTTTATTTGAAAGATGAAAAGAAATCAGAGTAAAAACAATAAAGCATAAATCTAATATTACCAAAAAAAGTATATGAAAAACACCCTTCTTAAAAGTCACCACAACCCTAGATAAAAAATCTGGTGGCCTTCAAATGGCCTTCTACCTGTGAACATTTAATGTATTGTGGTTGCTTTTTTCTTGTTCTTTCTCCATCTCTTCGTTGGTATCATTCAAAAATGGATTCTTTGAGTCATATTGGCTGGAATGTGCAATTATATCAGATTAAACTTTTGGTCAAACAAGAGTTTGTGCTTGTGAATATAGTCTAACATTAATTATAATTAGCTTGTATCAAGTTAAATAAAACAAAAATCTGTCATAAAAAGAAAATGTGAAGTGGGACTGAATGAAGGATGTTTACAGAAGAGACTATAGATTGTAAAGAAGTTTTTTTTCATTGTGAATATTTTATGGAGTACAAACCTGCTGATGAATGGGACAAGGACAAAAGAAAAAATAGCATTTATTTATATTAATGTTCTTTAGACATTAATAAATAAATACTGGGCTGATACATCTTTTGTACCATGTTAGGGAAATTTAATAAAGTTGAGTCAGCTATTTTAAATTTTTGTGTAGATGATCTTTAAAGATTTTACACACAAGTATAAAAATTTGATACATATATTAAATTAGATATTAATTTGAGAAAAGTGTAGAGATATCTGATGGCAGTGCTACAATAGACACAAGTATATGTAGGAAATTGTATCAATTAAAAAGGGAGATAAAGAATGCTCTGGAAGATTTACAAGGTTCAAAACTGATGACTTTAAGGAAGATTTTTAAAAAAGTGAAGCACAAGCAATACTTGCAGAAAAATTAGAAGCAAATTATTCGACTATAGTTTGTTATTTACAAGTCTTGAACAAAAATTCAGAAGTCAAGAAAATAGATTCGGCATGAAGTCGAAATTAAACGTTTATCTCCCTTGATGGACACAGAAAAGTCGTTTTGAGACAAGACAATATCTTAGTCGCTAGCAATGACAACCGGATTTATGACGAAAATTCAAAATGAAGAAAATTATGCCTAGATTCAGGACAGTTTTTAACTACTCAAATGGAATTTTTCATCACAAAATCCTGGACAAACTGATACTGCCTAATGCTATGACAAGCCATTGGCTTATTTGAATAGTGAAAAAAAAAAAAACGTGAAAACATTTTTTTGGACAAGGAAGCCTATCAGTGATTTTGCTAAATGATATAGTTAATTATCATAGAGCTGGAATGGGGAGTTCATTTATCTGGGATGCAGTATTTAAACTATCATTTATTTTTTTTCAAGCAAAGCTTTTTGTCTCAATAGCAATTCCAACAAATGCAGGGTTCCTTGTAAAAATCCTTGCTCAATTCTTCAAATCAAAACCAGAATACCTGAGCGGTGGTACAAGATCATAGAAAACTATGGAACGATGCTATGAATTTCTTATATGAATAAAAGATTTTAAGAAATGCTTGAAATCCTTGCATCAATGTAACATTTAAAAGAAAGCAAAATACAGTTAACATTTTCAAATACTGAGTATAATTGCATGTATGAATGATGTTAACTGGAACAGAAGTAACCTAAATCCTTATAGAGTGATGTGCTTCAAATAAAACACATTAACACTCCCCAGTACCATCCCAGGTCCAATGGGCAGGCAAAACGTTTCGTGCACACCTTAAAAAGAGCTTTGAAGAAGGCCCAAAGAATACCTACGGATGAAGCACTTCAACGGTTCTTACAGGTGTATAGGATTACACCAAACCCTAACACTCTGGCAGCTGTCTCTCCAGCTGAAACCATGTTCGCACAATAGATCAGATTGGCATTCGATAAACTCCTGCCAAAACAAACTAAACTATGAAAAACTGTGTGTGCGTCCAGGAGATGTTTCAGTCACAGAGAATAAGTTTTCTTTAAAAATTACAAAAATAATGTAATTCTGGGAAATGGGCACTATTGACAAGAGAATAGGCGACATGGTGTACATCGTTAAGGGCCCACGACACACACATAAGCGCCACCAGAACCAACTAAAGAGGCATCGCCCAGAAGATACACGCAACACACCCCCAGTAGAAGAAAAACCAACTGATGTTATCTTTGAGATTTTTGACTTGGATCCACCCCAACCAGCACCCGAACAATGTCAGTCGGGCAGAAAACAAAAGTTTACTGACCCACTGATTATTAACCCAAAACATAAGAGGTACTAACAGCTTTTTATGGACAAAAAAGCTGGAGAAGGGGTGTTGTGGGGAATTACCTACACACTAGTATGAACTCTACCGGACTACATAAATACCGAGAGTTATCTACTCTCGGAGGTAGTAGTAAGTAGCAGCAGCTACAATACTTATTTGTTAGTATGCTGTTCTGGCGCTAAGTACTATTATACTCTATTTCCTCTGTACAGTGTTCTCTTTTGTAATATAATATTGATTTCAAACCGTATGAGTCTTTTTTGTGAACTTTTTTCCAGGGCCACATCATAGAGAAAATGGTATTTAAAAAACAAAAAGAAAGAATGAATAAAAGAAAAACGTTCTGAAGATGACCCATAGGAAAGGCGATGCTGCTTATCACCAAAATTGCCATTATTCAAAAGGCCGTCTACCTGTCAATATTTTTTGGAGAAGACTGTCTCTCATCCTTCAGTTCCTTGTCTTTCAAAAATGGTTTCTTCGAGTCAGATCGGTTCTGTCTTAATTTCAAGACAAGAAAAATAAAATTAAATAAAGAAACATAAAAAGGAGAGAAAAAAAAATACTTAAGAACATCACCCAAAAGATAAAGACAAAGTAATGTGCAGTGCAAAGAAAAAGAAAAGAAAATGAAATTTGTGATGTGAAGCTAAAGGATATTTAGGGGAAGAGTTATAGAGTGTGAAATAAACTTTCAATTTACAAGTTTTAAGAGAATTTGTTTTAATTTTCTTAAAAACAAGAAAGGAGATATAAAATTTCTAATAAGTTCAGAAAAAAATCTGAAAGCCAAAGACTTGAAAACATTTGTAGATTTTGAGGTAATTTTGATTTTGCAACATGTTATTTCTTTTAGTTTTCCATCTATTTATTTCCCTGGAAACTAGAAAAGCAGAAAAAGAAAAAATAGCAGTGGTGAATAATGCAGGTTTTCAGTTACAAAACACAATGTTTGAACATAATTTCCATTGGCTATGGATTTTTGAACCACTGTCCATTTATACATGAACCATATAGATCTCAATTAGCCAACATTATTCCAACCATTCTAATAGATTTATATTTGTCTGTTTATGAGAATGGTTGGAATATGGTCATGAATTGTTCCATCAATTGTCATTAGTAAATCTAATGTCTGCAGACTCAAAAACATTTTGTGAATGCGAATTATGGTACTTGGCTTGACATCCACGTAGCTGTTTGAATTTTGTACAAACATGTTACCTACTACTTGATCAATGATTATAGATGCAATTTTTTCTCCAAAAAGGAATACAATAAAAAAAGTTCATATTGTTCCAATCAATAATACATTGAAGTCTGATCAGTAAGGTTTTTGGATTATTTTCCATGAAATCTTCAAATATTTATCAATGACATAGTTTTGACCAACCTCTTTCCTAGTTTTCTAAACTAAAATCTTCACTTTTAAGTTTTTGAAACCAAAATCTTATTTGTTCATTCACTAAACATTGTATCCAAAAACAGAATTCCTATTCCTCAAACATAACAACCCCACTACAACACCCGCTGCCCCAATGTCATGTCCTTTCAGATTGTAGGCAGTCATGGCTCTTCACAGTTCTACTTTAAGGTGTGTGAATTGCCATGATATAAGAAAAATATTGAAGTGGTTTCCAATTGTCTTTGCTACAGTTTAGAATTCAGAGATTTTTTTTCTTAGATTGGCTGCCAACCAAAGCTAGAGAGGCTCTCTGCCTGTACTTTTATTTAGCCCATAAGTGTAGAAAGAAGAAATATATTCATACTTTTTCTAAGGAAATTAAAAACAAAGTGAACACAACATTTGGTTGGAATCTAAACTTTGTTCATGGATTAACCTTTCTGGGTCAATATCTGTTGCACTACTAGCTTATTTTCTTTTTTTTCTTTTTAATCATATCACCCATGCAAGGCGGTAATGCCCCTGATGTGCAGGGGGGGCTACATAAGAGTGAGAAGATTAGAAAAGAGAAAACCGGAAACCGCATCCTAAACAGGAAACAAGGGATGAGCCTCTTCACCTGTTCAATAGATGTGGGTGGAGTGTGAACCGGGCGATAGTTTAGTCTATCTACTCCAATTAAACAAGCATCATCAGTGGAAAAGGTTTTCCATATTTACTTGAAAATTTACAAATATTTAATGAAATGCAAATATTAATCAACAATCATTACATAACAATAAGACATCAATTCAACATCTCTACAAAAACAAAAAAAAAAAAAAAAAAAAATGGAAAAATTGCCAAAATTTTTAACTATATATTGACCAAATTAATACTTTGTAAAATTTTCTTTTTGTACATACACAAAAGGGCACTAAAAAATTCTTACTCCAGTGATTGTAATAAAGGTTTTGGTTTGAAATTCCTAGCACCTGAAGAAGGCCAGAGCATACAATGGCTGAAATGTTGTAAACATTGCAATGAAGATGAGGACAATAGTTTGAACAATGTAAATGGTGTAAATACTACCTCATCTTAGAAGTAAAGACAAATGCTGAAAAAATTTTTGGTTTAATCCATTTCTCAAAATCTAACCAAACATCAAAATTTTGTTAATCCCATCTTGGTTGAGTCAAAAACTTTAACACTTTTTCATAATCATAAAAAAAATCTGCAGACAGAAAATTACCAATGAGAATTGATGGAAAACATTTTGATGCTGGCCATATTTCTACTGTTCTCATAAATGCAAATCCAAAAATTGTTGGTTAATAGAGATCTATATGGGTCATGTATAAATAGAATTACTTTTATTAAATCAATTAAGGCATAAATGTAATGAAGAAGATATATTTGATTCCAAGCCCAGAGAATTTATAACATCACAGAAAAAAAGAGCATAAGAATAACTTGCACTAAACATTTGAATGCTACAGTCTCAATAGTTATTCAATTTAAACACCTTTTCAGTTCATATAAGAAATATATAAGAGTTTTACTATATATAAACTGCACTGATCACAGTTTCTTCTATTTATAATGTTTTTAGATGTTTTTCTAGTCAGAAAAACAAACATTTTGGAAACATCTTACTGCCCTAATTTAATATGATTTTTGCAGATTTTAATGAAATTAGCAAACAGTACACTGATGATATGACACTTATTCTTAACACTTAATTTATAATGAATCAGGAAGAATATTCAATAGTGAAGCTTATGTTATATAAAAACAAATAACTAAATTCAAAATTGTATCTGTTTTTACTCACTAAAACAATAAAAATTCAAATCATAAAAATAAAAGAAAAAGAAAAGAAATTGCCAGATCCCCCTAAAAAAGAAAAAGAAATGAAAAGGTATTTTAAAGAGAACTTGAGGTGTGGCTACCTGTTTTCAGGTTTCAAGACATCCTGATCATCATCTTCAGTACTCTCTTCAACAAAATGATCATTTATATTTGACTGTTTTGATCTAAGCCAAGAAGAAATGTGAACAGTGGCTATTTTAGTTAAGATGCAAAAGTTGAATTATTAAAGTAAACCAAAACAAAATGAGCAATGTTACTTTGATACTCTATTGCAGATTTTTGTTCTTTTAAGAAACTGGCAAAATTATATTTTTTTAAACCCATAAAAAAAAAAATAAATATAAGTGAAATTTTGCACAGGTTTCAGTTTTCATCCTAATAAATATCAATGATATATACAAAATAACTTGGTTGAAAAGAAGCTATAAACTTAAATATTTAGAAAAGTTTTGGCAAAGTTTAACCTTTATTTCCACAACAAATAAAAGGTTCCAAACAGACAATTTTTCTGTTGACACTGCTATTACTGTAGATGACCCCAGCAACCTACAAGATTATATAAATATGTGAACCAAATACAATGCAATATTTATTATTTACTATTTTTTAAAGAAATAAATTTGAAAAGAAATGTTATGCTTAAATTTACAAAATAAGCCAACTACTAATATTTGCCATTTTATAAATAAATAACAATGAAAACAAGTATTGTATTCATAATTTTGTAAAAATATTGATAAACTATAGAACAAGAAAATTTAAATAAAACATGATTTTTCCAGACATTATACATTTTCTTCTCAAATTATTTTATATCTCAGAATATCTTTTCTTTTAATTTTCCAATTTTTTTTTCTTATAATCAAGATCAGTGATGTCTAGTTAATAGAAATCCAAGGTCTGAAACTCTACAAATTATAAATTATATCTCTTCCTACACTTTTTGAAAAACAAAAAAAAAAAACAAAAAAAAATGAAAATTTTTAAATTATTGATACTTTTTCTAAAAATACCTAGAAAATCTGCTGACAGATTATTTATTACCAGCCAAGTGCTGACTGATGAATAAATATTAAATCAATAGGGGATACTAAGCATCTTAAATCAATAGGGGATACTAAGCATCTTAAATCAATAGGGGATACTAAGCATCTTAAATCAATAGGGGATACTAAGCATCTTAACTAAAGAATTTTGTAAAGCTAGTGAATTATGTTCTTTGAAATGGTTTACATGTTAATTTTATATGAATAATTGAAGTGAAAAGATTAAATATATTTGAGCTCATTTTATAGTTGTTGCACAAACATCTTTTCTTCTGGGTTGGCTGACATAAAAAAATTTGTAGGTTTTTTTTAAGCAGTTTATTTTTTTTTTATAAACAAGATTATCTCATTACTGCTCAATACATTAAGACAATGTATGTGTGCATAAATCACAATGGATACTTAAGCTTATTCCCTAGAAAGCTTGGATTTATGTGAAAGCCAAAGCATAAACATATAAAAGACATACAGGGTGCTATGGGTCAATTGTTGCCATTTCATATTTTAATTTAGTGCAGATGTTATTTTTATTTTATCGACAGCACAGTTTAGAGGGTCAGTTGGGCACCATCTGTGAGAAAAAGAGTACCATGATGCAATTCACTCTACCAGAAAATGGAATGTTGTACTGATTGGCATTCATGCAGAAAGCTCCAATACAAACATTTCAGAGTGTGCAGGTGTGAAATCTGAGGACAGTGCACAGGATTTGGAAAGAGTTGGGCAAGTCTCTGGAGTGATCAATAGTGATGGCGACATTATGCCTCTATTCATTTTCTCACAGTGCCTTGAGGAGGTAGTGCTGCTCTGAGTCAAGAGAATGGCTGCTGGAAGACCCTATATCTGGAAACAAGACTCTGCACCATGATGCACAAGCAGGGGACAATTTCTGCAACTACATCACCCCTTACATCTGGCCACTTAACTCCCCAGACAGCAACTCAAAAACAAAGTTGGATGATGAACTCGTTTGTTACCACCACTCTTTGTAACAATGCCTATCCATTGGGTATTGTTCAATCAGTAATTAAAAAAAATTGGAATTCAATAAAGCTAAATCAGCTTCAGTACAAAGATGTCCTGTACATCTGTACCTTCCTTGGCTGGATAGCATCAGTGATATGCTAAGTGGGTTTTGTTTGCAGTTCAACATTGTTACTTTGCTGCTAACTCATGTGGTCTTTCTGCCAAACCTGTTTTTTCATCCATATGGAAAGATGTTCTTCCTTCACATCATAATGGTTCATTGATTTATTCATTTAAATGTAGTTGTATTTCGCATTACATAGGGATAACGTCTCAAAACTAGATATCAGAATAAAGCAATATTCTTACAAAGACACAAAATTTGAAGTATTCTTTGTCAGACAGTCTGATCAACACATACACATCTTCCATTGTGGAACACCTAATAAGTAGTCATCATTGTGCAGCTAATTTCAGTGTGGACTCATTTACCATTCTTAGTAGGTCTCACTTAAATTAACACCTGAAAGTGTTGGAAGCCATATATATTTCATCTTTAAATCATTCATTATGTAAACAGAAGCATTACATACTCGGCCTCCAACTAATTTCAATCTAAGTACAGCCCCACCTCAGACATATTGCCTATTTCCCTTTTATTAATAATTTTGTCTTTATTAACCTCAATTTAGCTTTGTTGAGTGAGGTTAGCTAGCTCATTTTCAAGTTTTATTTCATACTTATCATGAGTTTTGTATTTTTATGGTGGTCATAAAATTTTGTACCACAAATCAAATCTTTATTATATACACACACACACATATATATATATAAGCTGGTCCTATTCTTTCATTAGCATTCAAGTTGTCTGAAGATGACATGAGTGTGAAATTTTCACTAAATTGAAAATCCCATATTCTAGAAGAATAAAAAATATTGGAAAGGAGGTCAGAATAAAGAAGAGTAAAGTGGAAACCCTAAGATACCTGTCTGACATGGCAGGAGGTTCCTCGTCCGAAAGGTCGCATATCAGATCTTTCAGTTGCTCTTCTACAGATCTTTAAAAATAATATTACAAAGTGAGAATCTTTCAGATAAAACAGAAATAATCTAATGTTCAAGTCAATTTTTTTATATAGGCCAGATCAGATGTGATAACTGCATTTAATAACTATTTAGGGATTCTGGGTTCTTTCCAAGTGATCAGTAATTTCATAAGATATATTCACGATATTTTGTAAAAAAAATTAGAAAATAAACCGCAAATATTTACAAGCATAAATAATAAATAGCTGATCAATTAACAACAATGTTATACTACATTCATAGTTTGACATTTTTTAAGGATTTAATTTTTCAATTATCGTTTAATTTTTAATTCATGAATATCAATATTTGAAAATATAAAATAAATCAAGACATCAGAATAATTATTTTTCTAATATTTTTGACATGAATGAAAAAGAAAAAGAAATTCAGATTCAAAAATATTTTTGTCAATCAATTTCAATCAAAGTGTTTATTTAGGCAAAATTAATTTCCATAAACTGAGTGCTATTTCTGTATTTTATACAAAGTTCTTTGTCCTGTTTACACATCTACCTTATTTTCTTTTCCACTAAAAGTATATATTTTTTCATAAAATGCAATATGTATAAGACTTTTCACAGAATGTACACAAAATAGATTCTAGTTTGAGGTTTTAAAGTGCTGATGAATAAATAAAAGAAATCTTGTCATTTCTGTAGGAAACATTTCTATGCTTTTTCACAAGATGGTCTTGCACTGACACAGATCGAAAGAACAAAGGTGTGGATGGAACGGACAGTTGCAGATTTATGAAATACTAACTCTTACTTACAAATAAGAAAAGGAAGATGAAAAGGGAATGGGAAACAAGGAAAAAAAAAGAGATTAGGAAAGAGAAAAAAATAGAAAATGAGAGAAAAACAAATATTTAAAAGTTAGACTGTGTGATTCCAGGAAGAATTGCATAAAGAAGTTGTATAGCTACTTACTTTTGTGGTTCTTCCCCATTGTCTGTATCCCTCTCAGCCTGTTCTCTCTTTTGAGAGGACGTCATTTCACTCAACTTTTTGCTGGGTTCAGTCAATTCCTTTAAATGAGGGAGAAAATAAGTTTAAAAGATACTCTAGTATCATTCATTGACCCTACTTAATTTACATACTTTCATCTGGATGATTTTAATTTTTTGTCTCTTTTATCATAGAAATCAATACCAAATACATTTCTAAGGTCATATATTTCTTGCTGAATCAACTTTTTATAACGTCTTCAGAGATACTTGAATATTTTTTTATTAAAAGATTATTTAAAAAACTCATTTCTATTTGTTATAACCACATGTCATGGAAAACTTTCTTAAAATATTTACATACAGTGGAAATGTCCTTTTTTTGTAACAATTGATTTATCCTTTGAGTAATAAGATTAAATATTTGTTAGATTAAAGAAACCTCATTTGCAAGACAGAATTAACAGTAGGAAAAATTCATGTCACAATTATCATGACAAGAATTATCATGGTTAGCACTATTATCATGACACTTCTGAAATGTATTGATCTATGAAATTATTTCACCAAAAGAATTAGCAATACTATATAGTTTTTGTAATGTGGGTAGTGACAATTATACAAGATAACCAAATAAGTTCTGTCCATTTTTAAAGGACAAAAAGAAAACACTTCACAGTATGTATAAATTAAATTTAGTCTTTGAAGTAATCGCCATCCACATCCAGCACCTTCTGTCAACTTGTCTCCAGCTGCTCAATGCATTTGCGGTAGAACTCGGGGGTTTTGACGCAAAGAAGTCCATGAGGGCTTTGCGCAAGTTTGCTTCATTGGGGAAGGATTTCCCGTGAAGATGATTATCCAGGGAGTGGAAGAGGTGGTAATCGGATGGCGCAAGGTCAAGTGAATAAGGTGGATGGCACAAAGTCTCCCACCCAATTTGCTGTATTGTAACCCTGACCACTCACGTGACATGCAGCCTGGCGTTGTCATGGAGGAAAAGCACACCTTTGCGATTCACCAGTGCTGGCTTCTGGCGCAATGCCTGCTGCACACGTTTCAATTGCTGCGAGTATAGGTCTCCATTGACCGTTTGGCTCATTGGTAGCAGTTCATAATGAACCACCTGATGAACTGTCCACCAGACACAAAGCATAATCTTGCGTGGGTGCATAGGCGGTCTTGCGGTGTGAGAGACAGCATTCTGAGGTGACAACCAATGTCTGGAATGCATGGGAGTTTCGTACAGAACTCACTTTTCATCACTGGTAAGCACTCGATTGAATACGGATATGGTACAGCAGTGAGAAAGCAGCGATACACAGGCTGCCACGCGTTGTCCCTTGTGGATCTCCAACAGTGTTTGTGGAACCCACTTGCTCAGTTTGTACGTCTTACCTAGTCATTTCATCGGAAATGTTAAACTGTTTTGCAAGTTCACTACACGTTAGACTACTGTCCTCTTCAATGTCCGCTTTCAGGACTTCGTCATTCAAGACCTGTGGTCATCCACTGCGAGGCTCATCATGGAGAGACAAATTTCCTGACATGAATTTTCGAAACCAACGCCTTGCAGTACATTCATCCACAGCACTATCCCCAAATGCTTGACATATGCAGTGACTTGATGCAGCTGCTGATAAGACAGCTTTGAAGTCGTAAAGCAAACAGCCCCGAACGAGATCTCTAGACATTTCCATCCTTCTCACAGCAGTCCAGCTTATAATTGATGGCTGGGCACAATGCGTGTTTTTTAATAACATTTGATGTTCCTACTTCTGGATGTCTGAATTTGAAAACAATTGCTACACGCATTTCGTATATATTTCAACTTTATTCAATGACAAATCAAAAAACGGACAGAACTATTTTGGTTACCTTGTATTTTTAAACAATTTACTGTCAAAAATTTAATCAGAGTTTATTGTAAAATGAGTAACTATTGCATCTCTACAAAGACAAATTTTCAGGTTCATTTAACTTTTATCTTGTTTGGCTTCATTGTCTTCAAAAGAAAAATTTCAAAGGAGTTAAAAGCCATTTTTGCTAGTGAATTCAGTTTCGTTCTTCTTCTTAACACATACTTGCCAATAACTTCCCAATATTGTTTTAGGTCAGTAATAGAAACCTGTGCCTAAAATATCTTCTAATTTTGATTCAGAAATTGCAAGGATGAGAAAATGATTTTTTTTTAACTGATTGGGGTGGTGGTGATTATGTAATTTTAGCTGGAATTTAACCCACTGCATTTAAAGATATTTTGTTAAAATAAGCTGTTGTCAAAGAGTATTTAACAGAAAATTAATATGAAAGTTTAATTCAGGATTTTTTTTCAGTGAATTTCTTTTCTAAGTAATGTGTGCAAATATTCTCAAACAATTTGAATTTTTAATAATAATTTCTACAAATACTCTTAGTCTGGGAAAAAATTTTAAATGATTTTACACATTACATCTAGAATTAAAATGCCAAAATAATTCAAATAGCACTAAGATATTGAAGGTGCATTTTTAATTAAATTTTTTATAGTTGATAAATTGGTACCTACCTTTAACATGCTAAATTCATAATACTGGTAGCCTTTGAAACTTTCTGATACAGCCGTCATGGTACGGGATGTTTTCTCCCAAAAGTGTAACAATGTCGACTGATAGTTTGCCAATACATGTGAGAACATGTTACAGCGACTGGCAGCAAGTAAGTCTATCTTCTGCATCACATCTAGCTTCAGTTTGTCAAAACGTGCTTTGGTTTTTCTTACTTGAGCTTGCACCTAAAACATACAATACGTTCATAAAATCTAAACAAATGCAATACATCAACTAGCACAGTAAGAAATAGTCAAATTGTGATTTAGTAGTTATAATTATTTTCTTTTTTTCTTATGTCTGTGAATTAGAAATTTCAGAGTGACTGAAAGGGCAAAATGTATTTTTAAACCTTATCAAGTATGCTTTCTTCTGTAGACTCAATTGTGTGTGCTGTGATCATTTATAAATAAGAAATTATAAAAACTTAGTTTCAAGTTATTTCAGAAAAAAAATCTCAGACAATATTTTTAGCATCCTCACTTTGTTTTTGTAATCATAAATGATTTGAAACAAAAAAAGTTTTATAAAATCCACTCATGATCAGAAATGTTTTAACATAATATTACTAAAGTTCTATAAATATTTTAATCCCTTCAAATATTTATTTTATAAAATTATTAAGAAGCATGTTTTCTGTAAAAGAAGCAAAAGCAAAAATATCTTTGGAGTAAATGAAGAAATTTTAATTTGGTTAACTAAAATTAAAAATAAGTGTGTGTATACTTTTCTGAATTTTTCCAACTGCTTGTAAGTATCAGGATCTAATTCTTCAGAAACTGCCTTCATCCAGAGAAGTGCCCCCCTATATTCTGTCCGTGCCCCTTCCATTCGATTGATCGTCATCAAAGTGTCTGAAATGGCTCGGTAACGGAAGGTTTCCACCTCCTGGTAGAGCCGAACTAATGGTACACGCAATGCCAATCTAAAATACGAGAAATGGACACAAATAATCATTAAAAAGATTACATAATTTTATTACAAAAAAAATCATGACTTGAGAGATGTAGAAATGAATAATGAAAGAAAAACTTACTGAATCATGTCAAAAACAATGAAATACACATTGCAAATTTAAAAAGATATTCTTGGATCATATCAATGAGCAAACATATAGCAAGAAATTAAAGAGACCTAAAGATAGATTAAGATTTTCTGTATTGAAGAGCAGTTCCAGTATAATAAATTTAATTAGGATTTCTTTTGACATTACATAATTTGTAAATCCAATCATATAATAATTCTGCTTGTTCCTTCCTTAGTTAGTTCATCCATCTGTCCGTTACACCACTTACTCTCTATACCAGGTTTTCCTTCCCTTATATCTTTTTAAACACTACTCTCCTCACCCTTCCTCTAACCTTTGCCAAACAGAAGGGTAGTAAAGGGTGAGAGAGTAGGAGAAAGTCTATAGCATTACCATAGCAGCAGCAGCTTAAGCTCTGTGTACATGTGTGTGTGTACTGTACAATATAGTAAAAATATGTAGGTTTGTTGTCATATCCCACAACCTAATCACGAAATTTCTGGCCTCTTTTACACCCTTGGTTATTACTCAGTTAGTCTTTTCTGTTTACAATGGACACAGGAGTCTTTAAAGTAACTTTAATTATTTTAAAATGTTTTTTAATCCCTTCTAACATTTTCTAAATGTTGTCAGAAAGTTTTGTTTTGATTTGAGTTAGCGGCTAAAGAAACATTATGACTATTTTACAATGGAAACATAATGATTGCATCACCCACTTTTTTCAGTGACAAACACATTTGGAAATTCTCGCAAAAATCAAATAATTGTCCGATTTTAATGAAACTATCAGCACTCATTCACAAATGAATGAAATTATTTTTGAAATTATTATCTTTTAAAAATCTTGATAAAAATATTTTCTATTACTTGTTACCCCCCACCCCACCCACTCCATGTAAATCCATGAGATCTTAATAAATTTTGTTTTATTTGTTCAATGCAGGACTCATTGGGGAATATAAATCATCTATATTTTTTATTTTAAGTTTGCAATCATTATCCAAAAATCTTTTCCGAAGAGTAAAATAAAAAATGCAATAAAACTGATATAATTTTATTTGATAAGCTTTTAATTGCTGGAATAAATAATAACTATTAAGCACATTATACTCTGAAGAAAAAACATTTTCGATTAATAATAAAATGATTTTATTAAACTTTTCAATTTTAGATAGGCAATATAATCATCAATTGTTAACTAAAAAGTCTACTCGCAATCAATTCTTTGAAGATTTTAAAAATATTTTTAAAACTTTATATATTATTAAATTATTTAATAATAATAATAATAATAATACTAAAAAATAAAAACAATTCTTTTAAAATTTTATTATTTTATTAATTTACTTTATTTATTAAGATGTTACTATCATTTGTAATATAACAAAGTATAATTTTTCCAGGAAATCATAATTATCCTTCTGTGGAAATTCCACGAGTTCCGCTAGTACAGTATAATTATCAACAAAGTTTAACCTTCATGCCCCCCGCCCCGAAAAAAAAAAAAAAAAAGAAAAGTGTGTCAAAGGACAATTTTCTCTTGACCTTACTATTATTTAATATTTCTTTGGTAATGTTTATTGCTTCAAAAAGCTATATTTAGAATTTTAATAAAACCTAAGCACATGAAAATGGATTTATACATTTTCTTTGTTCTTGAGAATTAGCAACAAAAACTGTTATAACATTAACTTGAATGTTATTTGTGTTGCCACACTTATAACGTTGTTCACATTTCTTCCAAACTCCATTCTGCCATTGATTTTTGTTCAAGTACATCAGGTGCTGTTTTCCCCTGTCTCTCCACTCTGTGAATATCAGATTCTTGAAGCCCTTTTTCGTCATTACGTGTCCCAGAAACTTCAGCTGTCTCTTCCTGATGTTAAGAATAAGTTTATTTTGTTTTCATTCTCTCCAAAACCTTGTTGTTCACATGTTCGGTCCATGGTACCCTCATCATTTCTCTATAGAGCCACATTTCTGTTGCTTTGAGTTTTTCCTTCATCTTTGAGGAGATTATTCAGTTTTCACTACCATATAGGAGGACAGATATCACATAACAGTCCAGGACTCTTCTTTGTTTCCAACAAAATTTTCCTGTCTCTCAATACTTTATATGGCTTTTGGAATGCTTCCTTGGCCATCCCAATATGCCTTCGAATCTCATTGGCACACTTTCTGTCCTCATTCACTTTCTGTCCACATTCCAGCTATTTTAATCTCTGTACCTGCTTGATTTTAGTATTCCCGACTTGTACTTGGTATTTTGAGCGCCTCTTTTTGCTGATGACCATGCATCCAGTTTTCTTGTAGTCAATATTTAATCCTTTCTTCTCACTTTCCTTTGCTACATTCTATAGGAGGACTTGTAGCTTCCTTTCCATGTCTGCTGTCAGCACATGTCAACTAGATATCTTATATTAAGATTGTGGCCACCAATGATGAATCCTGGCAGGACTTCTAGTTCTCTTAAAATTGCATCTCTGTATAGGCTGAATAAATCTGGGGAGAAGACATGTCCTTGTCTTATACCCCTTACTATTTTTGTGTATCAGCTGAACTTATTTCATGTCTGTATGCAGGCAGTTTTCTACCAGTATAGGTTCTTGATTATTCTAATGTCTTTCCTGAATATATCAAGGTTGTCTAACAAGTCTTTGTAGCATACTTTGTCAAACACCTTTGCATAGTCTATAAAACACAAGTAGACGTCTTTCTGCATTTGTATTGCTCTTTCTGATAACATTATAGCTAATTATTTTAAATAATGCACTTATTATTGTTTGCATTACATGGCAATAATTGTAAGTAAAATTATGCACTAAAATAAGTAACCAGGTAATCATCTTACTTTCTCTGAATATTAGTGCCTTCATTTATTATATTAGTTATTTACAAGAATAATTTTATATTTACAAAATTATAAAAAAATATAAGAACCAACTACAACACAGTGTTTATCATTTACCATTTTATAAAGAAATAAATATGAAAAGAAATAATTTTATTCATAAATTTATAAAAATGTCTGAACAAAAAAATTTGAAATATTGGGTTATCTTGTAAGTGATTATGATTAATAAGATCATTTCTAACCTTTGCTGAGCTGCAAAACTTTGTGACTTTCCTACAGCTGCCATCATTTTGCCAGCCCTTGTCTTGTCAATTGAACTTTGGGATTTGAGAAAACGTCCAGTGGCATTTTCTTCTTGGGAAAGAGCTGTTAAAAAAAGAAAGAGTAAAAAAAAAAAAAGAAAAGCATTTAATATTTAATTAAAGTCACAAAAAAGATTAATAATATTGCTGATGAATTTTAATGAAAGGAAAAATCTTTTATTGATTGCCTTTCATCTGTGATTAAGCTAGAACATTCTTTTAGACAACATTAGCAAATGAAACTGGCAGATGGTCTTGCAGAATATTGCAGTGTACCATTCCAAGGATGTAAGCTCCATTGCAAAAGAAGACTAAATTGATCAAATAACTTCGATCATATGAATAGATTATCAAAAATAAGTAGTATTCTTAAAGTTGTCAGTTTAAGACAAAGGCAGATTTTAACAGCTTCAGTTGCCTTAAGCTATTAAGGAACTTTAAAGTGAGTTACAACAATTTATCTCAAAGGAGGAGGAGGAGGTGATATTGGTGATGATACTACTAATAATAACCATCATCATCAACTACAATATAACGCACAATATGACTTTAAATATCTATTGGTCATGTAACAGATTTCCTCTTTTTATTAATTAAATATTCCAAAGTTATAGTAACAGGAAGCATTACTCAATATCAATAGAAATCATCTCATTTGTAATAAATAGAGAATAACAGGTTGTTAGTATACTGCCTTTTACTTCTTTTGTTTCAGATTAGTTTTCTTTGAATATCTTTACTTTTATTAAGGATTTAAAAAGAAAGTCTTTCTTAGATGTGACAGTGGTTATTTGTACAGATAAAATTCTTAGAATAGTCATGTAGAAAATATAACAACCAATGAAAAATTACTCATTTTTTTCCATTATTATCTCACAAAAAGTATAAACGTATAAAAGTCTGATAATCATGTCTAGGTATTTTTTATTCTTGAATATGTGATGAAAAAAAAGGTCTAAATAAAAACATATAACCACAAATATATTACTCTTCTGAATATTATTCTTTATATATATATATATATATATATATATATATATATATATGGATAGATAGATAGAGGGAGAGAGAAGTCAAGCAGCAGCCTCCACAATACACCAAAGATTTGTTGAAAGCTACCATTGTGGATGAGGTAGTCATTATGAACAAAAATAACCTGATCTGGATATGCAGCCATTGAGGCTGAGGGTTATTATATTGAATAAGATTTTTTTTTCCTAAGGTAGATATGAGCTAATATTTCTTTCAAATGCAAAAATTTCTAAATTACTTGATCATTCATAAAATTTTAGATTACATCATAATGTGATAAATTATTAAAAATATACTTTTTATTTTAATTATATAAATACTAACAATGATGCCCCTACACTGAATGAGCCAAATGTCTTTCCTTTACTCAAATGTGCTATGCAGTTGTTTCTTTGATGGATTTACATATGCCTTAGAATGATATTGGTGAAACTTCCATAATTAAATGTTGGGCATGTTTAATTATAATTTATAAGATTTGAAATATACTATTAGAAATTTCAATATTGCATACTTCATAAGAAATGATGAATATACTTGAACTTTGTATGGTATAAAAAGATTAACATCAAAATGAAACAATTACATACCTATTCAAAATTAAATTTTAATTTAATAAAATGATTAACTTGATCATGTAATCAAGTTATTTAATTTTATAACATTTCAGTATTTATAAAATGAGTAAAATAATCTGTTGAATTTTAGTTTTGACAAAAAAACTAAAATTTGATCTAATTACTTTTTTCTTTGAACTTTTATCAGAAGAAAATCTTAGAGGATTTTTGTTTTTCTATAATACTGGGAAGTACCTAGTATAGTGACAAATAGCATGGATAATACAGGTGTGTATTTTGTCTATTGTGATAAATATATGAGCAGGTGTATTGACAAAATGACAACAGCTGTTTTAGGAATGAAGTAGTTCTAACTCTTACTTGTCTAATGATATTAATGATTCTGGATCAATAGAAAGCGGACAGTTGAGGGAATATTAATTGGCTCAGACTCTAAACCCAATTCCATTGATTCAATTTTGTTCCAAACTGGATTGTTATGTGAAGGAAGAGAGGGTAAAATCATTTGAACAAGGCAAATAGATTTCTCTCTCTGAGGCACACTTCATGCCTCACATAATAGAAATGGGGATACACATTAATGGATATAAATGCACAGGTGTAACAGATAGAAAAGAGAAAAAATGTAGGAAGAATGATTCTGTTAAAAAAAAATATTTACATTTTAAAATTGTGTTCTGTGTGAGTAAAACCTGTCAACAGTCAAAAAAAACTACAAAGAAAAGTGCATGGCATGGGGAGACATCAAGCAAATATGAAATACTGATTCTTGGGGAATGATAATCGATACATAAAAAAAGGACTAATAATCAGAAATTAGCATTCATCTAAGCTTAAGACATACTTTGATAGAGAACCTATACAGTCTTACATAAATAACCCCTTTAGAATGTGTAGTAGTTTTAAAGTCCATTAATTCTTATATAGTAACCATTAATATAAAGTAAGATTTGAAGTCCATTATTATAATGTTTAATGATATATACATGTCTTTCTTTTTCTCAAATATACAATTTTGATTTGTTTTGATATGCTGGAATGAGTGGATGAAAATTAACCTGGAAATAACAACAGTTGACTAGAAGTGTTAAAAGCAACAATTTTTGGCATTTTTAAAAAAAAACCTATAAATTATAGATTGATATATTTTACTTTATATATTTAAGAGTAAACCAACTTTGGAATGTCATCAGATATTTTAAGACAAATTCCAACTATATTTAGTTTAACAGGCTGATGGCAAGCATTACTTGATGTAAGTAAGCCCCTGCAGAAAGAAGGGTCAAGGCAGTTATTGAATTGAGTGATAAGTTATGTGGGATCAATCCTATTCTTGGATGTGGGGTCAGGAGAAAACTAATGGAAAATAGTCAAATCTGAACAAAAAGTGGGATAAGTTGTTGAAAAGACTAATTAAAATTGTTAATTAGTTGTAATCAAGAAGAAATCAATAGGCCATTGTCAGGTTCAAACTTAGTAAGATGTATTAAATCATTCATAACTAAATCCTTAACTTTTACCTAAGTGGATTGGCAAGACAGACAAGCCTGGATTGCTTCAATCCAAAGATTCTTACAAAATTTTTTATTTCCTTATTGAAAAACTTAGCCAGAACATTTTATAAACAAAATCCTAGGGCATGAAGTCAACATCTGCTTTTTAACAATAGATATATTAAGAGCGAACAAATTTATCAGCAATTTTGCTAATGCATCTTCTTGTTGACATCTGGGTGATTCTCAATGTACATAGAAAAGTTATTAAGTGAGGGGAGGCATTTTGGATTGAGTGCCATGAGAAGCCATTTGTAGCCATGTCATAACTACTGCTTGTTGTGACATAATCAATTCCTGAATAAATAGGGAAACATATAATGATCACATATATACAATGCTGAGTAAACATTAAACAAGGCAGACATAATTTCTCATCTCTTTGGCATTCCATGATGAATCAATTGCCTATGGCTAATAGAAATCCATCTGATTGTTTTTTTTTTTTAATCATATCACCCCAAGCAAGGCGATAACGCCACTGATGCACAGGGGGCTACGTAAGGGTAAAAAGAATGGAAAAGAGAAAGCCGGAAACCACATCCTAAACAGGGAACAAGGAATGAGCCTCTTCATTTGTTTAATAGATGTGGGTGGAGTGTGAACCGGGCGATAGTTTAGTCTATCTACTCCAATTGAAAAAAATAAAGAGAAAAGAGTGAAAAGATTGGAAAAGAGAAAACCGGAAACCACATCCTAAACAGGAAACAAGGGATGAGCCTCTTCACCTGTTCAATAGATGTGGGTGGAGTATGAACTTATTTGGTCCTAAGTTCCGTAAAATCAACCTTACTTCTACCCTAGTTCATCGTGCTCTGCTGATTTGTTCTTTTTGTATTCATGACTAAAAACTGGGGCTAGTATTGGTCTAATTTACCTAAAACTGTCTTGGCTATGTAGAAAAAGTCAAATGCTGGGTGACAAGGAGTCTGTTTGCATTATTTCAGTGGGACGGACATGCATTAATAAGTGGGACGGACCAATTAAAGACTAGAAACCCGAACAGTCAACATGTTCCTGCCAATATAAGAGCCAGCAACTCGAGTCACCCTTTGAGAATGACTAAGACTCCGCATGACTCAGCAATAGATCAGCTTTTGCTGTATAGCTCAGACTGTACCAAGTCATATGTAGATAGCTGTTTTGCATGTTGCCTGCTCCGCAAATCATCTGCGTGTACTTAAAGTTACATGCATCAAGTTACACAAACCTAGCCTGTGCAAACGGAAAGTGAATTTTATTCAATCTCTTTGACTATTTTGTGGGCCGTGAATAGCAACTTTTCTTCTTTTATATTATTATTTTATTTGTTAATTGTTTTTACTAATAAATTATCTCAACCGTGCTCCAACTTTTGTTTCTCTCATTCTATGTCTTTGTGATTAGTTATCTTTTTACTATCTCAATTAATTTTGCCAATGATAATTTCTGAAGATGAGCTGGTGTGAAAGGATTCTTAAAGTTTAAGAAAAAAATGTTTTACCTATTTAAATTGGTATTTTTGCTCTGTGGTATCAAGTTCTTGTTTGTTTATATATAATGAATTAGAGCACTCTGGCTATTGGGAGTGTATAATGATATACGTGCTAAAAAGTATGCCTTCTTCTACCGAACGCTCGTAGCCCAGAGGTAGAATCGCCGACTGACGCCAATTCGGTCGGGTTTCAAGCCTGGGTTAAAAAGCAATCGGAGTCTAACCATACTGGTGAGCTGTGATACAGCGAAACAGATCTGTCAGTGGATGACTATAGTATATATATATATATAATAACAATCATTGTTATACTATATTTCAGTTCGTCTCAAAAAACCCACCGAGAACAAACTCGGAAGGGAAAAAAAGGAGGAAGTAAAAAAAAAACAAACTAAGTACTTGAACATACGTCAAAATACTCGTAGGAAAGGAAAAAAACCCGAGAACCCTAACACTAAAGTGCTCAATACAATAGTAGAGCAACAAAGAAAGAATAAATCTAAGTAAGAGCGAACAGACCTATCTAGGTTTCACCCTACGGCTTCTTAGGGTAAGTCAGCTAATACAGAAGAAATAAAGCGGTAATTTATAGATACTCAACCACAAGACTAAAACATGGAAGACACCAAAGTACAATGAGGGGGTGGGAATCAATTTATTGACAAAAAAAAAAGTAGACTAAGCAAGAAGGCAATTTTTTGTGTGTCTACATTTATGCAAAATCTCAGATTTAGAATTAAGTAAATCCTGTGCAGGTTCAAATAATGCAATTGCTAGTTTCTCCTCACCGTACAATTTACTTTATTCTTTCTTTATATATATATATATATATATATATATATATATATAATGTTGTTATAGGTCAGATTTAAATTACACCTGTAAATAGCTTTATTAGAAAGTGCTCAGACATATTTGAATGAAGATTCAGTCATTTGGAGATATTTAGGTAGAGAAGAACTGTCAGTTAATGCTACCATGGTTTCGTCAGGCAATTTGTTTTAACTGATAGTTTTTTTTTTGTTTTTTTTACGGTAACGCCACTGATGTGCAGGGGGCTACATAAGAGTAAAAGCACTAGATAGAAAAGAGAAAACCGGAAACCACATCCTAAACAGGGAACAGGGAGTGAGCCTCTTGACCTGTTCAATAGACGTGGGTGGAGTGTGAACCAGGCGATAGTTAGATCTATCTACTCCAATTAAAAAATAAATAAATAAATAAAATAAATAAATAAAAACATAGGGTGGTGAATTGCTAAGTTTTAACTTAAAGTCCAGTTAAAGAGATTTCTGCTAAATTAAAAAAAATAAAGGAAACCAATTAAGCATGAAAAGTTCAAAATTAAGCAAAAAAAAAAAAAAAAAAAAAAAATGACTTACTTTTAAGAATATTTAAAGACAAAGTTGATTCCCATCCCAACACAAAAATAATTTTTAACTTTTTGGTCACTCCAAATGAATATTGAGGCAGGGTTGGGTTAGTCAACTGGAATAGCCAGTGAGTGACCTCAAGAGGGTAGAAAGACAACCAAAATATCGCAGGCCAAGAAGAGAAAGAGAAAGACAAACTAACACAGGGCCAGCAAAAAAAGTAAAAAAGAAACTAGCAATCCACTAGTCAAAGAGATTTCTGCTAAATTTAAAAAAAATAAAGAAATCCAATTAAGCATGAAAAGTTTAAAATGAGGCAAAAAAATTACTTACTTTTAAGAATATTTAAAACAGAGTTGATTCCCATCCCAATGAGGGTACTACCAGGAAGATTAATGGTTAACGCTTTTATAAGTACATAACTGGAAGTTCAAATACGGGAGTGGTTTGTTATTGAGAATCCTTTCATCCGAGTTTGTACAAGAAATATTTTCTAATGTGTTTACATCCAGACATTATTTCAGACCTTTCATTTAGTAGCTTTTGTCATTCTGAAAACAAAACTATAGCCAACTTTTCTTCTTGGTACAATCTAAAGATAACACCACAGTTGCAGGGTTTGGCTTTTTTTTTTACATTCTCCGCATTACGCGAGAGTTTCAACAAAACTCACTAATATCTCAATGCAATTCCAATGCAGATACCATAAACAAAACTATTGTTGGAAATTTAATCTTGAACAGTTTTATTTTTGTCAAAGGAAATCTCAAGAACCTCTCTGTGTATGTGTGTGTATGTGCACTTGATTTTTTTTTTTTACCTAAAATCCCATTCAGTGACTTATTGAATAGAGCCAAGAGATAATTGTTTAGTAAATCAGAACACAGCATTGTTTCATTTCAATCTCCATTTAAAAGCAAGAAGAATATCTTCAACTAATCACAGCTAGTGGTTGTGAAAGGATTATACCAGAAACTTCTTCAGCAAATAATTAAGTCCTAATCCAAAAATGGAGAAATATCAATAAAGAATATTGTAAAAAAAAAAAAAAAAAAAAAAAAAATCCAGTATCAAAACTTCACCAAAATTGGCAGTAAGACTTTCACTTGCTAAGAGATTCTATTCATCAATACTTTTGTCCAGAATTATTTAATTGATCTCAAACAAAACTGAGACAAGGTCTGAGCTTATACAAGCACCAAGCTATCATATCTGAAACAATCTGGTGCCAATTTTTGATTTAAAACATTAGTTATGCCTAAGTTAAACAGATTATAAAAAATGCAAGTTTATTCTATATTGCAAATTAATGTGATATATTCCTTTTTTCAGTGATAATACCAGAGTTTAGAAAAACATTACATATTTTTTTTTTTAAATGTCATCATCGCTGAATAAACAAGATCTCAAATAAAGAAATTAAAACTAAATTATATACAACTGGTTTATTAGTATTTAAAATAAAAAATGCAATTGGTAAGAAATAGAGCTCAGATTTTCTAGCAACACACTTAAAAAGAAAAACTAATCTAATTATGACAAAACTTAAACAAAATTGGTTTTTAAAAGTAAATACCTGCACTGAAAGATAACATTTTATAATGTTAGTTTTTTGTAATGTTATTCTGAAAGGAACTTTTGGTAACTCACTATTAGCGAGTTATATTTTGGTATCTTTGTGTAAAGACAACACACTAAATCTTTTGATTAATACACAATAATGCTCTTGGAATAATTCTCTCGAGCAAATTCACTCAGAAAAAAATCTCTTCAATGATGCACAACACCAGAATGATGCACAGCACAGAACACACTCAGACCTCAGTCTGAATGCTTATATACTAAATAATTTATGGTCACGTGATCCCAGTAGCCTAATTCCTTCAATGGTTATGTTTGCTGCCTGGAGATTCTTGTTTGCCCACATGCATCAGTATCAACACTATTCCTACATAATGTAAAGTGACTTGAAAATTTATTTTTCAAAAGGAAGACAAAGTTTATTGTTCAAAACATGAACACTAATTATTAACCATGTTTTTTCTGCATCAGTAACAATTTACTGTTGATGTCTTAAATTTACAGACTTAGAAGGGCAAGTTTCATACCCGAAGCCCTTTCTCATCTTAGATCACTAAATAGTCATGCCCTTGAATAATTAACATATTTCCCAAGTATTTTCAAAGCATTTAAAACAGTGCAACCTTATAATTACCTCCTATCCTTTCTCTGATAAAAATAACAGACCATATGGTTTCAGTAGGCAATTTCTATAGCATTCATTCATAATTTACATACAGAGTTGGACAACAGATTCTATTGCTATAACATAACAAATACTTTATTAATATTTGGCTTATTCAACATTACCATAACACTTAGAGTTAATTAGAAAAAAACTGTACTTCATACACTTTGTAAAATAACAAATGTACATATATTGTCTTGGGTATAGGTTACTTTTCTTTTCATTTACAAAGAACCAGAATATTTTATTTCAATGGAAATTTACACTCATATTTTACAGATAGTTTTCATTCTTCTGATCAATTTCAGGATAGATAAAGTTACATTTCCAAATCAGTAGAAAATTCGAAATTATTGATGCATGATTCTTGTTACAATTTCAGAAACTATCATTTAACAAAATGTTATGGTTCACCACCCACATATTTATTAGAGTTTAACCATGACCTAATGAAGTCTAATCAGCTAGCTGTTCATTTCAGAGAAAACTAGGACAAAGCAAAGACAATGGTAATGACCAGGTTTTTGTACAGACTAATTTACAAGCAGAGAATCCATTATTATATTGCGACACTTAGGAAAATTTAACAAGTAATAAAAGAAATGAAAACTATATTAAAAAAAACCTTGAACCAAAAATTATTTTTATGTTAAAAAAGATGAAGTTATGCTAATTATACTTTGTACTTGTTTCTCAGAAATATTCAAATGGCAGTTATAATTATAGCTTCATTACTGTACAGGCAAGAAAATAGAAAGACCACCATTTGCAAATATGGATTGTAATAAGTAAAAAGAAATATTTACTGCAGAATTATAACTTTCATTTATTTGTATGTCAAGTAAACCTAAAATAACAATTTCCAGCAAGTAACAGTCTCAATTTTTAAAAAAGGAGAAATTGTTTTCAAAGACATTTTATTTGAGGAATCATTAAAACAGTTTTTTAATGTAATTGTCACTTTTCTGATGTATTCAGTGCAGAAAAGCAGGCAAAAATAAAAAATATGAAAATTTAAAACTGAATTCAAAATTGGAATGTTAATATTTTTAATATTTTAAAAAGACATTCCTGAGGAAAACCTTTTTAAAATTGTTAAAGTGTTGTATAAAAGAAAAAGGGGGACTTTGAGGAAAGGTAGGGACAATGGAAAGGAAGCCATACATTCAAAATGGAAAAAAATTGGATTCAAATACAATTCCTGTAAAAATTACTTTTTGCCAAAAAAGTACATGAACTTACCACAAATTCGATCTTGGTATTTTTCAATAACACGTAATAATTCCATACTGGACTTTTGGATTGCACGAAAAACCTAAGAACAAAAAAAAAAAAAGAAGTTTTATAAATTATCCTATGTAGTAAACTAAAAAGCATTTAAGTTATTTATAAAATTATATTTTAAACATTTGTCATAGATGCAGAGTGGGGAGAGTAATTCCCAGGAGAAAGATTGGACAAAAAGTCACAGTAGATAAAGTTTCCATCTTTAACTTTTTTTTTTTGCAACAAGTGGTGGGTGGTCATTGACATATGACATTGTTTCTGATTATCAAACGGGACCTTGTTTTGACCGAGTTTTGAATGCATTGTTTCAAACTGATCTATATGCCAATGTTCATAAATTATTTGATCATTTTGAAGAAAGTTTTCATATATCAAATCCCTTCTGTTCCACCAAACAGTCCCTATGAACTTTTCCCTAAAAAATGATAGCAAAGTTTTGGATATTTTAGCTTCTTGTCTAGATCCAAATGCAGATCTACTTTGGCCATTTTATCAACTCCATTTTTCATCACAACTGATGAGACAAAGCCAAAACTGATTAATTTCACATAAACCTGATTAATACAGAGCAGATTAAATAGAATTCATTAAACTTTTATTTACTTAAATTATTTCGAATGATGCATTGAAATTAGGTGTCAATTGCTGACACCAAATTCTTACATCTTCTAAAACATTACATAAAGAATTTCATCGTAAATACAGATAAAATTTAGTAAACCTGATTTTTAATTCAGAATTGTAAATGCACCAGAATTAAAGCACCCCACAGAAGAAAAAAAAAAAATTAAACATTTAACCTAACAGGTCTTTTTCATTTTGAAACATCTTTGCCTAATTGGTTTGAAAAGAAAGTCATTGTTTTCAGTTTTCAAATGCTATTTAGAATTTAAAAGTATCATATCATAGAAGTATTTTCCTCAAATTATATAAAAAACAGAGTGCATTAAAATGCTTCATTAATATATAAGTTATAGCAAATTGCAGCGTTTTCTCAATTACTTTTAGATTTATGGTGTCAGTTTACTCTTACAATTTTTAGTTTACTATAACAAATATTTATAGTGTTGCAACCATAATAAAAATTAGTACATTTTATTTTAATTGACTTTATAACCTCTACAAATATACAAAATGGGTTAATTGAAATGAAACAATTACCCACCTCCAGTTTGGCATCCAATTCATGATCTGAGGCAACAACATGTTCATCTTCTTTTTTACCAAGTTTCTTAATGACTGCTTGCTTGGTTGTCCAATAAGTTTCTTTCATCTTATGTAATGTTGATTGGTCATTGTGCTCAATGTAGCGGTCGAGATGACTGCCATAGTAGCTAGTACTATAGAATAATGCAGTTTATTTTTATATATATGTGAGAGAGAGAGATGGAAACATTTACACTTGATTATAATATGCAGTAAACAACAAATAACAAAACAACATTTATGAGAGAGTACTATAACTAAAACAGTAAATGTTAAAATTAATATTTTTAGTCAGAAAAATTACCCACAAATTCATTTCTTGTTAATACACACACACAAATGAGAAAGTGCTGAAAAATTCTCAGTTCAAACTATTTATCTAAATATAACCGAACATCAGAATTTTCTTTTTATCCCCTCTTGATCAGGCCAAGAACTTTTCAGTACTTCCTTGTGTGTGTGTGTGTGTGTGTGTGTGTATATATATATATATATATATAGGAAAAACTACTAAAAAGTTGTAAGTTTAAAAATGTATTTTTTTTGACAGTATTTATTTATTTGATATTTCAGATTGTCCTCAGCCTTTCATCAGAAACTTTTGTTTCTGATGAAAGGCTGAGGACGATCTGAAATATCAAATATAATAATAGAAATAAATACTGTCAAAAAAAATACATTTTTAAACTTACAACTTTTTAGTAGTTTTTCCTATACATATTAAGACAGTATACATGGATCATCACTTTGTTATATATATATATATATATATATATATATATATGTGTGTGTGTGTGTACTAGCCACATAGCCCAACATTGCTTGGAGGTTTTTAGTGGTTATGTTGAAATGGTAAGATGAAGTGCTTATTCAAAAAGCTCCAGTATGAGATTGCCGTGACACATAAGTTAAAAAAAATGCAAAGTAAGTATTGGTTTTTGTTGCATTTGTAAAACAGGATTCATGCTTGGTTAATTTTGCTAATAAATGGGAATGATGTACGTAGAATAGAACAAAGGGGGCTGGGTGTTATGGGAGCCTGTAATGTGATATAATGACATTGTGATACAGAAGAAGTGGATGCATTGAACCTGCAACATCGGAGGGGTTGATACCTTGTAAAAAAGGTGAAATTGTTATGGCATATGATAAGGTGAAAGTTTAAAAAAAGACCCGATTTTTGTTGGAATACAACTAAACATTTGGAGAAATTAACAATCGCAAAAATCAACATTTTCCATTAATTTTTGCTGCACACTGTGTGTCAACTGAAATTTTTGTTTGCTTATCAACCAGTGAGTCGTTTTTGGTTGAGTTTAAGAAATGCATAAAAGTGTGCAAAAAAACACCAAAAATTATGTTTGTCATTGATTATTGACAAACCCTGTATATTGATTCGAAAAATTTTTGTGTACATCAAAGGTTCAAACCTTGATCTAGAAGTTACCTGATTTTGGTTGAATTCACATAAGGTGTCTTGGAAGAGAAGAGTTTGGAAATTCTAAGCATTTCAATGATTTCTGCCATACCCTGTAAATTGATTCAAAAAACCTTTGTGTATATCAAAGATTCATGTCAGGATCGACAAGTGACCCAATTTTGGTTGAAATCAGACCAAGGGTTTCAGAGGAGTAGGGTTTGTTAGAATGGAGACACAAACACACACATTCATTTTTACATATATATATATATATATATATATATATAATGATGTCAACTATAATCCTCAACTGAGATAAGTCTAAGATCTTTGTTTTAAATCATGTTACTTGTTTTCCATTTCATTTTAAAGAAATGCTTATTTCGGGAAAATATTTATAGTGAATGGAATGAATATAGTGTGGTCTGATGAAATGAGCCAATTTAGCTCATAGAAATTAATTATAATTTATAACCAATCTAAATGATGTGTGGAGTTTTCCTTTTTATGCATATGTGTGTGTATGTATATATATATATATATATATAGTGTATCGAGGTAGCAGATAATTTTCTAAACATATACTGTTAAATGCATTTAAATATATGGTTCTGTTAACATTTCAAGCTCTCACACAGTGTGACATCCTAGAACCACATTACAAATTTATGAACTGTGTTTGCTATTTGGTAATTGTTATTGTTGCTTAGCAAAGTTCTATGCTAGCACAAGATAAAATCATCTTTGATGGTGGATATTTTTATGTTAACGTCCCTGTAACCTCTCTGAAGATGGCTCATGTGAGCCGAAAGGTTAGAACCAACTTAATAAAAAAATATGCAAATGTTGGAGAATTTTTGTCTTTATTTTCACCTGAAATTAAAGCCAAAATACGATGTTTAGAACAGCTCATGATTAAACATAATAGACATTCATTGTGTCTTATATTTAACAGTATTATATATATATATATATATATATATTCTTTAATTTTAACAACTGATTAAGTAAGATCTTTAATAGAAAAACATTAAAAATGAAAATCTGCTTCTTGAGATTAGTTTTTATATCTTTGTCAAATCCTATGTTTTTGAAAATTTTTATGATTGTTTCTCTGGTCTTGTCAAACATTTTCTGTTACAGTTCCTTAAGATTATGAGACCATCTTCCCTGTAGAGGCATATATCATTTTTATTGATTATTTTACTTAGTTCACGTAGCAAATGTATATCTACAAGCTCACAGGTCTATTTATATATGGTCTATCCCTGATATTGAGCACTTTAATGCATAAATATAGCATACCATAAAACATAATTATATATATATATATATATATATATATATATATATATATATATATGATTATGTTGCCCATATAGTGCTGGTGTTAAAAAACAGTGCTCAATGTAATATAATAGAGCTATTAAATAAATATATATATTATTCTTCACCAACAACACAATTTGAAGTTTCATGCACAATGCAATCTTCAGGTGCTGAGTATAGACTGACTGTTACATAATTTAAATTTTAACAAAAATATCTGGTTATGACAATGTTGGCACAGTTATATTTTATACTGGGATTACAGTTTTTCAATTTTAAAATTATATTTGGTGTTTAAGATAAGCAGGAATTTTTGCTAAATTTTTAGCAAACATTAGGAGATTCTCAGTGATGGACATTTTTCATTTTTATATTAGTAAACCCTTCTACGGCTTCTGCTGTTTTATGCCATTGGTTAATTCCTAGAACATCTTTTATGTATTTAAATACTTTTTCAAGGATGCTTTTGATTATTTTACTGATATTATTTTTAGTTGGTTTGAGTAATTGATATTGTGGGTTGTTTAAGAAAATTGCTTTGTGGTATTTAACTGTGATGAATGCGTGTTGCTTGTAGAATTTGAAGATTCTGTCATCAATTTTTCATTCAGTGGCTAATTTCTTGGCTTCACTATTGATGTTATTTTCCCAGTTGTTGAGTGCCTTTTTATAAAAGTTTTAACTTCTTTGTGGTACATATCCACATTGATTTTGTAATTGTTACCAATCTTCTCCACCCAACTAAAAATAATATTGGTAAAATCAGCAAAAACATCCTTGAAAGAGCGTGCACATACATGAAAGATGCTTTAAAAATTAACCAGTGGAATAAAACAGCAGAAGCCATAGAATGGTTTACCCTTATAAATAAAAAAGAACAATGAATGTACATTCATTCAATTTGATATTTGTGACTTTTACTCATCTATCAATGAGCATATTCTAATATCATAAAGCAGGTACAAAAACCTAAATTATTCCATGGTGGTTATCTGTGGACCAAAATAAATAATCCAGATCCCTGATATTGCTATGGAAACATACTATTTAATAGAGACATGTGAATTAGTTGGGATCTTGTTATTGTGGAGACTAAGATTTATTTTCAACATTAAGGGCACCAGACTCTATAGAGGTGACAATGTAATTCTCTTCTGTAAAACAACCCTAAAAAATATAGACTGACTGAGAAAGGATCTGTTTATAAATCAAAATTTACTGGCGAGAAAAAAAAACAAAAATAAAAAAACTTTTTGATAGTTATATTTTGTGTATCTGATGTTTTTTTTTAGATGGTTTACATAGAACATTTTTTTTAAAGGAAACAAATTTTTTAAATGTAAAAGTAAAATTTTATAAGCCATTCTGCTTGTTTCTTGACATTCAGTAAATCATGAATAAATTGAAAAACATGGTAGAAAAATACAATAAAATGAATGCATGATTGCTTTCCTTTCATTAAGAAATGCTGGAAGCAATGCACAGTTGGCTTAAAAGATTTAGACAAGATCAATGGTGAAAAATTACTTCTACATGCAATTGCAAAAGTATCTAGAATATGTGCCTATTGTTAAATGCAGGGTATAAAATTTTAATTTCTATGTAAACTATGCCCCACCAAAAAAAAATTCAAAAGAAAGATTATTAAATATATAAGGAGTCTGACCTTTGGCAAATAAGATTTGATAAGTTGCTATGTTATTTATATACCAAAGATAGATAGTGTATTTGGTACATAGGATACATACCAGAATCTGAGGCAATGTGAATAAATAGATGCACATTCAATTTTATTTAAATGTTAAATTTAATTTTCACTTTATTGTGCTTATCTACTGATAAATTCATGTAAGGCTTCAGATGTTTATTTTTTTAACTGAAAGCTTGGAAAGAAAAGTTGTTTAAAATTGATAAAATTGAAGCCATTAAAAAATACACACGACCATGAATTGTTTCCATGAAACATTTTTAAATTCTGTTTTTAATTAGATTTTTTACTTACGACATGATGACACCTTTTGGTCGTTTAGGCACTGTTGTTCTTCAACAAGGAAGCTAGTAGGAGGAAAAAGAAAAAGATCACCTCGATAAAACTTCAAACATCTGGTTAAAACTGTTCATTCATATAAGTTTCATCAGTCATTATTTAATATAATTAATATTCTTACCATATGCAGTATTAAAAAAAAAAATATATATATATTAATGTGTAGAAATAATAATAATAATGGTGTTTGCATTTCTGGTAAAGTATAATCTGAAGGTAAATTGTAGGTGAAAAAGCAAGAATCATCAAGATATTGGAAAGAGAATAATAATCCTGCTGCAGGTAACAGCAGTAAAAAAAAAAAAAAATCTAAATACTGTGGCCATTGAATTAATAATAATGTAAAGTGTTTGTTTTCATTAAGTCAATATGGTGAAATTTAATTTTGTATAAAATTATGAAATTTAAAAAAATGAAAAAAAGAACCATACTTATTTTTATTCAGTAAATTTTTTTAAGGCATGACAGCTTCAGAATTTATATTTTTGTAAAATATGAAAAACAAAAAAAAAAATACATACAACCTAAAAACATGCAATACCTAAGTTTATTTTAAAAAATGAAAAAGATTTCTTAAAGTTTTAATTTTAGTTTTGCTTCCAAGGTAATAGATTAAATTTAATATTCCCAAGACTGATTAGAATCTCTCTTTTTTCTTCTTCAGCCATACTGATAGAGCTGTCAACACATAATTAAAAAAATAAAAGATACATTTACGAATTGTTATCTGAGAAATATGAGTGAATTTATGGTTCAATCTGAATTGAAACAAATATTACTTTTACTTTAAAATATCACAGAAAAGCATGATTTTTTAACATGGAGGGAGTGTTGTTTGAAATGTTGGGTAATTTAATGACTGCCTGATGTTTCAGAAATTTAAGGGGAATATAATCAATATAAAATTATATAATGAATACAGCATGAGCACATTTTTTTAATGTAATTTTGTTAACTACACAGTAATCTTAAAAGTTTTAAGTATTCTATTATCTTATTGAATTTTAGATATTTTAGTTTTATAACCTATCTTCCAAAGACATTTGTTGAAGAAATGTTAAAAAATTACCAATAAATTTATCATAGGTACATATCTTATTTTCTAATAATGTTGTGTATTGACATCTGTACTGACAAAAATTGACATTTATACACATAAAAAAAAAAATTCAAAATTCTTTTTAAAATGCTGGGTGTCATTGAATTATAGACCTTTTCTATTTATGATTAGTAAATACAGTTTAATTTAATAACAATATCACTTGACTGCTACAAATTAGTACAGAATTCTAAAATATTTAAACATTCATGAATTATTCTAATTAAAATTTCAAAAAATGAAAACAATTCTTGTAAAAATTCATTATTCACTGAATTTTTTTTTCTCAAGACAATATTATCCATAATATAGTGATGGTCTGTTGTGTTCCACAATGACATCTATGCGCAGAGATGAACTCAAAGGTGACTGGTGAAGGAGCACAATGGAATGCCAAAGACATCTGCAATGGGGACAGGAAAACTCTCCTGGGAGTTTATGTGCTTCTACTACTGTCTTCCTCTTGCATTGATACTGTCACATCAACGATCCACAAATATCTCCGTGTCTTCGAGCATCAGAACATACCATCCAGTTTGAACTTGTACATATTCTTCGAGCTTCTTGGGGACTATCCCAGTGTGGATGATGTTGGTCTTGACACAATCTTTGAAGAAAAGTTTCAATGGCCTACCATGCTTTCTTTCTCTTAGAGAGCTTACAATAGAGAAATTACTTTGGATTCTGTTATTGTCCATTGAGATGATGTGTCTTATCCATCTGAGTTGGGCTTCCAAGATCAAAGCTTCAAGATTTCTGTGCAGTCCAGGGCTTCAAGGTTTATCCTGCCATTTAATGCTCAGGATAGAGCATATGTTTTGCATGTGAAAGTGCTCTAGCAGTTTGATATTCCTTCAATACAGAGTCCATGTTTCACATCCATAAAGAAAGTTGGTGAAGACAGCTGTTTTGTAGACCTTGATGGACTGCTGAATGTTGTGCTGATTCATTACACAAGCTCACAGTCTACCCAGAGCTTGACTTGCCTTGCAGACCCTAGCATTGATCTCTTTGTTAATGAAGCGATTGTTGGTAAAATCAAAATAGGTAGGATGCTTCAGCAAACTTGTTGACAATGAGCTGGAAGGCAGAGTTCATGTGTGCCATGAGGGCACAGTCACTTGCAAAGGCAACCTCCAGGATCAATTTCTCAATCATCTTGGTTTTGCACTGAAGTGATGGAGGTCAAAGAGAAATCTGTTCAGTCTATACCTGATATACACCATCTCTTATGTCTCAGACAACAGGGCTAAAAACGTAGACAAAAAACAGGTTGAACAGTACTGGAGCTTAGACACACTCTTGCTTCATACCATTGGAAATTTCAAATGACTCAAATGCTTCTCCTCCAAAAAGTACCAGATCAGTCATAGATTAAACAGATGGATCAAAGTCACAAACCTTCTGAGACAGCTACGTTTCTAAAGAACCATCCACAAGGCCACTCTGTTGACAGTATTAAATGCCTTGGTTAGGTGAATGAAGACTGCACATAGATCCAAATTTTGTTCTCTACACTTCTCTTACACCTGAAAAAGATCATGTCAATTGTCCTAAACAGAATCTACACTGGAGATACTGAAAAAAGATGATGCACACCAAGGTCTTGCCAGCAATAGACAAAGAGAGATATGTCTTATTAGTTACCACAATTGGATTTGCTACTGTTGTTTTTATAGAGAGGGGCATCTCTGAACTCCTACAGTATGTCCTCTTCCTCCCATATGCTGCAGAGGAGGTTGTAGAAGGTATGAAGAGTCACTGGCCCTGCAGTCTTATGGATTTCTGCTAGAATCTTGTCCTTAGGGCTTTTCCTGAACTGTTTTGTCTGAAGTATCACATTAAACAGCTTCAACCTACAGGCTAGAAGGATCTTGTCCAGGACTTCATTGCTGACAGAAGTTAAGAGTGCTGATGTGTTCCCTCCATCTTTCATTAATGGCTTTCTTCTCTTTCAGTAGCATGCAGTTTGTTGATAGGAGAGAAGTGGTGCTTTGTCAAAATGGTCCATATACTGCCTTCATAGTGCTGAAAAACATAGTTGAGTTCTTAGTGTCAGCATACAATTGAACTTCTTCCAACACTCATTATGCATGTGACATAGGATGTCTTAGGCATGGTGATGGAAGTGATTTTGAAATGAGGTGGAAGAAATCTCATTCTGACAGACTATGAATATCTGCTTCTCATCCAGGTGCTCATTGAACCAGTCCTGGTGCACTCTCTATAATATGTTTTATTTATAAAAGCAATTACAAAATTTTCTAATTAAGAAATTAGTTTTATTGAATTTTTTTATTTTATGTTTCAGAAAAGATTTTCAAATTGAGCAATTATCCTTATTATATGCCTTATTTTTTGAATGAGCATGCTCATCTCAAGTGTTATACTCAATGTTTTTTACCTTTGTAGTCACTGGCTTTATTTAAGTGCTTAAGTAATCTTTTGAGAATTTTGAACTAAATTTTTATTAAATAGATAGGGGATACCTTGTTCTCATTATGCTTTCATGCTTAGGTGATATTTCATATCAGTTTAGATTTTTCTAGCAGTATAGCCTGGCGTTGCTCAGGTATAATGAAAGTTTTAAAACTAATCCATGGTCCTGGAACTCAGACTCCAGGGACATTGGCACGAAAGACTAAAAAGTAATAGTTGTTTCCAGTCAAAGCAAAACCATAGATTGAAAGAAAAATGAATGGATGTAAGTCAAATTTTGTTTTCTGGTATCAATGTTAAATAAGTTTTCTGTTGCAAAATGAATTTTGAAGGCTAAATAAGTCCTCTGAGTAAATGGTATAATGGCTGAGACTAAGAACTACAATTATCTACTTAAAGCAAAACCCAAAGCAAAATCCAAAATAAAGTGCTGAAAACCTGATTTTGATCAAACCCGATAGGATATCGGGGTATGAATTTCCAATATTGGAGTCAAATAAGCCATCTAAGGATAAACTAACCCAAGTAAGTCCATGAAAACTTATCGTACCCATCAGGAGTAAAATTGGAGAAAATGAGCCATATTGATGGTTGAATATCGGTTTTTGATCAGATTCAATAGAATATTGAAGGTATTGATTTTCAGTATCAAGGAATATGAGTTGTCTGAGAAGATCTACTAATGTTTGAGACTAAAAACTATAATTTTACCAAGCTAGAGCAAATTCTGCAGCAAAAACCATGATAAAAGGACTGAAATCCCGATCAGACCTGATCAGATATCGGGGTATCGATTTCCAATATGGGGGGAAATCGGAAAAAATATGTAACCCATGACCTGACCGGAAGCCTAAAGAATATTTGTGTGAAGTTTAGTGAGAATCGGATAAAAATTGTGGATTTGTATAAAGGACATACATACAGACAGACAGACACACACACACATCTTGCCTTATATATATATATATATAGAGAGAGAGAGATTCACTTTCATGTTGCTTGTCCATTTCTTTAGCTGAACCAGATTGTGTGACTTTTCAGCATTTTTCAAACTTTAAGATTAAACTAAAATTTCCAGAATATGCTTGTCCTAATAGTAAGGTATACTTTTTACTAATTTAACATCTAAGAATATAAATAAAGTACAATTAAACATATTTTATGAATTTTCTTCCATAAGCAGAGAAACAGTATTCATATTTAAAATATCAATTTTCATTTACTTACTGAAAGTAAATAGCATGCTTCACAAAGTTTTAGAGATAGTAACTTTATCACAAATGAAGAACATTTATAGAGGACACACAAGGATTGCCATAAAAAATAAAAAAATAACAGTTCTTCAGTGACAGATTTTATGTTGACTGAGTGAAAAAAAAAAAAACCTGATATAACTACTTTTAATTATATAGGATGATGATTATGATGATGGTACCACCATTAGCATTTTTTTTTTTAATCAGAATTTAACTAGATTTCCAAAGATTAGAATCAAATAGAAAATAACTACAGAACAAAAGTACCCATAAATATAAAAATAAATAAGTGTATATTAAGGGAATAAAATTAACGAAAGAATGCAATCGAAAAAAATGTATGAAATAAAGTCAAATTCAAAACATTTAAAAGAATTTGACATCATGGAATGTAAATGTATATCAACTCCCAGAATTATACTGCAAAAATGGTTTGATTCCCAAACTAAATTTTAAAAGCTGATAAGTTTTTCTTTATTCCTTATAATCTCAAAAGGCTATTGCTGCATAAAAGAAATCTTTAAACACCTTTTCTGCAATAAGGATATTTCTAAAAAGTTATTGCAAAACAAAAAAAACATGAGATTGCAAAGATTCAGTTTATAATATCTATTTTTATTAGAAAAATTGCCATTTATTCAATTTGGTTAGTAGGTGGGTGAGATTATTATGCAACTCAAGGGTTGTTTCATCATATTGGAAATAAGCATAGTACAGTTACTAAGTTTTTTAATTTCATATATATAAAGATTGTCATAGATCATAAAAAATATACTCTCTAAAGAGAAATAAAATATTCTGCTTGGCTATCTTGGGAATTTCTCTCTGCAGGTCATAATAAAAAGTTCAGCTACAGACATACCTGCAAGATCTACCATCAGATCCTAGTGGATATTTTTCCAGTAAAATGACCAAATAAATAAAATAACAAATATCACCAAATAACTGGTGAGAATGGAAAGGGCTACTTTTACATACCTCCTTGTATAAAGAGCCAGCAACCAAACACATATTTTGGCCAAGGGTCATAACTTATTTTAACAATATGCCCTTCATGATGATCATTCAAGATAAATGCAGACATTAATAAAAGTGAAATTTTAAGTTCTTTGAAAAAGGTCAAAAGCAACAAGCTAAAGAGATAATAACTATGCAAAACAATACATTATACAAAGCCGATTACTTACTTTGCCCCCTAAAGTTACTAAAATTTGTAGTCAATCATTGAAAAGTTCTCAGTTTGACCAAGAAAGAATTCAAAAATATATCCTGATGTTTTAGACATTTAACCAGATTTTGGGAACTGGGTTAGGCTAAGCACTTTTTAATAACCTCTCATTTGTAGATGAAAAAAAACAAAACAAAAAAAAAAAACAATATTCAAACAAAAAAATAAAAAAGAAGAAATAAAAATGGCTGCAAATAATGTTAAGATAATTAAAAAACAAATAGATGGATGAAAGTTATGCAATATTAAGGAACCAATATTAACATGGAAAATAATTTATTTAGTGTATGGGATATTGCATTAATCAAAATGTGTTTCTCTGGCCAATATCTTCTGGAATTATTGAAAAAAGATTTATGTTGTATATATTTACATTTTTAATAATAAATTTTATTGAATTATTGCAATGATCTTATATAAGCTAAACTCACATTATGTACTGCCTTATATATATATATATATATATATATATATATATAAATAGGTCCTGAAATCGTTACCAACATCAGTTAATACCAATTTTATTATGAAAACATTAACTTGGATAACAAAAAATCTGACAATGAAATGGTCAGAAATAATGCAGTAAGAAGTGTGATACTTTTAAGTGGTTCTTAAATTTTTTGAAGCTATCTTTTATTTTATTTTAGCAATCAGAAGATATGTGCATGTCTATATTTTTTAATGTCACTCTTCTGCTTTCTGAGCAAGTCCTTGTCACTTTAGCAACTCCAGAGATCAACAAAATACATGTTGAGGGTAGCAAAATCATTGTTTTGATTAGACTTATTTTGATCAACTAATCAAGAACAAATGGTAATTTCAAAATAAGACAAATGGATTCTTAAATTTGTTCTTACTAACATTTTAATAGAGAGGCATAATGGGATTTTAAAAAAAGAAAGGAAACACCTTTTATTATATTGATAGTAATAAAATATTAGAAAATGTCTTGACACCCTTTTTAATGCAACAGGACTAAAGGTTAGTCTATATTATTCATGTCATAAATAACCACACCAGAATGACCTTATAAAGGAAAAAAAAAAAAGAACAGAAAAAGCAAGAAGAGGGACAGAAAAAAAGTACCATAGATTCCGTAGAGCAACTAGAAGGGTTTCACTTGGCAAATAACAAGAAGAACAGGTTACTGATAATCTCACAGAATAAAACTGAATGTAAAAAGGAAAAAACAGGTTTTCAACAATTTTCTATTGACATAGTTTTGAATAAATACAATCTTACAGCTCCCTTAACAATGAAGCTTTATATTATCAGTTAAAAACAATAAGTTCTGTTGATAAACTTAATCTTAAACTAGAATATACAGTGCAACATTTTTAATTACTTGCTAAATTACCAAATCCATAGATATTTACATAATAAAAAGGGTTACAACTTTTGTATAACGAAGTTTTATTGAAAATTACATAAATTAAGGTAAATTGGAACTTGTAAAAGCATTTGAATTAATTCCACAACATTTGAATATGACAGTTTTTTTTTAAATTGTTCAGGCTTACGTAATAATTTCTGTAAAGAAAACATGCAGGAAGTAGGAAAATGCAGAAAACTGTAATCAACAATTAAAAAGACAAACACAAAAAAAGACAGGTAAACTTTTACCATCTAATTCTAGAAAAGATAGAGGAAAGCTTATAAACTGAAAATTTATTCAAAACTAAGTTATCTAGTAGTAGTTTTCCAAATAACTTATTGTGATTTACAATATTTAATAATTCAGCCAAACAAAAGGCAAAAAAACAGATGATTTTTTCTTTAAGTAAATTTAAGGGATTAAGTTTCTTACTTTTAAGGCAATAATTTCATAGAAAAAATGTACAGCATGTAAGTACCCCATAACTGATTGATAACTATAATTCAATAAGTTAGCAACAATATACAAGTTAGTTCATGCTTAAATTCATGTGATCGGGATACCAGGAAAAAAGTTTGTCAGAGCAGTTGCCATGAAAATATTTGTAGAAAAGACAGAGGGAAGCCATGTCACGTCAGTGAGAAAGTGACTGAAGTTGAGATGTCAAGTCAGGACCAATTACATTGCAGATCCTTCTTTGGGTTTTGATGAGAACTTAAAGATGAATAGCAGGAGCACCCAACCAGATATGGCAGACAGTATTCAATGCACGGACAAATGGTAGATTTAAATGTGCAAGATGGATTCTGACAAGAAAGACTTTCTGGTCTGACACAGAGATCCAACCTTCTTAGTAGTAGATGCAGCTATAGATGTGATATATTCATTCCCGCTTCAGATTGGTTTAAAAAGTAAAACCAAGGAGATGCAGTGTGTTGCTCTCAAAAAGATTTGCATTGGCAATGATGATGGGTAGCAGGAAAGTATCTCTATGGTGGTTAAAGGAGAGCAGATTTTTATTGGAGGCATTAAAATTTACAAGCCATTTTCTGCCCCAGTTAACCAGTGACTGGAGATCCATTTCAAGAGTAGCAGTCAGGTTTACTTTGTCAGCCTTGGCAGATTTTCTATTGAGATGTGAGTAAATGATGGTGTCATTTGCATAGATGCCTACTTGGAAACTGATAAAGAACATTGATGAAAACCAGAAACAGTGTAGCCCTTGAACTCACGCAGGAAACCAGCAAGTCAAATCCTGTTAAATGCTTTTGAGATATCTAGAACAACAGCTTGAGATTTGCAATTATTATCAAGAATATATACATATTCAGTGATGGCCTTAGTACCTTCGTGATAGACCCAATGAAGACATCTGTCAGAAAGTAGGTCATGAATGATGAGATGCTTGACTAGTTCAGCACTGATTAGAACATCAACCTTGCTGAAAAGGGGTAAAAGGTTAATAGTTTGATAGAGGGTTCACAGATAGAGACTTCCAACATTCAGGAAAGCAGAAAGCCAATAGTTGTAGAGTTTGGAGAGGACTGGATACAGCTCAAGGGCATATTTCTTTAGGACAATGATGGAGAGTCCATCACTTCCACTTGCCTTATTTAGAAATGACGTCCGAGACCAGAGACAGAGTTATGCCTCTGTTCTAGGTGGGAAATCATGTGTGAATACTCTAAATGAGTCAAATGTGGAATTGGAAGAGAATTTGCGAGCAAAGCATTCAACTGTGTCTGCTGTAGATGTGAAGACTTTGAATTGATTGAATAGAAGAGGGATTGAGGGTTTACTGTTGTTCAGCACACTTTTGCAGGTTATTTAAAAAATGCTCAATGTACAATCCAAAGAGTTGAACATGCAGAGCCAACAATATGAGTGGGGAATATTTTATTTATATATAAGCAGTATCCTTGGTAATTTGTAAGGCTAATTCTAGGGGCATCGGAATCCAATGAGAACTCAATGTTAGAATTTAACAAAGTATTATAATGAATATTTAAAAAAATAATAATAAAAAAAATATATGCACACACAGCATGCTTTTATAGCCAAGATTTGTTTGTTTGAGTTTTGTTTAACAGCATATCAACCTCTGTGGTCCACTTAAAGGTAGGGTTTTAAGGTATTTTTTTTAATGTTTAATTACAGTGAGAAGGTTGATTTAGTCAGATTTTGATGAAAAATTTATTTTTTTTATTTTAGAAAACTGAAGATTGTCTTCTACTTTTGTATTCAAAAATGTATTGCTGGTAATAATTTTTCTTTCCTTCAAAAATGTGTTATGGCAATAATTTTTTCCTTCAGAAAAGTATTGTTGGTAATATTTTTCTTTCAAAAATGTATATTTTTCTATAAAAGTCTATTTTTATGTATATATTTTTATAAAAGTCTTTCATAGTGATTTGACCCCGGTTTGGAAGTTAACTATTTGCCAATAGCTGGGACCCTAACAGGTGCTACCACTCTGGGTCAGGGTGGACCTGGGAACAACAGCAATTAAAAGATGGTTCCATGCTCCTCACAACCTCCAAATCAGAGGCCTTGCTGCCAGATACAATTTACCATCATACCCAGGACCTCCAAGATTTGTAGATGATGACACAATAATATCTTTTCTGTATATCTAGTATATTTTTCTTTATCACTAAATTTAATCCTTTCATATACATTGCCTTAAGGAGGTCACTTTCAAATCTAATTTTTATTTTTTCTGACTATACGCATATACATTATAGATAAATCCAACAATACTTAACTATTTTGGTTATGAACAGCTTGGCCTATCACCTAATTTCTTACTATCAACCCTAGAAACATTTTTCAAGGGGTTAATAATTGTTGATATCTAGAATTTTTGACATATTAGTGGAAAGTGACAATTTCTAATTATTGATGTCACAGAATCTTTTGATATTTTAAACTATAATCAGATTAGAAACCTAATTTTTTTTATTCTTTAGTTCGAGGTATCATGTGGCGTTAAAAAAGTTCTTGGCTAAGCCTACTTCCCAAATTAGTATTTCAATGATCAAATATCAAAATGCTAATTTTGAGAAGATGGTCATGCTGACAACTTTTCAACAGTAAAAGGTCTGAAAATATCAGTCATTAAAGAAAACAATCTTTAAGAAGAATCCAATCCATAAGCTTACCATAGAATCTGAGTCTCAAACTGCCCATGAAGTTATATAAATATTCAGGATGTAACAATCATTTTTTGTTAGTCTATGGATTTATATACGATACAAAACTCAAGATACAAATATAGGTTTACATATGACAAATACTTTAGATAAATCATATGGAAGAGGTTAATAATTCAGTTCTTGAAAGTCCCTCATCATATACAGTGTACTTTGAGTGTGAAAAACAATAACAAAAAATAATAAGTGTTACAGTGCCATTATTGTTAATGATTATTAAACAGGCATTTTTGTATTCAGTTTGTAAAATATTTTCTATCAAATCACTATGAAATTATGTGCCTGGTTTTTTTTGTTAATATAAATTGACTGCAACAGGACACTTGTGTTTGTTTTGGTGCTGATTTCTGATGTGTTCTAAACTGAAACTTTGTATCATTCAGTTGTAATTCAGTCTTTGACAAAATTATTGACATTTTGTCCACAAATGAATGCCTTAAAGATGGCAGATGATAAGTTGCACTTTTACTCTATCGTGCTCTGTGAATTTCACAAAGGGGTAAGCATCAGCACTGCAACCAAAAACATCAGGAGGTTTATTTGGATCATGCTCCTGCTCTTTGGACAGTCGGAAAATGATTTGACAAAATTTGTCAGGGTGACTTGAACTTAAATGATCAACCATGCTCACGGTGATCTTCCAACATCAATGAAGACATGTTTGCCAAAGATATTGAGGAGGAGATTTGCTAAGAGACTGAAAATCAATATCTGAATTGCCTTTCACCATTTGAAGAGAATTGTTTTTATTTCCAAATTCGATACATGGGTCCCACATTCTCTGATGGAACAGAAAAAGCTTGATCATGTTTCCGTGGCAATTTCTTTGCTGCTATAACACAAAAAGAAGTTGTTTTTGAACAGGATTGTTCCAGGTGATGAAAAATATATCATTTATGATAACATTTGATGAAAACAAGCTTGCGAATGTGCAGAACCTGTGGCTAAAGTAGCCTTGCATCCAATAAAGGTGTTGCTGTCTATTTGCTTTGATTTCAAAGGAATAATTCCCTTTGAGCTTCTACCAGCTGGTGAAATAATAATTGCAAAGAAGTATTGCAACCAACTCACCAACCAAAATGCAGCTATTCAACAAAACAGCTGATTTTGCCAAACTGAATAGGTGTCATTTTCACTATAGCAACACAAAATCACATGTTGCAAAAGCTTAAAGAGTCAAAATAGGAATCCCTCCAGCACTCACTATATTCTCCTGACTGGATTTTCCTTTTTTTTGATCTCTACAGAATAACTTAAATGATAAAAAATTTGAAAACTACCTCACAACCTTCTTCCAACAAAAACACAAAGTTTCTACAAAAATGACATGAACATGCTTGTAGAACAATGGGAGACCATGTACTTCACTAATAAATGTTTTTTGTAAGTATACAAAATTTGTTTTTTAATTTTCTATTTGGGCAGATTTTTGCAATGATCTAATGTTAGTATTATCAGGAAAAATTGTTAAACATTTATAGATATTTTAGTGTTGCTGTTACTATAGACTAAATAAAAGGTACTATTGTTGTAATTTTAAAATTCTATATTGAGTCTTTTTTTTTTAATATTTTACAGATTTATTTATGAAGACATTTATATTGAGAAAAATATGAATGTATCAGTTTATGCAGAAATTTTAGGGGCATTACCAAGTTAAAAGCAAATCTGATCAAACAGCAACACACATAAAAGACCAATTTAGAAAAATAAGATTTTGTGCAGGGAAGTATTAAAATTATTAAACAACAAATTTCCTTTGGCAATGCCAGACAAAATGTCTTGTAGCATTAAGTTTTTTATCAATAAAAATTATATCTTTCTTTAATATTTTGATTTCTGTTAGCAATTATTATTTAACATTTTTATTCTAGCTTGATGAGTAAAGTTTATTTCTTTACAGTGCTGAAAAGTTTTTGGCCGAACCCATTTCTCAAAATCTGTCCAAGCATTACATATTTTATTCTTAGCCAGGTTGACAACTTTTCAGTAACCTCATAATATACCCCTGAAAAGTTATTTTCATGTTCACTGAAAAGCTAATCTATTCAGTTGTAAAAATATCTATTATTGATATATCTACGATTGATTTTAATAGTAATATTACATTTGTTAGAGTTTACTGCTAAAGTATAATTTCTTTATAAATCATTTTTCTTCTAAGAGTGAATTTATGATTTTCAAACAAAAAATAACTATCAGACATTCAGTGATTAAATAACTTTCAAAATGGTTATTAAAAAAAAAGTTTAAATAATCTGTGGAGCATACAAAATTTTAATAAAGCTTTAAAAACAAACGTTTTAAAAGTAAATATAAATATATACGAAAACAAAACAAAATCAACATAAAAGCAAGGATAAGCAAAAAAATATTTACTTATTGGATCAAAAAATATAACAAAAAAAAGCCAATTGATTATCAGTCTTGGCTTTTGAGAGCCACTCAAGGACAAAAATATGTATAGTAACTAATAAAGGGCAAAAGAAAAAATATTACCAAGGGAATCAACACTATAAATTACAAACATGACATTTAGATCCAAAAGCCATTCCTTCTGATTACAGAGAGGAAGCTGCCTATACTTAATGTAAATAGCAATAATTTTTGTCATATGTGACAAAACTAAGCCATTGAGCTAAAATTCAAAAAACATTTACTCAAATTGATAAAGGACAAGCTTCTTCCTATGGAAATCTATGAGACTGTCAGATATGTTGGTTCTGTACAGCCTTGGTTACATGGTTTATCAAAGAAGACCCACAAGAACAATGTCTCATTTAGTCTATTTTTTAAGGTGGGTTCAGTGCTGCACATATTGGACAAATGGTTGGCTAACATATCTACTCATGCTAAAATTGCACAATTTTACAAAAGCCAATGTTACCATGGATTGTAAGGTTATGCAAATCACCCAAAATCTGCAGCTTTGCTAATTTTCGGCCAATCTACAATTTGTTTTCTCTTCCCAACCCAAGTTAAAACCTATCTACAAAGATGTTCTACCCTCTTTAGTTCAGTTATCTATAATTACAAATGTCAATATGATGCTAAATATATTACCAGGACAAACCAGAGATTTGTGACTAGGATTGGTCAGGACAAGCAGGCTAAGATACATTAAAGACAGTGTGAACATTTGTGTATGCTTGTTAATACATCTGGTTCTATTATTGCAAAACAATCTGTGCCTCATCTTTCCCCAGGAATTTTTTTCACCATAATCAGGAAAGTGCATTCAGATTACTATCTGATAATTCTTCAAACCATTTACATTAAGCCTAAGCAGCCTTCTCTTTGTAAGTAGGAGGAATGGTTACTAGGTTTAAATTTAATCTGTAATTTATTCTTCTGATTTCCTTATAGTATTTTAGTTGATATAGACACATTTTTGACACTGAATTGGCTTTGAAGAGTGATGATCGCTAACTGATTATATCCTTTTTTTGTTTTTTTATCCACCACTTTTACTTTTTGTTTGCTTGTCCTTGCTTTTCCAATCCTTTTTTGTATACTTTTAAAATGTCCAATTTCAAAGTGGTAATAGAAAGAAAAATAAAAAAACGTATGTTTTTATTAAAACATTATATTTGCTAAAACAAATCTTTTTCTGACACAAACCCATAGAAGACATTCAAAATAAAATTCTTGATAACAGTGATAAAATGAGACGTTTCTTATTTTTATTGGATGGTTGATGGACTGGATGGAAAACAGATTGATTGTGAGAATTTCATTAACTCATTAATTTCTAAAAAGATAACTTGAGTTAAAGTATTACCTCAGGTTAGTTTAGCACTATATGACAAGATATTGCCAAAATGAATGTTTATGAAATGAAAGCAAGAAATAGCTACCCCTGTTTTTAAAAAAAATTACAAGAAATCAGGGAAATATCAGATTCAACTGAAATTTTTGTTAATTATTCATTAATGATTTGTTTAGGGAATAGTTTATTTTATTAGAAGATTTTGTAGAAATATTTTTTGCTACCACCCAATTTCAATACATTGTGAATCCTTTAAAAATTGGTGGTTGATGACAAATATTTTTTAGTTTTTTTTATATCTCTCAAGATATTTCAGTAATCAGAAAATCTTTAAAATCTGTCCTAAAACTTTAGTAAAAATAATTTAATAAAATTCAAATAAGTGCTTGCATAATTTAATAAAATGCATTATTTTATTTCAGATTTGACAAGAAAAAAAAATCTAGAATATTTTAAAATTTACTTGTTAATTTTCAGTGCAATTTTGAAATTTTTGCTATTGCTGATGACAAAAAAATCTTTTTTATTGAACAAAGATGTGTTTGAAAATTCGAAAACATATAGTTTGATGTCATTTGCACATCAGAAATATTTTTTTTAAATTTTAAAAGAAATAATTTTATTTATTATTTTCAAACCAGGAAAATCAAATAGGAAAAGTTAATATCTTAGACAGTATTAAGTTTTATCAGTCCACAGTCCACACCAACATTTTTTGGGGGTGGGGTGGGGGGTGAGAATTTTCTTGAATAAATTTTAAAATTAAAATAATTATAAAGACCTCGTTAGGTGAAGTAATTGTCACAATTACTGTGACGTTGTTGAACATTATTATGATGTATTGTAATGTAAGGTAAATATTTCTCATACAAAATCCAGATAATTATCCTTTTAAATTTATTAATTTACTTTGAAACACATATCTGACAAATATCGAATTTTCAAGAGAATTTTTTTCAATTTGTTTACTACTTTTTTGACTAATTCAAGGAGTGAAAGTGAGAATGTAAAAAAAAAATGTCTGTCTCTTACATACAGAAATTTAATTTTCTTTTCATATCGAAAAGCTTTAGGATAAAAACTAAAATTTTACTAAAAAGGAGACATTTAAATTGTTTTAAATGTGTTTTTAGGGTTTCCTTATTTCAAATTTTGGTGGTAGTGTAAAAATATTACATAATTTAATTACAAAGAATACCCCTCATTGCGAAGAGGGAGTGTAAAAGTGAATCCCTAATGAAAGGGTGGTGCTTAATATTTTTAAACCATTTTCTAAAGTAGAAACAGTTAAAAAAAAAAAAAAAAAAAGTCAGTCCAGTAATTAAGAGTTAATATTTGCAAGTAAAAAAAAAAATGTCTGCTTATAGCATTCTATTCTGTATTCAAACATACGCACCATAGTATTGGCGCTAGAGGGTGTTGTCAGTGATGTCTTTGCGTCGATCACTAGGGGTTTCGGGTCTTTCAACATCATACCCCCTCACCATGCCGACCCGACCAGAAATGATCAGTCTCTGGTCCACCCTCAATAAGCGCTTTCAGACACTGGAAAAATTTATAACGTTTGGGCCTGGTACGAAGTCTTGAAAATGCTTCCGATTGGCGACAGGTAGAGCCACTTTACATTAAGAGGCAAACCGTGCCATATTTCGAACCATTTGATTTTGTGATTCACCATAGAGCTCCATTTGGCCCATGCCCCTTGCTGTCTCATCCCGACTTGGATTGCTATTCTTTTCTCTCCTTCACCATTTCTGATTTCTTCCTGCAAAAGATGACTTTTCTTTTTCCCTTGCAGTTTGTCATATTTTTCTGAGGGGAAAAACCCAAGGCCCGCGTGTCCCGTAGCTACAGTCCCTAGTATTGCCTTTTCTCGGATTCTTTCTTTTGCTGTATTCAATTCTTTCAAGGCATTCCATTTTTTACCTGTATATACTGATATTCCCGCACCGGCTACTTTGGGATCTTTTGAGCACTCGTACTGGATTGTGGCTCTCACTTTAGCTACTTTAAATTCTTCGTACAGGCTTTTAAATGGGAGTTTCAGTGCATTTGTTTTCCTGTATAATGCTGCACTGCATAGGGATCTTGGCAAACCCAACCACCTACATAGTCGTGATGTTATGCTTCGTTCCATAAGTTCTACTGTGGAGGAAGTGAAATCGTAGATAGTTACTGGCCAGAGTATTTTTGGAAGAATAACGTGTTGATAAATCTTTATATCTGCCATGTAAGCCAGATTTATCAACCCTGATTAGCCACCCTTCTAGATTCTCCTTTGTTAAAATTACAGATCTTGTGTCTTTTAGGGTTTCATCGAACTACTTTCCCAAGCCCTTTACAGGCTTTTGATGTATTGTAGGTATGTCATCTTCAAAGAGCTTAAAACTTTCGTTTTTCGAAAGATTACCTTTTTTCATTACTAGGGATCGTGATTTGGAAGCGTTAAAACTCATTCTCGCCCAGTCGATGAGTTTTTTGATGCCCTTCAGCAACCACCTTGCCTCAATGGCAGACGTGCTGGTTATGGTCATGTCATCCATATACGCATGAATTGGTGGTTGCCTTACACCGGAACTGGTGACTGGTCCTCGACATTCCACTTCAGCAGCTTTTATCAGCATGTTCATTGATAATGTGAAGAGAGTCGCTGAAATGGTGCAGTGTTATTATCCCTCTTTCAAGGTTATGCCATGCTGAAGTTGAGGTCTTTGTTACTGTCCTCATTTTAAAGTCTTTTTAGTAGTTCAAAATGAGCTTGGTGAAAGCAGTGGGTATGTGGTACCGAATTAAAGCTTCTTCTACTAGACGATGGGGAATTGACCCATAAGCATTCTTAAGGTCTAACTAGAGGACTGCAATATCTCCCTTATTATCCTTAGCATCTTTTAGTAGTTGGGTAATGACCCCTGTATATTCCATGCATCCTGGCATGCCTGGAACTCCTCCTTTTTGAACAGAGGTGTCAATGTAGTTATTTATTATTAAATATTTTGACAGCTTACTATTTAATAAGCTGAAGAAAATCTTCCCTTCAACATTCAGCAGCGAAATACATCTGAATTGGTTGATTTCCTTAGTGTTTTCCACTTTGGGGATCCATATTCCCTCGGAATACTTCCACTGGTCTGCTATCTTCCCTCTCTTCCAAATGACCTTCAGTAACTTCCATAGGATACGTTGTAATTTCGGGCATCTTTTGTAAACTAAGTACGGGAATCCATTCGGGCCTGGAGCAGAGCTTGACTGAGCTTTTTTTAGCACTAATTGCAACTCAACCAAGCTAGGTAGTCCTATGTCGAGGTCAATTGAAGGAGGATCTGGAGTAAGTAGTAGATGGTTTTCGCCAAGTTCTTGCTGCTGGTAGGGGTTGCTTAAAAAGTCTTTGAGAAAAGCATTTATTTCCTCCATGCTACTTTGTAGCGTTCCACTGCGAGTTTCACCCAGTAATTGTTTGGTAAATCCGAAAGGATTGGATATGAAGGCTGCTCTTTTCCATGCTCTTTCTCTCCTCCTCTGGCAGTGCCATTCGGCTCTTCTTAATATTTTTAAATCCGATTGGATCGAGTCTCAGTTCTCTCAAGGTTTCTTTTCCTTCATGCTTTGCCTTCTTATATTGTTTTTTTAGTGATCTTAATTCTGCTCTGTGTTTTTTTTATTCGATTTTCTCTTCGATTCACGGTTCTATTCACCACTTTTTTTTTCTCCGCTGTTTCCAAATCGTTCTGCTCCAAAGCTCACGATTATTTTGCTCATAACTTCTAGTTGTTTATCAACAGAGCCTTTCAAAATCATTGTCAGGATCTCGCTGACGTCCGAATCAAAAGCTTGCCAAGAGTTCGCATCTGTGGCTGCAGGCCATTTGATCTTTTTCCGAAAATTACTTGATGTTATGTTGTTGGACATATTGACCCCTACTTGAAAGGACTGGGTAATGTGGTGTGCATCCTGGCCATGCTCTTCCTGGGTCTCACCAGGAGAGTATCCTGTGCATTGCAGATTGTCAATACGTGCCATGCATTTCATTTTTGTCTGATGTATCTTCAGGCCGCGTATATTTTTACATTTCCTGCCACAGGGGCAAGTTAACTTCGATTGATGTGGTAAGCCATGGTTCATATCCAGTGTATCTGTCCAATTAGGGATCTCATTCTCCCCCCAACCCTCTCGGGATCCCTTGGGGGTATCTACTTTTAATTGTGTCTGTAGAAAAGATCTTCAAATATAAATTCAACTATTCAAACTTTTTTTTACAAATGTCAAATGAGGCGATTATGCCATCAATATTTTTATTTCCAACATACAGAATTACATAACAATAACATATGTTGAATAATTTTTAAAAATGCAACACATTTTGTCTTATTGTAGAATAGAATTAGAACCACTATGAATTCTTAAATCTGAGGTAACTTTACTACTTACTAGTGACTAATTTTAGAGATTAAACTAAAGGTGCCAGAACTAAAAAAGAATGAATAAAACATTAGAACTTTCTTAGTCTTCTTAAGTTAAAAAGTCATAGTAGAAACCATGTTTGTTTGGGTTTGGAATTTTGATTAATGAAAAAAGATTACCAATTAGATCAAGAAACAAAAAAAAGGTACCCAGTGTCTTACTAGTAAAGTATTTCTGGAAAATAAATAAAATGAGATGAGGCTTGTCTGCTTTTGTAAAGTTTTTTTTTTTTTTTTGCTTACAATAAAAAAAAAAAAGAAAAAAAAAGCAACATGAACAATGAACATAAATTTTTAATAATAAAAAAATAAAAATAAACTGGTTTTTTGCTTGATTAAATGGGGGCCCCAAAAGAAAATAGTCCAGAGACAGGATAAAAGGATAAAAGACAGATTCTGTCAAGAAGAAAAAAGAATAATAATAGTTTTAAAAAAATTAAAATTATAATTGGAAAAAAAAAAAAAAAAGAAAAAAAATGTCTATAAACACTGAAACAGGTGTCATTCCCAGCATTTGAATGTTGGAAGGTTTGTTTTCATAGCCAAGTCGAATAATTCCATTATTAGAAAAACAACCAATTGAAAAGTGTGTGTTTCGTGTGGTGGCTAAAAAAAAGTTCAACCTCTCTTTCTTAAAATTCAAAAATCAACAAAATAAATGATTCATTCAGTATACTAATCTACAAAATGATTTCCTTTTAAACCTCAATTTTCGTATATTATTTAAAATAAAAAGAAACTATTATCATCATTCATTAATTATCACTTTAGGATTTTAACAACAACAAAAAAGTAGAAAATTACAAAAAAATATTTCTTTTTTTCTCACTATTTACATTTATTCGGACTATTAACCTCATCTTTGTTGCCATACAAAAATGGCAACAAAGATGAGAACAATAGTCCGACGAATTATGTAAAAAATAGTGTGTAAAAGAAAATACTACCTCATCTCAGAAATATATAAATAAATTCTTTTTTTTTCTTTTTAATAAAGTCTTTTTGAAATTTCATGATCTCTAAATTTGTCTTCCAGTTTTTGTTTTTTTTTAACTTCGTGACAAATTTTTTTTTAAATACAATCTTGTCGGTGATACATTGCAGGATTTTTTTTTAATTCTGTAGTGTAAAGTAATAATAATGACAAGAATAAATTATTATGTTTTATGTTTAAATAGGCGAACTACAATACATCAATAATTAATAAATAATGATAACATAGACTGGGTGAAGGCAACAGAAGTTGGTAAAAGGGTGTGTACGTGGATAAATGTGTTATTATTGGGGAACAACAGCTGATGATGTGTTGTGGTAATAAGTGACACTGTTATTAGATTTTCAATTCGTTTTTACTTTCGTTATTTTGCCCGGGTACGTAAGACTGAAAGGGACATTCAGCATAGAGATCATCATCCTCACTGTTCCAAGGTTTTAAAATTAATAACAAGTTCTATTTATTTTTAAGAAACAAAAAATGCGATTGTAACTTGTTTTCTGTAAAAAGCGAAAATGAACAAACTGTGTTAACAAAATTATTAATTTTTTTTTGTTTTTTTGTTTTACTTTTCGGTTAAAAAAAATTAATGATTCGAAGATCTAGGAAGAGATTCTAGAAATTAATTCTGGAGACAATCATTTTCTCTAATAATTTCTAGAATTCATAGACAAAAATAAAATATAAATTGAAAATATTTCCTGGCAAACTAAAAATAAAAAATTAGATAATTAAAAAATTGTCTTTATAAAAATGTTTTAATTAATATAGGAAAATTATGTGCAATAAAATTAATGGAATCGAATCTAAAATAAAATTATTTTATTTAAAAAAAAATAAAATCGAAAAGATAGTATAGTAAGTAGTGAAAATATAAAGCTAAAAAAAGAAATAAAATAAAAAAAATCGATAAACAAATCAAGCTATATAGTGAATAGTGAATATTTTATATAAAAAATAAAGCAAAAAATGGACATTTCAGAGACTTAGCACCTATTCACCGGAAAGATTAACTGCAATAAAACTAAAAAAAAAAATTAAAAATATAAGTATATATTTTTTTGAGTTTTTATTAATATGTAGCTGTGTTGTTATTGACTCGGGACCTCGGGTTTTACATTTTTTAAAAATGAGACTAGCATATGGAACAACTTAAAAACAAAACAATTTTTGTTTGGTTACAATTCAGAGGTCATTAATACAAAGTCTGAAGCCTTCATCACAAAGATTTAAAGTCATTTTCAAACAACCAGCGACAATATAAATAAGAAAGACATGATCAGAAGAAGAGAAAGGAGGAAGCCATGTCATACTTACCATTTGGGAATAGTAATATACGGAATAGAGAGAAAGATGACAGTCTCATTTTCGGTCATTTTCCCTAAAGTCAAAACCCCACAAACTCACCTGTAACAAGTACAGAGGTAACAACCAGAAGTTCCACGGCCAACAGGTGCAATTTTAAAACCAAGTCACGACTCCGACAGGTCGTACATGGTGCATACGTACAACTATCTTAACACGAATAGCAGCCGCTGCGCAGAGACACCATATTGGAACCGGAATTTGCCGAGTGTTGACGGAAGAACGCTCGCGTGGGCTGCTAACGGTTTCAACTCTGCAGCTACGGTTTACCGTACGTAACATAAAAATCTCTAAACGCGTCATTTAACTAAAGTATTGGAGAATATTTTAATCCTAAAATTGCTAGTATTTGAGGAATGTATGCACAAATGCATTTGACAAAACGACACAAAAAATGAAAAGGTGTGTTTAAACACGAAATAAATACATATGTATACAAATGAATTCATTAAACTTAAAGCAATTTTTTTTAATTTTGAAGAATTTAACAAAATGTAGTAATATATTTTCCCTGATTTACTGTTTGATACAATTATTTACCAAATCTTTTACCTGAGACCTAAATTTAAGGAAAGTTTCTTTTAGAAAGTTATTGAACATATTGAGAGTTTTTCTTAATATGTGAGCAGTGTTCAGGAACACTATTTTTTATATTTCAAACAGTGAAGGGTTTCCCAGGATTTTCATAAGGTATATATCAGTATTCTTTCTTAATAATTCTCCCATTATTACTGAAATAGTGATTGTGTTAAAGTGCTACATTATAAAATTATGTTTGATAAAACTCATAATATTGGAATTGTATGAGAGAAAAGTTAAAATATTGAAATTGTATAAGAGTTATCTAGGAATCATTTTTATAAAAAATATTAAAATAGCATGAAAAACTAATTAAGAAAATTAGAGTGTTACAAACAAGGTTTATTTCTCAAAGAAAGTACCAAAATGAAGCCAGACTATGGAATTAAAAAAGCAAATACGACAATTTACTCCTCGCATAACATGAGAGAAGAAAAAAGTTCCAGCAACAATTTTTTAATCGTGAGTAATGGTATTAAAAGATTTGTGCAAACTAGACGCCAAAAGGATCACATGACTAATTTTAAGAATAACTGTCACTAATTGCTCTATTGATCATAGGCATGTAAAAATGTCATAGAACATGTTTAATTTCACCAAAAACTTACAAGTGTTGGTCATCCACTTTTGCCAGTATTTAAGGAGGAAACCCAGTGAGAAACTTGTCTTGTGCAGGAAGCAGATGTCCTTGCAAGTTGCCATGTAACAGACAAGAACAATCACCCACTTTGTTTGCCATGCAGCGTGAACCTGAATCCTCAAGTGAGAAATCTCCTTTTGAACAACTTGCAGCAGAAAACTCTGTCACTCAATACTGAACATTTATTAAGTTAAGTAATATACTTAACATATATTATTCATTCAACTAACTCACTCACATTCTTAGTCTTCACATATATTACATGTTCATTTCTCACTAATACACCCATTTCAATTGACATTTACCACATAATATCATGGAACATTTATCTAATTTAACAAATTAAATAACTTCTGTATCATTTGAACTGTTTCTAAAACAAAGCACCCCACAAGGAAGATTTATTGTGAAAGACATTCAATGTTAATTTTTGTAAACATACAATTTTGTAACTTTGTAGGGTGCCAGAACAACCCTGATTAAAAAGACAGTTTTAATGTGGGCTATCCAGTCCACAAAAATACAACACAAATTTCAAGAAAAGACAACGCAATAAGAAATGTTGTATAAAAATATGAAAATTTTGTATTTGAATGAATGTCGTTGAATATAAAAGTGTCTGTTGTATTTGAACGAAAGTTGGTTGAGTATGAAAGTGTTGGTCTTGAGTCTGTAATTACACAGAGTAGTAGCACAATGTTTCTTTCCTTTTTATGTATCAGCCATTAAGTAGTGGAAAAGGAAAGTGTTTCAAATTGTGTTGAAAAGGAGTGTAAATGTGAATTCCTGAGGGGAGAGAGAGTGAGAGAGAGAGAGTGTCAAACAGAGATAGTAGTAATTGTTAGTGTATGTGTAAAACGATGAATCAGTCTACTTAACTTAGTAAGACTGTGTTACTTCTCCATTCTGGTTGTTGAGAGATGTGAAAAGATTTATGGCCATTGCAGGTGTTTCCTCTCTGACACTGCGCCTCTTGGGATTGACTGGTGTGACTGACTGACAGATCGACTACCTGCTTGAGTGACAGATCAACCAAACTGCTGTCTCTCAATGACCCTCTTGACTGACTGCCTTGAATGACTGCCATGACCAGTCAGGAGGCATCCTTAAATATGAATTTTTGGTCATGTGGGAGGATCCCAAAACGATTTTTTCTTTAGCTGTGAAAAAAAAACATTTCACTGACGTATTTTGAATTTCCCGAATTGTCAACCAATCAGGATCCATAGTATCGCTTTTCCCAAACTTCTTTTTGTATGCTTATCACTACTACAATTATTGTGTATATTATTATAAATGTTATCATTTGTTGCTTTACAGAATTTTGTTGTATTTCTTTTCTTTTGTCAATGTAAAAATTATAAATGTTTGAAGACTGGATTCTGAACATGCTAGTAACTTGTAATAAGTGAATAGCAATTATTTGATCACATGGATAACCATGCATCCACTACAAGACAATTTTAATTTTCTGTGGCAAAATTTTCTAGGATGAGCTTGACTTTGATATTTTCAAAAACCAACCGAATTTGAGATCAAAGTGGGTGTGGTTTGAGTGGATTGTGACTTGAATTTTTAATCAACGGGGATAAAAAGTATTGCCCCCCTCCATCATCACCACTAACCCGCAGGATTTTTTTTTAGGTGATTTTGATCTACTTGGTTTACTATATAAGATGTTTGGGTCGCACATGATCTGAGCTAAAAGAATCTTTTGAATTGTATTTCTATCTGTAATTTCCGGTATAAACGTGTGGTGGATACGAAATAAAAATAACTTTCTTCTTCATGATTTGCAAACTCATAATAATATCATCATGATAAAAATTACTACTTAGCTATCATAGGACAATTTACAAATCACAGTCTAGCGACAATTTACTTATCACTTTACTTTCATTAATCAAATTTCATGCATTTTTGGCAGAAAGAGGCTACAACTAGCTTTCTTTATTTTCCTACAACTTGCAATTTGATTGGTTAATTTTCTCCACAAAATTGTTACATCACTAGACAAAATTTTCCTGCTTAGCTCAGTGGATCCATTTTGACAGTACTTAAACCCTGCCTTACATCTCCTCAATCAGTGGCCTGAAAGTAGATGCCCACACAAGCTGTGTAATGTAACAACAATTGCCCACTTGAATGCTGCTAACAGAATTTTATTTCACCATGTTTAATAATCATGACAAGAAAGTGAGTCAGCGTCAGAGAGATGAGAGAGAAAGAAAGCAGAGACTAGCTTCACCAATGTCCATTTCATGCTATACATTATTAGCTTTTAATGACAATTGATGATGGCAAAGACTCTTTCTACTGTTGAAGCTAAGTACCTAAAAATATATATCTTTTACATTGAATTCCACTGTAATATTTTTATGTGAAAAAATTCCACTGTAATATTTTTAATGTGAAAAATGAACTCTTTCAATTTGTTTAATCATTTTGGAAACTTTGTTTATATGGAATTCAGCTTAATACTGTTGTGTGAAAATTAATTTTGGAAATGTACTTAGTGTTTAATATTTTATTATGAACATTTTCTCTGTTTATCAAATCCACAACTTTTAATATGTGATTACTTGTCCTAAAATAAGCTACTGACAATTACATCTATGCAAATTTGCAAATAAATTTAGTGGCTCATCCCTTGTTCCCTGTTTAGGATGTGGTTTCCGGCCTTCTCTTTTCTAATCTTTTCACTCTTATGTAGCCCCTGCACATCAGTGGCGTTACCGCCTTGCTTGGGGTGATATGATTAAAAAAAAAAAAATTTTGTGTTGTTAAAATATACACACGTGTTTCCTCATCATTATACACTACTGACACCTTCTCAGCTTCAAACACAATGAAAATTTACCTTTCTTAAAGCAAATTGTGATGAGGGATGAGAAATGGATCGTTTACAACAAAGTTCAGTAAAAAAAAAAAAAAAGGGACCCTGGGGTAAGTAACATCTTTAGCCACCCTAAAAGCAGGTCTTCATCCTAAAAATTCATGCTGTGCATCTGGTGGGATTGGAAAAGAACTAGACAAATTAAAAGGCAGCAATTCAAGAAAAACAACTAAAATTGGTGAACAGGAAAGGTGGTGTTTTTCATTAGCACTTCACAACTCATGTTTCTTAGGTGACCCTGCAAAAACTGTTTCAGCTTGGTTGAGATGTTAGCCCACCCACCATATTCACTAGACATTGCTCCTTTGGATTCTCATTTATTCAGATTCTTGAAAAATAATCTCAATGTTAAAATTTTAATTTTTGGGATGATATAAAAAAATCACCTTAATGAATTCTTTGCTGAGAAACTAAAGTAGGGAGCTCAACCAGGGCCTCTGCTATATTATAGCACTCATCCATGTTTATTAAGTTGGTCTTGTGCCAAATATAACTGAACTCCCCACAATTTAAAGTTATCAGAAGGTTGGAAAGGATAAAACTGTTTTGTTTGTATAAATAAATGAAAATTTATTTATTGAACATTAAATTGTATGTATGAAATTATTAACTGCAAAAATGTTCTAAAAGAAAGTGTAGTAAAGAGTTTACAGATATTAAGAGTTTGTTTTAGCGAAATGTGATTTGTACAGAAAAAGTCCATGTTTTTGCTATGTATCAACAAAATAGTAGTAATGTCTTATTCCTCTCTTTATTTTGTGTTGATGGCAATTAGATGAAGAGGAAGAAGGAGAGATAAAGAAAACAGCATGTGAGAAAGTGAAGGCGTATGAATGTGGGTCGCTGGGGGGGGGGGTGACTATTTTCTTGCTACATTGCATTCCTATCTGTTCTTTGCTTCTTTGTCTCTCTGTTTGATTCAACTTTTTTTCTCTTTCAACTTTCAAAGAAGGTTTGGACATCCTGACCACTCCTACATGTGTCTTTGTCTCTCTCTGCTAAACTCAGTAAGCTAACTCTTAATTCTGTACTGCTCCCCTTCCTCTCTTAACTGCTGTATGCTAGACAGTATTTCAGACAATATAGACAAGGCAATTTCTCTTCACCCATTCATTTATTGTATTTGTTTGGTGACTTCAATGTCTATCATGTCAAGTGGATGGATAACTCTGTTGCTGATTGTTGTGGGGTTCTCCCTTTTCATAAAGATGGACTCATCCAGAGTATACTTATACTACTGCTATAGAAGCGAGACAGGAAAATGCCGCGTTTTCACAGAGAGTTAACTGGAGAATACAAGAGTCCAGAGAGAGATCAGCAGTCAATACACAGTAGCTCATAGAAGCACTGTGCTCCACTCATTGAGAAGATTATTACGCAGTACTCATCAGCTTCCGATGCGGACATACTCAATATACTACGGCTTCACCTCCAGAGACTTGTACATATACTTTTTACTAACCTGTATTCCTGGACTACTAATCTTCGTTCAAGTCTGTGTCCTTATCTTAATACACTTATTTTCGATTTCAATTCCTGGTCGTTGTTTATTTATTTTTGCGGACCCCATTCCCAGGACCCACAACACTGATCTTGCTGGAGTCCAAACACTGAACTTCTCAATCACTCAGTCTCTTGCAAAAATAGTAGATTTCCTCATGCATTTCTGCAGTAACCATAATAGACACACTTCTCTTCTAGATCTATTCCTTATTTCTATTCCTGACACTGGCCATGTTATGCAGTTCTGCTTTCTTGACAACTCTGATTATGCTGTGGTGTCTGTAAATTTCTCTTTCTACTATTCCTCTGTCCAGGAACCTCCTACCAGCAGAATATTTAATGCTATCAACAAGCAAACTGGGACTTTGCGATGTCCCATGGAACAAAGTTTTTAGTCTCCCTGTTCAAGACTATGCCTCTGAAGTATCCTCCTTGATGCTTTCATTCCAACTAGGAAATTCCAACTTAAACCTTGTTCGTCTTGCTTCTCTCTTGTCATCACCCACGGGAATCACTTCTTCCAGCTTTACTGGAGCAACATGTCTGATCACAATAGGCGCCTTTTTGTCTCTGCCTGTAATAAATGTAAGTGTTCCCTAAATGATGCTAAGCTGTTTGCTGATAGAATGAATCAGCATATAAACATCTTGTAAGTTTAGTTCCAAAGATTACTGGTAGTTCTGCAAGAGTGTGCTGAACATCAGAAAACCCTTGATCCCCCTCCTCTGTTCAATCAATTCGAAGTCCTCACATCCACAGCAGACAAAATCAAGTGCTATGCTCACAAATTCTCATTCAATGCCACACTTGACTTGACTAGAGTACCCACACCAAATTTCCCACCTAGAACTGAGGCTCAACTGAGTAATCTAAACTTATATAATAAATGGAACTTTGTCTGTGTGTGTGTGTGTCCATTACCTAGAGACTCTAAAACAGCTGAAGCGATATTCTTGAAAATTTACAGTTGTACTATAAGTGTCTGTGAGTGTTCTTAGCTAGGTTTTGTGTCGAGGTACCCCCAATAAATATCGAAAATCGATAATCAAAAAAATCGGGTTATAGAAGGAGTGGTCCAATTTTAATCAAATTTGATACACTCATAGACAAAGAGATAAGAAATGATATTCAGAAGTTTCAAGGTTCCAGTTCTTACAATAGTGCAGAAAATTGATAATATATATATATATATATAAAAGGCAAGATGTTTGTGTGTGTCTGTTTATCTGCCTGTATATCTGTATTTTTATTTTCAGCCCTTTTATTTTAGTTTTTGCTTCAGGTTTGGTTCTAAATAGGTATAATTGTAGTTCTTAGTCTCAGCCATGATACCATTTACTCAGAGGACTTATTTAGCCTTCAAAATTCAGTTTACGACAAAAAAAACTTATTTGATATCGATATGAGGAAATCAAAATTTGACTTACATCCATTCATTTTTCTTTCAGTCTACGGTTTCATTTTAACTGGAAACAACTATTGCTTTTTAGTCTTTCGTGCCAATGTCCAAAGAGTCCGAGCTCCAGGACCATGAATTAGTTTTAAAGCTTTCATTACACCCGAACAACGCCAGGCTATACTGCTAGTATATATATAACTCTGTCTCCAGTTTCATGATTTCTAAGTTTGACTCCCATAAGGTAAGCAAAGGTGATGGAAATCCAGTCATCATTCTAAAAAAATGTGCCCCTGAGTTGACTCCAATCCTCTCCAAACTCTGTAACTGTTGTCTCACTTCTTCCTGCTTGTTGGAAGTCCTTCTCTGTAGTTCCTGTTTTTAAGAATTATGGGGATCCCTCTGACCCCTCTAGTTATTGCTCTATTAGCCTCTTACCTCCTTTTGGTAAGTTATTTGAGGATATTATCAATGCGAAATAGTTAGGCATCTCACATCTCACAACCTTCTGACAAAAATATGGCTTCCATTTCATTGATGTGCTAATGAATATCATTGAATATATATATCAGGCTCCTGATAAGAATGGTGAAGCTCGAGCTGTTGCTCTTGTTATCTCAAAAGCATTTGACAGGGTTTGGTATGCTGGCTCTGTGCAAGTTCCAGAGCTACAGTATTTCTGGATGATTGTTTGATTTAATCCAATTATTCCTATCAAATTGTGAAATGAAGGTTATTTTGAATGGGTAAGCTTTTACATTCTTTCATACAAATGTGGATGTCCCCCAAGGCTCTATCCTAGATCCTATACTTTTTCTGATCTTCATTGATAGTCTTTCTGATATAATCAGTTCCCAAGTAGACATCTATGCAGATGACACCACCATTTACTCCTGTGTCAGTAAGAAATCTGCCAAGGCTGACAAAGTAAACCTGGCTGCTTCACTTCAAAAGGAGCTCCATTCTGTGATTGAATGGGGTACGAAACTGCTCAAAAATTTCTATGCCTCCAAAATGAAGCTGTTCTCCTTTAACCAGCATAGAGAAATTTTCCTGCCTACCACTAGAATGGATGACACTAGTCTCCTAGAGAGCAACACACTGCACCTCCTTAGCTTCACTCTCTCAAATCACCTCAAATGGAATGACTACATTGAATCCAAAGCTGCATCTGCTATTAGAAAGTTTGGGTCACTGTGTTGGGCCAGGAAGTTTCTCACTGACGTGATGTTGCTTCCCTCTGTCTTTTCTACAAGTATTTTCATGGAAACTGCTCTGACGAGCTTTTTTTCCAGATACACCGACCACATATATTTACTTGTGCTACTAGATTGGTATCAAGGTCCCACCCTTTTATCGTTAAAATAGTTAAATGGAACCCCTCTCTTCTACTCTAACAGTTTCTTTTCTCACACTTTCCATTTGTGGAACTCAGTTCCATTTGATTGCTTCCCTGATAGTTACAATCTCCAAAATTTTAAATGCAACATTAATTACCATCTTTTATCTTTGGTATCTCCTGCACCTTGCTTTTTCTCTCACTGTAACCCCTTGTGTCACCAGTGAGTTCTGCCTTGTTTGGGGTGAAATGATTAAAAAAAATTTTTTTTTTTAATCACATCACCCCAAGCAAGGCGGTAAGGCCACTGGTGTGCAGGAGGCTATATAAGAGTGAATAGATTGGAAAAGAGAAAGCCGGAAACCACGTCCTAAGCAGGGAACAAGGGATGAGCCTCTACACCTGTTCAATAGACGTGGGTGGAGTGTGAACCAGGCGATAGTTCAGTCTATCTACTCCAATTGAAAAAAAATATATTGTATTTTGTACAGTTTGTATATTGTGAAAAATAATTTTGTCTCATTGTTTCTCTGCATATTTCATTCAGCATAAGGGTCTTTTTCATAAGTGTCCCTAAAAATATTTGGAAGTATAAGATTTTGAAACCCCCCCACTCCACCCCATTTCCATATCTTTCTTTTTCTTTTCAACATTCTTGTAATTTCTATTTTCAGGTCATTGTATTTTACAAGTTCATTAAATTCTTTAGCAGAGTTGTTTTTATCAGATGGGATTCAAAGTCTTTTATTATACATGGGCTGTTTCACTTTTTAATAATTTCATTCCAAGCAAAGCAATAAAAAGCACTAAAACACAAGAGGTTGCTGAGTGTTACAGAATATTAGAAAAAATACTATTAAGGACTATTACTATTAAAAAGATAGCGTGACACTATTTTCTGGTACACAAGTAATAATTAATGGATATAATGATAGGCATACTGCGAGAAAGAATGAGGATTTCTCAATAGATATAATGATGGATATACCAAGAGAAAGAATAAGGATTTTTCTTGCTAAAATAACTAAAGACATAAAGAGAAACTTCCCACAGATACATGAAATCCAAGGGAAGCAATGTGTTTTTATCTGACAGCTGATTTATGAGAGAGCTAGTTGTCAAAAGACAAGTGGATAGAGAAGTCCAATATAAACAAAGTAGGGAATTATAAAAATTGATTAATGACTTTAAGAGAAGTCAATCCAGAGGTAAGTTCCTTGTTAATGTGGAAATTTAACAACCCTGATGGTATTTCTGATTTCTAAGCAGATAAAAACATTTTTGTTTTTTTTAAAATAAAATTCTGGGATTTGAAATAACAAGTCCTAATTAATAAAATGTTGAGGAGAGAAAGAAAATTCCATGCCTCCAAAGAGAGTGGTGAGACATGCCAATTTGAGAGAGAAGGGGTGCCCCCAACCAGTCAAAAAGGCTAGAGAGACGTGCTGTCATGTGCCTGCCTACCTGAGGAAAATCTTCAACTCAAGCTTTATGTTAGATAAACCAAACCAGAAGAAGCATTACATTCGATAGTAAACACAGGTTGAAATTGGATTTGATTGCATGGAAAAATGATAGAATTTAACCAAAAAATGTACTGAGAAAAACACCTTCATAAAAATTCATTATTTATTCTGCAAAGGTATTTTCTTAGATATTATACAATATGACCTTTTACCACCATCCTAGGACCACTTGAAACAGTGAATTTCAGCGGTCAATGACCAAATTGACCTTGTGATCAATCAAACACATGGGACAGGACCAAGTTTGGATCAAAGTGATCAACCATTAATCAGCCATAGAGATAGGCAAATGTCACAACAGTAAAATTTCCCATACTATAATTATGGTCATCTGCTGATGCAAAAAAAAGGTTAAAAAAAAGGATTAAAAAATATAATTTAATAATCAAAAATCTTTTGGTCTTTCCTCTTAATAAAGATTTTGATGCTCCAAACTTAGACAAAGTTTTATCATTTTTTTTCTTCATTAATACTTAATTTTAGTAAATCTTTGGAGGTACCTTACATACGAAATACAGTGAAAATATTATTTTCAAACCATCAAATATTCTTAAAAGAACCAACCAATTATGGCCAACAATCTAATATGTACAAATGTAGAATTTTAAAACAATAAAGTAGCTAGCAACAGAATTTTAAGTCATGGACAGTGACCAATTTGTTCAACTAATATACACATTATTTTACGTGATTTACACTTCTGATGAGCTTATGATTGTTTAAGTTTGTATTTTAAAGAATGAAAGATATAAGTTAAGTTTACACAGCTGCTACCAAAGATGAATAGTAAGCAAATCAAGAGGACAATTGTCATTAACACTATTAATACATTGCAGAAAGTGAATATTCCTACCAATTAATGACAGATTTATTTCATTAAAAAGCTAATCAATTTACATCACACTGTTATGACATTACAAGTATATAAATGTATTGACAACCATATAAATTTTCAGTCTTAAATAAGAATCACAAGTGTTTCTCGGCACTTTGATAACTGAACAGCATCTCCCAATCACACTTGAGAGAGAGAGAGAGAGAGAACATATTTACTCAGGTTTGCAGTTTTATAGAAAGGCTATTTTTTTTTTTTTTTTTTGAAAATCTCATGAAAAGATTTCCGTTTCAAATTCTATATTGTAGATGATATAAGTAAAAAGAGCCAAATTGCAAACTTATCAGTAGCAGGAAAAAAATTGGTCATTATTGACTTTTTATTTGCATTTCTTTAATCTCTCAATTAATTGTTATCCCAACACCCAGATTGGACCCCCCACTCCGGAAAATTAAAAGACAAGTATAAACCCTGACTGCAGCCTATTCTTTATTTCCAGTCAAAACCACATAATTTAGGATTTAAACTAAAAAGAAACAAAGAATTATTAGTCAAAACTTAAGTTTTAACCTGTGTATGGAATGTGTGCGATAAACAAAGTTTTATCAAGATTTAAAATAGATTAGATATTTGAGTACAAAGTATAGTAGACATTGGCATGAAATACAGCATTGGATATGTGCATAGTATAGCAGATATTGACGTGGAAAGTGGTATCGGATATGTGCATAGTGTAGTAAATATTGGCGTAGAATATGTCATTGGATATGGGCCTAGTATAGCAGATATTGGTATAAAAAATGGCATTGGATACGTCCAGAATGTAGCAAATATTGGCATAGAAATTGGCATGGAATACGTGCATAGTATAGCAGATATTGGTGTTATTTACATGCTTGGTATAGCAGATAATGGTGCGGAAAGTAGCATTGAATATATACAGAGTGTAGCAGACATTGTTCAGGAAAATGGCATTGGATATGTGCATAGTGTAGCAAATATTAGTGTGGAATTGGATATGTCCAGAGTGTAACATATATTGGAGTGGAAAGTGGCATTTGATTTTTACACAGATCAACAGATATTGGTACTAAAAGTGGGATTGGATATGTGTATAGTGTAGCATAACACATCACTCAATAAGTCCCGAGGCTGACATATAGATGTCACCACTAGTAAAAACTCCATGATTTTTATGAAGTACTAACCTTCAAATGGCATGACAAAATTTAGGCCCAATCAGATTATTAGTTTATAATTTTTTTTTTTAATCTTATCACCCCAAGCAAGGTGGTAAGGCCACTGGTGTGCAGGGGGCTACGTAAGAGTGAATAGATTGGAAAAGAGAAAACCGGAAACCACGTCCTAAACAGGGAACAAGGGATGAGCCTCTATACCTGTTCAATAGACATAGGTGGAGTGTGAACCGGGCGATAGTTTAGTCTATCTACTCCAATTCAATTATGGTTATTTCAGTGAAGCCACTGTTGCAAATTTTGAAAACAATGAAAAAATCTGAATTTTGTGTGTTGTTAAAGTAATGCTTTCTGATGGAAAAAATACTATTCAAGCAAAGCAATGGCTTGATAAGTGTTATTCGGACTCTGCTCTATCGAAAACAATGGTTAAGAGGTGGTATGCTGACTTTAAACGCAGTCATACAGACACAAATGATGCTGAATGCTCAGGTTACCCCAAATCAGCAGTTGTCCTGGAAAACACCAAAACAATCCACAAACTTGTTTTGACTGATCATAAATTGAAGATGTGTGAGATAGCAGAGGATTTGAACATATCAGAAGGCAGTGTATTTATCATTTTGCATGAACATTTGTCAATGAGAAAGCTGTGTTCAAAGTGGGTGCTACGTTTGCTCACAGTCGATCAAAAACAACAATGCATCAATGATTCAGAGCATTGTTTGAAACTGCTTCAATGCAACAAGGAGATTTTGCGTAAATATGTGACAATGGATGAAACATGGATCTACCACTTTATTCCAGAGTCAAATCAGCAGTTGGCTGAGTGGTGAAAGCCATCTAAAAGGATGAAAGATGCAAACATCAGCAGGCAAGGTTTTGGCCTCCATATTTTAGGATGCACAAGGTATTTTGTTCATCGATTACCTTGAGAAAGGAATCACCATCAATAGCGAATATCACATAACATTAGTGGTGTGTTTGAAGGAAGAAACCGCTACAAAACGACCACAAATGAAGAAGAAAAGTGATCTTTCACCAAGACAACACATCATAAGTCGATTGTAACAATAGCAATACTACATGAATTGCACATCAAATTGTTTCTGCATCCACCCTATTCTCCAGATCTGTCCCCCAGCGACTACTGGCTGTTTGCAGACCTCCAAAAAATGCTCCAGGGAAAGAAATTTGCCTCCAATGAAGCAGTGAGATCAGAAACTGAGGTGTATTTTGAGGTCAGAGACAAATTGTTCTACAAAAAAGGCATCAAATTGTTAGAGAAGTGTTGGAATCAGTCTATCATCCTAGAAGGAGACTATGTTGATGAATAAAGTTGAGTTTTGCCTAAAAGTTGTTTTATTAGTTAGGGCCAGGATTTATTGAGTGATGTTATATTGGTGTAGAAAATGGCATTGTGTATGTGCATAGAGTAGCAGATATTGGGGTAGAAAAAATGGGATTGGATATGTGCATAGTGTAGCAGATATTGGGGTAGAAAGTAGGATATGTGCATAGTATAGCAGTTATTAGCATGGAAAATGGCATTTGTTGTGTATAGTTTAGCAGATGTTCACATGAAAAGTGGGATTGGATATGTGCATAGTGTAGCAGATATTGAAGTGAAAAATGGCATTAGATATGTGTATAGTGTAGAATATATTGGTGTGGAAAGTGGGATTGGATACATGTAGAGTGTAGCAGATATCGGTGCACAAAGTGGGATTCATGTGCCCAGTTCAACTTCTGGTTGGTATTATTACTTTCGCACAATCACCCATGAGAAAGGAATGAATCCATCTGTTCTTTTCTTAGCTATGGGTTGAATTCTAGGGCAGACTGGACTCTATAGCCTTGGTTAGTAATTACTCAAAGAGAAGGACAACTTTGAGTTCAAAACTAGACAAGAGAGATGGACTCTGTCTTGTCCTCAGACACACCCATGTATATTGCTCCAATAGGCCTATTGAATTAAATGACTTGTGATCATGAATACAGATTACTGAACACTGGAATCAAATTTACTGTTTACAGAAAAAGAAATTTATTGCTGCATTTGGAAAACAATTTTATTGAGGTATACAATGTTGGTTAATCAATGAGAAATGTACTTGTCATACAGTGATTGGAGATTTCAAATTTCTTGGAAGCATCAAACATCGAAGAGAAATTGTGATTTAAGAATGTAAATGTTTTCATAGTACTATATTAAAAATAAGGTAAAGATTTCAAATATCAATTAAGTTTCCTAACATTTGGTTTACTACAAAAAGGTGTGTCTTTAAAAAAATGTACTCAAATTTTTGATGTCGCCATTAGTTTTGATTGATCTCTTCCGAAGCAGTCATAAATTCTATATGATCTATTGAAAGAGGTATAAGAATGCCCTCCTCAAAAAAGCCATTAAATCTTAAGAAAATGTCAGCAAAAATGGTCACTAATACCAGTATGGTTTTGTCTAACATTGTTGAAATAGATTGTGGTAACATCAACAACACAAAAGTTCAATTGTCAAAACAAAATTTGGAATGTTAATTCTCCTCAAAGTTATAGGAATTAATGTCTTTAGAATTAATTCTCAAATGGTATAATGAATTTAAGCTGAGAAGTCTAATATTTCACTTCAATTTTTATGTAAACTTGGCTTGTTGCAGTTAAACTAAGAAAAATTTTTTATTTCAAACTAAGAAAACAAAATGCTTTTTGTATCTGATATAAAATATTGCAATAATCAATAAACTATAAAAATAAAGAAAAAGAAAAACAAAGTCAAAAACCACAAATAAAAGCAATCAATGTTGCATGTTTATTGAAAAGAGTTGTAGGTCGGAAGAGGGTGCAGATGTTGGCCAGAGACAGACCATAAGTCCTTCTCCCAAACACCTTTAGTAACAAAGGCTAAGAGTGGTAGGGACAAACCAAAGCATAAAAGAGCTGGATATTAACTTTGTGATGGAACACTGCATCATTTTGACATATCACCAAAATAGATAAGCATCAAATTTTTTGATTATGCTGAGAAATCCAGGCAGTACAGATTATAAATCTGACACTCTCTTTGCTTTTTAAAGAAAATGATTTTCACTTTTTCTTTCCTGATAATCCAGCACCAGCATTAAATTTAAACAATATGATATCACCATCCTCAACAATGTAATCTCGCCCTTTTTGTTTGTATTTACCAGCAGCCTGAAAAAATAAAAATACAAAATTTGATTACATTAAAATAAATATTTAGTATATTTTTTACTATTTTCTTTGGTTGATGCAAAACTTGTCTGCATTTTTTAAACAAATTCTTTCAATCATATAAATTCATAGCATCATTACTCAGTCATCAACATATTTTCCTTAGATTTTTGTGACTACATGTCATTTTCTTTTAGCTAAATCGTATATACTATCACACATCCCACACATCACAAGTCTTGTAAATGATGTACTTCATCTGACAAAATACACAAACAATTAAGAGCTAAATAAAGTTCAAAAGACACTTCTAAAATTTCTTTAACATTATTCAAAAGACTGTGCTGGGAACATTTACATCACCCTAATATTTTATTAGTAATTTAGAAGCAATTGGAAAGTTTCTTAGTGATTTTCATTTTAAAACATAAACATTCTAGTTTGCTTGGTTACTCAATGGCAAATTGAATTGCGGAATATTTGAAAATAGAGATCTTAATTAGCACGAGCAAATAAAAAACAAGAAAAAACTGCTTATCTTTCTAAGTCAGAATCTTGATAAAATCAGACAAATCAAAATACTGGTGGGTTTAATACCATAAGAAAGCCTGGTATTTATTCACTTTCATATGAGGTAAATATAATATAGATCAGTTTCATATGTGGCTCTATGTGGACATATGGCAGTAAAGTTAAATATGCTCTTGTTCTCTTTTTCTGTAGATATCAGAGAATAATCCTAATCCGTTTTAGTACAATGATTAGGTGCTACCTGAGAAAATGAATTCTCAACTGGAACTGCTTATTGATTAATGACCATGAATAACCAAGGATTTGGGGACAACAAAATAGAAACACTGATTGAATTTACAGGATTTAGTCTATTATTCTGCCATACTTTCAATACCAGCCAATATATTGATATCCATACAGCATTATTGCTCTGCTAACTTGGTAAATTCCAAAACCTTCAAGTTGAGATAGAGCATTATTTTACCTGAGTGTAGTAATATTTGTGGAGTGATATGGCATGCTCAAATTCATGTGATTAATCATAAAAAGAATATCTTCATTTTTCAGATCTAAAGATTTTGTGCATCAAATGGAATAAAACCTGTTTGCCATGAAATGTCACAAAACAAACTCTACAGACAGGTTGTGAATAAGAATAAAAATTAATTACGCACATAAAAGAAAGGGAGGTTTTATGTTATAACCAAATACAGGTTGAATTAATCTGCTGTGTTCTAACTTCTTTATTTTTAAAAATTTTTTTTAACAAGAGCAAAATCATGTTATTGACATTCATGGATCTACAAACAAGAAGATTCTTAATAAATTGATATGTTTTGTAAGAATGTAGCCCAGAATATTTTGTGAAGAATGAAAGCACCAATATCTGAAAAGAAAAATCCGTTCATCTAGACACATTAGACAGTGAACTTACTTTAACTGCTGATTCTGATTCATGTTCTTTAAAATCATTGTAAGCCATCACTTCAGCCATAATAAATCCTTTTTCAAAGTCTGTATGAATTTTGCCAGCAGCTTGTGGAGCTTTCGTATTTTTCTGTTGAAAAGAAAAAAATGATTTATCATTAAAATTATACCATGCACAAATTTCTTAAAGAATGAAAGTTTATCTAAAAAAAGCTAAAATGTGTATCTTTAATAATTATATATAATTTTCTAAACATATATTGTTAAATATAACAGACAATGAATGTCTATTATGTTTAATCATGAGCCATTCTAAACATTGTATTTTGGCTTTAATTTCAGGGGAAAATAAAGACAAAAATTCTCCAACATTTGGATATTTTTTTTATAATGTTGGTTCTAAGCTTTTAGCTCACATGAGCCATCTTCAGAGAGGTTATAGGTATGTAAAAAAGATGTTTTTTTTTATCTTATGTTGACATAAAACATTGCTAAGCAACAATAACAGTTACCAAACAGCAGGCACAGTTCTATGACATCACACTGTGTGAGAGCTCAAAATGTTAACAAAACCATATATTTAAATGCAATGTAATGTGTTATGACCAGATTTAAATGTGATTTTATTAAGTGTAGGTTGTTTTCATTTAATGTAGATGGCCTCCAATATCTGAAAGTTCTTTTTACTGTGTGTATGAACGAGTATTATTGTGTTGTTGACTAAAATCTGTCTAATATTACATGGCTATGTTTTTCTAAGAAATGTTGTTTAATTGAACTCTGATCAGAAAAGTGACAATATATATTTTTTTATCCCATTTTTAAATGAGTTATTTTGCTACCCAGGTTTCTACCATGAGTGGTGTCTTCAGGTGGTGATTTCTAATAAAAATTTTTATTAAAAATCGCCTGAAGATACCACTCATAGTAGAAACCTTGGTAGCGAAATAACTCGTTTAAAAATGGAAAATATTCAAAAGTTTTACAATATAATTGTATCGAACAATTTTTAATACAAATGTGTACTGGTCTAACCCTATTATGACCAAAAACTAAGTATTAAACAATCAATCAATATATATATAATAAAGCACCAAAAACATTCTATATTATCTCTTAAACGAAGTAGAATGTGTGTGTAGAGACTATATAAATAGCAAAATTACTGGAAATAAATTTGGTACCCATATGTTTTATACTTTCTGATCCCAAAACTACAATATGAAATGGCAAATTAATTTTAAAATGTAGCTGTAGAATACATATTCATAATCACCATAACAGTTTAATTCTTAAGGTGATTTGTTTTATAAACAAAAATTATTTTTCATTGTAGTAAAGGAAGAGTTAAATTGTGTTCATTCTAAATTTTTGGAAAACAATTCTACCTTCTGTGAATAGACAATAATATTTTAATTTCTCTAATTAAACAGTATAATTCCTCTTAAATTAATTAAAAGCTATCCTGTTGGAGTACTTATATAATTTTAAAATAAAAATGAAACAATTATTTTCTTTTTAATAAAAGGTTTTCAGAAAGAATACTTCTAATTCCACATGCTCTTCCATTTGTATTGACATCTTAATTTTTCACTAAATTAAGTTTCACCATCACAAGAGAGGAATATAAAATAAAAGAGTATTAACTGAAATATCTTTTATAATGATTTCTTAGTTTGCATCCATAAAATATTATTCAAAGTAACTGTGGGTTTATGTAAACAGAAATTGAAAGTGAATATTAAATATATTCTGATGATCTGTATAAAAACTAAATACACTTAGTGAAAAGATTTTTCTAAAATTCTTTAACATTCAATAATTTCAATTAAGCAGACTGATAATTTTAGAGGCTGTTTATGCTTTCATTAAAATTGTAGAAGCAAAGCGTCTTTTAAGAATAACATTCTAAAATGCTAGTTTACTCTTAGCCTTTGACAATATGGTCCAATGAATTCATGGTTCACATATAAAAGAATTAAACAAAAATGACCTTTAACTGAATATTTAGATTCATCTTAGCAGAGAAAAAAACATCAAAATAGACAGATGTTTAGAAAAAGCAATCAGGAAAAGAAAATGATGAACAAGAAATAAATTGTGCAATGAATTTTGAGCAGGTACATTTCTAACTCTTAGTTAGGATGTAATATGAAATAAATGAAAAATACCAATTATTTTTATTAACCTCATCAGTTTTTGGCATTATATGCAGCTAAATGTTCTTTTTTTTAAAATCCTCATGGAAGATCTGAAAGGACCAAATATATTGGAATTATTCTCTTTCATTCTTTTGTTTAATAAAAATTTGCCTGTATCTCCCAACCACTGTAATTGTTTTCCAGTTTTCTATGCACAAACTTAAATTATTATTTTAATAGTAAAATATAGATGTAAATATATATCAGCTGCTATCAACTTACTTGAATTGTCCAGGCCTTCACTTCATCCTTACCGGTTGTAAAGAAGTACATTAACTGTAAGGCTTTGTAACCTTGGACAATAATCTTATCCATGGCACTGAAAAAGAGAATCATTAATGTATGTCTTAAAAACTTCAATGGGTAAAATTTTAACTTTCAGGAATCCACTTTATCCACCTAAGATTCAAAACAAATTTATTTTTAAAAAGATTTGTTTTAATTCATAAAAATATTGGAAGTATCTGGTAATTATTATTTTTCTTCCTAAGTTCAATATTGAAATTAAATACTTAACAGATATTTTTTTAACATTTTAAAATTTCCTATTTTAAATAAAAACTTGACTGAATACTATTTTGAAAGACAAAGAAAAATATTTCAAAACTATTGATTGATTGTTTGCACATCAACAACCCTTGGGGGTCATTTAATGCTGAAACTGGATTTTATTCAAGAATGTTTTAAAACATTTCAAGTGGAAGTGAGGAATTTTTAAATTGTTTTCAAAATATCACAAATTGTATAGTTTGGGGGTATTTCAAAACCCAAGTTGCATGGTTCAAAATCCAAGATCTATTTTCTATAGAAGGAAATATTTTCTTCGGATATCCTATTATTTGGGCAGTAGGTAAATTTTTGAAGATTTTGTGCTTGGTAATAGTTGCCAAGTACTTTTGTGCTTCTTGTATTCTATCAGGATATGCTTGACAGTGAGAAATTGGTTGTAGTGGGTACACCAAGGTGTAGTTTCTGTCTCAAACATGTATGTGTGTCAGGCAATTGGGTCCAATTCTTATTTTATTGAGCACTATGTCTTGTCTATGGTCAGCCAGTGACTATATTCTTTCTTATTGTTGGCTGATGTTCATATAGTTTACTGTTTGGAAACATGTCCCAAATTTCTTACCATTTTTTTTTGATGTGTTGCGTAATTTTGATTTTATAATTTGTAAATGGGAGTTTGATGTGGGTCATTTTCATTTTTGTTGCTTCTTTTGTCAGTGTGTCAGCTTCATGATTTCCCTTGATACGTAGGAATACAAGCCAGTATTATAGTTTTATGCTTTATTAATTGAGGACAAGTTTCTAGGATTTTGTGAATATAGGGATGATTTGTTTTTTTTTTTCATTTGCTGTTAAACTAGATAGGGACTGAAAACTTTATAAACTTTTTATCTTTTGAAATTTTTGACATTTTAAGTGCCATTTTAATGGCTTGTAGTTCAGCTGTATAGATGGGTGCATTATTTGGTAGCCTGATTTGTTTATGAATTTATCTGTTTGTGGCTGCTGTGCCTATTCTAAGATTTTTTATCCATTTGTGTAGAATGGTTTATAGGCATGATATTTGTCTCTTAATTCTTTGTACATACTTTTGTTGATGGTTTATTTTTTTGGTGTCAATATTAGGTCTATGTGAAGTTTGAAGATTTTCCAGAGAACTACCTTATTTATTGTGATTGGTGTTATATTATCAGGATCATTGTTTATTTGTTCTAGTGATTTGTTAATTCAAAGTCCAAGTGAAGAGATGGCTGTTGGTTTCTATAGAACTGGATATACATAAGTATTTTGGTATGCAAAGTTATTTGAGTTGGATTGTAGTTTTAGTGCATATTGGAGGGATAATATAGAGACTTTGTATGGGTGAGGTTCACGAGGCTCTGAGACTTACTCTCAGTCTTTGGTTTTGTATGAGTTGTAGTTTTTTAAAATTGGATTTATGTATGCCAATGTAAATGATGCAGCCATAGTCTAATTATAATCTGATGTGTGACCGATATATTTTTAACATTACCTTTTGATTGGCACACCAATTCAGTTTTCATATTACCTTTGGAAGCTTCAAAGCCTTTTAGAATTTTTGTTTAAGGTAATCAATGAGTGCCTTGAAGTTAAGTTTACTATCTAGTATGATTCCAAGATATTTGCTGGATTATGGGAATTAAGTGTCCATTTAATTTTAATTCTGGATCGAGGTGATAAGCTCATGCTTTGCAGAAATGCATACAGTTTTTATTTTGGAGAAACAAAATACATTTTCATTTGTTCATTTTTCCATCTTGCGTAAACATGTTTTTATATATCCTTCAAGGGAAGGCATATTTGGTGATGAGTATGATATTGAGAAATTATCTACATATAGGGCTTTTCAATTTCTGTATTAATGGTTTTAATAACATCATTTATTTTGAAAATAAATAACAAAATGGATAAATGCTACTTTGAGGTGCTACTGCCCTAACCCTGTTGTGGAATAGCTTGACAGTGAGCCAATGATAGAGGAACTCATTGAGTCCATCAACAGCTTTGCCACAGGGAAAGCCTCAAGCAGTGATCGAATTTCCCCTTATCTTATCATGCACTGCAAGACTATCCTACTGCTTCCTTTGCACGAAGTCCTCTGCCAGTGCTGGAAAGAAAGGGCTGTACCACAGGATATGAGGAACATTATGATCATTATCCTCTACAAGAACAAAGGCGAACAAAGCAACTGCAACAATTAGAGGCATCTCTCTACTCTGGCATTCTCTCTGGCATTGAAGTTGCCCAGGAGAACAAGCTCTTCCTTGCTTAGAATGCTGCTGATGATGGCTGCAAGCTTGTCATAAAACTTGTTCTTGGAGTCCATTGTGGCAAAGAGTGTCGAGGCATAGATGCTGACAGAACATGCTGTGGTGTTGAGGTGGAGAGTGAGAAATCACTCAGAGCTGTTACTACCTGGGTTCAACCATATTCAGGAGGCTGTTCCTAACTGACCGCAAAACTGTGTTGGTGAGATTCGTTAGAGTTCTTTCTCTGCCAGAAGAATGTATAATCCCTTTTCTTCAATGATCCAGAGTCTGTTAGACGTGTTTCCTGCAGTGTAGCAATGTCCACATGAAGCCTTGTCATTGATAACTGCAGTTTTCCTGAAGTCACTGATATCCTGGAGGTCTTCAGATAGGCCGGTCAGCATAGTCTGGATGTTCCAACAGCCCAGTTTTAGATTTGGTTTCCTTTGAGATTTCTTGATGTTGCCTGGTGCAAATATTACAGTCCACATATCGGATGTCTCCTAATCTTCATGCACCCAATGAAGGCAGACAATGGCGGGACATGTTACTGGCTGGGGCTGCCCAGCTTGAAGCAAGCAGTAGTTTTCCAGTGAGATTAGAAAATCTCTCCCACTGACCAGAACAACCCCTGGCGCTGTGCCCTATGCCAATCAAGCAGTAGCTTAGAACCAGTAACTGACGTTCCCTCTCCAGGTGTAGCGTTTTGGTGTAGTATGGTTGGATGCAAGCCTGGGCAGTTTGATATGGAGGACAGGCTGTTGCCTACATAGCATGTCCCTCCTCTCCTTGTCACTGATCAAACCAAAGGAACAACGGGGTTGTTACAGTTTGGTACCAGTGCCATTGCAGGAGCTCCCAGAACTACTTAAATACAACAGCAAACTGCCTTAGAAACTCTGATTCCGGATTTTGCTTTGAGGTTTACTCCTAAAACTTTTCCATGATTGGATATGGCTGCAAGGCAGCGGAGGTTTGAAATGAGGGTTTTCCTTCCCCTAAGTGAACATCTTTCACAGGCTGATGAAGCCCACTTGCCCAAAGCAACTAGTTATGAGGTGCTAGTGACCTGCCTTTCACCCCTTCTATCTGTAAAAACAATTCCATGATGAGCACGCCAGGAGCTGGACTTAGTAAAACAAGCATGCCATGGGAGCCTTTTATAGTGGGAGCTTAATATAGTAGTAAAAATAATTTCATATAGGTAAAAAAAATGTTACATTTTTAATTTTCAAGATCTTTGAAAAACACGTAATTCTCATCGTAATTCCAATAGCGTCTCAGTGATTGGAATTACAACAAGAATGGCTTGTAGGTAACTCCACTAAATCACTGATTTAGTATAGGTACCTATATTTGAGGTATTTACAAAAATTATTTTTACAATTTAAAAAAAAAAAATTTAAATTTGATTTTGATTTATTTTTGATTTATTTATAGCGCACATGAATCTCCAACATTTGGGTGATCACAAAGGTCAACCTGACTGGAATGCAATGGAAGGTCCTCATTGTGGAAGAATTTGGTGTGAATTTTAATAAATAAAATCCTTTTATTTGAGGGTGAATGATCACTAAGAGAAAAAATCCTTTAAATTTAAATGCTGATGATCCCTCGTCTCTCAGTTTGTAACTATTGTTCTTCCACTTAGTGTTACTCTTTCATTGAGTCTGCCAGATTTTACAAGATTCTCACTGTATAAACTGTTAAATTTGTGCCACTAAAAGAGCTGTTGAGTGAAACTACTTCCATCAGTCTGTATGAATTTTGAAAATCATTTTGAACCCATTATAAGGTTATTGTGGAGATAACATTTTTTGGTAACAGATTTACTAAATGAAAATTTATGTAATTTACAAGGAAGACATTGACTCAAAATGGATTAATGTTGGTCCAAAATCATGCCTCCATTAGAAATACCATAAGTGATTTGAACTTTTAGATGAATGATGTTTTAATGATTTTGGGAAAAAAAAAAATTGCGTTTTTTATGCTAAAATCTTTGGGTTTCAAGATTCTTAGGTTAATTTGATGATTTATTTATTTTTTCTTTTAACCAAAATTAAAAAATTAAAAAACAAAAAAAAATCATGCATGAAAATAAATACAATTTATTATCAGAAGACTGTCACTATTCTAACTTGATATTAATTCATAAAATTTACAGAATACTTTCAATATAAACACAAACCCATGAATGTTAATACCATGATCAGTAGGAATATAAAACAATTTAGTTTTAAGATGATTTTGTATTATTTGATATTTTTAAAAATGAAAAAAGAAATTTTTTTTGCACGAACAATTTGAATGAATTTATATGATTGATTTATAATTATATATTACGCACACACACACATCATGCTATCTCTGTAAAGAATATAACATATGTAATCCTAATTAAAATTTCTGTAAGGAGTCACCTTTCTTAAAAGTTTTGTTGATGTGGACGTTTAATCATAGATCAGAGAGAATACATTTATGAATTTGAATCATCAATGATCACTATCAATAAGCCTTGGATATAATATGATCTTTGATAATAAACTTACCTATTACAGTTGTTTTCTTTTACATATTTTTCTTTTTCCTCAGGATCCATTTCAAAAAGCTTTAATTCCAAACTACAGCTGAATGGTATGACCAAGGCTCCAGCATCATGAGTATCCACCCATGCCTTGATTTTTGCAAGCCTAAGAAACAAAATATCAATTTGATTTTTAAACATGTTATTTCATTTAAAAGTTATTTTTTAAAAATGAAATTGAATGCTAATGATTACTCTGAATAAATGAAAAAACATTATTCTTCTTGTCACTGTGCAATACATCATGAAATTAGCCCGCAGACCCCAGGTACACCAACACACATACACAGCACATTGAATGAAGGCAAGTATTAAGTTTAAAATAATATCATTCAATAAGTCCCGGGCCTGACATATAGATGGCACCACTAATAAAAAATCCATATGATTTTTATAAAGTACTAACCTTCAAATGGCATGTGACAAAATTTAGACCCAATCAGATTATTAGTTTATAAATTACAGTTATTTAAGCGAAGCTACTGTTGCAAATTTTGAAAACAATGGAAAAATCTGAATTTTGTGTGTTGATAAAGCATTGCTTTCTGATGGGAAAAAATACTGTTCAAGCAAAGCAATGGCTTGATAAATGATATTTGAACTCGGATCCGTTGAAAACAATGATTAAGAGATGGTATGATGATTTAAAAAACGTGGTTATACAGACACAAATGATGCTGAATGCTCAGTTTCCCTAAAATCAGCAGTTATCCCAGAAAACACCAAAAAATTCACAAACTAGTTTGGCTGGTTGTAAATTGAAGTTGTGTGAGATAGCAGGTGCTATTGGAGTGATCTTTCATCAAGACAATGCACCATGCCACAAGTTGATCGCAATGACAGCAAAACTACATGACTTGCACTTCGAATTGCTTCTGCATCCACCCTATTCTCCAGATCTGGCCCCCAGTGACTACTGGCTGTTTGCAGACCTCAAAAGAATACTCGAGGGAAAGAGATGAATAAGTGATATCAGAAATTGAGGCCAAAGATAAATCCTTCTACAAAAATGGCATCAAATTGTGAGAGAAGCATTGGAATCAGAGTATCACCTTAGAAGGCAACTATGTTGATGAAAAAGTCGAGGTTGAGTTTTGTTTAACAGCATATTAACCTCTATGGACTATTTAATGCCAAAAAGGTGTTTTAAATTTTTTTTTCTTTGATTATAGTGAAAAAGTTAATTAAATCAGATTTTGATTATTTTTGTTTTTGTTTTAGAAAACTCAAAATGTCTTCTGGCTTTGTATTTTTAATAAGATCCTTCAAATTGCTTATCTGGTAGTATTTTGACCGAGTTTGTCTGAAACTGTTACAATTTAAGAGAGAATGTGTTTAACAGTAAGGGGTACATTGCACATTGGATATATTGGAATATCTTCTCTTTTTAGATGTAAGTGGGTGATGTAGGTGTGACCAATGCAAAGTCTGGAAAGTATCACTTCTCCATTTCTGTTTTTCTGTAACCTGCCAGCCACTCACCAATAGTGCCTTGGATATGGTGGAGCTTGTTATGTATTTTTTTTTTTTAATTGTATCACTCCGAGCAAGGCGGTAATGCCACTGATGTGCAGGGGGCTACATAAGTGTAACAAGATTAATTAGAAGAGAGTGAAGAGGAAGACAAACCAGTTAGAAGGAGCAATAGAAGGATGAGAATGCAGGTGTGACGATAGTTTCAAAGGTGGAGAGAAAGGAAAGGCTATATGGGGTGGGGAAAGAACCAGAGTCAAGTGGTTAATAGATGAGTATTGACATTGCATTTAAATTCCTGGTGGTTGTAGCCCACAGGAAAGCAAGAATATGGGAGCGAGTTCCACAGGCGGGAAGTGCGAGAGAAGAAGTTGCAGGAGTAGAATTGTCGTCTGCATTTGGCTAACCTAACTGTAAATGGGTGGGACCCAGTTGCCAATCTGGTTGCACGAGTAAACACCTGTTGAGGAGGCACCAGTGACTTAAGTTCGTTTGAGCAGAAGCCATGAAAGTATTTATAGAGCAGACAAAGGGAGGCCACATTTCGTCGGTGGGGAAGTGGCTGTAGTCGAGCCGCCAAGTCAGTACCTATCACATTACTGATTCTCCTTTGGAGCCTGTCGAGAACATTGAGATGAACGGCAGGGGCGCCTGACTATATATGGCAGCAGTATTCCATGCACGGACGAATGGTTGATTTGTATATATGCAGGATGGATTCAGACGGAAAAATCATCCTGGCCCGACACAGTGACCCAACCTTCTTAGCAGTGGATTTAGCTATGGACTCGATGTAGTGGTTCCATTTGAGATCAGAAAAGAGGGTAAGGCCAAGGAGGTGCAGTGTATTGCTCTCAGGGAGAATCGCTTGGTCCATGCTTATGGGAGGTAGGAGAGGTTGCCTGTGATGATTGACAGACAACAGCTTGGTCTTAGATGCATTGAATTGACAAGCCACTTCTTGCCCCAATCCACCACAGAGTGTAGGTCCCGTTCAAGGTCAGCAGCAAGATGATGTTTGTCCGCCACGACGGGTTTCTTACTGATGTGGGAGTAAATTGTGGTGTCATCTGCGTAGATGCTTACTTGGCACTTGATCTCATCTGGGAGGTCACTGATGAATATAAAGAAGAGCATCGGGCCCAGGATAGAGCCCTGTGGGACACCAGCATTTTTGCTGTAGGATGAAGAGGAATGCCCATTCAAAACGGCTGTCATTTAGTGGTTATTTAAAAAAGATTGGATTAGATCAAGCAAGCGTCCGGTAATACCGTAACCCCATAGCTTGCATAGAAGGCCAGAGTGCCAAACACTGTAAAAAGCCTTGGAGATGTCTAGAGCAACAGCACGAATCTCGCCTGACTCATCAAGAGCCTGGAGCATGTACTCCATAATGGTTGTTAGCATGTCGGCCGTGGACCTGGCAAAGCGGAAGCCATACTGCCTGTCAGAGTAGAGTTTGTGGGCAGTAAGATGTTGAACTATTTCAGCATTAATTATGGCCTCGCACACTTTCCTGAAAATTGGTAGAAGACTAATAGGGTGATAGTTGAATGGGTCTGAGAGTTCAGCACAGTTCTTAAATACAGGAACGACTGAAGAGAACTTCCAGCATGCAGGAAAACAGGAAGCAGAAAGGTAGTAGTTATACAGTTCAGAGAGGACAGGGGAGAGTTCAGGAGCACACTTCTTAAGGACTATCACTGGGATTCAATCACCACTGCTTGCCTTATGGGGGTCAAGTTTTGAAATTACTCGGGTATCTCATGATTTTTGCCCTTTGACATGTATGAATTTGTTAATAATTGGTTTTAGATCAGTGTATGGGATTTTTGTTTTGGATATGCCTGTCAGGAGTGCTGTTTTTGCAGTTTTGTCTGCCCTTTCATTTCTATATATACTTAATATAGCTTGATATCCAGCTGAGGATACTATTATTTTTGGAAAGAGTGCTCATTTTGTTTAGGAGTTTTATGACAAGAGGATTTGATGTATCTTTGTTCTGTAGTGCTAAGAGGGCTAATTTGGAATCGAAGTAGACAATAAATTTGGAGGATTTGTGGTTAGCAATAATATTCATGGCTCGATCAATAGCTGTGACTTCTGCACTATAGATTGTCGATTCATTTAGGAGACGTTTTAGTGATTCTTGGTTTTGGGGAGATAGCAGCACAACCAACTTTCTTTCCTTGTTTAGACCCATCTAATGTTTTTATTTTCAGATTATAAAATGATTTTTGTTTCAATAGTAGATCTGAGTATGCATGCTTTTTTTGTTACTTCTACTAGTAAGATATTATTTTCTAATTTTTGTAACTGATTTTTGTTTTATTATAGTGCTGATGTTTTTTCTATGGTGAAAGACAACAACTTCGTAATTGTGGTTTCTTCTATTGATTCTAGTACAATAGACAGATAGAAGAGAGTCTTGACTGAATCATTTTCTGAATTAGTTTCACCATATAGGGGCTTTTGGGTTTTTGATTTTTCGCTTGGGTTTTCTGTTTTTGGGATCCATAATGTAACTATTTTCAGATGGCTGGTATTAATTTTAGGTGATTTTCAAGATGAGAAGAGATTTCTCTAAAATTGAAGAATACAATTATTTTTGTCGGGAAAATTAGCTGAAGTGATAAAAAGAGGAAAATACAGATTCAGAGTGCAGAGTGAAAATTGCTTTTGTTGGGAGAAGTGAGCAAATTTATCAAAGTTAGTTAGTCAAAATATTTGTCAAATGGGTTTTGATGATATGTGACTTTAGGTCAAAAAGATGGCCTTGAGGATTTCCTGTCTACTGATTACCGAGACAGCTAATAAAAACAGGCAGACAATAACAGGGAGTAAATTTTCTCCCCTTTTATTGGAAGTCAAAATGGTTAAATGATATTACTTACAATTTGAGATGCTAGGGAGAGGAGAATAGCAATCCAGTCCCTAACTTCAACACCCCAATTTTTCATCTTTTTAAAAAAACTGAATTGGAAAAATGAAATTCAGTGAGTCAGGACCAACGATGAATTGAAGCAGACAAACTGAAATAGCCTGCCACAATAGAGATATTGCAGGAGACGGTCAGTCCAAATTTAACCAGCTACAAGTTGAATAAACTATTGTCCCATGGGGATATAGAACACGAATATTATCGTGCTAATGAAATACCAGCCAACTGATATTTCTTTTTTGTTCCTTAATTTTGACTTGCTTGTAATCTTGTATTTATTCGATATATATAAACATATATAAATCTATACTGTGTCATTATGGTTTTAAATCTGGTTTTCATTATATACCAATCCTTTGCGTGTCTGGACCTGCCTTGTCAAGCAATCCTGCTTTGGCTCACCTGAGATTAACAACACAACATGGGCGAAATTGACCATAGGTCAAGAAGGTTAGCTAGACTCAGCCAGGGGTTGTGTTATTATAAGAGTTTTTTAATGAGTTCACTGACTGTGCTCCCCACCCACCAGAGCCCTATAATGGGAAATATCAAGAGGGAAACCCATTCCTTTGGCAAATCAGAGCTACACAGTCAATATGCTCACACTGAGGAGGAAAAGTAACCAATAATTTGAAACCACTTGGCTTTCATTCTCAAGATGACTACTCACCTAAAAAAACAACGAAAAACAAAACAAACTCCGAAAGAGGCCTTGATGTGACCAGCTGATTGATCGGATTGGGCCTATTCGACCATCCATCTAGCCTAGTAAGTGGGGTGTTGCAGGTCATGTGTCCACTTAGGTAACTAGATAACAGACTGCTTAGCCACCAGGATCCTGTCATAAAAGCATCATGGGTCACCACCTACATCCAACAAGTGGTCCCATTGTGTGTGTGTGGGGGGGTTGTGGCTTACTCTTCTACAGAGGTGCAGTCGATGTATTCTACTGCCCCAGTCGATAAGGCGGAATAAAGTCGAATTTTGCTCAAAAGTTGTTGTTTTATTAGTTAGGCCTGGGATTTATTGAGAGATGTGTTACATTAAAAACTGTCAGTGTGTGTGGGGCAGGGTTTATTTTATGCAGAGCCCAAGGATAAAAGCTATCCCTCAAGCACTTTGTTTTAGAACTGATAGAATTAAAATATTGCTCTGAGGGTAAAAGTTCAAACAAGTCGTATCTAGGATATGTGTTGTCTTTCATCATGTTTTCTGCCCTGCTTTGATAATGAGTGTTCAGTGCATTCTGGTGAAGTGGATATCAGTTTGGAATGAAAAATCAGAGAACTGAGTTTGAATTACAGTTGAATTCATTGAATTACAGTTGAATTCATTGAATTCACCTCAGTAAAGGTATTAACCCATCTCTTCTCCCTCCAGCTATGGATTAAATAGCAGGACAGATTGGGTTCTATAGCCTTGGTTGGCAACTAGTCTATCTCACCCAGAAGATAAATAGGTTTGTGTAGAATCAACAACTTTACCTGCAAAAAAGAAAAATTACAGAAGCATCGATAACTCCCACATTGATGGTGACAGATCATCAATGGCCTATGCTTCACTGGGAGCAATGGGAGTTTATGAGTGGTAACGGCAATTAGAAATGTCTTCCAAGGAGGGCAGTGAGCAGCTGATTATTTTCTAGGCAATACTTTGGAGAGCATTCTTGTTCGTTGCTGAGTAGCTGGCACACCAAATAGTGATGCTGTATACCATCACACTTTCAACAGAGCAGAAGTAGGTTATCAGCAGCTCCCTTTGTAGTTCATTTTTTCTGAGAATTTTCATTGAATAGAGATCCTCTGCAATGCATGTTCATAGAAATTTTACCCACCCTCTCCACAGAAACTGTTGCTAACCAAAGAGAGAGATGCTGTGGTATTCATACCAAAATTCACTGCCAAATCCTGTTTTTTTAAGGTGTTTTTTAAAGCAACATTATTTTCTGAGCTTCATGCAGCCAATCTTTTTATTAAACTCATGTATTCCATCACATCATCTTCAGAAATGAGTTCAAACACAGATTTAATGATCATGATAGAATGGATTAGGCTGCAATCACAAGTGTAGATGGTGTAGAGAAAAGGGCTTAATACACAACATTGTGGGGCACAGGTGCTAATCATAGGAGTGGGAAAGAGGTACAGTCCCATTCTGATATTTTGTTGATGGTTTGTCAGAAAGTACTTAACCGAATGACAGACAGACTAAAATGATCCTAGTCATGTGAGCTTTGTAACCAGTCTGCTCACAGGATGATTGCATAAGCAGAACTAAAATCAACAAAAAACTTTCTCACATAATGCCCTCCCCCCACCTTTTTCTAGGTGAGTCAATACAATATGGAGAGCTGTGGCAATGGTATCTTCCGTTGATTTATTCAAGGAAAGCTCATCAGCACAATTACCATGAAAATATTTATAGAAAAGGCACAGACTAAGGCAGTGGAAAAATGATTGAAGCTGGGATGCCAGGTCAAGACCAATAACATTGCAGAAGCACTAAACCAGATGTGACAGCGATGCATAGATAAATGGTAAACTTAAAAAGGTGCAGAATAGATTCTAGAGAACTAACTTTTCTAGCAGCAGACCTAGCAATTGATTCAATATAATTGTTTCACTTTATGTCAGTAGAAAATGTTAGCTGAAAAAGACACATTGAGTCACTTTTCTGGAGGTTAGTACCAGCTATGATGATTCTGTTTTGATGGCAATAAGAACAAGAAAATTCTCGGCTCATTTGATTGAAGGCTGTTTTTGAGATCAGCAGCCAATTTTACTTTAGTATTGTATGTCAGATTATCAGCTTTTTGCTGCTTCGAGCCTTAAATTATCATTAACTTCCTCTTGACTACAATCACATATTTGTAATATTATCTAAGAATGGAAATAGAAATGGCTGCAGATGCAGTAAAATGACAATTTCTTTAAAATGTCTAACTTTTTTACACTTCCAATAACAAGATGTTATAGTTAGACAACAATCATTACCATAGAATCAACATGATGAAAAAAAAATCGAGATTTTGTGAAAAGGGGCTCAGAATAATTCTATTATATTAAAATAAATAAAAAGAAACAAGTCTTATTGCTCAAAATGTTCAAAGATGGTTAAAAATTGTTCTGTTTTGGGACATTTAAGAATTAAATGCCTTGTTATAATTACCACTTATTTTTTTTCCGGATAAAATCTTTCTCTGATAAGTTGACCAAGTATATCACAGGTTTTGCAGTGAGGAATAAATGATTATTCAAAACATCAATCTGAAAAGAAGAAATTATTAAGTTTGATTAATAATTTACTTTTAGGTAGATTTTGAAGTGAATAAGTCACGAGAAAGATAATGACAGAAGTTAACTTTCTGACATTTACTGTAAGGCAAACTAAAAAAAAAAAAAAAATCATGCTAAGCACAATAAACTAGGTAAAGAACTTTCTCACTTCTGCAGGGTATAAGCAGCTGCAAAGGATTCTAAAAGTAAACTGTATAACTTTATTTAATTTTATGGTGTTTTAAGATGAAGATAGTATTGTGTGAAGGAAACTGCTCATTGCCTATTAATGATAAAATTAAATTATTCTATTTATTAGAAAAAATAAGTACTCTCATAGTTTTAGTGATATCTATATCCACATCATTATCAAAGCAGTCAGTTAAGTGCCATACGGAATATATGCTTGGGTGATCATGTCTTGAAAGAGACATGACTGACTGGGCAAAAGATTTTCCAGCAATAGGTTGCCATTGCTTTCTGCAGCTTATAGAACCCAATCTGTCTTGATATTCAATGCATAGCTGGAGGGAGAAGACACAGATTAACGTCTTTCCCAAGGGTATTTGCATGTAAGTGAATGCAACAAATGAAACTGGAATTCAAGCCTGGCTCCCAGATTTCTCTTTGCAATCCAATATCCACTTCACCACTTGACCCCAAAATGAACTTAATAATCATTAATAATGTTTACAATTTATAGTTAACTTGTTGTCAGCAAATTTAATTCTGTTGTAACATTTTTTATTCTTTGCTAAACATATTCACATTATTGACAGAATGTAATATTTGGAGACAAACATTCTTATATTTAAAAGAAACAAATTTGGTTGTAAAATAATCAAAGAAATGACTTACCTCTTTTGAATCCCAAACCATCTTCCGAGGAATTAGATTATCTTCAAGGTTTGTAAGGACTTTCATTAAAGTATCCTAAAAGCAATTCAAATATTACTAGAAAAATAAGGCCATACCCAATTGAACAGGATGAACAAATTCTTTAAAACAAGCATTTTAAATATAAAAAAAAAATAAGCCACAAAGTTTTGACCGCAAAAATAATATAAATTAGATTGATAGATGTTTTGGTCTGCAGGGCTTGGCTTTGATCATTTAAACTGCAATTGAATCAGGTCAATCAAATTTTAAAACTGTGTTGCAATAAATTTGATTACATTACTGAAAGAAAGAAATTTAAGTTAATATTTTACAAAAGAGATTCTAAAGTGAACTTACATATTCTGGTTTTTTCTTTTTGTCTCCTCCTCGATTCACAGATCGTTCCAAACCTTCTGTTTGCTTTTTTAGATATTCTATATCTTTATATCGTAACTCATCATGGATGATACTGAGATCTCTCACTGGATCGACTTCTCCTTCAACATGAACAATTTCCTCATCATCAAACACTCCTGGAAGCAAAAACATAAACATGTTAAAGAGTCAAGGTCAAGCTAATTATAATTAGACTTAAAATGTGTTTTTTAACAAAAAATATGAAATATCTGGACCAGAGTAAAAATTAGATATTTTTTAACAGTAGTTGTTTTTTTTAAACACGAGCATACTGCTTTGTATAAAACTGGTTCAAGTAAGTTTTCAATAGTAGCTGATGAGTTTAGCAATGACTTTATCCCAACACCCAAAATGTAGTTTAGTAAAATATCTTTTTATCGAAACCTGCATGGAATTTTTCTAAGAAGCTTAACTTACTTTTAATATTACAAGTAAAAGCACTGTTTAGTTGCATTAGTCAGTAACCTCAGTAACATAACTGTATCAAGTTTGCCAGTTCATAATCAAGTAAATATCTTAGTCTATCTAGATAAAAATTATTACAAGCAAATTTAGAATAAAGTATGGTTTCACATGATTATATTCTTTACATTCAGGGCACTCTGATGCATTGTAATGGTTAGCAAGCTGGTCTCAATGGATCAAATACAACTGAGTAGTGTGTTTGATCCCCACTGGGTGGTCCACACTTTCAGCCTTGTACCACATTTAAGCTAGGCTTAGAAAAAAAAAATCACCATATTTATGTTAACATTAGTTATATCTGTTAAACTGATTTATGATGTGTATTAGAAAATAAAAGAGCAGTTAACAAAATGGATGTTTTCATCATTTCTACATATAACAATTAATAACAATTTCGACATAACAATTAATAGCAATGAAAGGGAATAATTTCTTCATCTGAACAATATGTTTGTTTTCAAATAATATTGCAATAAAAAGTTGAAAAAGTAATGCACTTTGCATCATAAGTTCATAACTGGTGATTCAAAGTAAGGGAGTGGTTTGTTATTGGGAATCCTTTCATCTAGGTTTGCACAAGCCTAGAAAATATTTTCCAATGTATCTACATCTGGACATTATTTCAGACCTTTCATTTAGTAGCTTTTGTCTTTCTGAAAATAATACTATAACCAACTTTTCTCTTTCCTCTTTCTCCTTTCATGTGTTGTCAGCTTTGCCTGATTTTTCTATCTCCCCTAGTCAATACTCATCTACTAACCACTGACCTCTAGCTCTCTCCCCTCCCCTGTATAACCTTCCCTTTCTCTCCACCTATGTATCTGTCATCGCACCTGCTTTCTCAGCTTTCTATTGTTCCTTTCTAACTAGTTTGTACTCCTCACTCTTTTCTAATTAATCTTTTTACATTTATGTAACCCCCTGCACATCAGTGGTGTTTCCGCCTTGCTCGGGGTGAAATGATTAAAAAAAAAAAAGTACATGTTAGCCAGTGATGATGATAATGCAAGCCCATTACTAAGCCTTCATCCTGTCAATACATGTCTGGTCCCAGTCTGAAGTGTTATGTTTGTGTAAAGAAAGTCAGCCTCTCCATCAGTTTATCTAATAGAATACTGATACGTTCTCCTAGGGATAAGTCCGAGCAAAATCTGTCCTTGACTACTGTGGGTACCTTGGTGAACAGACTCACCACATCCAGGCTCACCATCTGGTTGCATTGGATGGGAGCATTTTTGATAAGTTCCATGAAGTGGGAGAAGTTTCAAACAAATGATGTTGACTTTCCTATCAGTGGGTCATGACTACCAAAAGTGGCTTCACACAAGGAATGAGAATGATATATCCTAGTGATCATAATAAAGGGTTTAGTTAAAAATTCATAGCACCGGAGCATACAACGGCCGAAGCATTGTAAAAATGGCAACAAAGATGAGGACAATAGTCTGAATAATGTAAATAGTGTGAGCCTAGAGGTTTATTTTATTATAACATTGTACAAGCTTTTACTTTTAGTAATTTATTGCACTCACTAAAGTAAGATATAAGCTGAATATGTGGAAATTCTACAGGTATTAGCAATCAATATTATCAATTATCTTGTCTCTCTTCTTTATCCATCCAATTTTTTGTTGCTGTCCAGACTTTTATGCACATGTTATACAATTATGGGTTAATTTAACATTCAAAAAAAGAAATAAGGAATGAATGCTCAAATATTTTCAGCTATATTACTTTTTTTCTTTTACTCTATTTCTCCATTAAGAGATTTAATATATCCCAATTTTGATACCTTTTCTTCTCCTATTTGCCTTTCAATCTTTGACTCATTCCTTTCCCTTTGTTTCTTTGATAGCCATCTTTTCTTGACTGTGTGTGTGTTTATATATTCCTTTCCCTTCCTTTTGTTATTTTTCAGCTTTCATACCTCCTACCTTTCCTTCTTCACATCTAATATATATCCCTCACGTTTTTCACTTTTTACAATTCCTTCATGATTAATATTATGAAGGTTTCTCGGTCAAAAAGTAAAAGTAATTCAAACTCGGGAAGATCAGGCATTGAGCAGAAATATTTTGATTATAGGTAGAAGTGTTATGGGCAAAGATACAAACATGAAGAATAACAGTAGGTACCTCCACTCATTTCCAATATCTAAATTTTAAATTGAATTTTTTAAAATACAAAAAATTTTCTTGAAACTTATTTTAGTTTTAATTGAAAGCTAAATGATTAAATTTACTATTTCCAGTAAGCAAAATACTCTGGTGTATTTCAAACAGAAATTATATTGATTGGAATCTAAAATTTTTCAATCTATTTTAATCTTTCAATTTCTTGGCCATTTGTAAACAAAAGCTAATTCTCGGTTTTAAAAATCTTGCAAAAATAAAATATACATTTGTGACATTATTTTTGAAAAATTAGCAAATTTTATGTTAAATTAATCTGATTTACACAGGTATTACTTATTTATAATAAAACTATTTCTTAATCACAGAGTTGAACTTTCTGACCTGTCTGCTGTGTACCAAATGTGCTGTCAGATTAGAGATAAGATAAGTGTACAGCGATCACAAGTGAGAAAATTGTACTAATTTTTTTTCAGATAAGGAATGAAACTCTAAAAATAACCCTGCCAAAAAAAAAAAAAAAAACTTTAAATACACAAACAAAATCAATTAAAAAATTATTTTGAAAATAGGGAGGCCAAACGATTTGTATTAAACTTTTTAATTTTCGATTACTAACTATAATCTTCACTTAATTAGTTTTTAAATTAACCCCAACAAATCTTTGGAGCATTCTAAAAATATTTTTGAAACTTTATAAATTATTATAATTAAAAAAAAAAAAATTCTTTTAAAATTTCATTAGTAATTGAAAAAAATTTTTTTCTTCAGACTATAATGTCTTTAATTTTTATTATTTATTCAAGTAATTAAATGCTTATCAAATTAAATAATGTCATAGTTATATTACATTTTTCATTTTACTATTGGGAATAGATTTTTGGAAATATAGATCAATTTTTAAAAAAAAATAATAGATGATTTACTTTCTCCAATGAGTTCTGCATTTAACTAATAAAACCATTTATCGCAACAAAATTTCTTAAAATTTCATTAGTTTATGTTGAGGTGGGTAACAGATCTAAAAAAAAAATTTTTTTTTACCAAGATTTTTTTAATAATAGTAATAATTCAAAAAATAATTTAATTCATTTGTGAATAAGTTCTGAAAGTTTCCATTAAAATCCAACAGTTATTTGATTTTTGCAAGAATTTACAAATTAATGTTTGTCACTGGAAAAAAAGTGAGTTATGTAATTATGTTTTCCATTGTGAACTTTCGTAATGAAACATTCAAAATTCTTTTTAAAATACTGAGCAAACTCAGAATGTAATAAGCTTTTTGATTTATGATTAGTAAATATAGTTTTACTTAATAACAATATTCACTAATACCATTGAAACTGAATTTTAAAAGGTTTAAATTGTAAAAAAATGAATCATATTCGCTGAAAAAAATTTTTTAAGACAATATTGTCATTCATATATATTATTCATAAAAGCAATTAAAAGTTTTTCTAACTAAATAATGTCTTAGTTTTATTGTTTTTATTTTACAATTTAGAGCAAATTTTTGGTAACTAGGTGTCGGATTTTACAAAAAGAAATTGATGATTTAAATTTTTCAAAAAATTCTGCTTTTAACTAATGAACAAGATTTTTAATCAAAATTTCGAATGTTTTAAAGAGGATGAAAAATTGAATTAAATATTAAAAAAAACTTGGGTTTTTCCTCTTAATAATAACAAAGATTTTGATGATAAACTGTTTTTATGAAGTTTGGGGTTTTTTTTCCATCATAGTATGCCTCTTTTTTGGTGAATTAGTAGAGGTTCGGGGAGCCGAGTTCGAATTCCAGTTGAATTCATTGCATTCACTTACATGCAAGTACCCTTGGGAAAGGTATTAATCTGTCTCTTCCTTTCAGTTATGGGTTAAATAACAGGACAGATTAGATTCTAAAGCCTGATTATTTACGATAAATTTTTTTGAGTGGTCAAGACAGTACCAGATCAAATGGTATGCTTCCTCTATGTAATGGGGTCACAGGTTCGAATCCTGCTGGATAGCACACATTTTCGTAATAAAAATTTATCGTAAATAATCAGGCCGGTAGATATAAATATAAAAATACTGTTTAATTAAAAACAGAATATCTACTTAAATACGAGTATCGGTAAAAATAATGTTAAAAAATAATTCATTACAAATTGTTGGTTGCTTATAACCAAGTTTTCGTTAAAATTCGTTAATTTGCGTAACATGTTTATATATATATATATATATATATATATATATATATATATGGTGTTAAAGACAAGAAGTTTGTTTTACTATGATCAGCCAAGCCAAAACAAAAACACCAGTCAACCGCTTTTATCCTCTTTCATCAGAACTCATCAGTGGATGAAACCAGTCAACTGGTGTTTTTGTTTTAAAATTTGGCATGGCCAATCATAGTAAAAAAAGCTTCCTGTTTTTAATGCCATAATAAAATTTTGTACCATTAAAAATATATTTAAAATACACACACACACACATTCCTAATTTTACTTCCATGAAGCATGAGATAATTTTGAAATTGTAAATGATAATCTGAAATAAATGCAACTTCCTTAATACAGTTTAACAAGAATAAATAAAACTTAGTAAAATTCAGAAATTAATTTTACATTTAGGAAATAAAAGGTTAAAAAATATCAGATTTCTATCAAGGATTTCTATAATTTATGGTAAAATTAGAGTGAATAAAATATTAAATGAGAATGAATACAAGAGATTACACTTAACTGGAATATATAGATTTCAAATGAATTTTCGTTTATTGCTTAAATTTTACTTGTATAGTAATTATGCCCCCCCCCCACCTCTGCCTAAAGTTCAAAATTCCTACTTATACAAATTTATGCAAATCCAGTAAAAAGTCTAATTTAAATCAATTCATTTTTGTCAAGGAAACAAAAAGAATTATAAATTGAATTTTGCTAAAGTCTTTGAGGTTGTCATTAAAGTATTTCAATAACTTTAAGATATTTTTGAAATAAATCAATTTTGGCACATGGTCACTCAGTGAGAAACAAACTTAGTAGCAAGAGCTTTCAAAATGAGCATATTAAACATCAAAGTTTTTAACAAAATTTCTTTTCATAAATATCATATAATAATTTATCTCTTATTTAATTATACATAATTTGGAACATGACTTTTACCAATTTCAACTTTTTTTTGTTTTGATATGCATAAGAAACAACTTACTGACAACGTGGAAGATTGCATCACATGCACTGATGTTGGAAAGAAAAGCATTGCCAAGGCCTTTTCCCTCATGGGCTCCTTGTACCAATCCAGCAATATCAACTACATTCAGAAATGCAGGAACTTTGCTGGGAAAAAAAAACAAAAAAAACTAAATATCTGGAAACATTGAGTTTAAAACTTTATTTTAACTGAATTTTCTATTAATGTATCATAATATAAACCATGTAACAAAATTTTATAGCTTAAAAAAATAGTCAGAATTATTACTACAAACCTGACTGGTTTGTAATGTTCACAAAGAAAATCAAAACGCGCATCAGGTACAGGTACTCGACCTGAAAATGAACAAAAATGTTTATTAAATTAGTAAGATGACAAAAAGTATTTATTTACAGATTTAAGTCATTTAGTATTTATAGCATTTAGTATATTTAGTATATTTTTTTAATTTTATATTTATGTGTTAGTTATTTGAAAATAATTAAAGAGATTACAGCATGGATGATTTGATACGGAGGCTGAGATATGAAGTATTCATGAATAACTGATACAACTAACAAAATTAGTGATTAAAAAGAATTAACAAAAATCACACACACACACTTAGGTTGTAATAAACGGAGAGAAAAAACTGAAATCTAAATACACACTTTCGTTAGGATCAATTGTACAGAAAGGAAAGTTTTCAGCAGCTGCTTGACTCTTCGTAAGAATGTTGAAGAAAGTTGATTTCCTGAAAAAAAAAAGAAATGTAGCACTTATTGTACTTGTCAGGGTTTTTCCAAAACTTAGTAATAATCTTTATTAGTTTTTTTTCATATTATTTTCTTGCAAAAGTTTTTTTTTTGTTTTTTTTTTAAAACACTTTTACATTATGTAACTTAAGTGAGAAGCATGGATCAGAAATAAAAAAGATAACTTCTGACAAGATTTAAACTTACATTCTGTATCTTTGGAAGCTTGTCTCATATGGAAATCATCTTAACAATTAGGCCACAGATGCCTATCAAGAAACACTGTAAGTGAATGAGATGATGAGATAACTTTTCAAAGCATTATTCAACTAACAAAACATCTTTACAACAATTTGTTTTTTTTGCCTTCTCTAAATTCTGAAGTGCAAAGTCAAGGGAGACAAATATATAGTAATGGAATACAGTCATACATAGTATATGGCATTCAGATCCACACACTAACTCCTTTCTTGAAGATTTAGTTTCTAATAATGAAAGGGAATTTATAGTATTTTTACACAAAATACCTCAATGTGTGTCTAGTCCAACGGTTATCGAATTGGAAGGTTCAGCAAGTGGCTGCAGATTGGCAGGGTAACCAGATATACTGAGACAAGACATCTCTTCCCGCAACAGTAACATCTTTGATACATTGCATCAAAATATTCCAAAACAGATGATCCAGAAGTTTGGCACAAGAGGCACCACCACACTAGTTTCAGTACAAAAGAGCTGCTGGCTTCTCACTGGTTATCAGTCGGATCCCAATTCATGCATAAAGACTGTTGATTTACAGCAATCAGCATACTGTGCATTACCTTGTAGCATTTCAACTTCATTTGCAAGTGGATCATATTTACTGGTACAACCCTTGAAAGAGATAACCAGGTGGATAAAGAGTTTCTTACGAGGTGTGGCATTGATGGTAGTACAAAGCGGAGATCAGACTGAATGTAGTATTTGGAGTATAGAAATCGCTCTTTTATGAAGAATAATAATTCATCAACATTTTCAAATAGGTCCTCCTAAAGTAAGATTACCACACTTGCCTGGGAAGTGCTTTATTGTACAGTGCTTGACATGCTGCATATTTTAAAAAATGTGATTTTTGGATAGTTTATGTGTAGTTAGGACAAGATGCTTTTTGCAGGTTTTCATGAATCTTTGTTTCCATTTTCCTAGAGTAGAGTTAGAAATGATCTTGTGTATGTCGTTATTCCAAGGCTGTTGACAATTTTATTTTAAAAAGTTTGTTAATTCCGGTCCTTGGTTATTATATAGGACCATAAACCCAGCACAAGGAACCATATCTAGAACTTGGCTTTTTCTTAATTTGTGTAACTTGGGATTCACGATAGCACAATCTTTCTTGACTTGCATATGGAATTCAGCCTGCCCAATTAAGGGGCATTTTTGTTTCTATTCTTATTCATGAATAGTAACATGAAAAAAGAGTCTGAGAAGATATATCATCTCAAGTTGCTATCTGAAATGAAATGGAGTGTCAAATCTAGTTCTAAATTTGGTACTAAAAATGGATGTGTCTTTAGAAAGACATTTTCTGGCAAGAGTTTTTTGAAAATAGACAAACATCTAATTCTGTCACTGTCTTTTACATCATCTGTAAAAATAGTGTTTGGAATAATGCTTGATTTTATGAAATTTTGTTTTTGGTGACTAATGACAAAGTTTTTTTTTTTTAAGTTCTCTTAGGTCAAAGATTATTTCGTTTTTGTTTTATTATCCAAAGTGGAGTATTTGATAGGATGGTATCATATATGTTGTTAAGTTAAATTTGTTATTCTTCAATGGTGGGTTCTATTCAAAAAATGAAAAGCTTTATTGCATTTTATTTTTTGCCAAATAGATGCTTGAATTTTGGATTTAAAGTGTAATTACAAGCAGGGTTAGATTAGGATTTGAGTTTTACACAATATTGTTGCATTAGTTTTTCATATCCAAATTCATGGGCTTCAGTGTATGGGATCTTCATGGGAAATGATTTAAAAGATCTAAAGATCTCAAACTTTCATAATGGATTATAGTGAATTTTTTGAAATAAGATTTTCTCACCAATCCATAAATGAAGCAACCATATATTCCATTAATGAATGAAAATATATTTTCAATAAGGTTTCTCATTCTGTATGGACTAACAAATGGAGGACTTGTGAGGTTTTTTATATTTGAATTTTAGTATTTCAAATGATAAAAAAAATAAAAAATCATCCCAAGAAATTTGCATTCATTGACTACAGGTATTTCTGTCCTTTCAAGTTTGACAATGGGTTATTGTGCATTTTTTTTTACAGTTGGCAGAAATGAACATGTGTTTATTTTTTTTAATTTTAAATTTGTTGCTAATTCATTTATCCCATTTAGGAATTGTTGTGGCTGTCATCTATTGTAGGAATGTATTTGGATCTGTAGCATATGAAAATTAATTAACATGCAGAGAGCAGTCAACATCTAGAGTGGGGCATTTAATGGTATTGTTAATCATGATGTGAAATATGATAATGTAATCTTACGAATGTTTCTAAGCTGATCAGATGTTTTGGAAGCCATGTATGAAATTGGTGATGAGGCTGTTGATTCCTAGAAATCAGGTCAATCTATAGTTTATTTATTTTGCAGAAACAATTTGTCAATAAAATGGGGTAATAGTTTCTTTGTTAAAAAAATAAAATAAAATAAAATTATATCCTATTTTTTTCACCCAATACAAAGCTCAAGAGCTACTCAAGGTAGAGAAGTACTGATGTGATTGTTGGAAGAGGAAGAGGTACATTATAAGGATATGTAGAAAAGATAAAGGTCAATGCTAAACTTGAAAAGGTTAAGATTGTAGTGATCAGGAAAGCATCCTCTCAGGAGTTCAAGTAGAACTTCCTTCTTAATAATGGAAAAATGAAAGGAATGGAGACAATTCATCCCAGTGTATGTGGCGTGGATCTTAGCTGTGATGGTTAGAACTGGTAAAGAAAGTAGCTTATCTGAACATTTGCCATGGAAATAGCAATAGAGTAGCATTATCTGATGGAAAGGGGTTACAGGGTAAAATATAATCACCCATAAAGCTACATAATTGCTTCTGAACTATGTCAAGTGGACTATGAAGACTGAGCTGCAGCAGCCCAGACATGCCAACAAAACTCCATTTTTGGTTTGATCTGACTCTTGTAAAGATATAACATAGCCGGAGGAGTTAGGTACTTTCTGGAGCAGTACAAAGAATCATTATATCTAACATCTATAAATTTATAAATGTCACTCTGAGGTGTAAACAAACAGTACTGTATGAAGTTAGGTAAAGAAAAGTTTAGTTATATGATTAAATTGTCTGTGATTAGAATATCTTATGTTAGTATGTATTCTGAAGAAAATAGTTATACACCTCAATGGCCAAAGCACTTTCATGTATATAGTGCAAAATTTATGATTTATATAAAACCTTCAAAGCCTGTATCATTTCTGCAGAGTTTCATTCACAATCACAATTACTTGCTTTCAAAGAACTATTGATAATATTATCAAGTATAATAACATGTATGAAACAGGCTTAGATGAGCAATAGTTTTATAGCCAAGAGGACAAGTAGAAATATGAGAATTTGACAGTTTTCTGAGATTGCATAATTCTACGACTTTACTTTCAGTGAAGAAGATTTGTTACTATATTAACCATAGAACTGATGAATCACTGAAACTTGATGCTGAATGATTGCAACCATTAAGAGAATTACTCCAGATGTTTCTTTACACTTTGTATTATTCCAATGAATTTCCCTTGATTTTCTGATGAGAATTGTGATTGTTACTAAGGTATTTTCACTCAATCTGGAATCTTTGAGTATTTTCAATGACTTCAAAAGAAAGATGGAAATCGATGAGACTGTTCCCTTGTTAGTAGAGACAGATCCCTTCAACATGACTATTTCTGCTGCACTGAACCAAGTGGATCATCTAGTGCTTACAAAGGAGGCTTGTACTTTATGCAGAGATCATAAAAAAATGGTGTTGCTATTTGGCAGAATAATGTCTTACTGTTGTCGGCCATGTTCAGTACAGAAAAACTGAAAAAATCTTTTAAAAATGTTAATATTCAACAATGACAGATTGAGTTGGGATACTATGAGTGTTATGTATCAGCCAAGTAAAGACAATATTCCAGCTGGCATAATCATGAGAAGGATTTTCATCAGGTTTCAAATTTCCTAGTATAATTGAAAAGTATTTGCTACCAAATATGTAATCACATACTGTTCAAGTGTAGGCAAATTGTATGGATAACAATAATGAATAAGGGTTAAAAAATTTATTGCTACTGAGAAGTTTTGTAAAAAATATGGAAAAAGAAAAAATGAATTGATGAAATTTTTGAGAATAACAATACCTTGATGAGGTCTACAAGTCAAGTAGTTCTGCTGTTTTTTTTTTAATTTAGTGCATACAAAAAGGTAATAAAATTTGCATAAATGATATTTGCTAAAACTAAAATGAATTCTCATTTATTTGTGAAAGTCTATATTACTCTTTTTGTTTTCCTTTCTTTACAGTATAAAAAAAAATTTGTTAAAAATTCAGTTATTTTACAACCAGGGCAGTACAAATGAAATATGAAATTTTAAAGATTAAAAATAATCATTTACTTTTTTTTTTATCAGTTATTATATAGAAGATGCTGAAAATTTTTCAGCCTCCAAAAAGAATTCCAAAATAAAATTATGTTTGGTTATTTGATCAGATTTTGGGAAGTAGTTCAAATTGATAACTTTTCAGAACACTATCATATATCTACATGTTGTATAGTTCCTTCTATAAGTTGCCTGCTTTTCACACTGGACTGCATTGCAGAGTTAATTGCAGTTGAAATTCCTGAAATAATAGCAGTTAATGATGTGTATAGAAAGAATATAAATAGATCAATTGTTTTCAGATCCCTCAGATAGTAACAATAAAAGATGAGAGATTTTTCAAGTGTGATTTTCCTGCTAGCAGCTGATAACTTAGGTAAATGTGAGAAACATACTTACCCAACATTAGGCAAACCAACAATACCAATTTTCAAATTTGTACCAACTCGACCAATTAAGGCCGGAAGTTGCACCTCTTCTTTTTTCTTTGGTGGCATTCTGAAACAGTGATAAACAATTGAGTTAATTGGGTTGTGTTTGTGTATCTTGTGTTCTTGGAATGAAACAATCCTGTTAGCAATCACTCTTGTTGGAATAAAAAAGACATTTCTTTTTTTTTTCTTTAAGAAGACTGTTGAATGGACTGGTCGAAACATAAGAACAGAAAGAAATTGTTGAAGTGTCCAAACAAAGTGTGGAATATTAATGATTACAAACTTAGAGACAATATCATTATTATACCTTAATTTAGTCAGATTAGCATCTTCATTTTGGTTGTTATTGTCACTATAACAAGAATAAAGACTAATCCGAATAGATCAACGTATAACAACATATTTAATTGATATTTTAAAATATTATGGTTTTAATCAAAATTTAATTTAGCTAATTTTACCTAAATGTTTTTTTGAGAGAAGGGTAAAGATGTTTATCTGTGTATTAAAAGAATCGGCAATAAGAAAAATTAGTCAGAGAGAAAAGAATAAACAGACAAGCAGCTTAACAATACAAATGAAAATGAAAGAAATACTTGTGAAAAAGTAACAATTGAAAATGTTTAATGTAAGAAATTTCAACACTTGCATCTATGACTACTAGTTTGAAAATAGTAAACAGAGAACAATGTAGTAGGAACCTTGCTGCATTTAGAACTGCCAATAATCATTGCAAGTGAATTCTAGAAAATACAAAAGAAGCTATGCAGTCAGTCCAAATCTCAAACAAAATTCTCAATAAAGGCAAAATGTCAGTCCCCACTATTATAAATGGTTCTAAGAAATTAGACAATAAATTTGTCATGAGTACAATTTGCTTCAGATATATCAAAGGTCTTTAACAAGATGTGGTATAGTGTGTTGCTTAGGCAAGCTCTTCACTAATGGAATCTCTGGAAGGGTTTTCTTAATTATCAAGTCATTCCTAACAGGTAGGTCCATGAAGATTATTGTTAATGGCCAATCTTCTGAAGCCTTTAAGATTAATGCAGGCATTTTGGAAGGTTTTCTTCTCAGTCCTAAACTATTTCTACTTTATATTAAAGATCTGCCTAAGAACAAACTCAGATCTTTAGTGAATATCTATGCAGTAGATGGGTACACCTTCAAAAATCTAGATGACCAGAGCCTGGCAGCTGAGTTCTAACAGCTTAAGGAGGGAAGAACTGGCTACTAACATTCAATACCTCAAAAACAAATCTAGTAATATTTCATCCTCAGCAAGCAGACTGAATTTTCACCTGTCATGATGAATATTTGTTCTTTCAAGGAGGCTCCATATCTTGAACACCTATTGGGACTAAAGTTTATCCCTGATCACAAGTGGAAACCATACATACAATCCATCATTAAAGATGCTGGAAAAAATGGTCTGTTTTTTGCATCACTCTAACAAACACCTGATCCCACTTTTTTGCTATATGTTTAATAGAGTGAGATCAAATTAAAACGGGGTGGTGCTGCTAGGTCTGGGATGAAGCCTCCCAGTCTTCATAGAGTTCAAAAGCATCTACCCATTGTTTTTTTTTTTTTTTTTTACTGGTGATTATTTTATATCCTACAACCCCTTTCCTCATAGATGAAAATTCACAAACTCACTATTCTATCGCTATTTCCATAGCATATATTCAAACAAGCTAAATTTCCACAATTTACCACCAGTTCTAACCTGCACGGATAAGAGCTGCCAAGAAGACTGGAACAAATTATCCCAATTCCCTTTGCTGTATTCCATTAGTAAGAAGGGAGTGCCATTCAGACAGCCTCTTCCCAAAAACTGCTGATTTGAAAAAATAACTCCCTAGAGTATATTTTCCCTGATCACTACAATCTTAACCTTTTTAAGTCTAGGATTAACTGTTATCTTTTCTACATATCTTTATAAACTGTACTTCTTACTTATTCCTCTTAAACTCATACAACCATATAATTCAGTAACCCTCAACCTTGAGTGACTCTTTGGCCTTGTATTATGTAAACATTAGCATAAAAATATGATGATGGCATATAGAGTTTGGAGAAAGTAAAGCATTAAAATTATATGATTAAATTTGAATGATTTGCTGAATAAACACCATCACAGAAAAGTTTCCAAAAATAGGGAATACGAATGGAAATCTTGCTGGCAGTTTAATTTTATTTCCTATCTAACAACTGTAGAATGACAACCTGGGCATTGCAATAAAAGCAACATAAATAAACTGAAAGAAAACAATCAAAAACTTATAATAATTGACATTTAAGAAGTTTGAGTATGGGGAATACTTACAAAGCTTACCTAAGTCAGTTAGAATTGAGCAAATAATAAAATTATTGAAGAAGATAAAAGCATATTGGGCCAATGTTTAGTTTCATAAAATTTGTTCAGTTTTATATGTGAACAGAATTTGATTGGTATCCCATTTCGCACAAAGAAACACCAACATTAAATACTTACTCTTAAATGATTTCTTGTAAAAGACATTTTACATGTGAAAGTTTATATTTCAAAACTTACTACTCAATCTTGGCTGTTCAAAGCAAGAAATTTTTAATTGCTAAAATGTTTTCTTTTCTAAAAATCCTTCTTTTAAAACTCAATAAATTATTTTAATTTTACTACAAGGTTTGTTGTAATGAGAAAATTCTTTTGTTGAAAGTAAATGGTAAAATGAGTCAGAATGTTTCTGAGTGCTTAAGTGTAGTAATTTGTGAAATGCTATAAACATTTTGAACAGTAGTGTGTTCACTGTTTTTCATAACAAAGCAAGAATAAGAATCATTCATTTTTAGAGGAGACATAATCAGGAGATTTATGAACAATTATGTTTGTTAGCCTGTTTTACTTGATAAGTAACATTTTTCATATGACAATTGTTAGTCTTACTATCAATTATTTGTAAAGAGTAAATTAATGCTATAGCAACCAAGTTAAAATTTTGTTCATCCTGTTTTTATCCTCATTGATTTATTAATAACAAGAATTTAAATTTACATGCACTGTCTCATCAGAGGTGAGCTTTTAGTCTGTTGCAATGGAGAGAGATGAATGTGAGTACAGAAGTACTGCCACTCTTCTCTAATTACATGTCCAGTAGTTCAGTTGATTTAGAGCGAATATAAGGTTTACCTGGATAAAAAAATGTTACTAAGACATGTCATAGAGTTGGAAGTGAAATTTTATATTCTGCAGGAAAATAAAACTTTTCTCACATTCACCTTGGGAAAAATCTTTATGGACATTTTTCTGGGCACTGCTTTCTTTGTAAAAAACAGGTATTATAAGATGAAGCATGGTTCTTAGACACTCAAGTAGTTCACACTTATAAGTGATTTTCATACGCAGGTCATTTTGAATGTGTCTTAAGGCTGTGCGTTGTGGTGCAGTAAATATCAGTGAGAAATCGGGAAGCTGAGTTCGAATTCCACTTGAATTCCTTGCATTCACTTACATGCAAATACCCTTGGGGAAGGTGTTAATCTGTCTCATCCCTCCAGTTACGGGTTAAGTAACAGGACAGATTAGATTCTATAGCCTTGGTCAGTAACCAGTCTACTGAAGAAAGTAATGGCAACCTTCTCTGGGATAATCTTCTGTCCAGTCAGTCATGTCTCTTTCAAGACATGATCACCCAAGCATGTATCACGTATAGCATTTAACTGACTGACTTGAACATTATGATATCAATTTATAGTGTTTAGTAGTTGAAGTTATGATTCCTGATTGTGCAATATAGTATGTAATTGTTTTATATTCTTATAGATCAGATGAAGAAGACAAACTCCTATGTTTCATGAAACTTGCCAGTTATCCATGCATGGGGTGGATATAATTCAATGTCAGCTGTATTTAGGGATGGGAAATATGATTTGGTTTATTCATAAATCAAAGGAGACCCAGTCTTGTGCTACTTTAACTGATGCAACTGCATCTTCTGCCCAAGTTACATCGGTGGGGTCACAGATTTTTATCAATATGTATGGAGGAAAACCACACAATACATTGGACTCCTTCAGGTACATCAAGTATATGAAGTAAGCAGCAAAAAATTAGATCCCAGTACAGTAATGTAAAGGGTCTATGTTCAAACTTACCAGAAGTGGAACTCCATCTTCTTCAATCTAAACCCGATCTCCTGATCCTGACTGAAACAAGTATCAATGCCTCAATCCCATTGCAGGAGATCACAATTCCAGGGTATTCACCCATTATAACAAAATATGACCACTTCAATTGCCATAGTCATGGGCTTGGTGACAGGAACATAAAAAATGAGGGCCCTAATCTCCTGTATATATTTCCATGTGGTACTTATCCATAGTACCACACTCATCTTTGCTCTGTATCATCCTCAGAATGACGGGTCAGTAATTTTCGATTGAATATCAAAGAGGATTGACAATATCCTCATTGGATTTCCCTCAGCCAAATTTCACATATGTGGTGACTTCAATGTTCACCACAAAGAGTGGTTAGTCAACTCTAACAAAACCGATGAGGATGGCAGACATTGCTAAGACTTCTCCATCATTTATGATCTGACCCAGATCATTGAAGAACCAACCCGAGTCCTGGATGTGATGGAACAGCAGGCCAAACTCCTTGACCTTTTTCTAACATTCTGCCCCCCCCCCCCCCAGCACATTTGATCATTCCTTAATCAGTGTACATATATCCCCTGGCTTACCATGGCATAGAATGGGTTTTTGCTATGAGAATGCAAACTGGGAGAGCTTTCACTCCTATATAACAGAAGTTCATATCTCCACCTTCTTCAAAACTACTGCCCTAATCTCAGAATGAGTCCTCTCTAGAATAGAGTGTTTTATATTCCACAAAAATTTCAGCAAAAGCCAAACAGTCAGCCCTGTTTTATCTGAATGTGCTGCAGCCATAGCTCACTGCACAACTACTTCAAAAACTATCGCAAAGAACAATATAGTCTGGCCCTTGCGTCTTCCAGAACTGCCTGCAATCACTGTAAGTGCAGAGGACATTGGGCCTCACTCATACCGACCTGTGGAATTCCTACATATGATCCATTGCTAAAAATGCAGGTAAACTGATCAGTTCCGCCAGGTCTAACCTTCCTGATTAGGACCTACCAGGCCACTTACATAGTAGCAAAACACTCACACTACCTCTGTATTTCATTAGTGAGAAGTAAGTTCCACTCAAACAGCTTGTTTCTGTGAACCACAGACCAGAGACAAACTCTCATAAGGATATTTCCCTGCTCACAACAATCTTGACCTGTTCATGTAAAGAGTCAACTGTTATCTTTCACTCCTATCCAGATAAACTATCATTTAACATAACCCTCTATCTTGAGTGGCCCCTCCTTCACCTTGTACAGGGTGAACCTTAATGTAAATATTAAAAAAAAAAAAAAAAATCATTGAAATAGAATTTACAGCCTGAAAAAACTACACCCAACTGAGTTTTGTGTCCCATGTTCATTTTCAAGCTATGATTTAGAAGACTTTACGTCATTGCCAACTTGATCCTTGCAGCTAGAGGTTGGAAATTTTAACCTATACTTTACCCCCAGTTTTTACCAATCTAGTTTCTGCATGTCGAATTGAAATACCACCAGCGGATTGGGATGTCAGCCAGTGCGGTATCATTCTTCATCGGTTTTTGAGATTAATGTCCACTAACAGTTGCAGAATATTCAGCATGTAACTTCAACATTTTTGCAGATACTTTTTACGTCTTTGGTGTTGCTGTTTGTTGTTGAAGTGCGTTTTTTATAATTAAAAAATTTATCCATAATGCAGTGTTGGTTTATAGTTATAGTATCACGTGTGTTTGTGATATTTTTTGTAAAAAGATATTTGGAAATATAACTGTGTTTAACTGTAAAGAATCGAATATGAGAGACAAAAAGATGAATGAGTCGCTTGATTGCTCATTAAAAAAAAAAATCATTTTGGTGTTCAGTGGTGACCATTATAAATAAGGAATGAAGAAGACTAAACTCCTTTTCTTTGATTCTTTTACCAAATGCAGGCATTGTCAGCAAATCTCAGTAGGGTTACAATGTAAAAGAGAAATTTTAATCTGCTGAATGTCTCGTCAACATATATTCATTCTTCCTCTCTTTCTCGCCTACTATTGTCCTTTATCTCTTCTTCTTTGCTCATTGGCTGTCAACAAAAAACAAGACAATGACAACAAGACACTTCAACTGACTCCTAAAATTATCGCTGAGAAGTACAATTTTCCTCTGATCTTTTATCTCTCACTCAGTCACTTTTACTGCAAATTGATTGATTTTCCTTCCTTTTCACTTTCTCAGCATCCGCAAAAGAGAAAGATACAAAGACTTTACGACGACTCTGTTTAAACTCAAAGAAACATAGACTGGTTTTTTTTCTGTACACACATTTCACTACAACCATGAACTCTGGATTCATTTAACTCCTTATTACATTTTCTCTTGGAACTTTACACAGTTAATAGTTTCACTTCCTACAAAATTGATGTTATTCTATTCTGTAAATAAATTTCCATTCATCCATACAGGTGAGACAGTTTTTCCTTTTGTTTAACTTTCTGATATTTTTATATGCGGGGAGTGTCGGCTATGTTTGTGAAGTAGCCTTGTACCATACATGGCCGACCATTCCTCCAGGATGTATGGGTCTTGGCTGAACCATTGATAAACAATTCAGGCCAACTGCTGTGTGTAGCTATCTATATGTGATGGCGGACGAGCCAATCTGCATATTTCTGAGACATAGAAATTGATTGTTTTCAATAGATTGGAGAAAACTACTGACCAATTCTTTCACTCGACCATAGATCACTGACTGCCTGTGTATCTATATATAAAGTTGGGGACATTATTTCTAAATAATGTCTTCCTTCAGATATGAAAATATGACTATTAAGTCTTTTTCCTTCCCAATCAACATGTCTGTTTCTATTTTGGTTGTTTTATTTTGTCTGTTTTTCTTTCAAACTGGTCTCTGTATGTGTCATTAAAAAGCTAAATGAAAAAGAAAATGCAGAGGGAAAAGTGCTGAAGATTAAATCTTATCAAAATCAGAGACTGATCAGTTTCATAAATTTTTGAAGCTTACAAAAATGTGTGTGTGGGGGGAGGTTAACCGAGGGACCAGCCAAAATTCTTGCCCCCCCACCCCCACCTTAGTATCGCCACTAGTTCTCAACATCAGTGGTTCCTGAGATATAAAGCATCCTTACTTTTGTCGGATTTCTCCATATTTTGATTGATTAATAAATCTGACTTTACACACACCTATAGATTTTCAGTAAACAACGAAAAGAGGTGTTACATTTTTGAACTGACCAATAATAAATCATTTTTTATTAGATAATTGGTTTAAAGATTTTGCCATATGTAGACGTCATTCAGAACAAACTGGAAAAACAATCATATATACTGACCAACTAGAAAACAGGGAAAACTTGATCCTTTTCTTGGTTGTGAAAACATTCATATACGCATGATTTTGTCTTCTTTTTTCAGAGAGCTTTCGAGTCATCACCGGAATAACAGTCCCAGAGACATGTATTTCCTAGCCTCTCACTTTCTCTCTCGTGAGGTGTTCTAATTCTTTCCTTCTTCCTCAAAGAGCTATGCCTGTTTAGACATTCAAAAATAAAACAACAATTATCCCACTCTCTCTTTCACCTATACCTTTCTTCCTCAACTGGCCAACACAATTATCCCACTCTCTCTTTCACTTATACCTTTCTTCCTCAACTGGCCAACACAATTATCCCACTCTCTCTTTCACCTATACTTTTCTTCCTCAACTGGCCAGCAGCAACAAATCAAAGTAAAGAACTCAACACAAATAAGTCTAATACTCTCATGCATACATACAGAAACAAACGTCTAAAAGACTTTTTTTCGTAAAAATTAAACTTTCCAATGAACTTTAAACACCCAATTATTATTTTTATAACCAACATAATTTTGATAAATAATAAATCATCTTTTTATCATAAAAGCGAGATTTTTTTAGCTTTTAATTTCTCTGCAACCATTCGATTTATTAAATGTGAGAAGTTTGGTTAAGTTTGACACAAGGACATTTTTGCAGGAATGGCTGAACTCCCTGTTGTCTGGTCTTCAACATGTATTTATCACATGACCATCTTGAAAGCTCCACACAGTGAGAGCAAGGTCTGAGAGAAACATATGGGTTGATTGGAAATATTCTAAAATGCTTGTCTGTCAACTCTCTCTTTCTATCTCTCCCTGCAGACTGTTTTATTTGTTAAAACATTTATTAGCCTGAAAATTGTAGGCTTTTGGTCAATATTTCATTCGTTAAGAGCCAGTAGTTCTTTGTTATATGTTAGAATTCTTTTTATGTTATCTACTGTTTCACTGCTATATACATGACTACTGATATACACTAGCTGATGACGATGAAATACGGCTACATTTTACTTCAGATTCATTATTTCAGATCTGGTTTGCAAATTATCCCCGTAACTAAATTTTCCCAGGTAGTTCAAATGAGGACTTCTTAATTTCCAAAATAAATTTCCACAACCTTTCTAAAAATATCATATTTAGTTTGGTAACATTTTTTTCCCTGGGGAACATTGATATCAACCAAACTATAGGTATAATGTCATGCAATGGAGACTTCTATCATGTATTTACTTGGACAGTGTCCAATTTGTCACAAGGCTATAGAAGATATTGTCAAGAAAAATACCTCATAGTATTTGCTGGTGATTGTGTACATCAGAAAATTTCTAATTTTTCTTTTTATGGAACTTTAGTGTAAAACCTATTTTAAAGCTCTCATCTAAAAAATGATTCTTGCAATCAATAAGATAACAAATTTAAAAAAATATTTATCAGAGAAGGATTCTGAGAATATCAGGTTGAACATGTGAGCAATGGCAGACCTGTATGAAATTACCACCACTTGTAAATATGTTGATTATTATTTTTTTTTTACTTTTTTTGGTGCATTCTTATAAATTAATACATAAAGTTTCAGATTTTCAATTGACCATCTATAGGAAAGCTTACAATTTGAAGACCGACAAACCCATGGAAAATTTTTAATTATCCCTACTTCTTATCAATGAATAATAAGTTATTTAATTAAAACATTTAAAAAAAAAATTGACAGAGTTTCTTTAAAATAATTCCTGTTGCAAAAAAAAATTGGAATGAAAAATATGACATGTAGAACATTAAAAAAAAAATTTGACGGAGCATCTTTAAAATAATTCCTATTCTAAAAGAATTTTGAATAAAAACATTTCCGGAACGGTTTTTTCCATTAATTTCCTACAAGTTTTGAAAAAAAAAAACAAAAAAAAAACAAGAAGGGCAACAAACTCGAAGCAAGTGTTTCCAAAAAATGGAGGATCGATTTACTTAACGTTGTATCAGAAACTGAGCACCCCCTAAAAATCTTTAAATGTACTAATCGATAAGAATGCACTGAAAAAAGTAAAAAGAAAGAAAGAAATGATAATCAACAAATTTACAGGTGGTGGTAATATCGTACAGGTCCGCTTGAGCAACAACTGATTTTTAGAAAAGAAAATGTAAACAAAAAAAGACACTTTAAGAAAGAATCAATTGAAATTTCTAAAACACATGAGGAAAGAAGACTTGGAAAATTTGACACTCACAGTACATTGAAGAAAAGAGGGATAGAGAAAAAAGCAGCAGAAGAGAAACATAATGAGCTTGCATAAATGGTTGGCATAAACAAGCATTTTTAGAAGTGATAGCACAGACAAACACTGCTAAAAAAGCTACAAAAAAGGTCAGCAAGTTGTGGAGTGCCATGATCGCCGACGTAATCAAGGGACACGGTACATAGAAATTTATACATGTCTAGGTAAAGCACGAAGGGAAGCTAAAAATTTATCGGTTCCGATCAATTTTCACCACAATCTGCACTAATAAGATTTATTGAATGAAGTAGCTATGTAGTCAGAATTTGAAAAAAAGAAATTGTGATAAGTAAAGAAAACAAGAAAACTAAGGTCTATTTATTTTAGAAATTTTGAGACTTATTGGTCACAAACGTTATAAATTTTACAATAGAATAGCTATATTTTCAATGCATGACTTTTTCTATCGAAAAAGGTAAAACTAGGAGTTTATAAAAAAAATTACGTGCGATGTAAGGAAGATCGTTTCAAAACACTGAAAAAATGGACTGGTAGTGACTCTCAAAAAAAAAAAAAAAATAATAATCTGGTTAATTTTGTGTAAAATTTGAAAATATTCTAGAAGAACGGACAAAAATATTGACGAGGGAGAATCGAAATCGCCAAGGCAAAATACTTTTTTTCTGTATTAACTTTATTTTTTTCACTTTAAACTTCTTGAAACGAGAAGAAATGGAAATCGGTAGGATTGCATCAGACAAATAAAAATGTCATTTAAGTCGATTCATTTTTTAACATTAAAATTTTACTAACTTTAATATTACATCTTTTTAAGCACAGCAAATAAATACAAAAAGACGAAATAAATGATCAATTTTCATGTGATTAGTAAACATAACAATGTTATGATAACATTAACAACAAGGATAAAAAGTACTGATTTAAGAAGAGGAAACTCAACCACATGGTTTTTTTTTATCTTTTAGGCTTTAGCTATGCGATTGTAAACACGAAATCTGTTAAGATCTTTTAAAATATCTGGTGAGACAAACTCACTTGTAGTAGCAATCACTTGGAAAACTGGAAGTGCAAACGTATTTTTCTGTTAAGGAAACAAAAGTCCGTTCTTTCTTGGCACCGACCGGCTTTTAAACGCTTTCTATGCCAAAATGGCGAGACAAAAAGATCTTGCACCCATCGGAAGTAGAAGGCCTTACCTCCCTTCATTACGGCTCCATTTGCCAAAGTGTCCCTCACTGAGTTTTTGACCGCTAATTTGAACATTTTCAGTTGAAGTTACTATAAAAATGTAAATATACTATACTCTGTAATTCCAGAAAAGTTTTTTTTAAAATAAATGTTTAACTACCTATTGCTATTTTAATTGAACAGAATCAAATGTATATACTACAAAATATATCTTTTTCGACAAAGTATTATTGCTTCATTGTTAATTGTAAAAAATTTGTTTATAGCAATTATAAACTTTTAAACTTTACATACTGTATAGATTTTAATTTTAAAAAAATGTTAATATTTATTTCTTATATTTCCAACTGAAGTTATATTTCCAACTTACAGTCTTGATAGTGGTTTTTTAATTAAAATCTCACATTATTGAATTAAAGTTTTATTTTGTGAAAATGACAAAAGTGATTACAACCAGGATGTATTTGTGGTGAATATGAAATAAAAATAACGTTCTTTTCTTCATGATTTTCACACTTGCAAAGTGCAAAAATCTATTTTGACAAAAAAAGAAAAAAAGAAAAAAGAATTGCAAGTGTGAATTAATTTTCTAACCAATGAAAAGAGTGATTTATAACAAATTTAAACAAATCGAATTTTCAATGACCCTTGTCAGAGCTAAAGAAACGGAAAGAGAGAGAAAAACAGAGACCACACTTCTGAATATCACCAGTGTCAAATTTAACACTGATGCATTATCTGCTTCTAAAGACAACTGAGAATATCAAGGACTCTTTTTAACAGTTGAAGCTAGGTACTTAAAAATACATTTTTTATATTGAATTCAACTGTAATACTTTTATGTGAAAAAGGAACTCGTTCAATTTGTTTTAATCATCTTGGAAACATTCGTTTATATTGAATACTTTTGTGTGAAAAACGAATTTTGGAAATTTACTTAGTGTCTGATAATTTAATATAAACATTTTCTTTTTTGGCTGTTTATAAAATCTACAAACTTTAATGTGTCAGATTTCATGCCAAAGAAAGCGTATCTGCAAGGAATTTTACTGTACTACTTTATTCAAAAGAAACCTGCAGCTGAAGCACACAGAATTCTTGTCGAGACTTACTGTAAGCATGCTCTGTCAGAAACAACATGCAGAGATTGGTTTAGATGCTTCAAAAATAATGATTTTGATGTCGAAGTTAAAGAATATTCTGTTGCACTGAAAAAGTTTGAAGATGAAGAATTGGAAGCATTACTTCATAAAGATTCATGTCAGGTGTAAACTGAACTTGCAGAATCATTAGGAATTGATCACACAACAGTTTCAAAATGTTTGAAACATTAAGAATGATTCAAAAGCAAGGACTTTGAGTGCGGTTTAAGTTGAAACTGAGAGACATCAAATGATATCTTGTCATGTATAAACAGCTGCTTCAATGGCAGAAAAGGAAAGATTTTTTGCATTGTATTGTGACTGGCTATGAAAAGTGAATACACTCCAATAACTCTGTAGAAGATTGTGAGGTAAGATGCATCAACATTGGTGGCAAAGTCAAATATCCATGTTTCAAAGCTTCTGCTCTGTATTTGGTGGGAACATGTATGTGTAGTTTATTATGAGCTGCTCAAACTGATCAAAATCATCACAGGAGTTCACTGTTACCACAATTGATGCATTTGAGCTGAGCATTAAAGAAAAAATAGTTGCTATATGAGCAGAGACACGACAAAAAGATTTTACAACATGACAATGCTAGGCCAGATGTTGAAAAACAGGTGAAAATCTACTTGGAAATGCTTAAATGAGAAGTCCTAACCCACCCACTCTATTCACCAGGAATTGCCATGTCTGATTATCACTTGTTCTGATTGATGGCACATGGCCTGGCTGAGCAACACTTTCATTCTTATGAAGATGCCAAAAAATGAGTCGAGTCATGGTTAGCATCAATTGTATTTCCTTGGATGTCTACAATTATATTGCTGAGTACCTTACTTTCAAATCTGTTGTAAATCACCTCTGTGAATTGTATGTGAAACCAATGAATTAAATATTTGCTTGACATATTTTAGCCACTTATGGACAAAGAGAGGAAGAGGTCCCTTAAATTCTAAATGGTTGCTCCATTGATTGTGTGGCCTTGTCAAAGCCATATAATGGTTCTTTGAGTTAGAAGGAAGTTCTCCCTTAAAATTTAGACTGAGTTGATCTATTGGTTGTGTGACCACGCAATCAGTAAAGCAACTCAGTCTAAATTTTAAGTGACTTAGTGTTTGTATATCCACTCTGATCAAGGGTTCTTCATTTTTATCTGAAGAACTGTATGAGTACCTCACTAATTTGGGTATAGCTACAAGTTGAACTATTGTCTTTGGCTATGAAAAATCATTGAGAATCTCAGTGGAAAGTTGTTCAAACTGCAGTACTTCACATCGTAAAATCTTTACTCTGTAAATAAAATAATTTTTTCTATCAGCACTGGTCACCCAATGGTCACTCATTGCCCACTTGGCTAACAGTCTCTTGTCTGGTTCTTTTATACTGTAATGTTTGTACCAACAAGTTTGAATCTTTAATCGATGAAATGCAGCTAATCCACAATATGCATATGTAAAGTTCGACAATGGATGTGAGTTGACAGTGCATGATTTAGAACCAGCTGGGAACAGGTATAAAAAAAACAAATTAGAGAAAAAAAGATGTGTTAAAGAAGTCCTGCAGAAATAAATGGATGTAAGTCTGATTCCCATCTTCAACCCACTGGATAATGCTAAAATTCATAACCATGTGCTGACCTTCTACTTTGTTTCCTGAAAATGCAGTGATACTAAAGCAGTCTTCAAGAAATTGTCAAAAGCTCTCTCACTACCCAGAAAAATTTTAAAAAGTAAAGTAAAAAAGGAGATGAGGAAGAACTGACATATAGATTACTTCCCTTAATTAGAACTTTTCATGTAATTATTACCTCCCTTAGTTCTATGTTTGATATGTATTTTTAACCTCCTTTGGCTTGGTCTTTTAATTAACTGGCCACTTTGTTTATTGAAGACCTCTTTAACATATTTTCTGGTTCTGTTGTTCTTTTAACTATGTTTGTATGTATATTGTGCAAATTAAAAGTCCAACTGAGGCCATTTGCTCCATTTTGAACTGAAATTGTTGCAAAATGCATTTGAATTTCTTTTTTTTTATGCACAAATATCCTTGGAAAAGGTAATAATCCATCTTTTCCCTCCAGCTATGGGTTAAGTAATAAGAGAGAGTGGGTTCTATAGCCTTGGCTGGCAACCAGTCTACTGCAGAAAGCAATGGCAACCTATTGCGGGATAATCTTCTGCCCAGTCAGTCATGTCTTTTTCGAGACATGATCACCCAATGCAGGTATCATGTATGACACTTGACTGACTGATTAAGCCACAATAGGTCTCTCTAGTCAAGGAGTAGGGCAACTTTGAATTGCAACTTCTGCCAACATATCATTGGCCAGTGTGGCAGGGTAAAGCATTATAAAAATTACGTTTTACAACAATTAGTAAGTCCTAAGTTATGCAGGAGACTGAGAAGATAGCTAATAATGAAAAGATAAAATGAAATATAATATGAAAAGTTCTCAACCTAACCAAGAAAGAATAAAAAAAAAAACATTGATGTTTGACCATTTAGTCAAAATTGTAGAAGCGGGTCAGGTTAAGAAATATATGGTTTGTAGGTTCCATTATTTAAGTTGAATTATATATCTTGGAAATTTTTTATTTTTTTATTGGATTTTGTATCCATTATAAATCCTTTTATATCTATTGTAAATTCTTATAAAGGTTTTTATTATTTGTTTTCTTATTTTTTTCTGTAGTTCTGCCATTACAGTTTCTTATGATTAATAGTCCATTGTCCCGGTATAAAGCTGTGTCTTTTTTATTAATAATATTTGTTAGTTTATTGATAATGTTATGCTTATGAGTTCACACAAGCACCATCATAGCTCCCCATTGCTACATCAAAGTTATTATTATTATTACTATTGTTATTATTATTGTGCTTCTTGTCCATATTGTGTTATTGTGGTATAATATTGATTTTTGGATGTGCTTAATTATATTTATGTCTTTGTTGGGGATATTTATGTATTCTCTTGATAAATTTAGTGCATTGTTTAGTGTGTGCTCATTGATATATGGATAGGAGTCATTTAGGTCTAGTTGTACGAAGAAGCAGTTTTCTTTATTGATAATGTTGCTGAACCAATTGTTTCTTTTGTATTTTTCCATTGGTTAGTGTTTAGTATATTACTTAGCTTTGAGTATATTTTTCCTAATATATAAATTCAAAATTAAAAATAATCAGTAGATTAATTATTATCATAAGTTTATTTTTTTGCATTCATAAATCATGATGATGATGATGATGATGATGATGATCATAATTTTATTTGATTAGCTTACCAGATATTTAAATTGTTATTAACACTGTCACCACATTATCTTCATTTCTAACCTATTTTTACTTTTATTAAACTTTTTATTTACTTTTATCAACCTTTTAGCATTTTTATTAATGATGTTACCATCATTATAATTATAATTAATTTACACATACTATAAAAAAGACACTATATATAAGTACCATGATTGCATTGTACTTGTAAAATATCAAAGACTTTGTTTTGCTCTGCATTTTCTTGCTTATATTCAATAGTTTCTGAATATTAAACTAAATAAAAAGTAAAATTAAGTAAACATAATAACTGATCCTCTATTTTTTCCCTCTTGTTACAAATGAAAATTATAGAGATAGAATATGTGAAAACCAGTGAGACATTGGAAATTTTTATTTTCTTACTGATATTTCACTCTTTTTGCATTAGCATAATCAAAAATATTTTTAATAAATGGTTTAAATGGTTTTTGATAATGCTCATATCATTTTTAAACTTCTACTTGAAAATTTTAGTAAATGAAACTAACCTTTTATTTACATATATTTAAATATATCTTACTTTAAAAGTTTAGTCAATCATAATGTAAGTGTTCTTTTAACTCTAAGAATATTTCTAGTATAAATATATTTGGACAAAATGCATCACATTGACATTATGGATACTTAATTTTTAACTTCAAAATAAAAATGAAAATCTAATTTAAAAATAAAATAACAGAAAATTCTATTTCTAAATTAATTCAACACTTTGAGATGAACAGATTGTTTATTTATTAAGTTTAATACAGCAAAATGCTTTTTCTAATACATTCATTACCTGAAGAGTCCACAATGTATAAATGGTAACTTCATCCATCTTTATGCAGTATACACTTTCGGTGATGAAGAAAAGTCTCTCTCTCTCTCTCTCACACACACACACTCAAGCCTACAGATAGTAACAAATATCTATGGTTCATTTTTTTTTTATAAAAAGTTTAAAGCCCTTAACTTAGTAACCACATCAAATCAAAATTTAAGACTGATGTTGTTCATAAATACACAATTGAAATGTTGCAAATATGTAAACAAAAATAAGGACAACAGTTCGAACAAAGTAAATAGTGTAAATAAAGAATTTAGTGTTGCAATGTAACATAATATGATACAGAAAAATGAAAATTACAATAAGTCAACTTCTTGTCAATAACACAATAATACCCAGTAAAACAAATTGTAAACAATCAACAAAAACATTTATGATTTGGAATAGACATTCTAAAATGACTTTATATTCTCAGAATCCATATCATATGGTCACATGATACTACAAAGTTTCAAAACTCAACAAATAACAGCCTTTTTACACCGTGTCTGAAGTTATGCAAATCAAATAAACCCAAATAACTCAAAAGTTCTGAACCAATATTTGTCAAATTGGTTCATTTTCGCTCTTAATAAAATATTCAACTTAAACTTCTTCTATTTTGAATGGTTAATTTTTGACATATTTGTAATTTACAGAAATGGACTGACTGAAGTTAGTATGCAGATTAAACTAATGTTAGCTTAAAACCTCTGAAATGTAATATAAACTATTTTTCTTTTTGTTCTTAATATATGTTGAAACACGAGTAAAGGGAAGGATCTATGGTATAGACAAGGTTGAAATAACAAATGAGTAAAGACCAGGTTTTATTAACTATACCACTATTTTATTTTTGATTGACTCCATAAGTTACATCTTTTATTATATGTGAATGATTGTCATTTCTGTCCTTTTTGTATTTTGGCATCTTTGACATGTTTCTTGTATAAATCATTGTGATATTCATGTGAATGTTCATTATTATATATGTATCCTTGTGTTCAGGTTATAAAGGGTTTTTCTTCTGTGTATATGTATATTAATGTAAATATATCATATTTGTTCCTCATTGTGTGTGTCTGGTGGAATGTAGTATGAGGTTGCTGTTTGCACTTTGTTATATTATATTCTGGGTATTTGAGTGTTTAGAATCTACTCTTGAATTCATTCTTTGGTTTTTGCATATTCTTTTCATGAAATTTATTAAAGGACTTCTCTAGTTTGTATAAAGGTAATCTTCTTTTAACTGGTTGGTGTATTGATTGAATCTCTGATGGCTGACTCGAAACTCCACATGCATGATGAGCAAACCATGGACCAACTCTATGCATGTGTTCACTGTTCTTTTTACAGAATGTTCTTAAGTAGTGAATCGGGTCATGTGACTGGCTCCAGTGAGCATTTTCATTTCTAGGTGTGAAAAAACTTCATATATGAATTTTCTATTTCTAATCCAATCAGGATCCAGAATTTTGCTTTTCACACTGACTTGTGAAATTTGCTGTGGTCTGGGTTTTTCCAGAATGCTTTTAGTCATTTGAATCTGATTTTGCGAATGTGTAGTTTTACTTTCTTATAGTTCTTATAGTTCTTATTTTAGTTGTTTGGATCTGATTTTGTGGGTGTGCAATTTTATTTTGTGTGTTTTAGTTAGTTGATGGCTGATATAAGATTTTTATCCTATACTACTACCTATCTACTCACGACAGATCTAACAACTGCTGAAAAACAGAAAATAAAAAAGTTATTAAATGAGAGAATGTCTACATTGGAGAAATCAAAAAACCTTTGCAGAGATCATTGATAACCAAGTTGAGAAAACAAAGGAAAAGGTTTTAAGAACTTTCTTCCTTGAGATGAACATTAACTAAAGCGAATTATACTGAAACAACCATTTTTGACCAATGCTCAGATCTCTAAAAAAGCTGGAATTGAGGGAGTCCAGAAAGACAAAAAGGGTAGAATACTTTGTGAATTGGGATTTGTAAAAAATTCCCCTAGGCAACCTCCTCTCACTAAAGCAAATATTTTAAAAACTCAAAATTGGGCCAAGAAATCTTGAGTGACAAGTGATGATGGATGGGCCAAAGAATGGATTTTATCCAATTCAGACATGCTTGCAGCAAAAGGAAGGCAATAAGGTGACAGTAGTGTTATGATACTGGCTGGAATCGTTGCCCAAACCATTACAATTCTATGAAAAAGACTTTCTTAAGAACAATCACAACGACAATCTGGGAGAATTTCTTTATACCAACACCCACAGATATTGAAATGAATCACCAACAAGAAAAACTTTTAAAATATTGTAGGTATAAGTTGTTTGTATTAACAATTGCTACTGACATACACACAATGTCTATATAAGGGATTGGATCTAATGACAATTTCTTCTGTAAAGGAAAATGCAAATTCAAATGTTACTGGAAGGTTCATCTTTTTCTTTGATAAAATTTTTCAAATATTCAAGCCAGTAGACACAAATTAAGAAATGTACTTGTGAGATGGATGTGCATTGTGGTGCAGTGGATATCGACTCAGAACAAGAAATCAGGAAGCCGAGTTCGAATTCCAGTTGAATTCCTTGCATTCACTTATGGACAAATACTCTTAGGAAAGGCATTAATCTGTCTCTTCTCTCCAGTTATGGGTTAAATAAGAGAATAGATTGGGTTCTATAACCTTGGATGGCAACCAGTCAACTGTAAAAAGTAATGGCAACCTACTGCAGGTTAATCTTTTGCCCAGTCAGTCACTCTTTCAAAAATCGTGTATCACATATGGCACTTAACTGACTGACTGAATATAATAGTTGAAAACATGATTAAGGCGTCTACTGGTCATAAAATGGGGGATCCGTTTTCTATTGCTATGAAGTAATAAACTGATCCCCCACTAATTACTACTTAATAATATAATACATCTCTTGCCCCTCTAGCTATAAGTCAAATAACAGAACAGATTGGGTTCTATAACCTTGGCTGGCAACCAGTCTACTGCAGAAATCAATGGCAACCTACTGTGGGATAATCTTCTTCCCAGTCAGTCATGTCTCTTTCAAGACATGATCACCTAAGCGTGTATCACATACGGCACTTAACTGACTGACTGACTTATGAGATATGACTATCCACTAAAAATAATGTTTAAAGGGATAAAATCTGTTAGGTTAATGAATAAAATATCCATTACTTCTTTATAACATAAGTGGAATGAAAAACAAAAAACTTAAACAAAAAAAGAAATACTTTATATGTAATGCTTCTTATAACAGACAGTATTGCCTTAGTATTGAACATATATATATGAGACATCATGATAAAGACATCACAATAAAACAGTAGATAAACATAAAAGTATGAAGTGTAATTATTTTTTTTTTTTTTTTGCAAAGAGCAAAACAGAAATGCATCATAAACTTATTGCTGTGTATAGCAAACATGTAAACAGCAGGATGCAGATAGCAGTCTGGTGTAATGCATTCACAGAATAATGTACAAATCTGCATGATAAAACTCTTGTAGTGTTCAAAGTCATCAACAACAAAAGACAACATAGTGTGTGTTAAAACTTTAAGATGATAAAGATTGCAAACTTCATAATATCTCTGTAGACCTTAATCTTCCTGAAGTCAGTGGTTCATGAATTTGCAAGAAGTGGGAATAACAAAAAGCATCATCTGATTGGATCCCAAAGCAATTGACTTAAGAATGTAAGTTTCAATGTATAGTATTTTTTCAAATTTTGGAGTGGTATAGGAGATCTAATGGGGACTTTATGTGGCATATGATCATAGATGTTAAGACCTAGATGTATCACATTATGTCAAAGACACAGGTTAATACCTTGACCTAGAAGCATCTCTCATTACCTATCACTTCCAAAAAGTTCACAGTCAGCAAAGAAACTGATGCCAACTGTGTTCTGGGATTTAAAGAATGTGCTGAAACAGAAAAAAAGTCTGAAGAAAGATGATTGTCGAGAGTGTCCAAGATGTTTGCATAAGAATGTATACCCCACCCCAAACACACACACAAAGCCAATCTGATAAAAGTGTTGCTTCAATGATATGAGTAGAAGATGTTTTACTGCATCCACTTTACTCTTTCAGATTATTATCTGTTTGAGCTCCTCAAATGAAATTTATTTGTTTAAACATTTTCATAAAGATGATGCTATTGTTGCAGAAGTACAAGGGTGGCTCTACTCATTTGATGCAGTGTTCTTTGAAAAGAGTATTTATAAATTTGAACACCAAGTGCATCACTCTCATAGTGAACAATGTGGGAAAGTAGCATAACAGAATTAGTAAGACATGCACAATAATTTATTTGCATAGTAATAAATGTATTGAATTAATATATGCTTTCAACTTACTTTTCAAATACTGCTCATATATATAAATAGATATTGTATTTTTTAGACATGAATTACCAATATCATGATCGGCAATATAGTTATCATTATTTATAATTATATTAGTTATAATTTTCTTTTTCACTTTTGCTAAACACTTCACTTGCAGCAATTATCATACTTTTTGCAATTATTGTAATTATTGCTGACATTATTGCTATTCATTGTATTTTTCCCATTTTAAGCTGATCCTCTTTCTCATCATCAGCGTTTGCTAATTAAAACTATTAATACTTTATAATAATTAATATAATAATTATCATAATTACTTTGTCACACATTGTTTGTAGTCTTTCTTAGATTACTGAAAAATAAAAACTAACTTTACAATTCTTGAGAAAATATATTAGAAAACATGTAAGAAAAGGGAGATAAAAGGGGAGAAAAGAATCACTGAGTTAAAGAGCGATTATGAAAAAGAGAAGAGGCAAGAGTTGGAAATGTAGTGAGGGAAAGAGAAAAGAAGAATGGGGAGGAAGACACAGTTGCTAGACGTGAATAATCGCTTGCAGGTGCTTCCAGTGGTGACAAGTCGCTATTACGAAAGCGAGGCAGCAGCAGTAGCAGTAACGAAAAAAGAGAAAGACAGAGAGAGAGAGAGAGAGAGAGAGATACGAGAGTGTTTTAAGTGTCGTCATGCCGGCCGCCGGACCCTGTGTTAAGAAGAAAAAGAAGATCAAGGAGAAGAAAAGGCCGACCCCAGGACATTGCTAGAGACGGACATTGGTCAGGGATTCTAACGACATTGGCCTGTGCATGGCATAACAATAACCCATGCGGCCATGTCATGTTTAGCTGAGTTTTAAAGACGACTGAGTAGCGGTAAAAAAAAAACAAAAAAACAAAAACAAAAAAAAAAAACACACACACAAAAAAACAACAACAAACAAACAAAAAAGGTTAACATCACTTTGCTGCTAAGAGGAAAATAATAATAATAATTATCATCGTTGTCATTATGACACTATAAACTCTATTGGACATTTCGTTCGTATTATTGTCCCTCTCTATGGATATTCCACTGTTTAGTTTATTTAGATTTTTAGAAAACCCCAAGGAAAAATTACTTAAAAAAACAAACAAATCCAAAAATAAACTATTCTTATTGTCCCTCTCTAGCTAGAGATATTTCAAAAACATTTTTTGTGTATCATGTTAAATGATATACAACATAACAACAGCTATCTAAAAAAAAAAATCTCTTTTTATTGATAAAAAAGCAGTCCTCATCTGTCTTATTTCTTTAGATAACCTTTTCTTTCCTTAAGAATAAGATATTTAATGAATGCCTCGTACCAATAGCGAAACAAACCTCTCTATTTATTTTACATCGAGCTTATTTGAAGGTATTTTTTTGTCTCTCTCATATTTATCGATATCTCAATTTTCCTCAACTAAAAACGGACTTTGAAAAAGAAAAGACGACAGTAGTGTTGTCCCTTTAACAGCTGAATATGGCCACAGCAAAAAACAAGATAAATATATTTTTTTAACCACCCCTTTATGATCGACACAACACCTATTTGCAAATATACAATAACTTGTGAATATTTATGGCTTTATTGGTAGGTCCCTGAATTTTTATTTTTTATTCCTTTACATTATTGTGAATTTCAATCTTGAGGTGGTGGTTGTAGAAAGACAAGACATCTGTCTTCTTATTTGTGATGATGCTTTTGCTTTTCTAGTTTTCCTCAAAAAAGCAAATACATCTCGATTTTTCTCTTTGCAAACCAAACTAGAATTTTCCACGTTTTTTAGAAGTAGAATTCCATGATTTTCTTAAATGTTTCTTAGTTACCTGGCATTTTAAAGTATTCCCTTTTAAAACTAACTAAAAAACAAACAAACTAAAACTAAAAAAACAATCGCATCAACAATTTCCTTCTTTCTGACAAATTCTTTGGTCGTTTGTAGGGAAAAAAAATTATACTTCTAAAATACAGATGTGTTTTGTCTTTGTCTCTCCACTCCATGACAAGATCGCTGCAAGATAATAAAATCATTTAATCGAACATTAATAAAAAAAATTAAAAGAAGAAAATAAAAGGACACAAATTTTAAGTGGTACCCAAAAAAGATAAAAAAAAAAGAAGAAAATCCACATAAAAATACTTTGAATTTTCAAGAAAGGCCCTTTGAGACATGGGCAATAGCCAATCATGTTGTGCTTATTCGAGCCCCAAAATTCCAAGTGCTCACCAGAGGAGAATAGGAGAAGACGATATATATCGTCCCGCTTGTCCTGACGATTTTGGAGCGTCTGGCCCAGGTGTGGTCGAAGGCCTGACCATTGGGGGAGCCCAAAAACAGAGTCACAGCAATTTGCAACATATCAGTGACCGTGAACCAGAGGGTGAGTAAATTTGAGTGCTTATTTTTTTTTAATGTTTGATTATTGTTGGTTTAAAGCACCACCGTTTAACAAAAATAAAAGCCAAGATTTGTTTGAATTCTGATTTCTTTTCAAGTATACATAGAACTTCCTAAAATGCTTAAGTTCAGCAGAGATGGTAGTTTTTTGTTTATTTATTTTTTAGATCTCAGTCTATCTTCAGCTGAGTTTGTTCACTGGCAGTGGAAAAATAGCTGATTATGGTGCCACTTAAAGTCACTATATCAGTATTTTTGTTCCTTGCTTTAATTTAATACTAAAAAAAAACATTGTGTTCTGGAGTATGAGCCTAGTCCTAAAAAAAGGATTTGGGAGATTATTTTTTTAACAATTCTGAAGAAATAAATGTGTTACTGTTGTTGTTTTTGTATTTGTTTGGAAAATAGTTGAAGTCAGAATTAGTTCTAAAGCATATAGTCATTAAGTTGGTTTATCAAAATAAAAAATGTGTAAAAATTCAAATGATAAAAAATGAGTCAATATTTTGGTTGGATTAAATGTTGTATCCCTTGATTGGACAGCAAAAAGATCATAACAATACGATTATGCAGAGTGGAGGATTAACTTTAATACAATATATCACCAATGAAATTGATGTTTATGCAAACAACAAAATATTTCTTTGTCAATTCATTGTTGAATCGGATTACATTTCTGAACTCCCAGATTGATTGAGATTTGTTTGGTCAGGCAATGTAGTGTAGTGTCGATTTTTTTTTTTTTATATTTATGGTGAAGAATTAATTCCTAATTGTCAACTAAGTCAAACTCTTCCTTTGTGTCAACAAAATGTTTTCCTTGATTTTATTGTTAGATCAAGATTGGCAGTTTTTATAATGTCACATTAGAAAAGCTCTTTCTTTAATAAAGATACTGGGTAATATAGATTTTATGTGTTCAGTGTCATAAAAGAAAAGCTAAAATTGGTGACTTAATGTTTGTAAAGAAAAGTTTTTGGCCAATTTTTCAAGGATAGATTTTTGTGTTTAGCATTTTCTATCAACGTTTTTTATGGTTTTATCACCCTTCATAAGAGAGATGTGCACTGATCATTTAAAGCATCCCATACCACATCTAAAATGAATATACCAGTAGAAGACAATGATCCTGCTTTCCCTCCTAATGTACTGATGATGAGGTGGTCTATGCCAATGATATAGATAAGAAGAATGTTCTTGAACTTAAGATAAACCTTTTGTAGTGAATTACTGCAGAGGGCAAAAGTCTTAGGGTTGGATGCATTTTTTGCAACAGAACAAGGATCACTTGCTTCGAGGTGGCACACCATGTGAAGAGAAAAAGATTAAAATGCCTTGTTTTTTGAAGCAGGACTCCTGCACTGGTTGGTTGGTTCTTTGGTCAGTTGGTAGCAGCCTGAGACAAAAATCCCAAAAGCCAAGAGTGGGGGAAAATTTGTCTTGGTGTAACAGTTGTGTTGTTGGTACATTGTCCAGAGTGGTGAAGTACAGTGAGGCTTTGTGACTAAAGTTTTTTTTCTTTCGTACACCTTTCCAAAACAGGAACTATGATCTGGAATTGGTATGAAAGCAGTGATGTCATGTAACTGAATCTATCATAAAAATTCTGGTTGTGGATTTAGTAAATACTTCAACACTTCATTTTGTATATGGATCAAGTATCACTAATTTAGAAACAAGAAAATTGAATATAGAATAGGCTGTGCTAGAATGCAGTTCACCCAAAACTGCAAATTGCTATAAAACCAAAACAGTAAGCTGAAAACTTGAGTCCTGTTCTTAAATAGCCTTGTCAGATCACAAATTTCACATGGATGTCATGCATGGTGCCAAACTCATTCAGAAATATTTAAACTGTCAGCCATATGTAACCAATTTCTCAGATCAACAGTTAAAATAATATCAAGCAAATGAAACCTGTAGCTCTTAACAAAGACAACATTTCTTTGAATATTGTGGACTGGCACTATAGAATCACAAATAAAAAATTGTACCAAATAACAGAAACCAAGTGTCTTGTGGATTTTCAGCAACCGCAACAACTCAAAAGGGTAGTACATGTAATTCAAGGATAAAAAAAAAAATGACATCCTCAAAATTTTGATATTCCATAACAAAAGGCTAGAAAAGAACTCTCACTCTCTCTCAATACTAGAAAGAGTACAGTGGACTTGAGAAACCTATTTTCCTGAAAAACATTTTTTTAAGAGAAAGATTTGATATTTTTCCACTGACAGCTGCACTGGCTGCTCGGTTAATGAATGCCAAATGTTTCCTTATAAGGAAATTGCTAATGTTATCATTACTAATTGGAACAAATACTTAAAATTTGGTTACGTCCTAAAGCTAATATTTTTAAATCTACTATCGTCATAGGATTGCTATGTACTCTTAAAGGCACTACCCACTTTACATGTTCAATTTTGTATGTGTTTATTACCACCTGACCTTTGTCTACATTCTACTCGGTGTAAAATAATTCTTTATATGTTTGTTTAGTATTGCTGCATATTTTTCTCAAGCATCATGAATTGAACTTTCTGCTTGTGTAAAATAAAGGTAACAAGTTCTATTTCATTACAGTTTTTAAATTTTTCTGTATGTATTTATATAAAATGCTTTATTATGGGGTGAAAGTTAGTGACTTTATACTCATTTATATTATAATTAAGTTTTGACTCTGTCACACTGGATTTTTAAAAGTATTTTGCTTTTCCCATGGATAAGAAAGTTCATTTACAAGTGTGAGAGTTAGATATTGTTATATAGGAAAGAGGCTACTAAAAAAAAAAAAAAAAATAAAACACACCAAAACTTGCTCATTATAATTTCTGTTTGAAAAATACACTACACAATATTTTGCTTAACGGTAATAATAAATTTAATCCTTTAGCTTTCAATTAAAACTAAAGTGAAAGCTTCAAAAAAGCTTTCTTATTTATAAAAAAACATTTTAAAACTTAGGTATTGCAAGTTTTTAGCAAAAAATGGCAGTATCTGTTATAAATCATAACTAAGGTTATGATTTATAACAACAAAACTTCAAAGTTTGTGGGGAAATTGTCTTTGGTTACAAACTGACAGAATAAGTAGTTTAATAGAAGTTGATCATGGTACTCTAGTGGACAAATCTGTCAAAATATTAACTCTGGTTTGAGGAACATGATATTGTTTGACTATGACTACTTTTTTGGTTCATAAAAAAAGCACATTTATTAAAGCAATATATATATATATATATATATTTTTTTTTTTTAGAAAACAATAGTATTTCTGCTAAAAATAACTTTTCTGAACTTATTATTTCCATAATGTGTATTTGACACACAAGTTCTAACTATAAATAGTAGGATTTGAATCTGTTAGTCACAAATACATCAAATAAAGGAATTTTCATCTATTAAAAAGATGTAATATGGAATAATTACATGTCAAGTATTTTAATAAATAATAATTCTATAATCTATAAGATAAAAAATGATTCAGATTGTTCTAATTATCTCATATATATATATATATATATATATATATATATATATATTTTTTTTTTTTTTTCTCATGTCAAATTTTTATTCATGTTTGTTTTCTGTAAACTGATTAAAGTTGTTGATACCTTCTTGGTAATTTAAGACCCAAATAATTTTTTACAGTTCAATTTCAAGCTACTTTTTGTAAAACTGGGCTACTGGGGCTATTGTCTATGATCTTTGTTTTGATTAGCAATTTAGAATCCTATAACAGTTGGCATTTGTGAAATTAGTAATTTTCATGCAGGAAGTGTTTGGCATTTATTGACTGAACAGTTAGTGTTATTGTCAATTAGAATTCATAAAATCTTTTTCTTAAAACAGATTTTCAGGAAAATAGACTTCTTGAGTTCACTGTTAGTGTTATCATTCTTTCTAGTATTGATGGGAGTTTCTTAATGTTTTGTTTAAGGTAGTGTGGAAAGTTGACATCTTGATCACATCATTATTTTCCCTTCTTAGTTACATCTGGTACTTATTTTTGTTATTGCTGTGGTGAGGTTTTTGTTATTTGATAAAGCTCTTTGTGATTATGTAGAGCATGTCTATAGGGTCTAAAAGAGGATGGTCTTTAAGATCTAAAAGATTCGTTCACTTGAATCCTTAATGTTTTTTTTTCCTTTTCAAAATCTCATCTTTGAGCTGAACACTTTTTATTGGAATCTGTTCATTAAATTAAAATGTAAATACAAAACAAGAGATAAAAAATTTAGATAAAGCTTTGTATATTCAGTTCCTTATGAGATCATTAAAATTAGAAATTTCAATATTATTCGCATCAATTTTAGGTTTTTCCAAAGAATTGGGGAGAAGTGTGTATTAATGTTTAAACTCTCACTACAAATCAACTTTTCATTTACCGTCAAATATTTCCATGAGTGTATCTGCAAAGATTGATGAAAAATAATTGGTGCAGATGAAAACTAAATTCCATACACCACTGTTTATTTTTATGAAAAAACAAGAAACTCATTAACCATTATTTGAAAATGTTAAAAGAGACCTTGCAATTATTTGTTTGTTTACTCTAGTGAAAATCTGAAACTTTTGTGTATTTTAATTTGGGCACAAATACTGAAGCCTGGATTTGTATTTGTTTATTACTTGTATGTTCCTTCTTGAGCCAAAATCTTCTTTTTAATGTGTTAATGAAAGTTGGTCACATTCTTCTATTTTTGCTAATAATCTGCAATATTAGATTCTAGTTGATATACCATTTATGTATCTTATATAATAATTTAAGTTTGATTGTGTATATTAGAAAATTATATACAATTGCATTGAGTGTAAGATCATATAAAAAAGAAAAAATCTCAATGTTTCAAAGGAATGTTTGTTTGCCCATCATCAGTGATTTTTTTTCTTTTGTGAAATATTTTTATTTTAACTAAAAAAGTTGTTGAACAAATTTATCTATTTTTTTTTTCTCAAGACTATAATTATATAAATAATTTGAATAAAATTGACACACAGGGTTACATTTGTGTACAGCTTGTCTTCAACATTTAATGTGTGTAGTAGTGAGTTAACTGAGAAGTGTTCCATTTAATAATTGCGGGATATTCATATTGTGATCAGACAGATTATAAATTTTACATATGGACGCAAGGCTGTATAACTGTATCAGATTGCATTTCCAGACCTAAGACAGTTAAGTCATCCAACTTATGCTGCTGTTTATCATCGCTTTGCTGCTACAGGATCCATGGTAATAGTTACTATGAATCGAGAAATACCAAGATCTGCTTGAATGCCTGACCACAAAGAACATATTCTACAGGCTGTCACAGATGCTCCAGGAATCATGTCAAATGGTCCTAGCATGTCCTACATCTCATAGTACCGCATAGTGTACTTCAAGAGCAGCTCCTGTATCCATATCATTTACAACATATTCACGGTCTTTTGCTCTATGATCACTTACCACAAGAACTTTTGTCGATGGTTTATTGCACAAGCTGCTGATCCATTGTTTGTCACTTCAGTCTTGTTTGTGGATGAGGCACCATTTGCAAGAGATGGAATAACAAATTTACACAACCAACATTTGAGGGCAGATTGGAATCCCTATGGTAAAAATACACCAGCATCAGTTTGATTAATGTGTAGCTTAGAATTGTAGGTGACTGTTTGGTAGGTCCCTATGTTCTCCCAGCATATCTTACAGGAGCTGTCTGCAGGGACTTTATTTTGAACACACTTTCAGACCTGCTAGGGAATTATACTCCTGCTAATACAAAGACACAGTGATTCATACATGATGTGACTCCAGCAAATTTTAATCACATTGTCTTTGATGCACTGGTTGACATCTACCATGAAAGTGCACAAGTAGGTAAGGACTGGTTCCATGTCTTGCATATTTCCCCAATCTCAATCCTTTGAATTTTTATCTGTGGGGCTGCCTAAAACAATTGGTTTATGTAACAGACAGACAATAATGCAGAGATGATTCATCAACATGTCATGGGGGCGGGGTCTGTGAAACTATTTGACACTGTGTGGGAGTATTTAAAAGGGTTTGTCAGTCAATCTCCAAACTGTTACCTCCCTGTTTCCTGCTTGTTAGAAGCCCTCTGACCCCTCTAATTATCTCCTTATTAGCTTCTTACTGCTTTTTGTTAATGTATTTGAGGCTCTTATCAATGTTGAAATAGTTAGGGATCTCACAACCTTCTCTCTGACAAACAATATGGCTTCTGCTTTGCCAGGTCTACTGCCAATGTACTAACAACCATCACTGAATAAGTATACTAGGCTCTTTATAAGAATGGTGAAGCTTGAACTGTTGCTCTTGGTATCTCGAAAGCATTTGACAGGGTTTGGCATGTTGGCCTTCTGTGCAAACTTCAGAGCTATGGTATTTCTGGACAATTATTTATTTTAACCCAATCCAAACAAATTGTGAAATGAAAGTTGTTTTGAACAGGTAGGCTTCCAGGTTCTGTCATATGAATGCAGGTACCCCTTAAGGCTCTATCCTAGGTCCTATGCCTTTTCTGATCTTTGTCAATGATATTCCTGATTTAATTGGTTCTCAAGTAGGCATCTATACAGATGATACCACCATTTACTCTAATCTCAATAGGAAATCTGCCAAGGCTGACAAAGTAAACTTGGCTGTTGCCCTTCAAAAAGAACTCCAATCTGTGATTGAATGGGATAGGAAATGGCTTGTAATTTTTAATTCCTCCAAAATGGAGCTGCTCTCCTTAACCACCATAGAGAAACTTTCCTACCTGCCATTGGAATGAATGTTGCTAGTCTCCTAGAGAGCAATGCACTGTACCGTCTTGGCCTCACTCTCTCAAATGATCTCAAACGGAATGAATACATGAAATCCATAGCTGTCTCTACTGCTAAGAAGTTTGAGTCGTTATGTCGAGGCAAGAAGTTTTTCTCATTAGAATCTAGTTTACCAATTTATAAATTTACCATTCTTCTAAACATTGAATACTTTGCCATATATGGTTGGTGCTCCTGCTATTTATCTTGAGGTTCTTGACAAAATCCACAGAAGGATCTGCAATATAATTGATCCTGACTTGGCAGCCTGCCTTCTCACCAATGTGATGTGGCTTCCCTCTCTTTTCTACAAGTATTTTCATGGCAACATGTATTTACACATGCTACTAGATTTTAATCAAGGTCCCACCTTTTTACTGTCAAAATAGTTAAATGTAACTGCATCTTCTAGTAAGAGTTTTTCTTGCATTTTCTGTTTGTGTAAGTCCCTTATGTTTGCTTGCTTCCCTTATAGCTACTATCTGCAAAAGTTTAAATGCAACATCAATTGTCATCGTCTATCTCCTTGATTCCCATCCCTCTCTTTGCTTTCTTTGACATCCCCTGTAACTTGCTTTTCTCTCCCAGTAACCCACTGCACTTGGGGTGAAATGATTATAAAAATATAGTGTAGTGAAAATGAAATGCATATGAAACAGCCAATGATTACTGATAATTGTACCCACCTCTGTCAGTCAAAGCAGCACCATTTAGAGAACTGACTGCCCTGCTAGAACAGAGCTGGCGTGAATCTCAGAATGTCTGGTTAAGAAGAAAGCGTCTACATGCTTCTCTATTAGATAGTTGGAATGGTTAGCTGAGTTGTGTTAGCGATGCAAATGTTTCCTTTGCTAGCCAATTGCTAAAGTATTAGGCTCCATCAAAGCAGGCACATTTTCTGGAAAGAGGAGGTCTGACAGTTTGCCATGTTGTCTGTACAATATAACTGCTGTGTGTTACCAAGGATTTCTCTTTGTGTTGCCTGACATTGTTTAAAATTTTTTTTGTTCTTGATTGACTTTCTGGTATCTTGACTCTGTTTTATGTGTGTCGTGTTTCCATGTGAGAGTCATATTTATTCCCTGCTCATTGTCATCCAGTGTTCAGCACCTTTAATATTTGATTCCATGCTGCACATTTTTCCATCTTTCATCATTGGCACATACCCAACCAGTAAGAAAATCTCACAAGCTATTTCAACAAAAGAAAATGTCAAAAAAGACAATTTGACATCTGATTGATTCCAGTATTCAGTGGAGCAGCCACTGATTTCCCTATAGTTGAATGGCTTGAAATTGTGGAGCTTCAGCTGTGATATAGTGTATTTGTTCCTGGCTAAACTTTGGACACTTGCACTGCTCATTGGAGGGGAACCCCCACCACCAACTAAAAAATGGATAGCATACACTTTTGTGGCCAATTGGAGTCATGGGTAGCATGCACTTTTGTGGCTTAAGTGGAGTAGATAGACTACTATCGCCCGGTTCACACTCCTCCCACTTTTATTGAACAGGAATAGAGGCTCATCCTTTATTCCCTGCTCAGAAAGTGGTCTCTGGCTGTCTTCCTCTCCTTAGGCTTCAGTAGTGGTGCTTTTGTGATTTTTCTGTAATGTGTGTGGTCAGTGGCAACATCTCTTCATTGTGAGGGTACTGAGTTGGTAGTTTTCTGGTTGCTGCTTCTGACTGGTAGTTAGGAGCCTTAACTTTTGCATATCATCAAGAGTGGCTGCTCTGATCAACAGTTGCATAATATTGGGGGTTCTTGCAGTGCCATGTCGCATATAGATTGGTGTCCCTGCAAGCACTTTCATTGGGCAGCAACAAGGCCACATTTTGATGCCCGTTCCCTTCCAGTGCATGTCGCAGTCAATGTCCATCTGCTACCTCTACTTGAGGCTTCTCCTCACCAACAACAAACATGAGCAATAAACAAAACTAAACCAGGCAAAGTAAAATCACCTAAACCTCTCAACATTTCCTTCACAAACATCTGTGGTTTTTGTACCAACTTTTGTAGCATGGAATCTTTTCTCCACGAAAAGTCCTCTGACATCCTAGCACTCTGTGAGACTAATTTTAACCCCTCAATTCCCTCCTCTGACCTTTCGATTCCTGGCTACCTTCCTCTCTTAATGAAGGACTCCTCTGTACATATGCATGGTCTGGGGGTTTACGTCAGTGAACATCTCCCTCTAGCTAGGGTGTCATCTCTTGAATCCCCTGACCACCCATTCATGTGTCTCTGTCTTTCACTTCTCAACTCGGTTAGCTATCTTTTCTTTCTGTATCGGTCCCCTTCCTCTCCTGACTGCTGCCTGCTTGACAGTATCTTGAACAATATAGATAAGGCTACTTCCTCCCATCCATTTGCTAACATATTTGTGTTCAGGGATCTTAACCCCCACCATGCAAAGTGGCTAGAAAACTCTGCCACTGATTCTGCTGCTTTTCAATCTCTTAAGCAAGTGGTGGATTTCCCCATGTGCTTCCCCAGTATCCCTCCAGGATGCACTTCTCTACTAGATCTGCTTCACTTTTGTCCCTGGCTCCTGTCAAGCCTCACAGCTTTGTCCTCTCAGTAAATCTGATCATGCTGTTGTTTCTATTAATATCTCTCTTCACTCTCACTCACACACCAGGAGCCTCTACCAACAGAATTTCCTACTGCTACCAAAGAGCAGACAGATTAATTTCTCAATTTCCTATGTGATGTCCTGTGGGAAAAAGTGTTTAGTTTTCCTGTTGAGGACTGCACCCCCGAGGTCTCTTCCTGCGTGAAAGCTAGCATCGTTGTTTTCATACTGATCAGTTAAGTTCCGTCCCAAACCTCATTTGTACCCTTGGTTCTTTCCTGCCTGCTCGGCCACCATTGCCCATAGGAACCACTTCTTATGGCTATTTCAGAGCCATATATCAGACTATAATAGGCACCTATTTGCCTCTGCTTGTAATGAGTGAAAGAGGATCTTGAATGAGGCTAAGCTGTTGTTTGCTCAGAGAATGAGGCAGTGCATAGCTGCTCAAAAGTTCAGCTCTAAAGACTATTGGCAGCTCTGCAAACATGCATTGAACAACAGCAAATCCTCTATCCCTCTCTTAATCAATAAATTTGAGCTCCTTACGTCATCTGTGGACAAGGCTGAGTGCTTTACTCGCAGATTTTTCTCTAACTTCACATTTGACTCCTCGGAAGTATCCGCACCCGACTTCCCCCTTAGAACTGTGACTCAACTGAGAGATGTTCACACAACTCTCTCTCTCTGGTATCTAAGATAATTTCAAAACTTGACCCCCATAAGGCAAGCGGAGGTGAGGAATCCTGGTCATTTTCTTGAAGAAATATGTCCCTGAACTCTCCTCTGTCCTCTCTAAACTCTATAATTACTGCCTCTCTGCTTTCTGTTTTCCTGTCTGCTAGAAGTCCTTTTCTGTGGTTCCTGTATTTAAGAACTCATGGGAACCCGTGGACCCATCCAATTATTGCCCTATTATCCTCCTACCAATTTTCAACAAAGTGTTCAAGGCTATCATCAATGCCGAAACAGTTCAACATCTAACCACCTATAAACTATTTTCAGACAGACAATATGGCTTCCACTTTGCCAGGTCTACTGCTGATATACTAATGACCATCACCGAATACATATACCAGGCCCTTGATAAGTCTGGTGAAGCTTGAGCTGTTCTCCTGGATATCTTCAAAGCATTTGATAGGGTCTGGCACACTGGCCTCCTGCACAAGCTATGGGGTTATGGTATCACTGGACGATTGCTTGATTTGATCCAATCTTTCCTATTAAATCCCATAATGAAGGTCGTCTTGAATAGTCATGCCTCCACATCCTACTATACAAATGCCAGTGTCCTCCAGGGTTCTATCCTAGGCCCAGCGCTTTTTCTGATCTTCATAAATGATCTCCTTGTCGTGCTCAAATCCAAAGTAGGCAACTATGCTGATGACACCACCATTTACTCCTGCCTCTGGCAAGGCAGACAAGCAAAACCTTGCTGCTGATCTTGAGCAGGACCTTCACTCTGTGGTAGAATTGGGTAAGAAATGGCTTGTAAATTTTAATGCTTCTAAAATGAAACTACTGTCAACCACCACAGGCAGTCCCTCCTGCATTGGGTGTCAATCTCAGGACCATGCAGAGGATTTGGAAAGAGTTGCCCAAATCTAATGGTGATGAAGAAAGTATGGCAGCTTGAAAATTCACTGTAATTGTTCTAATCAACAAAGATCCAAATTTGTTGGTGTGATCCAGGCCATGATTGATAACGATTTCCCCAAGTCAATCAGGTCTGTAGGCAGCGATGCAGGAGTGTATGAGATTCTTATCAGGCAGGTAGTGCATGAAGACACTCTATATTTCTCATACAAGATGAGAAAGGGCCAATTTTTATCCCAAGTGAAGAAGGACAATAAGAAAGACTGTGCTATGAAACTTTTGGACAAACTCAAGCATCCCCTCGAAACCAAACATGCTTTGGCTATTCTCAGACAAGAAAAATTTCATGTAGTTCATATTTGAAGAGAATTTTTTCATGTGCAGTATAATGTCATATTATGATATGTTAAAATGATGGAAATTAACTATTTTTTTTTTTTAATAATTTGTGAGCATTTTTTTTTAATTACCAACAATTTTTTTGTTTAAAGAAACATTATTTAAAATAAAATTAATTTCATCTCTTTGCCTTGATAAAGTCCATCACAGGATAGAACATGTAGGTGAGAAAAATATAGTTTCCCTTTGGTCTTTTTTATTTTACCATACTGTTCTTAATCTTGGATTATAACTGAGTATACTTTTACACACACACACACACACACACACACACACACACACACACATATATAATAATTACACATATCCTACAGCTATGATATAACTTGGAGTTTCGTGCGATATGAAATCATCATGTGCATATTTCAAACTGACAGTTTAATAAATTTAAGTTCACTCGATGTTCATGGGAATTAAATGTTTTAAAGTTAAGTTACTACTTTTTTAATAACAAGATTAAAAATTTTAATATTTTATAGTTACATGTGGATAAAAATTTAAAATATAAATAATAAAATGTAGAGAGAAGAAATCAAAGGAGCATAAATCATGTGTCTTAAAAATTAAAATATTCAAATATTACATGTACATAAAAATGTAGGGAAAATTAAAATTTTAAATAAAATAAGATAAAAGAAAAATGAAAAGAAAAATTAAGAAGTAAAATTTAGAATTACAAATTAAACAATGTAAGGAGCAAAAATAAAAGTAAGAACCCAATTATTATCTGGAATATTGTAACTAAATCCAAACATTAGAATGGAAAAGGAGATAAATGTAATCTATGTCTCTGAAAAAAAAACTTGTCATCTTAAACCATATCAATAATTCAAATTTACTTAATAAAAAAGTGATATAATGACTAATGTTGTCATAGAAAAAATACGTAAATTCTTAAATCTAGTTTGATATAGATTCCTCTTTACATTCACCTATTTCTTTCTCCCTGCACCCCGCAATATTACTCTTAACAATTATGAATATAACCCCTTTTATTTAATATATTATATATATATATATATATATATATATATATACAACTCTCATTTTTTTTTTTTTAACAGGAAACATTAACTTAGGGAAAAGTAATATTTCATTATTCATTTAAACAAATACAAACATATTTTCTCTTTCAATTTAGATATGATGAAGTGAAATTCATTATCTATTTGATCAAATCACTCCTCTCTTTTTATGCAACATTTCTACATCCAAAATTAAGGTTAAATATACAAAATTAGATTAATTATAAAAACTCTGCTTAAATACAAAAATATTCTGTACAAAATAAGCATCCCACCCCTTACCTGCTCCTCTAAGAAATTCAAAGAATATAGTCTAGTTGCAAGATAATAAAAACTTACATTCTAACTGCTAATGTTAAATCTGTCTACAAAACTCACAGACACTCATTAATCAACCATATTCACTACCCACACAACTTTCTTCAAAATTCTAACGGTCAATCCACAAGACTTATTCCCTTATCACTAACTCCCACCAACATCCCACACACAACTGACCAAATATAAGAAAAGAGGCTTTCCATTCCTGTCCACACTGCCTGATAAGACATTGTAGTTTCAATGTTGAAACAAATGTACTATTTGTAGTGGATATATAAAAAAAAATTCTGTACATGTTCTGAAATATAATTTATAATAAATATTCACAGCTCTATATATTATATATCGAGCACTGTTTTAAATTAATGTTTTTGACGTTGTAAAAAAATTTTTCTTAGTTCTGTATTCACTCGGATATATATATATATATATATATATATATATATTCAAATTTTATAAAATCATATGACCACTTCGCTGAGTAAGTTTAATACCCATCTCATCAGCGAGAACAAGACATGGGAAAATAAATTTGTGTGTGTTTGTGTTAAAAAAAAACAAACCTGAAGTAAGGGTAGAGAAAAAGGAAAAAATAGAACAGATCCTTGCTTTCAGGACGTGTAGGTTCGTTACTTGGTGACAGAAGTGAAAAGAGATAAAATAAATAAAAATAAGAAAGAAATAGGTCAGATGAAATAACAAGGTCACTGTTAAAGTATCACAAATAATGTTAATATAAACTGGTTAAACATAAATTAAAATGAGAAACAGGAAGTTATGACAGAGTTAAATTATATGGCTACAAAAAAAATATTTTAAGCAATTTTAGATTATCACAAAATTAAATTTGAACTTATGATGTTATTGATAGCAAAACAAACTGGTTAAATATAACTTAAGTTAAAAATAAAATGATAGAACTAGAAGGAATATAGATTTAAGAAAGAGAAGTTATATAATATTTAATTATATAGGAAGAACTGAAACAACTATTTAAAGGAATTTTAATTTTAGATTAATTATTAGGAAGTTTGTATCTAAATTTAAATTTATGATAGTATTTACTTATAAGTTCAAAAGCAAATATTGCTTAGGATGTTTTAATATTTGAATTTTTTCAACTAAACATAGATTGCATTTATCATAAAAGGTTATAATTTTTTCCTTCTATTTATCCCACCACACAACCCCCTGTGTGTTGTCAAAGACAAAGAAGTTGCAGGTTGTATCAACCTTAAATTAGATAAAAATTTTTGCTTCAGTTCAAAATTTGCAAGGACAAATTTTCTTACACTGTTAGCACTTCAGAATTCCCATTTTATAGCCTTGTTTCAAAAAAGTGCTGACACAGTCTACAAACTTTGCTCCTTAGGCTAAAACTGTGGGCCTTTTTATAATATCTCGTTTAATAGCAAGATTTTTATTCTTCTTTTCTCTTACTTCACATAGCTAACGAGGCAGGTGCTATGTCTATTTTGCTAAATTTAAGGAAGCTTTTTGGTTATAAAATCACTATTTTTAAGATTTCCCTCTGTTGAACCAAAATATACATTTTTGGGTGTAATTATCAAATTTTACTGCAGCTTTATGTATGATATTAATCACCAGGCAGTTACAATTATAGAGGTAATCGGCAGCATCTATCATCATTTATCTTTCTTTGTTCTTTATTTTTTTTAACAGTTCAAGGGAAAGTTTACCTATTTTGGTTTTTATGTTCATGTTAAAAAGTTGAAGGTATTCAACAAAGGCAATATTCAAAACTTTGGGCATATATAAAAAAGTAAACCATTGGTTATTTGTTAGATACAATATGACTATTATGTAGGAATTGGTATCCTCAAAGATTTCATTTTTGTGTATGTTGGTAAGAAAAGAAACATCTAAGATTAATTTACAACAATGAATTATATCTTTCTCCACTGAATGACCTTAAAAATGAAGATATTAGTTTTAATGAGTAAATATAGAAACTTACTTTTTTGTTCATGTTTCTCACCTGACTAAGAATACTACTTATTAATGCAGACTTGTTGATTAACTGGTTCTTGTGTATTTGGTAGGCAAAGGAAATAGGAAAACAAGAGTGGAAAGAGAAAGAGGAGGGTTAGGGTTAGGGTGTGGCTGTTGAACAGAAATTTGTTTCAGAATGTTGAAAACAAAGAAGTTTAAATTTCCTGTCTGAGTTATGAGTTATAACATGTTAATATTCATAATATTCAACTTGTTAACAATTGCATGTTGTCATTGTTTATAGCAAAGATGCACATGTAACTCTATTGGAATATCTCATGATTGGTTTAAGTAATAGATTTGCACAATGTTGTCGTGTGCTTTGGAAATAAATAAAATTTGGGAATGGTATATTTTTGAAATGGGCTGCAGCTAACTAAAATTGCAGCTAAAGATGGGCCCTGATTTATATATATATTTTTTTCATACAGCAATATTTAAATATTTGAATTTATATTGTCTAATGTTTCACAAAATAATAATAGTAATAATGATATAATTAAGATTATATTTGTGATTTGTACCATGAAGATAATTCTTTTAATGATTTCTCTAGTCTGCTGAATTCAACTTAATTTTATTACAAGCTTATTTATGAAAATAAATTTAATAGAGTATCAAAATTATTTATCTATACATGCATACACTTACACATATATAGTTTTAGTGCAAGGAATTTGTCACTTTAACTGAACAGGTGTGTGAGGACACAGTTATATCTTCACTTGTTGAGGCTGGGTTTTTATTCTAATTGCCAAAGTGCTTTTTTATAAGTGAAACTACTCTGAAAAAGCAACAATCTTAGCACCAATAAGTATCAAAACAACACACACACACTCTTTTATATATATATATATATGTATATATATATATATATATATATATATATATAGGGAAATAGTAGCAGGAAAATGAAGACATCACAATGCCTTAATGGAACTTCCAAGTGGGCATAACACTGCTCATTTAAGTAACAAACTTCTCCACATTAATTAATGCTCTATTTCTATCACAATATCAACCCCTTTATAACAAAAAAACCTGATTCCCTAAAATGCTTTTCTACCTGTAAACTACTGTAAAAAACTAACAATTTTGGCATTAAGCATCATACACTGTTGTGTTATATATAAAGAAGGTGGTATAATCATTTGTGCCAAAACAAAATTTTTGTTATATATGTATATAACAAAGATAGCATTCACTTGTCAGAGAGCTAACATGTGAATTCTATTTTTGTGAAACTCATAATTAGGACAGAAAAGTTGAACATTTTAATTTTAGTTATTATATATACACACTGATGTGCCAAAAGTCCTGGCATAACAGTATATATGTTGCCTAGAATTGGTTTGAAAAGCATTCTGGAGACTTCTGATGAGTATTGTGGCCAATGACATGAGCCCAATTGCACATTTATGGAATATGAAGCATCTATTTGCATGAAAGTTCCTGCATATACAAATATCAGAACTGTAGACAATTATCAAAATGAAATGGCACAATATTTCTATAGAAATCTTCTAACCAGTTGTTAACCTTTGCCAAGCTAAAGAAAGTGCAATACTAAGCATATATATATATATATATCAGTATAACCCGGATATAAGAGAGATTTTTATCTGGTCCCGAATTAGAACCTGTGGTAATGTATATAAAATAGACCAAACCCGGATATAAGATAACCTTTATCCGGTCCCGACAACTCTTTTATATCAGGGTTACACTGTATATATAAAACAAAGGAAGTTTGTTAATGGAAATTTTTAATGTAACTATTTCTTTTAACATGAATAAAGGCTGATATGGAATATCTTTTCTAGTAACAATTAATCTTGTAGGATCATGATTTTGTTTTTTATGAATGCATTAAGAGGAATATTTGTATGTAATTTTCAAGAACAGTCTTATCACTAAAAATGTTTCCCATTTTTCATAGTATTTCTTCATTGGATATTTATTAACAAATGAAATCATTGTTTTTTTCTTTTTTAATGCAAATAATTACTAATATGTAGTTACTGAACATGATTGTTGTTTCTGAAAACAATCCTTGACATATGTAAACAATGACAAAGCTATTGCAAAATACATTTCTTAATTATCCATTTTATTTCTTTCACCTTTTGATATGTAAGATTATATGAACCTATTTTTGAGGGCATATATCCTGAAGTTTCATATAACTTGAGTCTGACAAGCATGTCTCAGCTCATCATCACAGTACTAAAGAATAGTTCTATTGTTATTATAACCAGCTGCAATCGAAGTCTTGACCTCTTACTCATCCATGTTGGATAATTCAGTGAAGGTATCTAATAATTCAATGTGGTTATTGACAGATAACTCCTGATTAGTTTTAGGAGTTAAAATTTCATGTTTCTTAACTCATTCACAATTTTCCTTGGTGCCTGTGTGAAGTGTAACAAAAGAAAAAAAAAAAGGATTGACCAAAACTCAGTTAAATTACATACAAATATTTAATTTACGATAAACACAAAATGACATATATACAAAATTTACAATTTTTTGTATTCAAAACAGAAACATAGTTTACTACTGGTATGCGAAGTGTTACGAAGGGTCAGTAATTTTACCTAGTTAAGTTATTGAAGTAGTTTAAGTGCTATACTTTTTGGAAATCCTTAAATGTATATATAAAGAATAATTTCCAGTATGGTCAATGAGAAAGATCAAAAAAATCTATTTATGCTTTTAACTACTCTCTTTCCAAAATCTATTTTTATAGGGGCTAACACCTAATTTGCATATTTCTAGAATCCTTTAGAATTCTCTTGATTTTACTAGAACATTCTACAATCTTCCAAAACATTCTATTCCTAATTTCTCTATTTAACAACTACTTCATGAATTAAAACTTTTTTGTAATAACAAGTAGGACTCAATAGAATCCCTTACTATAACTATTTATACATTATTAATATTTTTTTTATATATAAATGCATCCTCATAACACCTGTCAAATATACTTGTTACATGAATTTGAACCTTTTCTACACCTGACATATATGTTAAATAGTGACATCATTTTCATATCTTGATTGTCTGTGACAGCTTATTTAAAAAGTTTTTTATAAACTATATGACAGTAATGGAAAAGTCAATACACTATAAAGTCACATTTATATATCTTTCTGAAACTGGTGTTATTTGAAGTGTGAAAATTGACAAATTGACATAAATAAAATTGAAGGAACTTATTCTAATATTAAAAAGCTTTGAAAGTCAAAGGAAACCTATTGTTTCATATAACACAGCTGTTATAAGTCACTCTACCATACAGTGTAAATTGACTTATTTTATGAACCCAGTTTCTTGTAGTCATATTGTTTGAAATTGCACCTGTGCGCAATTTCTGAATGTAATATTTTTATACTCTGTGTTCTGCTCACTGGTAAAACATAATTGAAAAGTGGCTCTGAATAACCTCACCCATTGGGGGCAGGGGGATGAACATTTTAGTAAATCAGTTTTGACTAATCTAAGATTTTCATAATTGATTGAAGAGCTGATGTCTAACATCTTGAGTCTTAGCATTTTCTATTAATGACTTTGTAGAAAAGTCATTAAAATTTGAAAAGCAAGTAATAAAAATACTATAAAATTTATAATAGATTTCACATAGAAGGCTGTGAAACTATTTTTTGGTTGTTTCATAACAAAAATATTGTAATGCCACTGGTTGGTCCTGGCCAGTGACAGCCAAATATATTATCACTATATTGGTCCTAGTCAACATTAACCAATAATTTAATCTTATGACCTGTGTTGGACTTTGAGTTTCTTTTGGCCACCATGGCTACCATCTAGCTGACCTCTCACTCATTAATGTGATGCTCATTTTGCTGCTGGTATCATGTTAATAGCACAGTTTCACTTCATTGGTTTCTATTTCCATAGGTCGCCCTGTTGGCAAGGCTTCTACAGGAGGTAAAAGTCCCCTAAAGGGGCCCTCCTGTTTGCAGTGGGTGGTGACCTGTGATGCTTGAGAACGAGATCCTGCTAGTTGAGGGTTTTAGAAGTGGACCTATACATACACTCTAAACAAAAATGCCAAAAGGCTTTGAATCTTCTAATAGTAATATCAAAACTGAACTGGGATGCCTACCAAAAAGTAATATCAAGAATATATAGGTCACATATTAGATAAAAATTAGACTATAGATGTATCATTTACATGCCACAAGTAAATTCTATTTTAAAAAATCAAGGACTGGGATTAAATTTCTGAGCCACCTGAACCTCACCCATGCAAAGTCTCTATATAGTAGCCAATGAAGCACCTATATCTCTGAGATGGAAAAAAAAATTATCCCTTCAATATGCACTAAAATTACAAACCAACCCAAATAACTTAGCATACCAAAAGACACATAAACCTCAATATATCCAGTTTTGTAGAAATAAACCGACAACTTTCACTTGGGGTTTAAATTAACGAAGCGCTAGAAAAAATAAACAAAGATCCTGATAACGTAACACCAGTTACAATAAGTAAGATGACTCTAATGTTAATCTCCAAACCTCACATAGACTTAACATTGACACACACACACACACACACACACACACACACACAAAAAAAAGAAACGATCAGCAAAAATATGTACAAGGATTTAAGAGACAAATATCATAAGCATAAAATCTATTATACACAGATGGATCAACAATCTTAGATAAAATAGGCACAGAAGCTATAGACAAATTCATAAACAAATCAGACTACCAAATAATGCACCCATCTATACAGCTGAATTACAAGACATTAAAATGGTACTTAAAATGTCAAAAATTTCAAAAGATAAAAAGTTTATAAAGTTTTCAGTTCCTATCTAGTTTAACAGTAAATGAAAAAAAAAAATACAAATCATCTCTATATTCATAAAATCTTAGAAACTTGTCATCACTTAATAAAGTACAAACTATAATATTGGCTTGTTTTCCTACGTATCAAGGGAAATCATGAAGCTGACACACTGACAAAAGAGGCAACAAAAACAAAATAACAAACATCAAACTCCCATATAAAAATTATAAAAACAAAATTACACAACACCTCAAAAGAAAATGGCAAACAATTTGGGACATGTTTCCAAACAGTAAACTATATGAACATCAGCCAACAATAAGAAAGAATATAGACATTGGCTGACCATAGACAACAAAGTAAGAATTGGACACACTACACTTTGATGTACCCAATGCAACCAATATCTCACCATCAAGCATTTCTTGATAGAATTGCAAGAAGCACAAAAATTACATAACTATTCTATGTGCCGTGACCCTTCAAGACGTAGGCGATTATGACCTACCAAATTTCCCTATACCTTGTAGCTCTTAACACACCTTCTATTGGTCAGTCAGTTTAGGTGCCATACGTGATACACGCTTGGGCGATCATGTCTCGAAAGAGACATGACTGACTGGGCAGAAGATTATCCCGCAGTAGGTTGCCATTGCTTTCTGCGGTAGACTGGTTGCCGACCAAGGCTATAGAACCCAATCTGTCCTGTTATTTAACCCATAACTGGAAGGAATAGACGGACTAATACCTTTCCCAAGGGTATTTGCGCGTAAGTGAATACAATGGATTCAGCTGGAATTTGAACTCGGCTCCCCGGTTTCTTGTTCCGAGCCGATATCCACTGTACCACAACATTGGTACCCCTCCCAAATCCTGTTGTGCCATCTATTTCCTCAAGCCCATCAAATATGTCATGCATTGCTTTCTCCACTTGTCTTTCCCTCTGTCCTGTGAGTATCAGATTCTTCAAGCTTTCCTTCCTCATTATGTGTCCCAGAAACTTCAGCTGTCTTTTCCTGATGTTAAATATCAGTTTTCATTCTCTCCAAAACCTTGTCATTACTAACATGTTTGGTCCATTGTATCCTCAGCATCCTTCTGTTTACATTATGAGATCAGTTAAAATAATATTTATGAGTTACATATGGTGGGAGTACTAAAGTCTTTCCCTCATCTTTGATGAGATTGTCCAGCATTCGTTGCCATATTGAAGTAGAGACATCATATAACAATCCAGTACTTTCTTCTTTGTTTCCAACAAAAGTTTCCTCCTGTCGACACTCTACTCATCTTTTGGAGTGCAATCTTGGCCATGCCAAAACACCTTTGGCTCTCAGTGTTGCACTTTCTGTCCTCTCTCAGAACACTTCCCATGTATTTAAATTTCTGTACCTGACCTGCCAAGCACTAAATCTTAACATGCTCTTCAAAAATGTACCTACTACCCAAATAATAGGTTATCTAAAAAAAATGAAATACTTTTAACTTCTATAGAAAATAGAGCTTGGACTTTGAACCATACAAATTGTTTTGAAATACTTCCAAACTATACAACTTGTGATATTTTGAAAACAATTTAAAAAAAAAACTCACAACCACTTGAAAAATTTTGAAACATTCCTGAATAAAAAACAAAAATCCATTTTCAGCATTAAATGACCCCCAGGGGTTGATATGCTGGTAAAACAAATAATTAATCCATCTCCATAGGGGATACTTCTCTTCTAGGTGGCTGATTCAAAACAGACGTCCTTTTTTTTCCTGGTTCTTTTTGTCTCGAGAAATCATAATTGTTATTTTGGTTTTCTTTTATTGATAATATATAGTCTTCTACGTGGATAAGGTTAATGGTCTCCTTATTAGTGGGGAGGGATGATAGTCTTGGTTTTGCTCAATCTTACTGAATTTTATCTCGTTAACTCAGTTTAATTCTCCTTGTATTTATTTTAAAACATGATTTTTCAGTACATTTTGTTTTTAATTTTAACTTTTCAGTTCATCTTCCTATAATTTCAACAATCCTCATCCACGTGACTATTTCTCTTTTTGTTCATTCTTTCCTTTTTTTCTTTAGTTTGATCACGCTTTGGTGATCTTCAGTGTCACAATATGCTAAAAATATAATCATTTTTATTGCAATATTTAGATTTTATTTTACAAGTTTTTGTAATATCTGGTCTAAAAATGTTTTGAACAATTTTGACAAAGGTATCATTTTATATTATTGAAAAATGATAGCTATTGCAGTATGAGGGCAATATTAAGCAAGACTTCTTGTTGATTTTTGGAAGAAGCTTTTAATATTGATGTAAATGAATGTTTTACAATTTTATTTAAACTGATGTAAGGACAAGTAAAATATTGTGTTTGAAAGTTGAGTGAGTTTATTTCCTTATAACAAACAGTATGTCTAATAAAACTGGATTGAAGTCATGCGATTGACTGGTGGCTTAAAAAACAGACAAAATATCAAATCAAAATTGAGAACTGGCAGAGCATAAAAAAGTTGCTTATAATTTTGTTGCTGAATGAATTCTTTTGTGTATATTAACTTTCAGCAGAGAAGTTCCTATTTTTTTAATTAAAATTTTTTAATTTTAATTTCTGAGTACAAACCTTTCTGGTATTATGAGGGTGGGTCAGTAAGTTTGTAGCTTGACAGTTATTGGCTGAACTTTTATCTGAATTTTTCACTATAAAATGTTGATGTGATTAATATTCACCAATGGATTAATTTTCTTCCTTGTAATTTTATTTATGTTAAAAAATATTTCTGTGCAAAAGAAATCCTTTTTTTTGTTTTTTTCTCATTATGATACTGATATACTAATCTACATACATATAGTCCCAAATTTTAAATTGAATTTTTTGACTTATGATAAAAATGTACTAATGATGTTTTGTCTGAATAGTTCTGTATTGGTCTTGATTGTCTTTGATCTCTCGAACTCTCTTATTTTACAAGCTAATATGCTTGACCATGGAAACAGAAAAATAAACAATGTTTTGATACATAGTAAATAAATTGAATCAAGATTGATTTTTTTTTTTTTTTTAATGCTTATTTTTCATATTAAAGCATTTGATTTAATGTCTAAATGAGACAATCATAAAAGTCGTGATGATCAGAAGTTCCTTTGGAGCAAGCTCTGTGCCTTGAAGAGGATATTGGGTTTCACATTCATACCTGACCTCATGTGAGATTCCTGTATATGATCCATCACTAAAGATGCAGGTAAAATCATCAGCTCCATATACTGCTCCAATAAGTACCTGACTCCTCATGATATACTTTACTTTTATAAGAGCCAGATCAGGCCAAAAATGGAGTACTGTTGCCATATCTGGGTGAGAGTTGCCCAGACCTCACTTTCCAATTTTGATAGATTTTAAAAGCATCTCTGAGTTCTTGTTTTTTACCCTCCAACCTCTCTCTAATGGGCGGTATGTGCTTTATCGCTATTACCATGAAAAGGGCTTAGACGAACTGCCCTTCATGGCTAGGACCCATCATGCCACTTAAACAGTAGCAAGCCACCCATACTCACTCTTTATTCCATTGGCAAGAAGTAAGTTCCACTCAAACTGCTTTTTCTCACAGACCACAGCCCTGTAATGATCAGTGAAACTATTTCTTGGGAGCTCCCAAGAAATAGTTTCACTGATCATTACAATCTTGATATTTTTGAGTTTAGAATTGGCCATTATCTTCCTTTCCTATCCATATAAACTACCCCTTAATGCAATTCTCTACCTTGAGTGTCTCCTGGGCCTTGTACAAGATGACCATACTGTAAAAAAAAAAAGTCAAAATTTTAAAACCTGATCAATACAATGTACAAGACTATTATCACCTCATATGGGATATTTAATGTCTTATAAAATGCAAAAATTAAAATACTATATAAAAATTATATAATTGATCAATTTTGCTAGTATTATTTGTCAACTATTGAGAATCTCTCTTTTTTTTTTTCCTAAACCCAAATTTTATGAAAAAAATCAGCTTTTCATCATTTTTTTTTCTTACTGCATGAAATGCTTTGTTAGTGTCAAAAATGAGGAACAGTGGAGTAATGATAAAGGCTGAATATCAATAAGAAAAGCCAAAATTACATACATAGATGCCGTTCAAGTGGAGTTAGTGGTAAAATATCAAGTTGTCTGGCATGTTTAAATTTAAGGGTGAGAAAAAATTTAAAATTCACAAATATTTCATCATTATTAATAACTTCCCTTCTATGATTCACAAACTTCACAATAATGGTTTTGTAAAACAAGTTTTGACTTTTAGGAGACTATAGTGATTTTCTAAGTGCAGCTTGCCGAAAGTATTGTGCACCCAATGAGTATCAAACTCACAAATGAATTGTAATGATACAAGCAAGACATGCTTGCTAACCATTACACCACACTGAGGTGCCCAGGAGACTATGTAGAGGGGCTAATTTCCATTTCATAATGCATGGTTGTGTAAAATCTGGAGAATAAGAAAGGTGCAGAATTTTTCCAAAGTTGTAAATTTCTTCATATGTAATATTTGCTGGATTGAGCTTAAGTTACATTAACAGCTTGTTTTATTATAATGATTGTTTTCCACAAAAGTTTTAAAAAATTTTGTGCAATTTGGTTAATTGCTCAGTTATTTATCAATTACTTAATGCAATTTGGCAAATCCAGTCTTTTTTTTTTTTTTTAGATATTGATGGCGACCCTTCAAACAACCCAACAGCACGTACTCTGTTCCTTGCTCGTTCCAAAACTAATTTCAAGAGTAAGTATTCTTATTTCTTAAATATAAGAAAGTGATTCTTACTTATAAATCACTATTTTTTCATCTAATCTGATGTACATTATAATTATTAGTTTGTTTATAGGAATGACAGATTCTTAATCTCATTTTTCAGCATAATAATGGAAACCAATATGTTTTACTCAATAGATATTTCTTTCTTTCTTTGTCAATGCACTTAATCCAATGCTTTTCATTAATTGCATAAACATTATTCTGAAAATCTCAAAACAAAATTCAGCAAATATTTTACACTGCAAAATTGATTCTGTCTCTTGTACAGACAGACAAGATGCTTGTTAAGAGACCCCAAAGCATCCACATGCTTCTTTCTGGTGCTGTTAATGTTTGTCATCACAGAGATTCCTGCTATTTCTATCTGACTTGAAATAATTAGGTTATATCCATTGTCCAGTATGAAGGATTTTTATTGCCTGACACCATTGCAGTTCAATACCACAAATGATCTGGTCTGTTAGATTTGGCCATTGACCATATCTGACCCCCAGCTTCTGCTATCTTCACCATAACCTCAGCAGGAGTAACTTCCAGGTGCTATTTCTTGCTAAAAATGCAACCTATGATTTGGTCATTACTGTTTTCAGTTCAGAGTTGTCCTTCTCCTATACTGGTTACCAAATATGGTAAAGATCATTTCTCAACTGCACTGCTGTGTAACCTATAGCTGGGGTGAGAAGAGATGGATACCTACTTTCTCCAATGTATTTGTACATAAATGAATATAATGAACTGAACTTGGCTCTTTGATTTCTCATTCTGAACTGCTATCCATTGCACCTCCTTCACATCCAGTCTCATAGCGGAATTAATAATTCTGTTAATTTTTAAAATTGAAATAATTATTTCTTTGTAGTGGATGCCAAATATTTTTGTTAGCATGCAAATACAGAATTCTTTGCATGTGCCTTGACTATTGTCTGATTTTCTGACTTCAAAAATCATTGCTCATATAATGGATGTGTATTTTAATTATGAAACTTAAAATGAATACACAACTAAAGAAATTATAACAATAAATTCTGAAGTGAAGCATATTTGATATGATTATAAAAAAATATACTTGAGCAATAAAAATATTTATCAAGTGTAAATTTTTGGCGGACCTGAAGCAGACTACCACCACGTTTAATTTTGTTTTTCTTTTTTTTGTTTTACTTTTTTCAGTGCAGTTCTATTGATTACCCTCTTAGCTTTACGATTGACAAAAAAATTTTCTGGGGGGGATCAGTTTCTCATACAATGTTATAGTAAATCGAGCCTCCATTTTGAAACCAGTTGTTGGTACAACATTACCGACACCTGTAAATTTGTTCATTATCAAATTTTTTTAACTTTTTTCAGTGCAATATTATCTTTTACACCTTAAACTTTACGAATGACAAAAAAAAAAATTGCAGAAATTTCAATATTTAAACAATTTTTTTTGGTGGGGGGGGGGGGGGCAGTTTCTTATACAACCTTGTAGTTGATTGAAAATGGAGAATTGGTTTACTTTAACATTGTATGAGAAACTGACCCTCCCACAAATTTGTTTAAATATTGTAATTTTTCAAAATTTTTTTTGATAATCGGAAAGTTTAAGTAACAATCGATAGGACTGCGCTGAAAAAAAGTAAAAAAAAAAAATGAAAAACAACGAAATTAACATAAACTAAGTGACCCCCAATGCAAGTGGATTGAAAATGGAGGATCAATTTATATTAACGTTGTATGAGAAACTGACGCCCTCACAAATTTTAAATATTGTAATTTTTCAAAATTTTTTTGATAATCGGAAAGTTTAAGTAACAATCGATAGAACTGTGCTGAGAAAAGTTAAACAAAAAAAAAACGATATTAAACATGGTGGTAGTCTGCTTCAGGTCCGCCAATTTTTCTTGTCTGAATTTTGTTAATTTCCTTGTCTTTGTTGCTTTTTTAATAAAATTTTGGGTATTTATCCTCAGGCCTTCAAGTGTGTCTAGTATATTTTACAATATTGTCAAATTTTGTTCTGAGAGAGCATATGCTTCCTCTCTCATACCTGCTAAAGTCCAATGCCTGCATCTGTGTCTTCTTTGGATTGTCTTCTCTTTTGTTAATCTTCACACATATTTCTTGAGCTATAGCCACAAAATCTCAAATTTGTCTAATGTATAAAGTTATCTATAAATTGATAACTCAATCAGCAGACTAGAAATTAGTAATCTATAGAAGATGTTAATCAAGAAAGAATAATTGAGGAATTTTAGATTCTTTAATCATAGTCAGAGAGGGAGGTGCATGTGCAAAATTAAATGGGCGTTTACAATAACACTGCAAAGTCTGGCTAAGATAATTCCCAGAAAACAGACATGACAAGTGAGAGGGGATGCGCTTACTCTCTCTTAGGACAAGATTTAATGACATTCTCAGAAGATAACGGACACTGAGGAAGGCTGGATAAGATAGTCAAAATTTGGTGACTAATCAATGAACAAACGAAAAATTATTCCAAACCAATCACATGCAACAACTAGATTTTGTTCAGCAATCTATTTGTGTGTGTGTGTGTGTGTAACAAGTTTTGATAAATAAATCTATAGGCTGACACATAGTTGTTAGTTTAATTTTGATTTGAAACTTTCACTTTATACTGTTTAATGTATATGATTAATCCCTGAATTAAGTGCATTGACAAAAGAAAATTACTGAAACAGATATATTTGTATGAAATGAATGCCTTTCAAAATTATAACTTATTACACTCTAAGGTTGTTCCAGAAATAAATGTTGCCTTTATCCTCCAAACTTAATTATATGTCCATGGAATTTTTTTATTTACTTTCAGACAACAAAATCCGGCGTAGAAGCCAATATGACCTTCATCACCAGGTGAAAGAATTTTTATTTTTTTGTTTTTAAGACCCAAATGTTAATATATTATAGTAGCTGTAATACGCCATTCAACTTCACCAGTATCATTGTCACACTTGATGTTTGTGACAAAAGTTTCATATATGACATTGTGATTTAGAATTAAAATAAACGTAAAATATTTATAATGGTTGTAGTTTTGTGTCAATTGAACAGAATTATTATTGAAGTATATGTTCACTTTAGTCTACTGAAATATCTCTAGGATATTTTACAATTTTGTGCTACAAGACTAACATTTTTACTTGTTAAAACAGAAGTTTGTTTATTTGACCCTTAAGATTAAGGATTTTCACTATATTTTTATCTTATCTCTTTGTTGTTGCTTTTTTTTATCATACCTTTCTAGGTCAAATACCTATTGATTTACTTAGCTTGAATGAAGAATAGCGATGAAGTTTTTGATGAGACTAGACTTTGTCTTTCATGGATTGCACCTTAACCAATTTGACTATTATACTCTATGGTAACAGTAAATTACAATCATATTGCTGTTTCACTACTACAAAAACCTTCACACTATATTTTGCTTGTCTTTTACTATCTAGTAATATTCTATAATTGTTCTTTAATTAGTTGAATTCTTAGATGAAGTCTCTTCACTATTCATTTTTGCAAGGTCTTATTTGTATTAATTTTTTTTATTATTGCAACTTTGATGACTTGTATATTTAACCCAAAAAGAAATGTTTGTAGAAAAGACTAACTAAATATTAATAGTAATGTAAAGTTCTATACGAACTAAGCTAGTTGTTATGAATTTTTCATTAAATGAGTTTGCAAACAAGTAAAAAAAAAAAACAAACTAAAAAGTAATTATTTTATGACATAAAATTCTATCAACAAACATAAAATTGATCAGAAATTAGGACAGCTATAAAAGATGGGATATTGGTGAGCCATGATCATCCGTGTCCTGAAGAGAAACAGCATAGAGATGAAAGAAAGTAACTAACAAACCAACCAATCTTTTACTTTCATCAAAATTACAAAACTACTAAGAAAATGCAGCTTTTTTAAAAATTACTTTTTTTAAAAATTTTTGTAAGCTTATTCTGTCATTAAAATACTTTTGAAATATGATGCAAGTATATTGCTTATTCATATTTACTGCATCTACAGATATATCTGTAGTTGAAAGTAAATTTACCTTGAAAAATTTGTTTTTCTTGTTTGGAATTTTAGTTTGTCATGTCTCTTACTTTTGAATTAAAGAATTTTTTTTCTCTCTCCTTTCATAATTCAATTAATTTTTATGATGGAGAAGACTTAATATTCAAACTCATCTGTATAGCTCATATTAATTTGGATCAATCAGCTTGTCATTTTAAAAATCATTTTACTATTATTAGCCAAAATTGAGTGTGAGTATTTTATGAATAGATGAAAAATGAGTAATATGATAATTTTAAAATTATAATTATTTATAAAGATTACAGATTAGAAAACACCAGGTAATCGCAAACAAATTATAATATAAAAGAAAACATATTCAATAGAAAAAATTTGTATATTTTCAAATAGATTTGTACAAATGTTCAACTTAGAAAAACTAAAAGTTTTCATTTTCTTTTTTTAATCATTTCACTCCAAGCAAGGCAATAAAGCCACTAAGACATAAGGGGATTACCGAGTGAAAGAAAAAGAAAAAACATTAAGGGACGAGAACAATAAGAGGAATCACAAAGACAATAGATAATGATTGACATCACATTTAAATTTTTGAAAATCATTGTTGGTTGGAAAGCAAAAAGCTGAATAAAAGTCTAACAGAAAAGAAACTGTTAGCAGCAAACTTAGTTCCATCTTGTGAATTCAACTGTAAAATGATGAAACCTTGTTGCCAGCCTATTACTGTGCTTAAATTCATAAAGTCTAGGTACCATATAGCAAAGTTTATCAGAACAACTGCCATGCAAGTATTTCTAGACAATGGACAGGAAAGCTATGTTATGGTGGTGGGAAAGTAACTGAAGCTGAGATGCCAGATTCTTCTTCGCATTTTATCAAGGATCTTCAGACTGTATGTAGCACCAATATTCAAAGCATGGATGAATACTAGATTTATAATAAATATGTAAGATTTAATAAAACCATCCTTAGTAGCTTAGAAAGCAACTGTCTGCCCAGATCAGATAATTTTCATTCATAGCCTTCAATGAATTTTTCATATTATGGGACTGCTTGTTGATTTTCCTATTGATGTTACCCTAGACGATCGTTCAAGGAATTCGAATAAAGAAAGATAAGCAGTCACCATGATTTTGCTATATTATCAATTTTTGATCCATGATAAATTCATATAAAAATTAAAATTTGCTGAAATATGAAAATTGTTTTAGTTCTGTAACTTGTATAATTGGAAACTATCTGAACTTGATTATTAAAAAATAAAAGCACTCCTACTTGGGTCATTGATTTAATAAAACCGTTCCTGGCACTTTATATAAAATATTGTTTTCTCTTTGTATTTTCACTCACCATATTATTAATGAAATGCTTGTCTCATAACCCAATTTACCCAATTCTAATTAAAAAGGCAGCATGGTTTAACAGGTTACATTTTTACATTTAATTTATCCATTATTTAAATTTATTTCATTTACACTCATTTTTTTGTATTGAGACTCTCCCCTTTGCAGATAAATCAATCTAATTACAACATTTAATGCCTTCTATTTTGAGATTTTAGTTATAGAATTAATTTCAGTTTTTATAAGTGTTTAGTTATCATTGCAGTTCATTTGTGTAGTTGCATTCCAATGCATCATCTTAGTGTCATTTGTTAGATGAAGCATTTTTTTTTTTACTCATTATTTTATTTTTGCTCTCTACAGAATTCAGAACATGGACAGCTTAAGAAATTCAGCTCTTGTTCAACAATTTTCATTGATGATTCAACTGTAAGTCAACCCAATTTGAAAAACACCATAAAGGCTGTTGCTTTGGCTATTTATTTCCATATAAAAAATCGTGACCGAAATGGCCAGACAGACAACAGTGCTCGATATCTTGACATTTTTGATGAGAAACTCCACCCATTGTCTGTAAGTAAAAAAAAAAAAAAAAATATGGACATTTTTTATAAAATACATTTATTTATTCATTGCTTCAAGGATTTACAGGTGTAGAATTTAAAGCAGTTCTGATAATGTTCATGTTTTTGCATATGCTTTAAAACTGTGTTTTGAAAAACCTTGTTCGGAGGTTAAATAAGCATGTGTAGTTAATTTCTTTAATGTATCCTTCTGTGCATCTTTCCAGAAAGAAGCTGTCCCTCCAGATTATGATAAAAGAGATCCAGAACACAAAGCCATTTATCGTTTTGTCCGAACTTTGTTTACAGCAGCCCAATTAACTGCAGAATGTGCCATTGTTACTTTGGTGAGGTTACTTTACATTTTTCTTTCTGGTTAAAGTCAAATCTAAAATCTGGATTTAGTAACTATTGTCTACACAAGCATGCTTACATATCCATATTTATCTATAATTGTTTTATCTTCTTTAAAGGAAAAACAATGCTATTTTTGAAGAGTTTTGTTTTGATATATATTAAAGTTTTGTTCACAGGAACTGGTAAAACTGACTTTTTCTTTTTCAAGTTTCATATCTTGTCAGTAATAAAGGCAGCTTTTTGCTAGCATCTCTAATGGGCTAAAATAGTGTGCATGTAAAACTGTTTTTTTTTTTTAACATTATATAACTTTCTATAAACTATATATTGAAAATTTCTATGGACTATTCATTTAAATTTGTATTCTATGTTGAAATTTATGAAATGAGGATTCATCATTATATGCCTTTCTATTTGGACTAATATCTTCATCTTTGTTGTTATACTCATGATGTGCAATCTAGTCTTGTTCAGGTGTCTGTGGTGTTACTTGATAACCTTTTCAGAATTTTGAATCAAAACTTTTATTTCAGTTCATGAGGGTAAGTGTTCTCCTTCCAATTTTTATATTTAAGGGAGATAACTCGTATAAATTCTCTCTCCTATATTTTGCTTGTCTATTTCCTCCACTGAACCAGAATAGAGAACTCTCTTTTTCATTACCCAATCCTGGGATTGAACTCATGGCTGCCAAAAAACTAAATACAACTTTTATCCACTAGGCCATGTGTTTTTTGAGTAATGTAGTAGTGTGATTTTCGAACTTATTGCCTAATGTCTTGACTTGGTGGAGGGGTGAAAGTTTTGTTTGCTTTCTTTTTTAACTAGAAGCTCTCAGATGGAGTTCATTTTGATGATAGGTCTACTGAGATGGCTGTCAGTACTTAACATGTGTGCTGATACTTTCAAATGTCTTATCTTATTGTTTGCTGTCATTTATTTTGACTTCATTCTACTCTTTTCTCTCCATACATAATCAGCAAATATAATAGAAAATATTAACTGATATGAGATAATCCCTTAAGATTGGAATGGGAATTAATCTTCTCCCTGCAGATTAAATAAAGATTTTGGTTCAAAATTTCAAGGTTGTTATAGATTACAACAGACTCCTGAAGGATGTTGGAGGTTATAACAATCAAGACAAGTGTACTGGTTCAAATATAATCTTGTTTGATCTTTCTTTGTACACCAAGCATTTTTCATAAATTTTCTGTTTTGTATTAAGGTCTACCTTGAGAGGCTTTTAACCTATGCTGAAATGGATATTTCTCCTTCAAACTGGAAGCGGATTGTTCTGGGTGCCATTTTGTTAGCATCTAAAGTATGGGATGATCAGGCTGTTTGGAATGTTGACTACTGCCAGATTTTGAAGGATATACAAGTGGAAGAAATGTAAGTTTGTCTTTTACAAGTGTTTTCTTTATTAGCCTTTTTTTAAAGATTAAAATACTAAATGTTACATTCTAGGAATATTTTTTTCATAATGAAAAAAAAATATATACCCAACTGGATTTTTAATATACCTTCACTGACCACTTAGGTACATGTAAACAAATGCCATTTTATGCAAATTTTGGTACTAAAATAGAATGGGTCACTTGTTAAAAAAATTGGAGGGTGGGGGGAATCATTTTTGTACATTAGCCTTCTTTAAACCTTCCTTCTTCTGTGACAATTGTTAGAATTGAAAACTATTGCTTTTTTTTTTTTTTAAGAAAGAAGTCATGTTCATAATATTGATATAGTGTAAAATAAATCTTGCACTTTTTGGATGTGCGTTGTGGTGCAGCGGATGGATATTGTCTTGGAAAGAGAAATCAGAATGCAGTTCGAATCCCAGTTGTATTTGTTGCATTCACTTACACACAAATACCCTTGGGGAAAGGCATGAATCTGTTGCATCTCCCTTCAGCTAGGGACTAAATCGTGGGACAGATTGGGTTCTATGGTCTTGGGTGGAAACCAGTCTACTGCAGAAAGTAATGATGACTTACTGTGGAAAAATATTCTACCCAGTCTGTCATGTCTCTTTCGAGACATGATTACCCAAGTGTGTATCACGTTTGGTACTTACTTTTCAGAGTTATTGAATTAGCTGTTTTGTGTATGAAATCAAGCTTTTCTGTTCGGGGTATTATAAAAAGATTTTAAATAAAGACACATTTTTAATTAAAGGACAAAAGTTTGCATAAATCAATAAAATTATGTATCTGTTTATTTGTTTTAAAATAAATAATTATTAACCTCAAATGTTTGTGCTTCTAATAAAATCTCATACAAAAAATATTTTTTTTAACAAAAGTTAAAAATGGTTAAACAATTCAGAAAATTAAAAATAAATATGCAGACATCAATGATTTTACCACACTTAACATTTTTAAATAACAACTATGCCCAATAACTCTGTAAAAGTCAGGGATTGATTTTACACTGTAACAACATGACTAGGGCTCTCTGCTCTTAGAAAATGTTAAAAAAATGGGTAATTTTTTTTTTCTGAGAATTGTTAGAGCCTAAGAAAGATCTGAAGAATGTTAATGCCAACTCCTTATTGATGAAAGAGGATAGAGGAGAAACTAATTCAAATAACCATTCTTTACAACAGTGGTATACAGAAGAACCTCTCTGAACACCTGTCAAACCTTGAAGCGGATGGGCAGCATCAACAGAAGACCATTCTGGTTGTCACTTTTTTCAGATAAGAACAAAAAACTGTGGCTACAATTCACTAATCATCACAAAATGTTAGAGAATAAAAGAATGTTGCCAAAAATAATCATAATTTCTGTTGCAACATTTGGATGTTGGGTCAGAATTTGGCCTAAACAATATGAAAGTATGGATCAACCTGCCTTGTAGCAATGATTCACACAGGTGGTAGTTTAATGATGTGGGAAATATTTTCTTGGCATAAATTACAACCCTTGGTTTCAATAAAAAATTTAAATGTCACATTACCTACTATTGTGGCTGACCATGTACGTCAACTTATGACGACTGTGCACCCTCCTCTTGTGGCAACCCACAGCAGGACAATACCACATGTCATAAATAAAATAAAAATAGTGACAGATTGGTTCATGGAACACAGCAATGAGATTTGTGAGTGGCTTCCACAATCACCATGGATCTCAATCCAATCTTTGGGATGTGGTGGAAGAGAGACTAGAATCCTGGATTATGTAGCCAAACAATCTATAAGAATTGTGTGATGCCTTAATGACAGATTTTGTAACAGCGAACCTGTACGACATTGCCACCACCTGTAAATTTGTTGATTATCATTTTATTTGACTTTTCTTCAGTGCATTCTTATCAATTAGTACATAAAGGTTCCGATTTTCAAGAAAAAATTGGAAAAAAATTCAATATTTAAAGATTTTGAGTGGGTGCTCACTTTCTCAAACAACATTGTAATAAATCGATCCTCCATTTTGGAAACACTCGCTTCGAGTTGTTGCCCTTTCTCTTTATTTTTTCAAAATTTGTAGGAAATTAATGAAAAAAACCATTCCAGAAATATGTTTTTATTCAAAATTTTTTTCGAATAGGAATTATTTTAAAGATTCTCTGTCAAAAAATTTTTTTTTCTTAATGTTTTACATGTCATATTTTTCATTCAAAAGTTTTTTACAACAGGAATTATTTTAAAGAAACTCTGTCCCAAATTTTCTATTTTTAATGTTTAAATAATTTATTTTTTATTGATGTGAAATAGGGATAATTAAAAATTTTCCATGGGTTTGTCGAGCTTCAAATTGTAAACTTCTCTATACATAGTCTCAGCAACATCAAAGTGACACCAACACGTGTGTTTCCAAAATGGAGGATCGCTTTAAGTTGTATGAGAAACTGGGTATCCCCTAAAAATCTTAAATAATGAATATTTTTCAAATTTTTTTTCATAATTGGAAAGTTTAGGGTCTAAATCGATGATATTGCACTTAAAAAAGTAAAAACAAATGATAATCAACATATTTACAGGTGGTGATAATGTCATACAGGTCTGCCTTTGTAACAATTCTTCTAGTGCATCACTGAATTGATGCCAAGAAGAACTGCGACAGTTCTCAAGGTAAAAGTGGGTCCAACTCGATATTAGAAGAGTATGCATAATAAAGTCCTCAATGAATGTATTAATTTGATGTTCATTTATGACACTAATAAGAATTGTAATTGTAATAACTGGATAAGAATTCTTTGTCAATACAGCTTGGTTAATGGAGTCTTTTTATGTTAGTGCTTTTGTGAAAAAGCATGAATCTAAATTCTAATGAAACTTATCCCGCCTATCTTATCACTTTTTTTTTTTATTTCCAGGAATGAATTGGAAAGGTTGTTTCTGGAGATGCTCCAGTTCAACATCAATGTGCCCTCCAGTGTTTATGCAAAGTATTATTTTGATTTACGAGCTCTTGCCGATGCACATGACTTATCGTTCCCTCTGGAGGCCCTCAGTAAAGAGCGTGCTCTCAAATTAGAGGTGAGTATGAGTAACAGGCAATTAGTATCTTATCTTTCTCTCCCTCCCCCCCTTTTGTTCACTTGAGGGTGGATCATCAATAAGTTTGCAGCCTGATACATAATTATGAGCTCAATTTTCTTCATTTGTTAGTTAATATTCACCAACTATTTCTAGAAAATAAACATTTAACTACTTTTTATCATTTGATTACAAATTTGTTACTATAAACAAGTTAAGAAGAAAAAGTGCAACTGGTAGTTTCACACCGGACAATCTTCAAGCGTGTAGTATCACTTCCAGGTTGGATTTTCAAGAGTCAATAAACATTAATTTGATAAATCAGTTGCATAGCAGGCATTTGCTGTTATGATGACATTTAAAAAATAATTAAAACTTTTTATTTAGAAAAGTCTGTTCTACTGCAAAGCATAATCGACAGCTTTTAGATCCTTATTTGCACGCAATTGTTTACATTAAGATTCTTAATTCCTATTTTTATCCTAGTCTCCAATTGCATAGAAACTCATTGTGCTATTGGTGTACTGTCTTTTTGTGAAAGAATTTTTTTTTTTTTGTTGTACTATTTTTGTTTTCATGGCCTTTGAGTAACACGAAGAGAAGACATATTAGCTCCACCTCTGGTTTTTATAGGATATACTAGTAGTAGTTACTATACTAGTAGTACATATTATACTAGTAGTATTTCCGTAACATTGTTTACATTTGTTGATATTACGATACACTTTCAGAGCAGAGATGGGCATTTATGAGAAATCAAAAAATTTCTGTTTATAAGGCTTAGTTTGATTTTGTCTACTGTAAAATCATTTGTGGTCAAGCGATTAAAATGCATTAGATCAATTGATGACTTCCCCTATGTTGTTAGGGGTTGATGGTTCGAATCCAATCCTACCGAATTAAACATTTTCATAACAAAATTTCTCAAAAATATTCAGGCCGGTAGTTTATATATATATATATATATATATATATATATATATATAATCTTAGAAGTATTGCAAACTAATGGGTTGACAGCCCACTATTTGTAGTCATTTACTTTATTAAGAGTGCTTGATACTTAGTACAGTATTATATATGGTAATATTTTTATTTATTTTAAATCTTCATCTTCTCTCAAACATGTATTGAGCACTTTCTAATACAACCATTTACTTGTCTAATTTAAATCTGACCATTAACTGTTTATTTATATATATATTACATACTAAAATTTCCTCCTTTCTGTCATGCGCCGATAGCTTAGAGAGTAGGCACTCAGACTGACACCAAATCAGTTGAGTTTCAATTCTGGCTAGAAGCAAGTGGATGTCTAGCCACACTGATGAGCTGTGATACAGTGAAACAGGCTTGTATGTGGATGACTAATATATATATTAGCCAGGAATAAGCATAGTTTAAATGGCATTTTTAAAAAACAACTAGTTTTATCCCAGCCTTATCAAGTTTATTTCTGGGAATGAGAGACATGTAAAATAAAAGATGATTAATGAGGAGAGGAAAAAAAAATGCAAGGAAAACTAGAGTCCAATAACATTCAAACCTAGCAAGCAATCTCTCTGTTTACAGAGGGAAGACTGCAATCTTTGATGTATAAAGACTCTAGAACCTTTAAATGATATAAAGAGTGGGACCTTGATAAAATAGAGAAACTGTTCACACTCAATCCAAAAACACAAAGGACTGCTATAACTCTAGCACTCTGGCTATTGGGCACGTATAATGATAATATATGCGCTAAAAAAGTCTGCCTTCTTCCACCGAACGCCCATAGCCCAGAGGTAGAATCGCCGACTGACACCAATTCGGTTGGGTTTCAATCCTGGGTTAAAATGCAATCAGAGTCTAACTGTACTGATGAGCTGTGATACAGCAAAACAGATCTGTCTGCGGATGACAATATATATATATATATATATATATATATATATATATATATATATATATAAAATCAAACAAAAATTTCAATGTTTAAATCCGTTGAATAGCCATTTCTACAAGGACATCCTTGCTTCTTCATCAACGCCGAAACGAAAATTTTATTTAATCAAATTCAAGTGACAAAAGATTTTATACCAGTAGAAGTCAAAAAAAAAAAAAACAACATCCATCTACAGGAAAATAAAATGGGGTAGGATTAATAATTTTTGAATTTAAGGAAGTAAACAGGGAAGAAGACAGATACCTATGTCTCATATTAGAAGACATCCCTTCTGCCTTATCTGAGTTGAGAGTTTAAAAGTTGAAATTTAACCATATCGAAGGAATAGAAGTGGTAGGGGGAATGCAAGGAAAAAAAAGGAAAAGGAAAAAAACGGGGAAGGGGTGGTTGACTGGGAAGTAAGCTAAGAAAAAATTATTCCCATAGAAACAAAAGAAAACTTCTACCATTTCAAAATTTCAACTTTTGAACTCTCAACTCAGATCATCTTCTTCATTCTGCGGCCTTGGCCGAGATAGAACTCACTACACCCTTCCAGTATTCCCTATTTGTCATAGCTCCTGTTAGGTCTTCCTTGGTGATAAATGTATCTCTGTGTATCCTGTCTGGAAATGTTAATTTATGAGATCGATTGTGAGATGATGAGTGCCTCTATAATACAAACGATGAAACAAGTTCATCTGTGGCACATGCGCAATGCCCAGCAAACTGGACACGTTTCTTTTGAACTAAGGTTAATATTCTTGGTAGGTCTCCATATATCATTTCTAGAGTTGGGCGGTTTCGCCATGAAAGATCAAGTTCTCTTCTGAGAAGACAAGTATAACATCCATCTAAACGGTGCTGTTGTTTTGCTGGAAGAGTCCAAGTTGTTTTGCTGGAAGAGTCCAAGTTTCAGATCCATAGAGTAAGATTGGTTCAATAAGTGCAAAAAACTTGGATTTTGATCTTATGATCAAGATTGGATTTCCAGATCTTATCCATTTTGTTACAAGCAGTCCATGCTATGCCTTTTCTGATATCAAAGTCTTTTTCAGAATTCTTAATGTGTGATCCTAGATATTTGTAGTCATCAATGCGTTTAAGGATGTTATTTGAGAGAGTTTTAATTTCATGGTTGCTGCGAATGTTAATTGGCATACACTCAGTTTTGGTTTCATTCAGGTGAAGCCCTGAACAGTTTGCTGCTGATTCAAGAGAAGATAGGAGTTCCTGAGCATTAAGGAGATTGTCTGACAACAGTGCAATGTCATCAGCAAAATCAGCATCTGTTATATAAAGTACAGGGTAACGTGAACGTCTTCTAGGCTGATACATGAGTCCATTTTCTTTTATTGTATCCACAGAGATGTGCATGATGTAGTCTATTACAATGATGAAAAGAAAAGGTGCAAGTGTATCGCCTTGGAGAATACCAGCTAGAATATCAAAAGGCTCTGTTTCACCATCTGGAGTCAGGACTGTGGCTTGTGTGTTTGTATACAATACTTTAATAGCTTCAATGATTTCTACTGGTATGCCATAAAGTCCAAGAATTTCGAACATAGTCTTGCAGTTGATTGTGTTGAAAGCTTTACTGAAGTCTACAAAGATAAGAGCTGCAGTTTTATTGCAGAATGTGATTTCCTCAATTATTCTATGCAGAGTGAGAATTTGTCCAAGAGTGGATCGACCTGGGCGTAAACCATTTTGGTTTTTGCATAGAATAGGCTCTATTTTTGAGCAAACACGATTTAGAAGTAGCTTGTTATAAATTTTTGCAGCCATAGGCAGCAATGAAATACCGCGATAGTTGGTTGGCAGTATCAAATCACCCTTTTTGGGAGTGGGAATGATTTGTGACTGTAGCCAGATGGTTGGTGAGACATGGCTGACCTTTGCATAGTTACATAAGTCAAGAAGTAATTGGTGAAAAATAGGGTCTTTCTACAAGATGGCTGGAATCTTGTCTGGACCAAGAGCTTTGTTCATTATCCTCTTTAGAACAAAACCTAACTCTGTGATGGTGTACTCTCCTGTTGGTATATTCAAAGCATTACTAATTTTAACTTTTGGAAGGGATTTGTATTCTGGTAGGTTTGCAGGATTACCAAGGAGGTTTTTAAAGTGAGAAAGCCAGTTACCAAGATGTTGCTCATGGCTTCCACCTTTGATTGTTGGTAGAGATAGTTCATTTATAGTTTTCCAAACTGCAAAGTGTTGTTGGTTGATATGAAGGTGGGAAATTTCATTTATTTTCCCATTTACGAAAGCTACTTCTGCCTCAAGATATGCATGGTCGAGGGATTTTTTAGCAGCTGTTAACTTGTCCTTATTTATTCGAGAAGGGTGACAGTAATAGATATACGAGATATTCTTGAGATTTTCTCGAGCTTCTGAGACTCTGGTGTCTGAACTAACTGGGTTTTTTCGTAATTTTGGTTTTTTGGGAAGTGTAGATAGAGCCACTTCCTCATTAGCTTTAATCAAGTTTCTATAGATCAAGTCTATGTTACTTGAATCTAACTGATGGTTTTCTGCATCATAATGAGTTTTTGGAATCGGTTAAATACACTCACCGAATACTAAGGACATAGATTTCTATCACGGGAGACTGCTTTCCAGTCAATAGCTTTCATGGGATCCGTAGCTGTTTTTTTCGAAACTCTCAAACTCAGTTTAACTGTGGCAGAGACAATACGGTGATTGGATCCCACAGAAGAAAAAGATGAGTATGCTCGACAATCTCTGATACTGTTCTGCCACTTCTTATGGACCAGTATGAAGTCCAGTTGGGCTCTGCTGCTATTTGGATACTCAAAGGTTCACAGCTGATGGTTGAACTTCGTAAACTTAGTGTTAGCTGGATGAGAGATTAAATTCCTCCATTAAGTCAACCAGATGCTTGCCGTTATGGTGAGTTTTTGTATGGAAAGTGAATTTAGCAGTATCCGGTCCCAGCCTGGCATTGAAGTCACCTGGTACTAGAAGAAAATTGTGAGCTGGAACATTTTCAAGAGTAGAGCGTATAGTATTGTAAAACTGATTGATTTCTTCATCGCTACTATCATTGTGAGGACTGTAGCAAGATATGATTGTTGTTTTAGGATTACCCTTGAAATCGGCAATGATGACTCTTGGTGATATCTTTTTGATATCTGATAAATTCTCCATGGCTTTTGATGAAAGCAGGAGGCCTACACCCCCCCTACAGATGAGTTGGAAGAATTTTTCACACAAGAGGCTGTAACTAGATGATAGTCTTCAATTGTTTTGGTATTTAATATCAATGTCAGGATGAAAGATACGATGTTCTTGAATGGCAATGATATTGATGTTCTGATCTTTTGCATTTTTTTTACAAGTTCGTTAAGACGAGATGGTGGATTCAGTGTCCTGGTGTTGAATGTGCTGATAAGAGTACGGTTTCTACACAAAACAAGTTTTGATCTCATTCCTTCATTGTCAGAAGCAGCCCGCCCCGAAGGGTTTAGAGCTGTTCTGTCATGGGTTTCAGTAAATGAAACGGAATCGGAAAGTTGATTGAGAATGGCAGGGGCTGGACCAATGTCAACAGTTGAACCAGATTGACTAGTTCCCTGTGTATTTGGAACCTTGGTGCAGTTTGTAGTGTAATTCAAAATCTTGTCAGTAGCTGAATACTTGATGCTTCGCTAAAGCTACCAAGGGTGTTTTTATCATGACACTATCAATACCATGGCTTAAGAGAGGCCCATTCACACTCATTGAGAGAAGGATACCCCGCGCCAGTTTCCCAACCTGGTATTTTTTACAACCTTGTGGTAAAATAATATTACACATAAACTACTGCTTGTAGAAAACAGTAATTTTGAAAGAATTTTTTTTATCTTGTTTTAACATCGGTAGCAATGCCTATTCTTCCTTGGTCATTAAAGATATTATACATAAACTACTGCTTGTAGAAAACAGTAATTCAACTCAGATAAAGGGGAGGGGATATCTTCTAATATGAGCTCCCCTGTATAACCTTCCCTTTCTCTCCACCTATGTATCTGTCATCGCACCTGCTTTCTCAGCTTTCTATTGTTCCTTTCTAACTAGCTTGTACTCCTCACTCTTTTCTAATTAATCTTTTTACATTTATGTAACCCCCTGCACATCAGTGGCGTTTCTGCCTTGCTCGGGATGAAATGATTAAAAAAAAAAAGAAAAAAAAAGGTATCTGTCTGCTTCCCTGTTTACTTCCTTAAATTCAAAAATTATTAATCCCACCTCATTTTATTTTCCTGTGGATGGATGTATTTTTTTTTTTTATTTGGGACTTTGTTTTGCTGTTGCTGAAGAAGCAAGGATGTCCTCGTGGAAATGGCTATTCAACGCATTTAAACATCGAAATTTTTGTTTAATTTTATATTTGGCTCTGTAATTAGAATATAATATTTGCATTGAGCCCTCCACCTTGATGAATTTTAATATTAATGAAATTAATATTAATTAGGATCGGGTTTTAGGGATTTAAAAAAAAAAATATAAAAATATAAAAAAAATATATAAATATATTGAATGAAAAAACGGAAATTATGACTAAGTGTGACCATACTAAAAAGTACCACTTAAGTTCATACAACCATGGATGAAAACGCCATAATTCCTTGTAATTTTAAAAATTGTGTTAAAAAATTCCCTGCCACGTGAGCATTAAAAGAAAAAACACTGTTGCGTGAGCGTTCTTTAAAAAAAAAAAAAAGGAGTAAACGATAAAATCAATTCTTGAAAATCGCCTGAAGGCACGACTCATGGTAGAAACCTAGGTTGCGTAATAACTCGCTTACAAATGGAAAATATATAATACTTTAGTACTTCTCTCTACAGCTCTTGGAGTGATGAAGGAATCTCTGTACTGTGTTCAATTTTAATAACAGTAGTAAATCATGGCTGGCTCTTTTATTTATAGCAACATTCACTTATAAGTGAAAGGATTTTAGCTTTTATATTCTCTAAACATTTTTGGTGGCAGGAACTCCATTTTTACTATTTTTGGTTTTAAGCAATGAAAATTTATATTGTTCTATAAGTAATTCTTGACAGTTTGATTTTGATGATTTCACAATTCGTTACAGTTGGTTACATATTACATACATCAATTCAGAATTCTTGTGAATATTGAGACTAGATGCTTTCTCAAATTACTGCATTAGTCAACTCTTGGTGTTTCTGTGTTTGCTAAGAAATAATGAATTTCTGGAGAATAGTATTTTCAATAAACACTGACCTTACCACATTGCATTTTCCCCAGGTGTGTAAATTTTGTCAATACTTTATCCTTAAATTAATTGGCATGTACACAATTTCTGATGACTTTACTCATCTTCTTTCCTTTTTAGTATTGTTTCAGAAGACAAGTTATCCCATGACGAGCAATTTGGATAAAGTACATGATTTCAAATTGCCAAAGGTTGTCGGGATATATATATATAGACATCTAAAAAAAAAGAAATGAGATTGGGGGACACAACAGCAAAAATATTGTGATAACAACAAAGACAAAGGCATTTAAGTGTAAATAACTGCTTATCCTAGAAATCAAAATTAAAAATGCTTCATCTAAAAAATATAAAAGAAAAAAGTAACCTGAAATTACTTGGTAGTAAAACAGAAATTGAGGATTTGTTCCCCTCTCCCTAATCATAAAGGCTTTTAGGATTCAAGTGATACCATGAAAAACTTTACTTCTAATTTTGTGCTTTTGGCACTTACTTTTGAGTTTATTAACCAAGTCTTGTGTTCAAAAAAAAAAAAGTAAATCTAAGATGGAGTGAGGCTTGTAAAAATAATTCTACTTTTATATTGAGCAATTTATTTTGATCAAAACTTTTTTTTTCCTAAATTTTTGTTACCCTGACATTAAATGTTCTAATAACTAGTGGTTTTTCTTATTTATTTTAATCTATTTAATAGGCAATGTCCAGTGTGTGTGAAGATAAAATGAAAATGTGGCTGAAGAAAGACTTGAAACGGTCAGCTAGTTTGGATGGCTTGACTTCTTTCCAGACTTGCAGTAAGGCCATCTTGTCTTGACCCAAAAGACTGACTGTTCTGTGGACTTTTCTTTATGACAACACCTCCAGCCCCCAAACAAGCATTATTTATTGTCTTCTCTAAATGGATGGACATTCTGGTGTTGGAAGTATGCTGGTTACTGGGCCACAATTTCTGCACAGCTTGTTCAACTAAGCTGTTGGCAGGGATGACTCATAGCAAAACTCAGATTAATAAAATATCTGGAACCAAAAAATAATTAGAAAAAATACTTTTTTAAAATTGGAAAAAAAATGCAAATTTATAAAAAAGGAAATGACAAAATCTGTCAGAAGGAAATGAGAAATGTTGTGTGACAAATTTTTTTTTTAATTTTTATTTTTTTATTTTTTTGCAACAAAGCAGAGGTTCAATTGGTCTGGAATATTATCATCACATGTACACAGGGTTGGGCAATATGTGTATATTTGTGTGTGTGTTGCAAACTCATTTGATGGCTTTCTGTGTAAATAGGAGTTATTGTTATTCTGTGTCACTGTTACATTGTTTATTGAATTATCTATATATATATATATATATATATATATAAAACACATGCACACACATTTGTGTATGGTTGCAAAACATACATAAATTCCTACACATTTCTATACAGATGTATCATTGCATAGTGGATTGTAAGTGTGTTTGTGTATAATATACACCTAAATCTGTGTATGTGGTTATAAGTTTGTTGGACCTCACTACCTTTGTGCATGTGAGTTGACTTACAATATGCATTTGATCATCTGTTTGTATGGTCACCTCATTATAGCTCCATGTATATCTGTGTATTTGTATGTATTAGCATCTTTGTGATGGTCTGTACAGAGGTTACCTGTATCTGTGAGTGCATGTGTTTAGATGTAATTATATTTGTGTTTCATCTATCAAAAAATTGTCTGTATATATGTGCAGCTACACTTGTGTACTTAGCTGTTCTTGGTATGCAGTTAAGGAATAAACTGAATTAAAGATTGTTTAAAAAAATAATTTGCAAACAGTGAGCCTCTATAAAAGTGTGGACATGTGAAAATCTATTTCTCTTAATTGATGTTTTGTTACTTGTCTCTCTATTGTGATCCTTAGTTAATATTTAATGCTTGCCAAGATTATTAACAAAAAGAAACTCATAACTCAAAAGACACACCCATTCATATTCACATACATAAAACCCCCTTTTTTATGTTTATAAATAATTCAGCACTCCTCCTTTAATATGTAAATATTGGTTTCATCCCTTTTCACTTTTTTTTAAACTCTGGATTTAAATAATGTAGATACATGCTTTGTCTTATGTGCCCATCAAAAAAATCTTTAGGAGATGGAGGATAAATTAGTTTGGAATGATTAAAAAATTACTTGTTAGTCTTATATATTCAAAATCCATTTTAAAAATTACAGAAGAAAATGATTAAGTGAAATTCAAAATATATTGAAAGCAAAAACAAAAAAACAAATCGTTTTAAAATTATAAAGAAAAATTGTTATATATTGAGGGAGGCTGGTTATGTTATCACTTTATTATAAGCAATTTTCAAAAAACATCAATACTATTGAAAATTTTTTATTAGATGTGTGCAATGTCTTTTTTTTTTTTTTTTTTTTAAAATGAATACAGTTTTTGATGAAAAAATTTGCCCATACCTCAAAGTTTTGATGGAAGCATGAGTTGCTTAAAAAGGGGGGCTAATTGTAATAAGGAATTTTGTTGTTTATTTTATCAAATGTTTGATTATTTGTAATGATTGTCATTTGATGTAGACATACAGCACATCCCAATTGTCATGTGGATGTTTGTCTCGTTTGTATAGATATGTATGGATGAGTGCTAACTAAATGGCTCTACACCTAATATTGTAGCCTGCATGCCTTGTTCTCTCTGGCTCCCTAACCCTGTCTTTCCTTTTTCTCTTTCTCTGTTCAATGACCCTCCTATGTGGCTCTACCAGGCACTGAGAGCTGCCCTGCTGTCTACATCAATATTTGTGTTCCTCTCTGGTCAGAGCTGCTGTTGCTAGCGCCCCACCTTATGATTAATGCTAATGATGCAAATAATACTATTTTTTTTCCATTCACTCTTTCCGACCCAGCTAATGTGAAATAAATGGTACTCTTTGTATCTTCCTTCCCAAAAATCCTTTTCTCCATTGACTGCCATCATAGAAAAGCTGTGTTATTTTTTTTTTTTTTTTTTTTTTTTAAATAGAGAGAATGTTGCATACTGTGTATGTCCAATGTCAGACTGGTTGTTTTTCACCTGGTGACCCATCTCTCTTCTAATCCTCAACAGCCAACCTGCATTTTTGTAGTCTACCAGTAAATAATAAATTTAAAGCAATCAGAATCAAAAGGACATTTTTACAATAAAAAATTCCATATTTTTAAAAAAAAAAATGTAGATAATTTTTTTCTTCAATGGCCGATATTGATAGACATTTATTTATTTATTTTTTTTAAATCTTAAGGATATTGCTTCCTCTCCAACTCTTTATTGCAGTCTTTGAAATTATTCCCCATTCTCCCTCTCAGTTTCATTGTCAGTCAACGGTTCGATACGTACACGCATTTTCCCAACCAGTCATCATGGTTTAGCGTTCAAAGCATAAACAACTGAAGAGAAAAACTGAAGAGTTGTTTCCCTTGTCTCATTAGTCACCCACTCCGTTCTCCCGTCCTTCTGCCAAGATAAAGAGTTTTATCTCCCCAGATCCAGGCTAGTTTTAGCTTCTCCCATTCCCCAACTTCAAACCAGTGATTTTTTTTGTATATCTTAAAAAAATAAAAACTCCGCTAATTCTGCAGTTGTCTTGATCATTTTTTTATATAGCTTTCCATATGCAATTTTGTGCAAACCTTTGTACTGATTAATATTCATGTATTATCAAATATTTCAAATTTGCATTTCACAAAGGTTATATTATTTCAAAAAGTTGTATCAACAAACATTTTGAAAGCAAATTCTACAATGTCTTAAATTTTCAAATCTTTTAAAACCTTTTTCTCTTTCACTTTCACACACACAAGAAAAAGGTTTTAATTGACTACACACACACACACATACACATATATATATATATATATATATATATATATGTACACCTACTGAGACAACATATCTTCATGCAAGCATATTTGGTTGAATAATTTAGACATTTATTTTAATTTGAATCCTCTCATAGTCATGGATTCATCTCCTCATTTTGTAATTAAAATCATCAAGGAGAGTACCATAGGTTTTTATTTTATTTTTTTTATTTTATTTTCCCAAGCACTTTCAATCTCATACAAGATTATCTTCAGGTGGGAATTGCTAAGACTAAGCTAATGTAGTTAATTGTTATGAATTTTTGAGCATGCACATGGTTAATTTTATATTTGTAAAAATTTAAAAAAATTACAATTGACATGTTTTAAACCATTATTATCATTGTAATTTTAAAAAATTACAATTTAGATATTTTTAAAACCTTGCTGCTAGAGAAATTTTAGAACATTGTTGCTATGCTTATAATTAATTTTTTTTAATGTAGATGGCTTTGAGAATTTGAGGTTTTGTTATTTTTTTTAATTTTGTTATAGAGTACACTTATATTGTTGACTAATATTTCTTTAAATCATGAATGTGGACAGGAATGTTCTTTAAAAGTTGTGCAATTGCACTTGAATCTGACATATGTACTATGAGATTCTTCGATAATCTTGTTCTTTATGTTTTTGTGTGGCAAACATATATATTTACTTCTTTAATCAGAGAGGCAATTTCCCAAAGGACATTTAAATTGATATACAATGATCTTTTGCAAAATATTAGTTGATGGAGAGAAGCTGTTGTGGATGATTAAGTTGGCTGTATTAAATGTAATATATTAAATTTTGTATAATTGCTACTTTGTAGTAGTTTATATATATATATATATATTTTATATTTAAGAGTGAACTTATTTATGCTAGTTATTTTTTTTTTATATGGGGAGGAAGTATTGTATTTTTATTTGTGTCTATCAATATGTCAAGAAAAGGAATTTTATCATTTGTATGTGAACTTAAGAACAATTTTTTTTTTTTGTATAGTTCATGTATTTCATCCATGTTTTTGACTTAGATTAGAATATACATATCTCGGGTAGATGGAGGATTTATTAAAGGTATTAAGTATTTTATTTTCAAGATTAGCCATGTAGAAGTTATTAAATGTTGCTCCCAGAACTGTGCCCATAAAAACACCATTACATTGTATGTATAGATATTATTTTGATGGTTAGAGAAGGGAACCTTAGTAGTACAAGTCAAAAGTAGTTTCTGTTTAATTTTTAATTCAGAAAGAGGTGGATTATTGCAAATATTCTTTATAATTATATCAATTGTTTCTCTAACTAGAACATTTAATCTGTGACTATGAGAAGATTAAAATAGACAGACATATGTCTAAATTATTCAAGCACACAGCATGATAAAGAGAGACAGTTTGACTATAGGAGTTTACATTGTATGGTACCTTTCAATTTTATGCCTCAATGTGATTTTCTGACCATGGTCTGAAGATTGCTTTGAGTTGTAAATCTAGCAGTCACTATGCAGTGTTGAGTTCTGTCCACGCTGTCTATATCTATAGGCACTCTTGATGTTCAGCACTCTTTCTTCAAATTTTTAAGCTAAATAAGTAAGATGAAAGTTGTAATGAAAGTTTAACTATTTGAAAGCTAAAGATATGTTAAAATTTTTAAGCAATATTTTTTTAGTAATTACATATAATAACTGTATTAATTTCAAGAAACCTACTCTGATCAATTCCTAAAATTTAAAATAAAATCAATATTAAAATCTTTGAATATAAAAATTTATCAATATTTTATTAAAATATTTTTTGAGTTCACACATTAAAACAAATTTTATGGTTGAAGATAATCTTATAAACACATTTTTAGCTTTGAACTTTCATTCTCAAGAAATTTTTTTTTTTTAAGACGGTATTCTATACAACATCTTACATTGTTATAATGATTTTCTGGTAAAAGAAAATATTTTAATTGACTTGACATTTGTTTTTCAACATATCCAGCTGACTAATAGTCTTTCATTATTATTGATGTGTGTGTTTCTAACTATATTGTTACTCCCCTGCTCGGATGTGTTCAGACAAATTGCATCACCTGGTTTTGCAATGCCATTTACATTAGCAAACCACCTTCAATCCTTTTGTCTTCCATCAGCAAGGAGTAACTTTTATCCAAACAGCTTCCCACGAACCTTGGCCCTATAGAATGGACTCCCAAGAGGATGTTTCCTTGATCACTACAATCTTGACTTGTTCAAGTCTAGTGTTAACTGTTATTTTCCCCCCCTCCTATCTATTTAAACTACTCCCATAATGTAACAGTCTACCTCGAGTGGCTTTTAGGCCTTGCAAAGGGTGAACCATACAGTAGAAAAACAAAAAAAAACCTGATCCCAACTTTAAAGAGTTATTGTCCTTTGGCAATGTCAATGATGTAATGAATATATATACACCTTGGTTCCCCCTCACTGGAATGCGATTGGCAGGTGTTAGCCATAACTACAGACAAAGGAAGAGAGAGAGAGATCTAGAGGTCTACAAGTCTTCGAATATTGACTACTCCTACGTTTCAGGATACTGCATATGACGATTACATCTACGTACTAGATTAACCTACCTGGTTACATTTGCCTTAACCACTTAGCAACCTCGTATTAATATATATCCCTTTCTGGGTCATATCAGTCAATGAACTGTTATTTACAAATATCAAGTTTGAAAATGTGTGAATATCATTGATATTTTTATTTTTTTTCGCTTTTCCATATTTTTAAAAATGTCTATATTCTTATTTTTTTTTTTTTTTTTTTTTGTATGGAAATTTTTTTTCAGATGTGCATGAACAAACATTTTAGGTTCATAAATATTTATTTTAACTTAAGAATAAACAAATACATAATTTATGTAAATTTTTGTTCTTTATTTTAAAATGTATACATCTATTTGTACATTATTTAAGAAAAACCGTTTTACATACACACCTCAAAAAAAAGTTTTTTCATATGCAAAACAACTAAGTCCAATAACTCTGTAAATGTTAATTTGACAATTTTTTAGCTTGCCAACACTTTGCTTTTATTTTAAATTTTCCTTTTTTTTTTTGTAAAGTTGTAATATTTGCAGAAAGTTTAATACTGGGCTAAATTGTGCAACCAAAGAGTCTCTTGAATAGAAACCATTTGTTACAGAGACTAAATGTTTTTTTATAAATCTCATCATGCAATCTTAAATGCTAATATAAGGAATTACATAGACAAGGTTTTCATGAGTTTATTGACTAATGTTTTAAAGAAATTTTACAATCTCTGGTCTGATACGAAATTTCATATAAAATAAAAGGAAAGCTGATTGGAAATCAGGATGAAAATCTAAAATTTACCATTCACAATTTGGGAATGAGGACAATTAAGTATTTATCCTGAATAATCAATAGAAAAAAAACAAAAACAAATCTGGAACTTATATTGATTCATGTGGTTTTGAAAATCTTGTTTTTGAAAAACTTTTTTTTTCTCTAATTCCTATTGATAAAGCACAATATTACTTGATTGAACTCTATACAAACAAGAATTTTGGTTTCGGTCTAATTTGGTTATCTAACTGAATCTGCATCATTTACACTATTCGGACTGTTGTCCTCATTTTTATTGCCATGTTTATGACATTTCGGCCTTTTGGGAATTTTGAACCGAACTCTTTATCACTGAGTTATATAACTGCATAGCATCTGGAATAAGAATTATCTCCCTTAAGTCAATTCTCTAAGTTAGGTATTGAACTCCCGACTGGAACTAACCAACATTCATATCCGCTGGGCCATGTGTCCTTGAGAACTTATAAACCTAATGTCTCAGGTTTTAGTTTTTACCAGAGCTCATATTGCAATCTTTGAAGATAATGATTTTCTCTAACACTCTGCATTACTTGTTCCCATATTGTATTCATTTCTATGCTTAGTTGGCTTAGGAGATTTTTGTGGCCTAGCATATGCACTGATTCTTTAAGTTTATGTAGTTTCCAATAGTGTTCTCTATTATTAATTATCCAAACTTCATCCGGGGGGGGGGGGGGGACGTTGACCTTCTTTCTCCCTCTATATATGTGGTCAGCTACGCTTGATTTTTCTATCTTCCCTCGTGTTATGGCCTTGCAATATTCTTGCAGCTTTACCTTAATTCTGAAGAAGGCCAGAGCGTACAACGACCAAAAAACGTTGTAAACATGGCAATAAAGCTGACAAGTCCGAACAGTGTAATGTAAGTAAATACTCCCTTATCGCAGAGTATAGACAATTGAACCTGCTTTGGATGATAAAGTTTTAAGTATTATACATTACGAAAATACTTGTATTCTAAATATTTTTGAAGTTCTCGTTTGTTTGTTTTTTAAATTCTGTGTAAATATAAATTTAATCATGAAACCTAACATCCAAATATCTAAGGGAAATAAGTCAGATACTAGTTCATGAAATTTTTTTTAAAGAGTTGTCTCCTCATAAAGTTATATTTCTTTCATTATAACAGATTTACGGGAGATTATTTTTTCAAATTTTATCTTTTAAACGTTAAATATGACTGAGAAAAAAATTCTTGAGGAATGCGTGACGTCATATTGGCGAAATATTTTGTCTGTTTAGCAGTTTCAGGACAATCTTTGCTTTCACTGCCTTCATCACGATCTATGAGTTGTCTTGAATCACTGAAAAAGACCAGAACTTAAAAAAGAAATAAAGTATATCCGTGATGTTTATAAATATTCCTAATTTTCAATCCTTGAATGTTGTTTACTTTGCTTTGTGTTCTCTAAGTTACATTTGTTGGTGTGATTGACAGAAATCGTGAAAATATTTAGAACCACTATTTACATTATTCGGACTATTGTCCTCATCTTTGTTGCCATTTGTACGACGTTTCTGTCAACTTAGGAGATTTTTGCGTTCTTGAGAAGACATTAACCAGTAGATATAGACGTTGTTTAGTTCCAGTGACTTGACCTAAAGAGTTATGAGTTCAATACCAGGCTACATCAGTGGTGAACAAGTAACTTAAAGTGTCGTGTTAGAGGGAGATAACTCACGACTATAAAAAAAGGCTTCGCACAAGGAATGAGAATAATATACTCCAGTGATCGTAATAAAGGGTTTGGCTCGAAATTCCTAGCACCTGAAGAAGGAAGGAGCGTACAACGGCCGAAATGTCGTACAAATGGCAACAAAGATGAGGACAATAGTCAATTCTGGGTTAAAAGCATCCGGATGTCTAACCATACTGATGAGCTGTGATACAGCGAAACAGATCTGTCTGCGGATGACTGACTGTCTCATATATATATCTATATATATATATATATAGAGAGAGAGAGAGAGAGAACAGCATAAATTGTTAGTGAACCTGTCAATGCATGATGTTGGTATTCATTAACGTTTCCAGAACAAAAAAAAAAAATGAATCATGTCATTCAGTTTCAAATGATTAACTTTAGTATTGAATTTCATTTGTGGAGGTGGAACCCAGTGACAAAAAAGTTCAGTCTTGTACAAAGTGATGAGTGTGGGGCGCTTAGTAATATAAAAATATTGCTAATCGATTGGTTTCGGGGAGGGGAGATGTCATAAAATATTTGCCATTCGTGCTTTTTTAACCAAACTGGATCGTTTCTTCGCCTTTGTGATACTACTTCTGTTCATTCTACTGAAGTAGAATATATATATATATATAATGTCTTTATGCACATGTCAGTTCTGATTACAGTAGGAATGTAACTTATGGGTTCAGTATTGCTCCTGTAATCATCTTCGGATGTACTAGTGGCTTGTAATGATTATATTATTTCAGAAAAACTTTCAAAAAGAATCTGCCTAAAATCTTGTTACGCAATACATCTGCCGTAAGTCCTCATGAATTTTATCTTGAAACATTTTTCGGAAAGTCTGCAAAAGTCGGTTTCTTTAGAATTGCTTGAAACTTACCTTCTTCATCTTATTATTGTCCGTGTCACACAAAGGCAAGGTAATCCAATCTAGTTTATTGTTTTTTTTTAATTTCAAATTTTTATTTATTTTATTTCAATTTACACAACTCTGTATATAAAGACAGCAAAATCCAAACTACATTCCAAGAATCGACATAGAATTCTTTGGGTTAAAACAATTTGTCGAGTTTGAATTATATTTTGGTATATTTGCCATTGCCGACTGCAGAAGAAAGACATTTCACTTTGCTTACCGAAGGCTGTAAAATAGAGGACTCAAAACATTGTGATAACAAGAAAAGCGTGTTCAGTATTTCAAGACTAATTCGTAAAATGATAAAATACCAATCCCTCTTAAAAGTCAATAAATTTTACAAAATGCAGCTTAGTTTTGGCCCAAGACCAGAACTTTGGTCACCTGATTAAGCTTACTAGTAATAGATGTATTGTGTGGTGCAGTGGATATCGGCTCGGAACAAGAAAACGGATAGCCGAGATCGAAATCCAGTTGAATTCGTTGCATTCACTTACGCGCAAATACCCATTGAGAAAGGTATTAATAGGTCTTTTTCCTCCAGCTATGGGTTAAATAACAACAGATTGGGTTCTATAGTCATGGTTGTTAACCTGTCCACCGCAGAAAGTTATGGCGACCTACTGTGTGAAAATCTCTTTTGAGACATGATTGCCCAAGCGTGTATCATGTATGGCACTTAACTGACTTTTCAGCTGTTTTGTGTTTGAAATTGTCGTGTTTTTTTTTTTGTGGGCGTATTATAAAATATTTCTTTTAAATAAACATACATTTTTAATTTAAGGACAAAAATTTACATAGATCTATAAAATTATGTATCTTTATTCGTCATTTGAAATAAATAATTATAAACTTCAAATGTTTGTGTATGCACTTCTGAAAAAATCTCATACAAAAAGTTTTTATTTTTTTACAAAATTTAAAAATGGTTAAACAATTCAGAAAATTAAAAATAAATATGCAGATATCAATGATTTTATCACACTTAACTTTTTAAAATAGCAACTATGCCCAATAGCTCTGTAAAAGTCAGGGATTGATTCTACACTGTAACAATATGACTAGGGCTCTCTGCTCTTAGAAAATGTTAATTTTTTTTTCTTCTGAGAAGTGTTAGAACCTAAGAGATCTATAACCATGGTTGGTAATCTGTCTACTGCAGAAAGTAATGGCAGCCTATTGCGGGAAAATCTCTTTCGAGATATGATTGCCCAAGCATGTATCACTGATTGAGTTATGGTCAACAAGAAGCATTACTATGTAACAATTTTACTCTGTAATAAACAATGTTTAAAATAAATTCCATAATTTGGAAGCTACAAAAATCTTTTCTATGTAGCTATTGTATTCATCTTGTAGAAATTCAATGCTATTATCAATCATAAGGTTTCTATGCCCAAATGAAAATCATTTTAATGTTTTGACATTTTCATTCAAAATGTTTACATCTGAGAAACTGAATATGTAGGCAATTAGGTACCTCCACTCATTTTCGATATCTAAGTTTTTCAATAGAATTTAAAAAAAAAATTCTTGAACGTTTAAATTTGAGATTTTCAATTTTTAAAAAAATTTTCGGCCATTTTTGAGCGATCGACACATTTGTAAACAAGTTCATTTTCGGTTTTAAAAATCTTGCAAAAGTAAAATATACATACGTTATTTTTGGAAAATTAGCAAATTTAAAGTTAAATTTTATTTGATTTCCATAACTATTGTTTATAGCATGAAATTTAGAATAAAAGTATTTCTTAATAACAAGGTGACAAGGATTCATTTTTTTAAAAACAATTTAAAAAATACTTTGATCTTTCCTCTTAATAATAACAAACATTTCAATAGAAAAAGTTCGTTTTTATTAAGTTTGGAGGCCTTTTTTCTTCATACAAAGCTGTTTTTCAGCGAGTTATTGGAAGTATTTGCTTTATTTTTAATATGGAAAACTAAACAATTGAAATCAAAAGGAAAGTATTTATCTTCTTGTGTAACATTTTAGAAATAATGAAATAGTTATATTGAACTGTTACTAATAACACGGTTATTGCAGATTTTACAAGACATATTTCACTGATGAATGAGGCAATGAAAACTTGCCAAATTCTGATCAAAGAATCAAACGGATAAGGGAACACTTGCTCCATCCAATCTATTAAGAAAAACATTTTCTCCCTAACAGAACAAAAAACACTGACACGTTTATTTCATTTTAGAAAAAGCTGAATTTATTAGTTGAGCCCCTGCAAATCAACAACTGATCAGATTCAGTACATGCAGGGAATTGTTATAAAAAAAATAGTTATTGTGTTTTCTTATAAAAAAAAAAAGCTTTTGAATTTGAAGTTCAAAAGAGTTGAACTCAAGGTCATGGTCCCCTTTTTATCAACCCATTTTTTTTCTCACCATGTGGCAATCAGCAGATTCACAGCTGATAAGTAAACTTTTCTGATGGGGTGGGGGTGGGGTGTATCATTGTCTTTTCTTTTGTTACTCTTTCTTTCTTTTAATTGCAGAGTTAATTATTTTTATCTCATGTAATAATGCACATATTTTAGATGATGTCTGTGAGGAAGAATTTTTATCATTCTGATGTGTCTTATCGCAGTTTTAGTTCCTTCTATTGTACAAAAAAATAAGTCTGTCTTTTTATACTGGGAAAACAATAACAAAATCACCAGGGTCTCCACAATACATGTTCTTTAATTGGTTGAGGTGAAGTGTTTCTTTTAAGTGGTTGTGTGTAAAAACCGGCCAATGTGGCTGAAGTGGGTTTTGCTTCACTGATGCTACCGACGTACACTGGCACTGTGGATACATAACAACCATTTGAAGCGTTACTGTCTGACACCAAAGCCTTCATATGAACGATAGATGGAGATGCGATAGTGTTTGGAGTCGTGATGGCCGCGAGAGAATTAATAGGAGCGTTGATCACATGTGTGGGTGGGGAACTGCTACTGACAGGTGAGTTGATGGCTGTGTAAGATACAGTTAGAGTCTTGTATGGACTTTCAGGAACTGTTGCCATCATTAAACTACTTTCAGACTGTTTTGAAGCAATCGGAAGAACTATGTGCGTCGTGTTGTCTCCCAAAGGAGTTGCCTGAGGTTGACTCTGGCGGATGTGTTCTGAGGTTTGTGGGGTGGGGATCTGTTGCTGTGTTGCCGTTGGGGTAGGTGTCTGAGTGTTGGGAGGTGCGATTGGTTGGGTCGCAGAACCGTTGCTCACTCGGACGCATTTGCTGATGTGGTCGGTGAGACGAGATCGAGCCTCTTCACTGTTCATATAACGCATGACCTCAGCAGAAACGTCAAGGGGTACACGGTACTTTCCCCCGAGGGAGTCGGTTGCAATATTCACTTGTTGCTGCTGATGAAGAAAGCGCAGATATTTCACTGTCATTTCAAGAATGTCGACTTTCTCCAATTTTGAAAATTGTTCGCCCTAGAAGAAGAAAAAGAAGGAAAAACATTAAGTCAGTAATTCAAATCTTAAAAATAAAATTAATATTTACTCAAAGCAATCGTTAATATTAAAAACTGGTGTCTCATGAAAATTTGTGTTTGTCAGTTTAAGATCGTCATGTAATTATTCAACCACTAATCAGGTAATTCGTGATTTTTTATCGATAGTTAAACTATTTACACGTATGACTAAAATGCAAAAACGATTGAATAATGTTTTTTAGCCTCAAGCCTAGCAAGTGATATTTCGAGAGAGAGAGAGAGAGAGAGAGAGAGAGAGAGAGAGAGAGAGAGAGAGAGTACGAATCAAATTTTGCCAGACGGAGTATTTTTATTTCAATCTAATTTACTTGCTTAACTGTTGCAGAATATAAAAACGACCTACGTTAAAAAATAACAGAAAGAATATAAAAGGAAAAACTATTTAAAAAAAATAAAAAATACTATTTCGATTTGATTAAAAGCACCCACACAAAATAATTTTGCAAATGAATTAGGTAAATATTCTATTAATTAAAAGAAAACTAGTTTATGCTAATGAAAATAATTAAAACGTTTGAACCCATAGGCAGCAAAAGAAAAAAAAAACATTTGACAAAATAATTCAAATTTTACATAATTTATAATTTTAAAATCGGGCGTCGATTAAAATAGCCTCCGGAACGACAACTTGTTCAATGTAGACACCTCCTTCCCTTCCCCGTTCATTTGCCACCCGTTGGTAAGTAATAAACATATACCTCAAATATGTAGGCTTTAAAAGATTCACAGACCCAACCTACGTATCTCTCACTCACATAGTCCCTCCCCTCTGTCAGTATGTGAGTCTTGTTCGCGTCTCAGCGACATTTTCCCACGGAACCTAATGTACGGGTGACCCTAGAGGTCAGGCTTTGAGAGCAGGGAGGACGGTAGAGGAATTAGGAAGACTGCAGGAGCAGGAAGAGAAAAAGAAGGGAAAAGATTGTGTCTGTGTGCTTGCTTTATTAACCACCCGCCAACCTTTCCTCCTCACTCTAGATTTTTTTCTTTCTTTATTATTATTTTTATTACGCCTCTCTAATCTCTAAAGCCCCCATCTCTTCGCTACGTCTTCTCTCACCCGGCTCATTTACATCCTTCCAACACGTGGGAAAATGCTGGCTTTTGTGTACACACACTGAGGCAAACTCTTCCCCTTCACTTATTCTTGAAGTTGAAGTGCGTACAATACATTACAATTGGAATGTCTGTTTAGCTCTTCAAAAGTCAAAACAAATTAACTTTATTCGGATTCACACACGAACTTGCTTCATTTTTACATATTTATTGGTTATCTTAATTTGTTCATTTTTAAATTTTTAAAAAATTTCCTTCATACAAGTATTGAAGCCAAACGATCAAATTTATTTCATTGTCAATAAATTTAATTTTAGTGCATTGACATTATTAACTTTGTAATGTAGAACACAGAAATATTTCTAATACTGTGAATTGAGTGAGTCTCTTAGCGTTTAATGCTATTCTGAATTTCAGAATATATTGCAAATTTAATTTCTACTTACATCTTTTTTTAGGGCTTTGAGCACCAAAGTTTTCAATTCAGACAAACAATTGTTGATACGAGTTCGTCTTCGCTTTTCCATCATTAATTTATTGATCTGAAATAACAAAAAGAAAACATTGTTAGTTGTACGGTCAGTGATCACAATTAGAAAAATACTGTGCAAACGCAAACTGTAACTAACAGATCAATGGTTTTCAGTTGCTAAAGTTAATTAAAAGAAAAATATGCTTAAAAATGTTTCAAATTTTGACAATACCACTAAATAAAAGTAAAACAAGATAAAAAGGAACGATGATCACTCGAAAAAAAAAAAATGAAATGATGAAAGCGACTTCTTTTTAAAACTATATTGCTTAGGTCTAACATGTGTTGTGAAAATGTTTTGCAATATGTTGAATTGAATAATAAAATAAGGTAATTGTTCTCTTTTTGTTTTCTTCATACAATCATCACATCGTTTGTTGCGAGCCAAAAGTAAACATTTTTCTTATAAAACAATTGCAGGTGATTATATTCCAGTGTTGGGTGAAACGTGTTTGGAACATTAATTCAGTTTAAAAGCAAAGTAATTGACAGCTATAAGATAATAATGTTTCCGTCAGTTTTTATGTGTATTCTACCTAAAATAAATAAATAAACAAATCTAACAAGTTGTCAGTTGGCAAAAACGGAAAACTTGTTTGGCACGCACACGTTGACAGGTAGGTAAAAGTAAATAGGATATTTTTTCAATCTATGACTTTTAGGTTTTCTATAAAAATAAAGTTAAAAGATTTACGTACGATTTATTTGAAACTTGCAAAGTTGTAAAATTATTGACAAATAGTTACTAATATCTGCATTACTGTTTCATGATTTTTAAAACTAACAAAAAAAAAAAAAAAAAAGAATAGAGACTGATTCATTGAAGAACAATTAACAAATCACATGCCAAAAACAAAAAAAAAAAAAAAATCAATAAGTTAAAAAACAGCAACTTACTTTTCTATGGGTTGGTGTTTTGATGGGGCCGGTGTTTGAAGCCACAGTTGTAACACTGTCCAACATTGTGATGTTGTCAAATGAGAAAAATGTTCAAATCAAAAGAAATCCAGAAACCGGATCAGAAAAAATAAAGATGTAGATAATGTCAGGTGGTTGTTTCCAAGCCAAATAGTTTAACAAAGAAGAACCATGTAAGTGATGAGACAAGCAAAACTTTGATCACAAAGTTTGGTTTTCCAAATAGAAATTGGTTCAGCAGTGGACAAAATGAGAGTTGTAGCCAGTGAGGCTGCAGGAATGACAATATTCTAGCGCCACTTTGAGCAGGCTGTATTTATAAGCCATCAGAGCCCCTCCCCACCCTCCTTGGGGACACGAGCTGAGCCGGCGAGCTGTGTGTGAAGCGGAGACCGGCCACTTTCCCACGCTAGTTTTTTACCACACATTCTGACGGACGCGTTCGGCAATCGTGTGTGACCAGAGACCGAAAGAAAGAAAAGAGAGTAAGGGGAAAAGGAGAGGTGGGTGAATGGCTGACGAGTGGCGGCTGCCCGACCTGCTCTCCTACCCTCGCCGCCACGACTCTAACCCGAAACCCTAACCCTAACCCACAGCACATTCCCAAACCCTGTTCTCCCCTCCTTAATCGCACTCCACTCTTCACCCCGAAAACCTTACCTCGTCATCGTCTTCCTGATATCGCTTCTTTTTCCACTTACACTGCAGATCTGTGTTCGTGTATAACTATGCGTGTGTGTGTGCGTGCGTGTGTGTAGCTATGCAAATGTGTGTGAAGCTATGTGTATTATTATTCTAAATAGGAACAATACAACACATTTGTACGCGTGTCTCTTTTCCTGCATTTATCATTGTTGTACATATTAAAAATGCATATGCGGTATTATGCGTGTGTCGTAAAAATAAATATAATAATGCATTTTTTTAAGTTTATGATTTTAGCGTATGTAGGGATGTACGATTTATTATTGTATCAATACAATGTACTTGTGTAGGTTCTTTTCGGAATCAAACTGTGACATGACATTTAATTGTGACATTATAATTAGTGTCCATTACGTTTTTAAATATTTAATTGTTGGATGTGTTTGTGTACACTGTACAGAGGCATATACGCACACTGCCTATATATATATATATATATATACGTACTCTTGATATGAATATATGCGTATGCATTTTTGTGAGTGGGTAGACGTTAAGCCGTTGTTTTCCTACCCAGATATGATAGGCTTTTGTATATGATGATATTTGTGTATGAAATTAAAAATGTGTAAAAGAAAGAGCTTTCTGTTTTATATTTTATGAGAAAATGCAATTTTTGTATGTAAATGGATTTCATGACAGGTGTTTTGCGTCTTGTGTGTGTGAATTGAGTTAGTAATCTGCGTATCTTCATGTGTGCATTGATACGTGTATGTGAAGAGTATAGATGGATACATTTTTGGGGTATATTTATTCTGTATTATTATATATATATATATATATATTCACACGGAATTCAGCTTGATTTCTGAATGAAAATATTTAAAAGCTCTACATTAAATATGTATTGAGCAGTTTTTAATATAACTCTACTTGTCGGAAGGATGTGCGTTGTGGAGCATTGGATATCGGTTCGGAACAAGAAATCGGGGGGCCGAGTTCGAATTCCAGACGAATTCATTGCATTCACTTACGCGCAAATACCCTTGGGAAAGGTATTAATCCGTCTCTTCCTTCCAGTTATGGGTCAAATAACAGGACAGATTGGGTTCTATAGCCTTGGTTGGCAGCCAGTCTACCGCAGAAAGCAATGGCAATCTACTGCGGGATAATCTTCTGCCTAGTCAGTCATGTTTGTTTCGAGACATGATCGCCGAAGCGTGTATAACGTATGGCACTTAATTGACTGACTGATTACTTGTCTAATGTAATTTTGACCAATAACTGGTTAATATATATATATATATATATATATATATATATACCACCACTGACATTATTTGACGTGTTATTTTATTTTGAAGCTTAATGATGAATACATTTGTACGGAATTACATTTAAAAACTGGTGCATATTTCATGTAATCGTGGGTATATATATGTGTGTGTTAAATATATGCAGTGTCCTGTTTTTTTAAGCTTGAGGTTGGATACTTAGAGGGATATCTGTTTTATTATTATTATTATTATTATTATTATTATTATTATTATTATTGAGATGCTAGAAATTAAAACCTTTGCACACACCTATATTCCGTAGTGTCATTTTTGAAAAAAACAAGTATATAGGGATGCTTATGTATAAATATATGTACTTATATATTGTATATGTATTTATAAAGATATGTGCTTCTGAGCATGTGGAAAAGTATATACATTCATACATGTGTATGTAATTAGCTTTTTCCATGTATGTGTTTGTACGTACAATTTACAGCTGTGCAAAAAACAACTTTTATTGCAGATATGAGCTTATGTGACGGCATCTTGAATGCAGCCGTATGGAAGCTTGTGTGTGTGTGTGTGTGTGTGTGTGTGTGTGTGTGTGTGTGTTTGAGAGAGAGAGAGAAAGAAGAGGGCGTGAAGAAGTGGGGAGGAAATATTGGCCCTAGGCAGGCGTGGGAACGTGGCCAAGCAGTCTGCGTAAACATTAAAATAATAGAAAGGGAAAAAGAGAAGAAGGAAAAGAGAGAGAGTAATGAAAAGAGTGAGGAAGGCTGACACTCCCGCCTCGACCATGATACTCTACACCAAAAAGTGACATCAAGCCGATTGTCAACTTTGCGCCTCTCCTTGCTCCCCCCCCACACACACACACACACACACACACACACACACACACACACACACACAAACTTGTACGTGTGTACATATCAATATACAAATGAACCTTGTTTTAGTACAAGACTACTGTCATAGGGCACCTAGTGAGGTTCGAACTACACTGGCAAATGGTCTTCGAGTCGAGCTTATACACTGTTACATATACACCCAAACGTATCTATTGTTGCGTGTGTGTGTGTGTGTGTGGGGGGGGGGTTACTAAGTTTAATGTGACATAACGTTCATTACAACACATTACAGTAAATCGACACCCAGTGAGGATCGAAGTCGCAATAACCTTCAATATAAGCTTATTATTACTTTACACAACTAAACACACGCGCTCACATACACACACGCACACGTACAATTATATACTTCCACATCTGCATACACCAATTTGCTGTCAGATTTAGCAATTAGACAGTAAGACCATATAGCACCAAACCGAAGAGAAAAAAATCAAACTAAAAATCAACGTTTGAAAATGAGCCTTTATAACTGAAAGACGAAGATTAGAAAAATAAAAAAATGATAATCCAATTAACAAGAAAATGGTTTTATTGCAAATTTGATTGTGTGGATAAGATAATCTTCTGCTCAGTCAGTCATGTCCCTTTCGAGACATGATCACCTAAAGCGTGTATCACGTATGGCACTTAACTGACTGACTGGATGAAAGGGATCCAAATTAAAAGGCATGAATATTGAAAGGTAATGCGTTTATTTATTTCCTGATGTGGTGATATTGAGAGATATAGGCAACATTCGGCGAGACACGGGTAAAGGCTGGCTTACTTGATAAACACTGATCCGAGTTAATTAGTCTATTTAAAATTTCCCCAGTTTTTGCTTAGCACGTGTACATATATTTTCATGCGTATGTACGTGCATACTTGTGATATGTAATGTAAATGCAAGAGTGTGCCATCATAACGAACGCGGGAAATAATATTCAAATCCTGACACCAGAAAAAAAGGGAAAACGTATTTGTTTACGACATAAATTCGTATGTGGGTGTCTCTCTTCATTTTTAACTGTACCCTCAGAACTTACTCCTTCTAATATATTTGTGGTGTGGAAAAACACACGAAAGATGCTGAATGGTTCTCAGCATGATTCACTTTCCCAAAAATCTGAAGAAATGACCAAATATCAGATTTTTTTTAAAGAGATTCTTGTTCGGGCTGAAAACATTTTAGAACACTCTTTGTGTATATACACGCTCAAATACATACACACACTGATATAAGCACGCACATGCATGTGTGCGTGCACACACACACACACACACACACACACACACACACACACACTGACAGACAGAAAGGAGTATGAAGGAAGAAGAAAATTTGCTGGATATTTTGACAAATGCTTATTGGTATCATCAGCAGAACACGAATAAAAATGAATCATTTGTGTGACACGAATGTAAAAATATTGAGAAATGACATTTGGCATAGGCTGAAAGAAAAGTTCATATCACTAGGAAGACATAACATATATATCAGTTAAGTGGCATACGTGATACACGCTTGGGCGATCATGTCTTGAAAGAGTCATGACTGACTGGGCAGAAGATTTTCCCGCAGTAAGTTGCCATTACTTTCTACGGTAGACTGGTTGCCAATCAAGGCTATAGAACCCAATCTGTCTTGCTATTTAACCCAAAGCTAGAGGGAGAAGAGACCGATTCATACATTCTCCAAGTGTATTTGATCTCTGATCGCTCGTTTCGAGCCGATATCCACTGCACCACACACACACACACACACACACACACACACACACACACACACACACACACACTACATTCGGCAGCAATCACTCCCTAATCGAGAAATAGGAGGTGCATGGAACTACCCCTTAATTTATTATAGACTAGCGCTATAGCCCGGCGTTGCCCGCGCAACTCAGAACATTTTAGTAGTAGGAGAAGATCCCAATAAGAGGAGTAGATTTTGTTTTTGCTTGAAAAAATACTTTTTTTAAAGAATATTTCTTTTGTTTCAAAATTACAGGGAAAAATATTCACATTTTTTTGTTGACCAAATGAATTTTTAAAACATCGGAATAAAAATTAAATATAAAGCATCTTTTTTTTGTTTATTTTTAATAAAAAATATTTTAGTCGCGTTTGACACGTGTGATTTGATTTCTGTGACGTAATTTATACACCATCTTAGATCTTAGATGTTTTACCGAGCAAATGTAAACAATCGGCTCCAATGGCCAAAAAGTGCGAAAGGGAAAATTGCTGAACTTAAATTCAAAAAGTATGTGTCGATCTGGCTTCCCTGTAGATATGTTTCCCTAGAAAGTTTGAATTGCGTAGCTTAAATATGTAGGCGTGCATAGGGAACAGTCACACACAAACTCACAGATTGCTTTTTATATATAGAGTTATATATATGAGTTATAGTCAATAAACATTTTAAATTGAAAGCAAAATGCAAACTATGTAATAAAATTAGACAATATACACACACACGCGCGCGCGCACGCACACACACACACATATATATAAGTATGTATGCATGTATGTATCATTTTAAATTGACTGTATTTATGTGGGATCGAGAATAAACCAACTCAATTTTGTAAACAAAAACACCTGGAGCATGCAAATTAGCAACTGTATGAACTTAAGCGATCATTAAAACACGTAGAATTAATTCTTGCGCCCAATTTGGTTGCTTGTTTGTATCTGTCTATCTACTTATCGATCTATCTATTTATTTGCAGGGCTATATATATATATATATCAGCATGCGGTGTAGATATAGTAGAATCCAAAGGAGTATCCTGTACATACAGTGGTAGGATAACTCTCTAAGAGAGCTCTAAATATATATGTATATAAATACATATAGAACAAATATAAGAAAAATTAAGGCAGATCGTTATTTCATGGTAAATCGGAAGTATACTTCCGATTTTCCATGAAATAACGTGTCTGCCTTATATATATATATATATATATATATAAGTATGAGTGAAATAATATTCCTTGTCCAAAGAAATACTATTTTTAAAAAGTGCTCAATACAAAGTAGAGCTAATAATAAGACACAAGAAGTGTCGAAACAAAATAGCTACTTTTGTAGTGATATTGTAACATATCCATGTTATAATTTCTGAATATATATATATATATATATATATAACGTGTCTGCCTTAATTTTTCTTATATATATATTCGTCATCCACATACAAGCCTGTTTCGCTGTATTATAGCTCATCCGTGTGGCTAGACATCCATTTGCTATATATATATACATATATATATATATATATAATATTGTAAGAAAGTCAAAGAACAGGTAGATTAAACCCACTGTTCAAGCATTTACTTTTATAAAGTGTGTTTGATACAAAGTACAGCTTAATATTGTAAATGGTTTACATTATATTACTACACGAAAATTTTCATGTTTCAGAACAATACTGTTCTTCTTCAGGTGATATTTTAAAATAAATTATGAAAATGATTTATTTAGAAAATATAAGATGAATTCATAGTTATTTAGAAAATTAAGTGATAGTTGAAGAATGTACAATATTGTTCAATCAAAAATGAGAATTAGGTTGAACTATGAAGTTGAAGAATTAAGTCGTTAAAGGTAACATAGTATCCCGATGTCATGGGATGATACTTTTTAATTTTGTCTTGGTAAGATACATAGTGGGACCATACATTATTTAAATAGGTAGACAATAATTTATTATTATTAATAATAATAATAATAATAATAATAATACATATATATATATATATATATATATATATATATATATATATATATATATAATTTTTATTGAGTTTTTCCACCATGATAACTTTTTTCTGTTTTGTAGGAGTTAAAGAATATAAAATAGTCCATAATTTTTAATGTTCCGACTATTTTCGTCTACTTCTGTAGCCATTATTAAGAGTGTTTTTGTCCTTGGTATTGTTATTTTTCATGTGTTCGCTATTACATAGTAGTTTAGCTGTGTGTGCTTTTGAAGAGGAAAAAAGGTTCATTTCCAGCTGTCAGGCGCCTCACTCGGTTGGAATTGGCATAAGCATCATTTCTATTTTTCGAAAACCTTCAAGACGCCATAGGTTTACTAAACGAGGTAATGTTAATGGTAGGGGAAATATATTTGAATATTTCATGCACAAGGCCTCCGAATAGCGAGATTTCTATAACGATATGATTTAAATTTTTTGTGTAACCGATCAGAATTTTCCTTAAGGATTGTTGTAAATTATGGGTCAATGTTTGTTAATATATATATATATATATATATATATATATATATATGCGTGTAGATAGATAGATAGATTGATAGATAGATAATGTAGTCATCAACATTGTCTACATCTATAAACGCTATATCTGATATTGAATACTCTTTTCCTACACTTATAGGAAACTTGAATCACACACACATACACGCACACACAGACACACACACACACACACGCACACACATATATATTGTTGAGTTATAAGAATGTTTAACGCCAAGATTTTTGTTTTTTTCAGTAGTTTTACTGAAAAAAAATATTTTAGCAAGCAGGGTTTTATTATCGTAAAGGGCTCGAAATCGGGGTGGAGATAAAGTGTTGATAAGTTTAATACAAAGAATTTGCCACTTTAACTGAGCAGGTTCATGTCGACTTTGAAATTTAGAAGACACCGTCATGATGTCGTCACTCATCAGGGTTGGTTATTTTTTTGATTTGCTGACATGTTCCGGTTTTTTACTTATTTATATTTCTCTTGGTGTAATTTGACATTTTGTTGTGGGATTGGTTTTATTTGCGATTTGTTGTTTTTTTTTAAAGGCCTTTGATTGGGAGGTTGTGAGGAGTATGGAACCACCTCTTAATTGCTGTTGTTCTCAGGTCCACCCTGACCCGGAGTGGTAGCATCTGTTAGGGTCCCCGCTATGGACAAATAGTTAACCCCCAAACTGGGGTCAAAACACTATGAAAGTATAAAAATACACTTTTATAGAAATGTATACATAAACTAGACTTTTATAGAAAAATATACATTTTTGAAGGAAAAATATAACCAACAATACATTTTTGAAGAAAAAATGTTTACTGTAACAGATTTTTGAAGGCAAAAAAAATATTCCCAGTAAAACATTTTTGAATACAAAACTAGAAGACATTTTCATATTTCTAAAATAAAAAAGAATAAAAACAAAAAAAATATATAACTGAACATTAAAAAAAAGTACCTTAAACCCTCACCCTTTTGGCATTAAATGACCCACAGAGGTGTTGATATGCCGTTAAACAAAACTCAAACTTATTATACGTCCTATAAAATTCGACTGTCTATTTCTGATGTTAAGTATAAGTGACATTTTTGTTTCCATTTTCTTTAAAACTTTGTCGTTACTCAAACAACAAGCGTTCTTCTGTTGAACCCCATTGCTATTGCTACAAATCTCTTTAGAACAGTTCAGTACTCTTCTCTTTGTTTTTGACAATTTTTTCTGCTTCTTAAAAATAGCTTAGCTTTTAGAAGGCATCTTTTTCTATTCCCACGCTCTTTTGTGTCATACTTTTCCGTCTTCTGGCAAAACACTTCCCAGGTATTTAAATTTTTGCACTTGTTTGATTTTGATTTCTCCAATTTGTAATTTGATTGTTGGTCTGTTGTTGTTCCATTTGCTAACAATCATGTATTTTGTCTTCTTATAATTGATATGTAGTTCTTTTTTCTCGTTTTCTTTCACTGTCTTCTCTAGAAGTTCACGTAGTTTTGTTTCTTTGTCTATTATCAGCAATGTGCTACTTGCATTTTACTGCAGTTAAATTCAGTTCGAGTGTAGGGTTAATTGTTATCTTACCTATATATCCTCATGAACTGCACCACTTACAATTCACACAATAAACAATCACCCCCCTACCTCGAGTGGCTCTTGGGCCTTGTACAGGGTAAACATTAGCCAAGAAAGATATTCTCTCTTTGTGTCTATGTATGTTTATAGGCAGATTTTTCTTGGATGAAACTTTAGTACAAGGTTAAATGTTTTTTATGGAGCATCCAGTGAAATATGAGTTACTTACAGGACACATTTCAACGAGGACCGCGTATTAAGTTGGTTATCAATATTCAAATGACTAATACACAAGCTTTATTTGCTATCAGGAAAAAAATTGTAATGTTGGAGAAAAAGTATGTTCGTTTATATGAATAACAAGAAATGCCATTACGTTGACGGTTAAAACGTTTTAAATAAGCTCACGTCTGATCACCTGTTAGCGTTTATGATGATTCAAAAAATGACAACAACTAAGATGTCAGACCAAGAAAAAGCACTATTAACATTATTCGAATGCGCACGACTGAGAACAAGAAGGCTTCATAAAATACTATAAAATATCAACACTACTATTAAGTGTGTACGATATAAACCAATATGTACGTGTCACGTCTGGTTAATATAGAAAAACAGATGACATTATAAGAAAGTAAATGTAAATTTAGCAACTGAAAAAAAAAAGAGAAGGAAACATTTTTTGATCAAATAGAATTAATTGTTAAGCACCCAGACGACTACGAGTATCAAAATTAAAAAAATCTTCTGTTCCCTTAAAGTTTATTGAATCTGTAATCTGGAAAGAAGGTGTAGAAATAGCATTTTTCGTTTTTTTTGTTTGTTCCTCTATATAGTAAATTAATCCTAAGAACTTTATAAAAAGTCAAAATGTAAAAAGCAACATAAAATAAAATAAGGTAAATAATGATATAAATAAATTGAAGAATTATTTTGAAGTGATCACTAATTTTATTTCACATAAATTCCGGGCGAACCGAACAACCGTTTGAGTGTCGGAATTGCAAACAAAAAAGGAATTAATCTTCGACTTTTGACATAGATTAACAATTAACATCAAGATATTGTTTCATTTGAGTATAATATTGTTTATTAGATGACGTTTCGCTTGCAAAGATAAATTTTCTAATTCATACTTGATACTTACTTTTTATGGGTTTTTTCTTTTAACTTCATACGAGAATTCTTTGAATGAATTTCTATTACTTTTGACGGCGAAGCAAAGCGCTCCGGACGAATTCTAATTTCATAAAATTATTATTATTTCTTTTATGATTAATTCTTTCGTTTTAGTTTCATTTGCTTTTTTCATAATTGTCAGTTTGGTATTTTTCTTTCCGTGAGCATCGTAGAACTGAAATGCAGATTAAGCTTCCAACGAGATTCCTTTTGCTAAGGAAATATATCTTACCGATTAGATCACGAAGACAACTAGCAAAAGAAGTTTTAAAAAAATGTAAAGTTTAATGTAATTTTCAATCGTGAACCTTTTTTTAAAAGGATTTTCTTTTCTTTTTAGCAATTCTTTATCATTTTTGGTATGGATGTCCAAAAGGGATATAATTCTGATATCTGCCTTTTGACTGACTACAATTACATATCGAAAGACAATTATTAATCTAATTTCATAATTCCCGTTCAGTCAGTTTTGGTTTCTTGGAAGAACTGTTTTCCAATTCCATCGATACGGATGTTTTTCTTTTTCAAGTTCCTTTCTTGCATTTATTTACAGATTCTTTTCTATAAAAATAGACAATAATTATTTCAGTAATAAAACGTAAGTTGTTATTAAATTTTATTATTATTATTATTTTAGAAACAACTCTTTGTCTTATTTTTTCCTGCATAATTTGTTCCCCATGCCATCAAAAGATTTTCAGAATTATGACGAAACTATTTTATTCGCATGAAAAGAATTCTTATTGTAATTTTTCTAAAATTTACTCTTAAAATAAATGTTTTTCTTTACACATGAATCAACCGAACTTACATTTACGCTATATTTTTGTTTTGGTAGCGCCTTAATGCTTAATTTTATTCATTTTACGAAGATTATTAAGAGTAGAATAGTTAGATTCTTAAACGATTGGTTATATAAGGTAAAAAAAAAAACATTTGGCAAACTTTAAATATTGTGCCCACAAAAAAAAAAAAAAAAAAAAATGCATTAAAGAGGTTTTTCCCTTGACACCGTTGCTATTTTAAATACCTTAACTCCTCGGCAACGTTTACTTTATTAAAAAGCAATTATTAGAATTCTAAAAAAGACCAATTGATATGAAATTGAATTAATATATTTTCTTTCTTCTTGATAATTGACAACAAATATAATAAATACGATTTATTTATTTGCTCGTTTATTTGCACTAAATTGTTTATTGAAATGGTTGGCTTTATAGTTAGGTCACATATTTGAATAATTTACTGTTTATTAATTTATTAATAAAATTGTTTTCCTCTTTGTTTCTTTATAAATGATAAACGCTGCAGTACATTAGTTTTAATACAATTGTATTAGTTTTTAGAATATTTTTCTTTTTTTCTTTACAGTATGATTCCCCTTATACAAAACCAAGAGCCACTCGAGGTAGAGGGTTACGTTTAGGGGTAGTTTGTTTGTATTGGAGGGGAAGAGAGCAGTTGGTTCTAGACTTGAACGGGGGAAACATCCTCTTGGGCCGTGGTTCGCGGGAAGAAGCTGTTCGAGTGGAAATTATTTCTCGCCGTTGGAATGCGGCGGGGAGTGTTGGCGGTTTGCTACAATGTAAGTGGCATGGCGGGTCCTAGCCACATGCTTGGAAAGACTTCTCCTTCAGGCAGAGATTAGATAATTTGGCTAGAATCGGGGATAATTTGGGGTTGATATTCTTAAGGACGACCACTGAAATTTTATCCGGGCCAGCAGCTTTTTTGATGTCGAGGTTTTTGATAAGTCTAGAGACTTCTTTTACTGAAATGAGTTTATTACTGAGTTTGTATTCAGTGAGACATGGGAAATTGGGAAGTGGAGTTTGAGGCAAAGAACTTCACTTTGTCTGTTGTGGAGGATATGACCTCAGAGCCATTTATAATAGCGGACACAGCCACTTTGACCTCAGTTCATAATTTGGTTTGCTAGTTTTGTTCGTTTACAATTTGATTGTGTTCATGTCTATTTTAGTTGGTTTGGTGAATGACTAGTAGACGCTGTCATAGGCACCTATTGGAGATGCACGCACAAATAACCAAGGTTGACTCGCCCGGGGATACTACCGTAACAGTACCCCCTCATCATGACATCGAGAGGCCCAGCCGGAGACTACTACACGGGCCAGAAACCATTCACAAAATGTCAGTAAAATAGAGCCGGTATTATACATTTGCTGACAGGATAGCCTTCTTTGAAATTACTCGAAGGTTCGGATCTCTGACTATCAGGCGGATGACGGCAAACCCAGAAAACGTTTGCTTCCGGCAACTTTAATGAGGGAGAAAAAATCACCTAGGAAATATTCAAGCGCGATATACCAATACATGTGTCTTCTCCGCATAAAAGCCAGGGTACAGAACTCTTCTTTGGGTTTGAAACATCGCACCTTCCAGAAACCAAGGATCCCAAGGCCAACTCGCTCATGTACACGAAGACTAAAAAACCCATTGGGAGAAGTGGGTGACAAAGTTTGCTTTGGAGTGCATGTACATTTCTCACCTCCATTTAAATTAGTATTAGAAGGATAGTTGAGGGCATACGGAGGAAAGTTACTCTTATTCTATTTGAGAGAGAGAGAAAAAGCATATGAAGTAAAAAGGAATTCATATTAAGTTACGACTTGGTATAAATTCTGATGTCTATTATCAACAAAAAGAAAATGGGATGGTAAAACTTAGTACACAGCATCGATAGGCAAAATTAAGCAAATGGGGGGACAGTGGCGATTGTGGAACCCTGAAAGTGCTGGGGGGGGGGCACTTAGGAGCCGAAATTTTCTGTAGAGAAGAGGGGAACTCAAGCAGCGTCTTCATTTTCATACTACACTACTACACAACGAGTTTGAATATAAATATGTTACTTCACTAAATTAAAGGGGATAATTTTCATTCATAGTAATGGAGTTCTAATCTATTCTTGTCCTCTTTTCCACTCTCAAGCTGTTGGAAATCAGGAGAGGTTAATTTAAGAAAATCAAAGGGTTAATACTAACGCTTGTACAAGCAGAACAGTGTAATTTGTCTGTTCTGATTGCTTTTCCTCTACAAAACATTTTTGAAGCACAAAAAATAAATGCAAGAAAAAAAAAAAAAAAAGTAAAGGCGAAAATTAAATAATTCAACGAAATCAATCAAAATGTACAAAAATCAGTTAAAAATTTACGTTTTCATCAAAGTCTGACCATACAATCAAGAAGCTACTTTGAAATAAGGAAATAATTTAAATAATATCATTTCTCAATAACCATGAAACAAAACATCAAATAGAGCATTTGGATTGACACAAACCCAAGTTAACATACATGTTACATTGCTTCGATTTTACTTAATTCTCTAGATTTCAACAAAATGTAAATTATTTTACATCAATATTCAAAGAAATTTACTTCTTAAAGAGCAGAGTCAATTGACGCTACTACTAGCTAAGAAATGTAAGCTTGATCGAATTGTTGAACTCATCGGCGTATAGTTGGTAACTGGATAATTCACAGACGGGTAATTCATTCCCTCGGCCGACAGCGAATGCCCATTTGCACGTTGACGAAATTACTGTTAAGACAGATGTAAAATAAATAAATAAATAGAATAAACGTAAGTTCATTTCTTTTCTTTGTTACCAAATTTTTTAATCATGATTTTGCTTTTAAAGGAGAAGTAAAAAAAAAATAAAAACATTTTTTGTTACCCTGACCGATTGTAGAAAAGTAACCTAAAGTTTTTTTAAAATATAAAAATGAAATAGACAAAGGTATAACTAAGAAATATTAAATATTTAATAATTCAATAATGAAAAGTAAACTTTACAAAATAAGTAAATAAGGAAAATTTAATCTATTATCAGTGGAAAAGATGGTAAATAAATCTTGAACAGAGAGAAGTTATAAAAATAAAAGTATTAAAATTATAAAATTAAAAAAAATCACAAAATTACAAAGTAGAGTTAATAAAAAAAGTGAGAATCATAAAAAATATCAATTTCATTCTTAGGGCCGTCTCTGATACTGTTGGCGATTAATGCAAATTTGAGAATTTTACGGGCATTTCCTGGGTTGAATTCAATATCTTCTCTGAGCGATATCCTGAGTTACTGTCAACAGGATAATTTCTGCAATGGTCTTGATGTAATGTTAATTTTCCCGAATTTTCTTTTGATAAGCCAAACGTATGGTTTGTGCAACAAATGTCTTTTCAAATACATTTGAACCAAGCAAATGATCGAGTATGGCTCTTTCCTTCACTGTGCTTGGGATATTCTCGTAAACGTGGTTGAACTGTAATACCACCAGCAGATTGGGTTGTGTCAGCCAGTGCGGTATTCATTCTTCATCGGTTTTTGAGATGAATGTCCACTAACAGTTGCAGAATATTCAGCATGTAACTTCAACATTTTTGTAGATACTTTTTACTTCTTTGGTGTTGCTGTTTGTTGTTGAAGTGCGTTTTTTACAATTCAAAAATGTATCTATAATGCCGTGTGGGTTTATAGTTGTAGTGTCATGTGTGTGTGTGTGTGTGTGCTATGTTTTGTAAAAGATGTTTGGAAATATAACTGTGCTTCGCCGTAAGGAATCGAATAAGAGAGACAAAAAGACGTATGGATCACTTGATCGTTCATTAAAAAAAAAAAGAATCATTTCAGTGTTCAGTGGTGACCACTATAAATAAAATTGTTTTTTTAAATGTCATTGTCAGCAAGTCTCAGTAGGGTGCATGGATTTTGGTGGTCTTGGTTGGAACCATTGATAAACAATTAAGGCCACCTGCTGTGTGTAGCTCTCTATATATAGTGAGGGACGAGCCAGTCTGAGACATAGAAATTCGGCGTCTGAGAATTCGGGGCTGATTGTCTTCAGTAGATTGGAAAAAATCAATTATTTCATTCGGCCATAAATCACTGACTACCTATGTGTTTACATATCAAGTAGGGGACATTATTTCGAATTAACCTCTTCCTTCAGATATGAAAATATAACTATTAAATTTCTTTCCCTCCTTAACAACACGTTTGTTTCTATCCATCTGGTTATTTTGCTTGTTTTTATTTCAAACTGGTCTCTGTATGTGTCGCTAAATAAACTAAATGAAGAAGAAAAATCCAAATTAAAAAGATAACAAACATTTAAATATTTACTACAAAAGGCAGACTTAGTTGCATAATATAAAATTATTCTTGTAAATAAACAATCTAACAAATGAATAGTGGTTAATATTTTTGTTGTAAATTCTCAGGAACGAAAAATCTATAAATTCACTTTCACATTATGTTTAAGTTTAATTACAACCCTAAAAACTGCATTTCAAAAACAATGGAGCGAAGGTAGTTAAAATAATAGCGGCGTCAAGGGAAAAAAACTTTCTTTTGGCGCACCATTTTTTTTACGAGCACTAAAGTTAAAAACTGTCGAAAATTTATTTTAAACATAACAAATTCATTATTATTGCCCCATTGTTCTTCCGTAATCCTTTAGGTTTTATTGTTTATCTTTCGTGCGTTTTTTCAGATAGGGGCAGAATTACAGTTTATTTTTATTTTCTCCTTAGACTGCCGTTGTTTTCACTCTGTTTTAAATAAAAGGTAAGCATCACTATTAGAAAATCCACTTAATCCTTAAATTTACTAATTAACTTTGAAACATCATCTCGAAGACAAATATTAGAGAATTTTAAATTTATTCTAGCAGTTCAGTGAGTTGATAAGTGACGAAAAACATGCCAATGTTTCAAAAATGCCTAAAAAGTTTAGTTATGGATAGAAATTAATTTTTCTTTTAACACTGTTTAGCTTCATGTTATTATCTTTCAAACAGAACCGAAATTTAATTTCGAAGAAGACATTCCAATTATTTAAAATGCTTTGTTCGAGGTGTTATATAACAACTGGTTCTCTGCAAACAACGATCGTCTTGACATCAAGCTTATATAACTCAAAACTCTCACTCATCCTTGCTCTTTCAGCTGTCGCTCAATTGATGTCAATCATATCTTTGTCGGCCATTGCTTTTCAAGCCTTTTTGTAGCCTTGTGTTTTCTGCCTTTGATTTCAATCATATCTTTGTTAGCTATTGCCTGCGTTTTCTGCCTTTGGTATCGATCATATCTTTGTCGGCTATTGTCTTTCAAGCCTTTGTTGTTACACTCCGTCGCTACCATCCACGGCCGGAATATATTTTTGTCAATCATATTTTTACTGTTCAAGGTAATATATTACACGAGATTTATTTTAGAAAGTTCGTGGCGATACCTAGTTTAAAGCTTCTGACAATCTGATATAAAATTCTTTATACGTTTGTAAAGGTATTCTGTATGTATAAATATGAAATCTAAATATTTATCAGTCAAGAATCCCCTATTAACAGAACATTTTTCTGTTATCAACCACTGAAGGGGACTTATTTCGTGGTTTTCCTTGGAATTATATTTTCATTCATCCAGTTGGGAAATATGCCACTGAGGTCTCTTCCTTGATGAAAGCCGACATCGGAAGCTTTCGTGCCAGGACGGAAACACCAGGTGAAATCATAATTTTCTTCTTGGTTCTCTCCTGTCTGTTTAGTCGCTATAGCCCACGGAAATCACTTATTCTGGATATACCAGAACGACAAGTTTGATTGTAACAGTCTTTTCTTTGTCATTACTGGTCATGAGTACAGGTGTGCCCTAAAAAAACAAAGTTCTGGAGATTAGTGGCAGCTCTGCATGAGTGATTTGAATTAAAGCAGATTCCCATTCCCTCCTCTTTTCAATCAATTTGATGTATTGACATTTACTGTAGATAAAGCAGTGTGCTCTGTCAGAAAATTCTCTTTCAACTTCACTCACGACACACCAGGAGTATCTCCCTCCAATTTCGGCCCCCTGGAACGGAGGCTCTACTGAGTGATATGAGTCTACACTCCCGTTCTTGGTTTCTGCTATCATTTCTAAACTAGATCCCCGCAAGGTATGTTTATTCCTGCAGTCGTTCTAAAGCAACGTGCTCCTGAACGAGTTCCTGTTTTTCCAAAACTGTACCACAAAAGCCTCACTGTTTCTTCATTTTCAGCTTATTGACAGTCTTCCTCTGTAGTTCCTGATCATAAAAACTCCGGGGAATCCTCTGACTACCATTCTGTTACTTCTTACTCAAGGCTTTAATCAACACAAAATCGGTTAAACATCTTACTTCTTACGAACTCCTTTCGAATAAACAATATTACTTCCGTTTCGTCAGGTCTACCGCTGATGTGTTAACAGCCATCACTTTATTTGACTATCAAGTTTTAGATAAGAACAGTGAAACCCGAGGAGTAGCTCTAGATATTTCAAAGGTGTTCGGCAGGATTTAGCATGCAAGATCAAGGGCTACAATGTCACGGGGTAAATATTTGGCTTAACCCAATCGTTCTTAATAAATCGTGTAATGATGATTGTGTTGAACGAGCATGTTTCTAGATAATTTGATACTAATGCAGGGTCCTCCAGGGCTCTATCCTTGGATCTACGTTAGTTTTGATCTTCATCAACGACCTTCCGGATGTCATCAGTTTTTAACGAGGTATTTATACAGATGACGCAACTATTTAACCCTGTCTCAGTAGCAAGTCTGACAGATCCGACAAACCTAACAACTGCTCTCGAAAATCAGTGGTTAACTGGGGCAAGAAATAACTTGTACATTTGAATGTTTCCAACACAAAAGAGCTTTTATTTAATCACCACAGATAACTCTTTCCGTCTCCACCAGCATGACTAATGCTAAACTCCAAGACAGCAACATTTTGCACCTTCTTGAGCTCACGTTTACCACTGACATGAAATGGACTGATTATATTGAATCAATTGCTAGGACCTACTGCTAGGGAAGTTCGTTCACTGTGTCGTACCAGACAATTTTTCTCGTCAGAATCCATCTTGCACATTTATAAATCTGTTACTTGTCCGTGCATCGAATATTGCTGCTATATTTAGTCTGGTGCTCCTACTATACATCTCGAGATTATTGATAAATTTAAAGAAAATCTGTAACGCAATCGATCCTGTTCTCGCATCTTGACTTCATTCACTTTCTCACTGACGTAACCTTCCTTTCTTTTCCTTCTGTCTTTTCTACAAATATTTTATTTGGCTACTCTTCTAATGAGTTTTTTTTCTTCTTCTTAATGCCTCGACTGCATGCATTTAAGCGTGCTAATAAGAATGAATATCGACTCGGAGCGACAAATCGGGGAGCCGAGTTCGAATTCCAGTTGAATTGCTTGCATTCACTTACGCACAAATACTCTTGGGAAAGGAATTAATCCGTCTCTTCCCTTCACTTATGGGTTAAATAATAGATTGGGTTCTATAGCCTTGGCTGGCAACCATTCTACTGCAGAAAGCAATGGTATCCTACTGCGGGATAATCTTGTGCTCAGTCAGTCATGTCTCGAAAGAGACATGATCGCCCAAAGCGTGTATCGCGTATGGCACTTAACTGACTGACTGAATAGATTGGCAATCAGGTCTATTCTAATAGTTTATTTTCTCATACTTATCACCTGTGGAACTCCTTTCGATCTCTTGGTTCCCTGCTTCCTACAAATTTCAATGTAACGCGTCAGTCGCCCACTGTTGTGTTCTTGATTCCTGTTCCTTTATTCTCCTTTCATCAATTCGTTTCACTAAAACCTTCTCATTCTTTTTCATTCCTGCTAGACCCTTGTGTCCTAAAAATATATTAAATGAGATATTTAATAAATTAATATAAAATCTAAAAAAAAACAAAAAAAAAAACACACACACACACACACGAATATTTATATTTATATTTCGAAGTTTTATTTAGATTTCTTCAAGACCAACATGTGTATTCAAGAAAAAATCAATTCAAAATGTAATTTTCTTTCCAATAAAAATGATTCAATTATTTTTTAAATATCTTCATCTACATTATAAAGTTTAACTATTATATTATTTATTCAAACTTATCTCGGTTGGTTATTGTAATAGGTACTTCCAGATCGTTATTAAAGAGTTCGTATAAAAAGTCAAGAAATTTGTTCTCGTATCCTTTAAATTGGGAAAATACGAGTGAAAATTATTAATAATAATCTGCATTTTTGTTTTTTGTTTTGTTCATTGAGTTCATCTGGCAGTTCATCTTTTGTGAAACTGAAATGTTATCGGATAAAAAGTCTTTTTGTTTAGTTTAATTCGGATGATCCAGTAACATCACGTAACCTTTATATTTATTCAACTTTAATTCGGCAGAAGTATTTGGAGGCTAACACATAAAGTGCCTGGACCTTTTCTCTTCAGACGTAAAGAAATTTGTCCATATTTAACAAATAAACTCAAAATGGGATTCGAAGTATAAGACACAACGTATTCAGTTACGTTCTATTAAAGAAAAAAAAAAGAAAGAAAAAGAAAGGAAAATTCACATTTTTAACTCTTAAGAAAGATTTCAGAGGCTAACACACAAAATACTTACAAACCGTATGGAACAATCAGTTTTTAAGGGATATACCTAAAATATGTTTCTGATTTACAAATTATTCAGGTATTTTCTTTTAAACCATAAGGTGCTATCAGTTTTTAATGGATATATGCAAATTATATTTTGGCGTATACGACATAGAATTGAGACGTTTTTTTAAATCGTCAGTTTTTAACCTCGTATTTTATTAAATGAATTCATCCCAAGCAAAACGATGAGGTCAGTAAGAGACAAGAGGCTACCAGAAGTGAAAGAGAAGGAGAAGACTTTAGAAGGACCCAGAAACCCAATCCAAAGCAGGGAAAGAAGGGATAAACCACTACTAAAATAAATAAGTTTAAGCCGAGACGTTAGAAATATTGAGTTGAAATAAAATTTAGAAGAAGCCAGAAACCCAATCCTAAACAAGAAACAATAACCCTAACTCTACCCCTTTTCAACATACCATGGAGGAGTGTAAACCGGACGGTAGGCAAACTTATCTACTCCCAAATGTGTGTCGACGGATAAGAACAAAGTGTTCAGAAGTTTTCTTATAAACCATAGAATACCCTCACTTTTAAGAATAAATAGATTCATCTATCGTCCAGTTCATATCCTTCCCGGTATTTTGAATGGAAGTAGAGGTTTATTCCTTGTTTTCTGTTTAGAATTGGATTTCCGGTTCTTCCTCTTTCACTGCCAGTAGCCTCTTGCGTCTTAGTGGTAGTATCATGTTGCTTGGAGAGAATTAAAAAAAAAATATATATATATATAATCAAAATATTTTTCGAGGGATAAGATATAAATTATCTAGTTGTTTCTTTTATAAATCATATCGGATCAGTTTTTAACGCATATACTGAAAATGTGTTTCTGAGGATTAAACACAATTATTTAAACGTTTTCACTTAAACTGTAACGGACCATCAGATTTTAACTTGATATATGGAACATGTGTTTCAAAGGCTAGGACGGAAAATATTCAGACGTTTCATTTTAAAGCGTAAAAAGCCACCAGTTTTTAACTTTTGATATGTGTTTCATAGAATAAAACATGGCTAGTATTTTGTTTATCGGGAACACTTCGAAATGGTAGCTTCTTTTACCGGAACGATTCAAGTAAACGACGAATAGCTTTATGTTTTTTTTTTAATGGGAAAATGATTATATTTTACTTTTCATAGTTGAACAGATCATCATTTAAAAAGTTTTTAAAATACCCGTTGAACATCTATCATATTTATTTCCCGTAAATATATCTATTAATTCTCTTTCCTAAAGCCAATTATTTCCTTCCAAACTGCTGCTACCAAGGCGATACGGATAAAATGCCTGGCAGCCATACAGGTTTCACGACTGGGGCGAACATACGGATACCTAAATTACAATTTTTTGACATTTAAATTAATTTTATTATTTCAGACATTATGATAAATATAAGGTCCATTTATTTTATTTTATTTAAACGTGCAGCATTTTAATTTGATTGTAAAGGAAATATTTGTTGGATGAAATGTCACGCCAAATAACTTACAAGATTTTGAAAGTGGTATCTCTAAAGATACTAAAATGTCACTTGTGTATGTAGCAGACAACGTTAAAAGAAAAGATTGTCGTAGAGAAGAAGGAATGTTTAATGCAATTTACTAAGCGCAGCTTAGATGTGGCACAAGGCCGAAAGTATGGGGCACCCAGTGAGGATCGAACTCACTACTTAATTGCAATAGTTCTAGCGAGACAAGCTTGCTAACCATTACACCACCTCGAGGTGCCCAGAAGGAATGTTTAATACTGTTGTGGGATCTCCACCTTTTTGTATATGATAATGGACTCGACTAATCCTGCCATAAAGAGAACAGTTAATCACAGTTGTAGTGGCAGAACCGTGAAGAATAATTGTAGAGATCCGTTACAGTTATCGAAGAGTTCCGACAGATATCAAAGTTACCCAGCGACCAGACTAGCTCAGAACTCCACTCAGCTAGAATAAGTTACCCGGACATACTATTTCCAACGATTTCACTTCAAGACTTGTACAATATTTATTTCTACTAATAGTATTCCCGAATTGACTAACCCGCGTTCCAGTTTGTATATTACGTTCAATATAACCTACTTTTCTATTTCCATATCTGTTTTTGTTGCTTATTATTTTGTGCGGTTCCTCATCCGAAATTCACAACAAATACTAATACAAGATTTTATTTTCAAGAATATGGAATTAAAAAAAAAAGATTGTGGTAAATTAAAAATTCTTCTGGATGCAACAGTTCACCAACAGTATTTCTGTTTTATAATTTTTGGTGTTGCTAAATTGAAAACTTGTAGGAAGTTTTTGACAAAAATCTTGATATTAGTTTTTAAAATACATCAGTTCAATAAAAAACCATGGGATTTTCTACAATTATTGTTTGTTTAATTCTCCTAAGGGTATTTAAGAACCAGCACTAAAAGTTTTGAAATTATATTAAAATTGTATTTATTCAATATTTATACCGTTCCCTTGTACAACTGTCATTAATGCTTCATATTAAAAATTCATCTTTTTTCAGTACTAAATACATATTTCCGAAACTACATAAAAATCACATTCATTCAGAGAAACGTCCTTCAGGTAATTTTTATTTTTCATTTTCCAACTTTACACCTAATAAATTGGCTACTTACCAAATTATTCTGTTAGTTTTGCGTTTCTGTTAATGTAAATTGATTTTAATTATGATTTCAACTATACATATTGGTAATATCTATTATCGTATCAATGTGAAATATGTATTTTATTCATATTCTGTAAAAGAAAAAGACAAACACCTGGAGATGTGACAAAAATCACAATAAAAATTAAAAAATATTTTCAGATTTTCTTGATACATGATTTTCTAAAATATTGAACTTGCTTTCTGATATTATGATTGTATTATAAAATTACATTTTTATGGTTTTAATAAATTAATATCAACAAGCTCGTTATTTGTACAATATCATCTAAAATGTTTATAAATTTTGGTTAATAAAGTGATTTTTTGTGCATTGAGGTTTGTTTTGTTCTTTCTATATAATTGTTATACTTAGGTCCTTCCTAATAAAAAGCATAATTGCTAATTAACTAATTACTTAGATATTACGACAAAGTTCTTTGTTAAAAAAGTTCTCTGTAATTGTCATTTAGTAATTTTGGTCTCTACATGTTCGTCCCCATTCATGGATCCAAGTTGCATGGATTGCCAGGCTTGTTACAGGTATTACCTTAGCTGTTGCTCAATACAGCGACAATTGTCAGGCAATAACTGAGAAAGGAAAACAAAAAGATGCAGACGATTGCCAAAATAAAAGCGATAAATTTTGCTTTTCCTGCTAGCCTCTTAAAACAATTCCAGTAAACGGAACGCTAAATCAAAGTATTCAGTTGTTGTTTTTTTTAAAGGAACCAGCCGTTTTAATGCAGTTTTAACGGGTATAGAAAAAATGTATTGCAGTGTCTTAGGTATAAATATTCAGACATTTTTGTTCAACCATTAGTTTTTAACGGATATACTCAAAATGAGTTTGTTAGAATTAAACACAAAATATTCATACGTTATATTTTAAACCGTAAAGAACCGAATATTTCTGCAAAATACTAACAGCTATTTTTCAAAATTCATGGATATGAGAATAGCGTAACCGTTATCGGTCAAGAAAGTGGGGTCAGTGCGCTGAGTTTAAATTTGATCGTGTTAAGTTCGTTCACTTTGCACTTATGCCTTTAGACAAAAAAAAAAAACAAAACAAAAAAAACCCTATATTCATCTTTCTTGCTTTTAGTGGCAGTTAAATAATTCTAAATTAAAAATTAGCCTGAAGTTGGATAAATTCTCTACCAGGCTATTCTCATCTAGACACACCCACCGCTGCTACCTCTGCAATACACGTGATCGTGAAAGCAAAATAGAAAGAAATCACACGGTAAGATTATGCTGCGCCATTCTCTCCAGTGGATAGGATCTGCATAGAAAATCATCATTGAAAAGTGCTTTTAATAATTTTGATACAAAAAATTGATTGATGAACGAAATATTTTAATCATTTGCGAAGTTTGGAAATCCATCTAAATAATTATTTGAATTTCTCACACGACACCATTGTCAGTTATTCCGTTGTCACTAGTGTTTTTTAATCTTATTTCTGTTATTTTTTTCGAATCTCCAATATTGTCATTCTACATGTTTTAACGGAAGCTTTAATAGATTTGAAATCAAGAATAAACTTCTGGCGAGACTTGAACTTGCATTCTTTATGCTTGAAAGATTACCTTTTCGTTTCTGCTGTTCAACCTTCTTTGTTCTTTCTGACATGCACTCTTTCATAGAATGAGGGTCTGACAATTGCAATACAAAGCATGAGAAAGGAAAGGAAAGACATATTAATAAAAATTAATAAGATATTTTAAGTGTTTCGTATATTTCACAAAAAATATTTACGACATGACATTTACGTGGAATAAACGAAGAAATCAGTCGGAATAAAAGATCCGGTTGACGTCATCCGCAAGGCCAGCAATTCTCGGAAGTGGGCACGGTTATCATGCAACTCTTAAAATAGCATCCTGATTCTTATTGTTTACATCACACTTTTCAATCGGTGTACTTTCTGACCTTCGTCAGCTGCATATTGCAATCCACTTATTCCCTGGTGTGTGTGTGTGTGTGTGTGTGTGTGTGTGTGTGTGTGTGTGTGTGTGTGTGAGAGAGAGAGATAGAGAGAGAGAGAGAGAGAGCGGTCGGGCTATATTGTTGTTGTTGGCATTTCTTGTTTCCTAAGCCCAGGGAGATGCAGCATTTTTTAATCAACTAGTGTTTTTTGTTCTCCTGTAATAGTTGTTTCGAAAACAAAGGTGGCAATTTAGTAAAAATTAAGTAGAGACACTCAGAAAAGTGTTTAAAATATAAAATCATTAATTATAACATCACAAGAAGTTGATCGTTTCTTTATACATTAAAAAAAACAATTGTATAGTTTCGTATACTAACCAACAATTCTCATTTTGAATGCTTCGCAAAATTACTCATCCTCATCGAGTGTTCCACGTGTGTAAACTTTTGCTAGACTAATGCACACTTCATAAATACCCAAATGCATGTGAATTCCATTTTATTATTCACGAAACATACGTGAATAATAACAAAACAAAACAAAATAAAACAAAAATGTAATTCCTAATGCGTTTAATGAGGATTCATACGCTGGTTAAAAAGAGAACGCCCTACTTAGTTTTAGCACGAGACTAAGTATAGGGCATCAAGTGAGGACTTACGAATCAGGAATTATGATTTACAATGCCGACTTGCTAACCATTTCATCGCAACAACTGTTGGTGCGTTTCAGTGTTACATCCAGCTTTTTTCAGAGGGTGGAAGAGTTGATAAGAGTGTCACCATCGTTTGTAATAGGAAGAAAAACAGAGCATGCAATGAAAGTGTGTAAGAAATCATGTTACTTTAACAAAACGAGGTAAAAAAGGACATAAAAGAAACAGTAATCTATCTACCCCCTCTCTCTCTTTCTCTCTTTCTTTCTCTCTCTCTTCCTCTCTCTCTCTCTCTATCTATCTATCTATACTTTTCGCACTTTTTATTCCATACCAATTTTTCTCGTTGGCACAACCCCTATTTCTGTTTATATATATATATATATGTAAGAAAAATTAAGGTGGACACATTATTTCATGGTAATTCGAGAGTGTAGGCTTATTTCAGGCAAACCATCATCAGCTTCCGCCTTTATTGTACAAAGGATTTTACACAAAATTTTACAAGATTTCATGTAAAATCCTTTGTACAATATTGATAAGCTGATGATAGTTCGCCTGAAATTGGCCTACACTCCCGATTTACCATGAAATAACGTGTCTACCTTAATTTTTCTTATATATATATTGATATATATATTGATATATATTGATGATATATATATATATATATATTGATATATATATTGATATATATATATATTGATATATATATTGATGAGAAATCAATGAATATATATATATATATATATATATATATATATATATATATATATATATGAAACTGAAAACGATGAAACCGAAAACGTCGAAACCATGGTCGCGTAATCAGCAGATTTCCCCAACTTATTGGTCAGAGTCAAATTAGAGCAGTAAACAGTTGTATTAAAACAGAAAAAAAATTTAAAGAAAAAAGTTTTACCATGCAGAGATTTTATATACGAAAATAAGACGATCAGTCATCTGACCACCCTAATATATATATATATATATATATATATAGAGAGAGAGAGAGAGAGAGAGAGAGAAATGATATGTTTTAGTTTTCTTTTAAAGGGAACTATTTCTTCTCTTATCAATCAAATTAGAAGATTGATTCTATATTCATTTGTTTATATTAGATTGTTACAATAATTTATTCGTTTCTTTCTGACGTTGTTCGAATGATCTCGAAGAATAATCTTTCGTGGCATTTTTGCTTCTTAGTAACTCTGGTCATCCTGTGAAATTGCTGTCTAGCACTATTGAAATCTTTTTTTTAGACACCCTTTTTAGATGGAATGTTAAGTAGAAAATAATGAACATGTTCAATATCTTTTTTGCTTTTAATCAAGTCACAAAACTTCCAAAGCTGCTAGAGACATTTGTGCTGGAACGACTGCGTTCCCGACAGAATGACACGGAAACTATTTTCTTGCTTCAAGTCACAGATTCTTCGTGTTCTGGCCAACCTGAAAAGAACCAATTGCACTCGCTGTTTAAAGAAGAATTGCGTCAGACTCCAAGAGAATTGGCTTAGAATATAGCAAGCTCTTTTGCTAGTAATGTTCGTCATCTTCACTCAATGAGCAAAGTCCAGAAACACGGCGCATCCATGGTACTTTCATTTCTTTACCGGATTGTCATCGGGGATGAAAAATGGTGGCTTAAATATATGAATATGAAGCAGAGAAAAGAATGGACGTAACACCCCGAACCAAGCCAGATCTGCATCCACGCAAGTGAATGATCTTCGTTTGGTGGGATTAGCAAGAGCTAATTTACGATAAAACTTCAAAACAATCGGACAGTGTATGTTTGAACAAATGAATGGGCTCAGAGTAAATTCAGCTAAAACGACCTGACCGTGGAAACAGTGTGATTATTCAACATATAATGCTCTTCCCCACGTTGCTAATATAACCAAACGTGTAATTAATGCACACCCACCGAATTCCTCTGATTTATCCCCTTCAGACGGCCATCTCTTTTGGCTTCTCTTTAACAATTTGAGGGGTATTTCGTTCAACAGTGATGTGGAGCTTAAAACGTCGCCTGCTAAACTTTTCGAGTCAAAACCCAGTGATTTCTATCGTCAATACATTGAACAGTTAGTGGATCGTTGGCACGAAGTCGTAAACAATGAGTGGGAATACACTGTTGAATTATTCATTGGCACTATTAATAATAAGTATTAAAAATATGTTACAGCCTAAATATATTTCACAAAATTAAAGCTTATACAAGAAGGTTCAAATCACTTCCGAAAATCTAACCCAATAACCAAACACAAGAATTTTGTTAGTATTAGGTTCTTACAAAAATAATAGCTGCTCGAAGTGTTGTATTTTCAAAAGCCATTTTAACATAGTATTCACGGTATATGTTAAGTGAATTTTGGTATATATAATATTTAATGCGTGCTCTTTAATAATTTTAAACTTATTTTCAGACAGACATATTCTTGAAGCATAGAAGCGCTTAATTATGAACATGACAAAACATAATCTTCGTTTACTTTTCTTGCAAGAATTCAAACTTAAACACAGTGCCTCCCAAACTTCTGCCAATATCAACAGAGCATGAGGAGATGAGTCCACAAGTGACCGGACAGTACGAAGGTGGTTCCAAAAATTCCATACTGGTAATGAGAGCCTAGAAGATGAAGAAAGAAGAGGACGTTCATGCAGTCTTGACAACAAGCAATTACAAGCAGTCAAAATGTCAAAGAAATGTCTCAGACGCTTCATGTTAGCACTACAACAGACTCACGCCATTTGCAGAGTATTGACAAGGTGAAAAAGCTCGATGAATGGGTTCCTCATGATTTCAAAAACATAAAAAACTTAGCCGTTTTGAAGTGTGTTCGATGCTCTTTCTGTGTAACATCAACGATCCCTTTCTTGACCGAATAGTCACTTGTGATAGAAAGTGGATCCTTTATGATAACAGTAAAACGATCAGGTCAATGGCTTGATTGTGATGATTCCCCCAAACATTTCCCAAAGCCAAAGTTGCATCAGCAAAAGATTATGGTCATTGTCTGGTGGTTTGCAATTGATGTTATCCACTACATCTTTCTGGGGCTTACGGCTTATCACGTTGAATACACCGGTTCTCGCTCGATCACCGAAGTTAAGCAACGTTGAGTCTGGTCAGTACTTAGATGGGTGACCGCTTGGGAATACCAGGTGCTGTAAGCGTTTAGTGACGGATGTGCGTTGTGGTGCAGTGGATATCGGCTCGGAAAGAGAAATCGGTGAGCCTAGTTCGAATTCCAGTTGAATACCCTGCATTCACTTCACTGGTACCCTTGGGAAAGGTATTAATCCGTCCCTTCCCTTCAGTTATGGGTTAAATAACAAGGGTAGGACTTAGGGACCCTGCCCTTAAAAACAAATCCCAATGAATCTTGATACTCGAAAAGAAAAAATGTATTATTAGACACAAAACTTATATAAAAAACAACAATAAATTGTTGAAAGAAAAAGGTATTACCAGCAATAAATAATTTTTTTATTTTTATCAACGAGGAATAAAGAATCTCGTCGATCGATGGCAGTGGTGCATAGATGCTCAAGTCTCATATTTGAACTAATTTCAACATTTCTACAGTTAACTTTTTAAGAATAAATTTATGTTTCTGAAATCAGCCATTACTTTTGTAACACCAAGGGCTTCTTTTCAGCATATCCTCGTAAATATTTAAAAAAAATATGCCGCTGTTGTTAAAAAGCTTAACTTCAGGTTTTATTTGATTTCTAATCTTTATGTTCCAAAAGGAGACAGACAGTGGCAATTCTATGGGGGGGGGGGCAGCAGAAGGGGTCAAGCCCCCTCACCGAAATTTTGGCTGGTCTCTTGGTTGAACCCCCTCACTTTTATAAGCTTCAAAATTTTATGAAACTGATCAGGTTCTGATTTTGATAAGATTCGATCTTCAGCATTTTTTCCTCTGCGTTTTCTTTTTCATTTAGCTTTTTAAAGATGCATAAAGAGACCAGTTTAAAAGAAAAACAAACAAAATAAAACAACCAGATAGATAGAAACAGACATGTTGTTAGGGAAAAAAGAGACTTAATAGTCATATTTTCATATCTGAAGGAAGATGTTAATTAGAAATAACACCCCCAACTTGATATGTAGAAACATGGGCAGTCAGTGATTTATGGTCAAGTGAAAGAATTGGTCAGTAATTACACTGCTTTAGTTTGTACCCACAACTTATCAGAAAAATTTCGATCCCTAAGTGCCCCCCACCAAGTGTTATACAATCACCACTGGAGGCAGGCACTAAATAAGTCACAGCACTTTAGAAAAGATATAGACATAATTTGAAACAAAACTCAATACAAGTTTGAATGGTCGATTCAGTTTGGCAAATGCAAATATAAATATGTTGCGAAACGATAATATCACGTTGAAAATTTGGTCCTCCTACGATCAACGAAGTTAAGCAATATCGAGCCTGGTAAGTACCTATAGGGATGACCTGTTGAGAGTACCGAGTACTGTAAGCTTGGATGTGCGGGTGGTGTAATGCATAACGGTTCAGAATTGGAAATTGGAGAGCCGAGTTCTAATTTTAGTTGGGATTCGTCATATTCACTTACGCGCAAATATTGGGTTGTTCCAAAAGTTCGTAAACACTTGCGCATTGTGACATCCGACGAGAAATGGGTCTATCTGGTCCAACACAATCGAGACAAGCGATGAGTTCAGAAAGGGCAAGAGACACTGTCGGTTCCAAAACAAGATCGATTCGGCAAGAAAGTCATGTTGTGCGTCTGGTGGAACTTTGAAGGAATCGTGCATTTTGAGTTGGTTCTGAATGGTCGTGCCATCAGTGCTGAACTTTACTGTCAGCAACTTGAGCAGGTCTACGAAAAGTTGAAGCAAAAGTACCCGGCTCTGATCAACCGAAAGCGCGCTTTGATGCAGCAGGACAATGCCAAGCTACACACCGCCAGGAAGACCAAAGATAAGTTTGAAGAGTTGGACGGCGTTGAGGTTCTGCCACATCCAGCCTACAGTCCTGGCTGTGCTCCATCAGATTACGGCCTTTTCCGCTCAATGCAACATTTTCTGAAGGGCCGCCGATTCGACTCGTTTGATGAAGTCGAGGAAGCGTGTAAAGAATTCTTTGATTCGAATCCGGCTGAATGATACTTTGACCAGATCTGAAAGCTTGCAGATCAATGGCAGAAAGACTTAGAAAATTATGGTCTTTATTTTGAGCAATAATTTTTGTTGTTTTTGCGAGTAAAATTTCAAGTGTTTTCTGGTAACCTTAGAATACTTATCGAGTAAAATTTCAATTTTTTGCAAGTGTTTACGAACTTTTGGGACAACCTAATACTCTTGGGAAATATATGAGTTCACCTATTCTTTCCCCAGCTATGGGTTAATTAGTACAATTGGTACAGAGCCGGGTAATATTGGAGAAATTATTTCATTAAAAATTCAATGAAGTCATATGCCGTAGAGAAGCTCGGTAGAAATGTCATTAGTATGAGGAGCATTACACATTCAGCTCACTTCAGGTGAGTTTCAATTACTTTCCAGTAATTTCCTTCTGGTAATATTGGAGAATCAATGTAATTGTTAAGAGCAAAAGCTTTTCTTGTATAAATAAATAAAGCAAGTACAGTCGATATTTATTTGAGCATCTCTACAGGTAGAGAATGTTTACTTAGTTAAACCAACAAATTTACATATTCTTTATTATTTTTTTGACTAGAATTTTCTTTCATTTTAATTTCACTTAGTTTTCATTGCAATCACTCAAAGCGCCATTAAGGCGGCCGTCAGTAAATAGCGTGGATTGCAATAAATTCTTGTCTAGGTTCGAACTCATATCTTTAACCCTAAATTTTATGTCCTATCAATGTCAATTTGTGACGTCATATCGACGAAAAAACCCTATGTTAATGTTTGATTCTGATATTTATAGCTGTCACTGGAAAAGCAAACAGTAAATAAATGGACTCTGACGTTATTTGATTTGTATTCTGAAGCGCCAATCTTACTGTTTTCCGGGATTTGCTTTCTAGGAGTGTACATCCGCGTTTTAGCACATTTGGTTGTCTGTTAATTATAACAGGCGATTTGACTTTATATTAAAAATATCCTATTTTCGATTAGAGAAATCTGTTCTATACAACGACTGCACGAAATTTTTTCTGAGAATATTAAACAATTTTATTCAGTGAAACTTTTTTTGCACCAGTTACCGTTTTAATATTTGTGTCAAGAGTTTAAATGATATAAACTTCAGCACCGATCCCAACAATATTACAACATTGACAGGTTAATGATTCATTGTAGTCTTGTTGATGACAGGAAGGTCTGTCAAAACATAGACACACACACACACGTAGGCAAACACACGTACACACACACACACACACACACACACACACACACACACACACACACTTAACACTGAGGATAATGCATTGTGTCAGCAGTAACATAATCATAAAAATAATGACGGGATTGATCAACATTTCTACTTAGAGTCAGAATGGGCTTTGTAAAAGTACACACACACACACACACACACACACACACACACACACACACACACACACACACGGATATACATTGTGTTGTTTCCAAGCTTACTTTCTCTGACACAAGGCCGCAGTTAGGATTGCATCGATGTAATTTAAAATGAAATCTAGACATACAGACAGACGACAGAAACAGATCAGAGGAACGTGCGTTAGAATTAATATATTCAGTTATGTATGCACTGAGATCTTGGCTTAAAGCGGTGATTAATAAAACTGTAGATAGAGAGCCTATTAACTAGTCGGGTGCAAAACTAATTTCAACTCGGAATTAATTTCAAATCGGAATTAATTTAAACTCGGGACTAATTTTAATTCGGAATTAATTACGAGTTGAAATTTATTTTGTGTTGAAACCAGTTCCAATTGAAACCAATTCCATGTTGAAATTAATTCCGAGTTGAAATTAATCACGTAACCTTTAAGTAGTGTCGTAAGTTCGATTCTCACGTCTGCCCTGCTATTGTGGCCTTGTGCCAGGTTTAGGTACGCTTATTTAATAATGAAATGTATATGTGGGCGAATGCATTTCATTTGGCAACATCGTCTTTCTGTGTCTTTTTCTCTCTTTTCATCTTACTTTTTCTTTTCCTTTCGCCTGTCTCTCGTTTTCTCTCACTGATTGACATACATGTAGATCAACGCAATGTAAATAACCCTTCTTAGTGACAATAAGCTCTCATCTCTCAATTTTTCATCCCACTTGAAAACATTCATAACTCTGCTCTTAGCTGCCCCCAATTTCCAAATAAATACTCTTCCTTCTCCTCTTCAGTTCCCCATTTCCACCCCACTTCTCATTATTGTCATATCAACCCTAACCCCATCATCCTTACCTCTATTATCTTCGTGCAATCATCTTTTATAACACTTCGCTCGAGTTCCCATGCACACATACTCACACGAATTAAATCAGACCAATAGAAGCAGACAGAGAAACAGATATGCAAATGCATACATATACAGACGCAAGCAAGGCGACCGTGGGAATGTAGTCCTACCTGTTTTCAGGGTACATTAAATGCCAGGTGGTCAGCCATTTGCCTTCTCCTTTACCCAACTCTATATCCGCTTTTACACCTCGACACAACAAGAAGAGGAGAAGGATGACAGCAGGTGACAGTGAAGAAGAAAAAGAAAAAAAGACGATAGCGAGGGAGAGAGAGAATTGTACTGATTTAAAAAAAAAAGAATAAAAGACGGAGATTTTATTTACGAAATCTGTTCAATAATGAGACACACTTTTACGGTGTATCCGTCGCGGCGTAGCAAACAACTAACGTATAAACGACACGAATAAGGTTATTTTCTTTCTTTAGTGAAGACAGAACCGAATTTCAAACGCATAATTTTGTAAGACTAAGGAGGACGTTGGAAAAATTGGACAAAGATATTTGTGAAGATAGACTCTTCTTCAGGATAACGTTGTAAGTTTTAAACATAAACAAGCATGAAAGAACACACTTTTAAATTGAGAGTCAGATTTAAAGCTTGCCAGATAAACATTGGCATATAAGAATTTAAACAAATAGAGACGTTGATATTTGAAGAGATACTGGATTGTAAGATATCGATATAAAATCACTAAGTCTAACAGAACAAGTGTTATGTAAAGTAGTGATATTTGTGTGTAATTCTAGGACATTTAGAAATTACGACTGCACAATATGGCATTTGCATATCGGGTTGAGTCAATAAGTCGTCTTTCGTCTGACACCGTTATTTGCTGACTTTTGAGCTGAAGCTTTCATTGTATTTTCTCGGAACACAAGCTCGTTAGTTTTCTAAGTGAATTTCAAAGACAAGTTTTAGATATTTGAACATGGATTTGTGTGCCATTTTGTTCCATTACCTTTCGCCATCTTTGAAGCAGGGATATTATTTCACTCACCCTGAATTTAGCATCTTTCTGACTTATTGAGTGGTCTAAATGTTTTTACAGACTTTCAGAGAATTTCCTGATGAGAATTTTATAGGGAGCAAAATAAGTGGCAATCTGAAGATGCAGGATCAAATGAATATGGTAAGTATATAGTAGATAATTTAGCCAATTTAGGTTTGCAAAGAGATGTGAGGTTGCACCGACAGAAAACGGGGCTCTTTCGATTGGCTAATTATCGATTTCTGTCTTAAATCAATCTAACTGGGAACAGTATTTGACTGAAATCAAATGTAATGTTGAGGAAGAAGCTTGTAATACGCAATGCTCTTTCAATCCCACCAGATACAATGTATCCCTTTCTTCGGATGCAGACAAGATTTTGGAGTGGTTAACGATAGCTTATTTCGTTTTCAACGGGACCTTTTACACTTCCCATGGTTTAAACAATCTATTTTTTATCTTATGTGATGATCTTTTTAAAAAAAAAATCGGTCGTTTTTGTTTCGTTTGAGCAGATAATCACTGATGGAATTACTGTTCATTAAATATTTTCCATTGAATCGTGAGGCACACAAACATCGTAGCGATTCGCTTATCGAAATGTTTTCAAATGCCGAACAACGCTCATATGAAATCTGTAGAGTATCTTTGCGGTGTTCCGCATCGTGTAACTTTAATTATTTTTTAATCAGGATTTTGATTTGTTCATCATCAACATCACCAGATCTACAGGTAAGTTCTCTGACTTTTAGATCCAAATTTTCACTTATGAATCTTGCGAATCACTTACGAGCTGTACTCTCAGCCATAGTACCATCTCCATAAACAGCACATATTATATTTGCTGTTTTTACAATGTTTTATCTTTACAAACATAAAAGCGTGTAAAATAAGAAAAACACACCTCATTTCCTCCATTTCCCCTTTTAGCGTAAAAAATGAAAAATTCACAATCCACATACAGATCATATAGAAAGATGCGTTGCAATGCCACCTTCCAGAATTTGTATGTATTTCAGTCAGGTGTAAAACGAAATCACGTGTTCAAACGCTCTCAACTGAAAAACGTTACGAAATCAACCCAATTAGGTTATTCGATTTATATATGGGGGAAGAGTTGCGTTAAGTGAATTGACAAGGAAGGAGAAAAATATAAAACGAATATGTTTACTCAAGGCATATATAATTTATATAAATTTTTAAAGGTCACAATAAAAATATATCGATATCCACACTCGATGTAAAATTTTATGCAAGGCTTTTATTTAAAAAAAAATTAGTTTCATAGCGTTTCAGCTGTTGTAATCGTCAGGTTTATTGTTATTTCCTAGTTTTGTAAGTTCAGTTTAGTTGAGTATCTGGGCTAAGCAGCTCAGTGGAATGGTAGTATGTGGCCATAAAAAGGATTGATTGACAGGAGGAAATAATAAGTTCAAATCAACCAAAGGTTGCAAAAAAAAAAAACAAAAACAAAAAAAAAACAAGGAATGAGAATGAAATTGACACATATTTATAACTGAAAAATTTAAATCTTTACCAGATACAACTGACATCTAAGTAAGTCCCAAAGGTTTGTCACAAGAGAGGCAATCTCTCTCCAACTCCTCAAAATGGACATAAATAAGGATTTTTTTTTAGTACAATAATTTTAATAAATATAAAATCTCGACGAGACATGAGAAACACCGGATAACTTAAATAATAATCAAACAACAATTTCTTTAAATTATGATCGCCCGTCCCTTGAGCATTAATTTCAAAACCTACATTTCTTTGTGATTCATTCGAGTTTTCATAAAAATTGCCGACCTTCCTCAGGAATATATTGTATCGAGTAAAGACAAGGAATAAGTGCATAAACCCTGTGTTTGCATTCAAAACACCTTAAAGTCTACAGGATGCAATACAAAGATGGATCAATAAGTCCATAGCTTGATACGTAGTTGACTTCTGATATGTGATTTTCGATGTATAATGTTAGGTTTATTCAATTAAAATTCACCACTGAATATAATTTAGTGCATTGACAAAGAAAAGGATTATACTGAAAAATATTTATTTAAATTAAATTTTCTTTTTTGTTTCTTAATCTACAGACTTAATGACATGCATTTGAATATCTATCTACATATATATATATATTAGTCATCCACATACAAGCCTGTTTGGCTGTATCACAGCTCATCAGTGTAGTTAGACACATCCACTTGCTTCTGGCCGGGATCGAAACTAGACCGATTTGGTGTCAGTCGGAGGCGCTATCCCGCTAAGCCATAGGCGCATGGAATCAGGGAAGAGACATTTTAAAGCGTTGTATATAAGCAGCGTATACACACGCCAGTCACCGAAAGAACTCAATTCATTTTTGAAGAGTAACACATATATCGCAGAAGTGGAAACTTTTTAAAAAAATTTTCTTATGATAGAATAAAGAAAAAAGAACAAATAAGAAAACGTATCTCAATCTAACATGTTTCAATTTTATTACACCTATTTCAGAGATCAAGAGAAAAATGAAAAAATAATATGACTAACAAGTCTATAGCGAGTTTAAACATCAAATCATTATACACAATATACTTCCTATACCCGTTCATAAAATTATGAAGATATGCAAATTTATAACGAGCCACTGTTTCTTCCCTTTAAAAAACACTTTCTATAAACAAAAAAATGGCTTACTCATGGCGTCATCTATCAGTGGTGTTTTCGCTTGCCTTTTTGTAGAATTCTTCGAATCCGGTCCTTTCAAACGCATCATACCTAACAGATCTACTTACCTAAGATATATAGATAACGTCCTCCCATTTTATACCATGATACTAACCTACTAAACATAATAATGAAGCTCAATAAGGTTGAACCCACTATTGAATTTACACATGAATTTGAAACAAATAACTGTCTACCTTTCCTCAACATCTTACGCAACAATAAAAAAATAGATTTTAAATTTTACCGAAAACTGACAATCAAAAACGACCTAATCAATTTCTATTCCCATCACAATTACAGAATAAAATCTAAACTAAACATAGGAATTTAGCTTAGAGCTTAGAGCCCTTAGCTTAGAACCCTTAGCTTAGAGCTCTTAGCCTAGAGTCCTTAGCTTAGAGCCCTTTGCTTAGATCTCTTAACTTAGAGCCCTTAGCTTAGAGCCCTTATCTTGAAGCCCTTCGCTTAGAGCTCTTTGCTTAGATCTCTTAACTTAGAGCCCTTAGCTTAGAGCCCTTATCTTAGAGCCATTACCTTGAAGCCCTTAGCTTAGAGCTCTTAGCTTGGAGCCCTTAGCTTAGAGCCCTTAGCTTAGCGTTCTTAGCTTAGGGCCCTTAGCTTAGGGCCCTTAGCTTAGAGCTTTTAGCTTAGGGCCCTTAGCTTAGGGCCCTTAGAATATAAACCTTGAATATCTAAATGAAGAATAGAGAAAAAACAAACCGGATACTTCCAACAAAAATAACACGAATTTCATAATCCTGCCTTCCAACAACCTTTCAACTAAACTCACAAAAAAATTAGCCATCACTAACACTAGCGTCGTTAACACCACCTCCAAGACTATTGGTGATTTATTCAGGAAGTAAAATATACCAAAACACCATTTCAAATGCAGGTATTCACCTGAGAAAATGTCTGCAGTGTACACATACACATATACATTTGTATTAACTAACGTTACCATCCAACATACACTTAAACAGACAAGCTTTTCTACATAAACACTATTACACACTTTACCGTTTAAAATATTCCTTGCACATATATTTAAAAATTATCTATTGCTTTAATATACGTGATACATATCTGACTAATAAGAACTAATAACATCACATCAAAACATACCAGTCTAGTGTCTCACTGTTTTTTTCATGTTTCTCTCAGTCTCAGAGAGAAACATGAAGCTTTAATAAAAATGAAAATATGTTGAATTGAGATACGTTTCCTATTCTTGTTTCTTTATTCTATCATCTCATCGGATTCAGAAATATATATATATATATATATATATATATATATATATATATATATATATACTAAACAATTATAGGTAAGATTTAAATTAGATTTAGTTTAGAACAGTAAACAGTTGTATTAGAAAGTGCTCAATACAGGTTTGAAGAGAAATGAAGCTTTAACTTGTAGAGATTTTAGATATTGCTTTTAGATATTATTATATATCAATATATATACATATATAAAAGTTAATCTGCTACGATCATCACTCTCCCCAAGAACAAAGGCGAGCGAAGAGACTGCAACAATTACAGAGGCATCTCTATACTCTGTGTCGTGGGCAAAGTCTTTGCTCGGGTGATCTCATTCCGTTTACAGAAACTGGCCGAACATTTTTACCCAGAGTTGCAGTGCGGCTTTCGATCAGAACGATCAACAGTAGACATGATCTTCTCGCTTCCTCAACTCCAGGAGAAGTGTAGAGAACAGAAGATGCTCCTGTACGTCGGTTTTATCGATCTGATCTGACCAAGACGTTCGACCTCGTTACTAGGGAAGGCCTCTTCAGAATCCTGTCCAAGATTGGCTGCTCACCTAAGCTGCAGAGCTTGAATATGAGTCCTTCCATAATGATATGCGGGGTACTGTGCAGTTCAACGGCAACACCTCGGAGCCCTTCAACATCTGCAGCGGGGTTAAACAGGGTTTTTGTCCTCTCTCCTACTCTCTTCGGAATCTTCTTCGCGCTGCTTCTGAAGCACGTATTCGGTACATCGTGGAAAGGGATTTAACTGCGTCAGAGATCAGATGGCGGCCTTTTCAATCTCGCCGTCTCAGAACCAAGACTAAGGAACAAAAAGTCCTTATCAGAGACATGTTGTTTGCTGATGATACGGAATTAGCATCCCACACCCAGCGTGAACTTCAATCACTGATGGATCATTTCTCTCAGAGATACAGAGAAATTGGGCTGACCATTAGCTTAAAAAAAGTGTCCTGGGTCAAGGTACCGCAGCACCACCGGTCATCACCATCAATGACTGTGAGCTGGATGTGGTTCATCAGTTTACCTACCTTGGCTCTACCATCACTGGCAACCTATCCCTGGACACAGAGCTCGACAAGAGAATTGGGAAATGCCTCACAACACGTATTTGGACCAACCCCAAGCTGACAGTGAAGACAAATATGGCAGTGTACAACGCCTGTGTTATCAGCACACTGCTATTCGGCAGTGAGACATGGACCACGTACGCAAGACAAGAGAGGCGTCTGAACATATTCCACGTGAGAAGTATCCGACGCATATTGGGAAGCTCATGGCAAGACAAGGTGTCCAACACTGAGGTTCTGTCTCGCGCGGGTCTGCACACCATGTTCACACACTCCTTAAATAGCGCAGATTCCGCTGGTTAGGCCATATCCACCGCATGCCAGACGGCCGCATTCCAAAAGACCTCCTGTATGGAGAGCCGGTCTCTGGAAGAAAACCCACTGGGCGGCCACAGCTGCGTTATCGTGACATCATAAAACTCAAAATGAAGGCTGTGGGCATCAACACGGTGCCATGGGTGAGCGTAGCAGTCAATCGGTCCAAATGGAGAGGAACCCTGGCCAACAACTCAAATCAAGGGAGAAGCAGCCGACATAAGTCGACATGGAGCGGCGAGCTCGCAGAAAGCAAAGTGACATATATATATATATATATATAGTATATCGAGGCAGCAAGTAATTTTCTAAACATATGCTATTAAATATAAGAGACAATGAATGTCTATTATGTTTAATCATGAGCCGTTCTAAACGTCGTATTTTTACTTTAATTTCAGTTGAAAATAAAGACAAAAATTCTCCAACATTTGGATAATTATTTACTGGTTTTCTTCTAAGCTTTCGGCTCACATGAGCCATCTTCAGAGAGGTTGTTTAAACTGAAATATTATAAAATCCACCATCACCGACGATTTTATTTTGTGTTGACATAAAACTCCGCTTGGCAACGGCAATAGTTACCAAAAATAATAAACGCAGTTCTTAAGTTTGCGATGCGGTTTTATGACGCCACACCGCGAGATAGCGCGAAATGACAACAAAACCATGTAGTCAAATGCAATGTAATATGTTATTTCCTGTTTTAAAGTTGATTTTATTGAGTGTTGGTTGTTTTGATTTGATGTACATGGCCCCCAATATCTGCAGGTTCCTCTTACTGTGTGTATGAGTAAGGATCACCGGATTGTTGACCAAAATCTGTCTGATATTACCTACATGTTTATGTTTTTCAGAGAAATGTTGTTTAATAGTACTCTGATCAGAAAGATGACATGTAAGTCTACGGGAGAGCGTGGTTGTAGTAAAACCAATATATGTACTAGGTTTTTGATTAGTATCAGAGATGCAATCTCTGAATGGGCATGTAAATTGGTACACTACATTGGTTTTTTGTAAAGAATTTAGTTTAGTGCTTGTTGGGTTATTATAGACTATGAGGTAAATTGTTTCAAACTTTTTATAATATATAATGAGTTTAATTTGATTATTACTTTCGACTGGTTTAACATTTCTACGTATTATGTTTTTGAGAGTTTTTTCATCTTGTTTATAATTATTATGTATTTGGTTGCAATAGTATAAGTTAATAGTGTTATGTTTATTTTGATGTAAACCATTATTATTAATATTATCATTATTGTTAGAGCTATTGTTAATTTTGTTGAGATACATTTTAATTTGTTGATCAATAACGGTAATTAACTTTATATATATATATATATATATATATATATATATATATATATATATATATTATAGTATATATATATTATAGTATGTGTGTTGTTGTGTGTGTGTGTGTAGGTAGGTAGATATACTTTTTTAAGATTAACTTTAAAAAGTAAGATCGTTGGGGTCTAAATGACATAAGAAGTAACTTCAAATCAGACTTTCCTAGGATTGAACCCTAACCTGAAGAAATATAGTAAAATATGTCCATAATAAAAGCATTTAAATTTTGCTATATTTGGCTGGTTGAAAAATTATGCTATTTCAATAATCAGTTCCAAACTTTTGCTATCTTATTAAATAATAAATAAAAAATATCATTAAATATTTAAAGAATTATATTATCAAAGTTATGTATTGGGTAAACTCCCTTAAAAACAAGACATTTTATTTGATTACATACTTTTTTCTAGATTGTGCATGTTTGTTTTTTTTTGTCTTGCTTGTCTTGAGATAGGAGATGACTAGTGACTTTACATTTAAATTCTTGGAGATTGTAGCTGTCGGGGAAGTAAGTAAATGGAAGGAAATTTCATATACGGGAAGTGCGAGAAAAGAAGCTGAGGAGTAGAAGTTGCGTTTACATTTCATTGGTTTCACAGTAAAAGGGTGGGACCTAGTTGCTAATCTTGTGGCTCGAGTAAATTCATATATAGGGGGCACCAGTGAGCTAATTTCGTCGGAGCAGAAGCCGTGAAAGTATTTGTAGAAGAGACACAGGGAAGCCAGATTGCGCCGGTGAGGAAGTGACTGTATCTGTGCTGCCAAGTGGGAATTGATTACATTACAGATTCTCCGCTGGATTTTGTCAAGGACCCCTAGGTGGTTATGGCAGCGAAGTTCAATGCGGATGGTAGATTTATATATGTGCAGGATTGTTTCAGAAAACTTCCTGGCCCTACACAGAGAACCAACTTTCTTAGCAGCGGATTTAGCTATGGATTCTATATAGTCATTCCACTTGAGGTCTGTTGTGAGAGTTAACCCGAGGAGGCGCAGTGCTATTAGGATTAAATATTTGATGATCATGATTTACAATTGGTTTTAAGTTTTAGAATTATTTAGCGACAACTTTGTTCTTTATGTCTTAAATCTATAATAGCTAGCTACTAACCAAATTATATACATATAAACATACTTAAGGAGCTTAAGTAGAGTGTTGGTTAGTTTCGTAAATTGCTGCCAGCTAAGTTCGATCATATTTTTTATTTGTTAATGTTTTTAATGTTGATTCTAAAATATTAAGCAGGTAAAAATATGAATTAAAATATCAAATTATTAAGAAAGAATTTTTATGTTTGTTTTCTTCGTAAAAAATAAATGCAGATGACATTGAAAGTAATGATCGGAAGAGACACAATTTTTTGTTGTCCTTTTTACTTAATAATTGCATGATTTTAACCACAGTTAAATGTGGCTGTATGATATACCGATTATTTTTCTGAAGAGAGTTTCATAATGAAAACGACTTTTTGGTCATTTTCAAAATAAAGTACATGTAGCTCTAAATTGAATACAAATGTATCAACAATTTTGCTCAAGGTTTTAAATTTTCTTCACGTTTTCAATGCGAGTTACGTAAACGTCAACTACTTGTTACTTTTTGTGCTTGCATTTCGATCGCTGACTCTTTGATGAAGAAATTGATATTTAGAAAAACTAAATTTTGTATCGAAATCACAAATTAGGTAAATAGCCATGAAATTCATTTAAGCTCAAAGTCCTACCGAGAATCTTGGAGCCATCATGAAGGAGCGTGTTGGAAATATTCACTTGGACTTTCTCAAAGTATAGCATCGTTTTTAGTCGCATTTGATGCGTGTGATTGGCAAAGTTTTGAAGGAATTAAAAGGCGAACAAATATTTAGGAACTTCGTTTGCCTTTTCTAAAACAATTGAATGTTTCTGTTAAGAGATCAATTAAAAAATATTGATTCTACATAAATTTGGTGTTTCTTGAAAAAAAAACAAAAAAACAAAAAACAGAAACAAAAACAAAAAACTAAAACTGATTTTATTTTAATACGCCCTTTACTTGGCTGGAGTGGAATCGTTGTCTTCTGCTTACTGAACAAATCTCGCAGGCCAATTTGAAAGTGTCGTGAGAGAGTTCTTCACTTGATGCCACTCCATAGTGGCCTTTAGATCTAACTAAACTTAGTAAAATAAAACTTTTTTGTGACTGAAAAAGATGTGTATTTTACATAATCGCCTGTCAAGTAAAATGATAATTTTTAAAGACCCTGTTTTCTCTTAAAGTTTATAACCGACTTATTTTTCTGTCTTTTGGCTTTGTTTCACTGAAACAAGTTTAGCAAATATTTATGACTAGTTATGATGCACTAGGCAATTATTTGTTTGCGTTATCTAAACTTATTTATAAATGGAACTTTGTCTGTGTGTGTGTGTCTGTATGTGTGTGTGTCCGTTACCTATAGACTCCGAAACGGCTGAACCGATTTTCTCGAAAATCTACACAGTTGTACTATAAGCGTCTGCGAGTGTTCTTAGCTAGGTTTTGTGTCGAGGTACCCCCGATAAATATTGAAAATCGATAATCGAAAAATCGAGTTATAGAAGGAGTGGTCCGATTTTAATCAAATTTGATACACTCATAGTCAAAGACATAAGAAACGATATTCAGAAGTTTCAAGGTTGCAGTTCTTACAATAGTGCAGAACACATATATATATATATAAAAGGCAAAATGTTTGTGTGTGTGTCTGTCTGTTTATCTGTCTGTATGTCCTTTATACAAATCCACAATTTTTATCCGATTCTCACCAAACTTCACACAAATATTCTTTAGGCTGAATCTGAGCTCCAGGACCATGTATTAGTTTTAAAGTTTTCATTACATCCGAGCAACGCCGGGCTATACTGCTAGTTTGTCATAAAATGTTAGTGAAATTATCGCCATTAAAACTTTTCGATAAGCTTAAACAGTCGTTTATTAGTCGTTTATTTCTTGTATATGAAACGACAGATGATAATATTAAAGTGTTATAATATTTGTTACATTTCCAAACGAAAACTATTTAAAATTTTATTTTTTAAATTTTATTTTTTAAATTTTATTTTTTAAATTTTATTTTTTAAATTTTATTTTTTAAATTTTATTTTTTAAATTTTATTTTTTAAATTTTATTTTGAGTCTATAAATTATTTTTTTCCATTAAACGAGAACCGCTAAGATGTCGAGATAAAGGACATGTTGGTAGATAAAAGCCGCATATATTTGATTTTAAACAATATTTGCACGCACAGACAACCAACTTTTGTATATTACTTTTCTGAGTGAACACACCCGCACTAACTCTGAACTTTATATAAATGAATACTGTCAACAATTTCTCACCGCCCTAAAACAATAAACATTAGCGACATCAGATTGAAGAAAAGAAATCACCACAGATTTTTTGTTAAGAGGATTTTTTTTTTTGACTGGGTCATCATCATCATCGTCATCGTCATCGTCATCGTTATCGTCGTCATCATCATCATCATCGTCGTCGTCGTCATCATCATCATCATCATCATCTATTGAGTGAATCAATCAAATTGTCAACTTAATGATGGTCAACCATTTAATTAGACTCATGCCGACCACAGAAGGAGGTCAATTTTCAATCTTAATTGTTAATTCTCCTTGTGAATGATTTTCCTGTGAACGACACAAAGTGATCGATAAAAAAAAAATGAAATCAAGATGAAAAAATACTAGTAAAAAGTTGATTAACTCACAAATTCTTCATCCAATAATAAGATTTAAGTTCCTTAAAAACATTTGTCAAATAAAATATTTTCTTAATAAAGAAAATAAAAATTCGATTAATGTTTTGTAGTCTTTTAATGAATTGAATCATAGAAATTATATACAAAAAGTGACAATCCCTGACATAAATAACCTTTTGTTTATGTTTATTAACGTGTCGTTTGCTGCTATACATTTTTTAATATGTCAAGTTAACCATTTTGAACATTTTAAACAGAGGTACGTCAAACATAGACAGACACCATTGCCTAATTTTATTTTGTGTGATGTCCTCTAGATCAAATATAATTTTTCCAAAATGAAAATTCTCAATGTAAAAGAAAATGGTAACAACTGAATTACAAATTTAAAAACCATTCTTCCTCCAAAATTCTACAGGACTGTGAGATTTCTTAGCGGACAAAAAGTGGAATTAATCTCTACACCATATGCTGGAAAAAAAGTCATGCCAAACTGAAGTGATTTTTCGGTGAAAACTCGATGTGTATTCGCCTTCATTTAAATGCATGTGTGTATCTATGTGTATCAATATTGAAATGTGCTGGTGTTTGCACGCAATTCCTTATATGCCTACGTTTCTACACTTTGGAGTGTACGTGTAAAAATGCGTGTATATAGTTCCCAGCATGTGTACATGTGTATAGACAGAAAACAGTGTGTCTAAGTGTATGGCACGTGCTTGTGTCACCCTCAAGGAATGTGTGAGATATTGTTTCCTGCGTCGGCACGCTGGTCTCACAGTTTTTTCTGCCCACTCCTAGTACGAGTGTCGTCTGCCGCTTAGGCCACAACACCGCCACCTCCTAGGCCTAAAACCAGTCAGTCAAGTCCACGAACCTATTTCCCCTTCCCGTCTCTCTTTTTTTTTCTAGTTTCTTTATCTATCTATATATATATATATATATATATATGGGTCTCTTCTTTCTTTTCTCTTTCTCTGATATTGTCTCTCTGTCTATCGACCTCTCTTCTTTTATTTAACGACCACCCTTGTTTTCGTCAGCTCTCTTCTGCATCTGCCTATAACTCATACCGTGGGAACGTCGACTCTAACTTGTGCCCACGTGTTTGTGCCGACGACACTAACACAAGCAGCAGGAGATCCCAGCTACTACCGCCATCCTCACCATTCCCTTTTCCTGGTCTTCTTGATCTTTCTTTCTTTCTTTCTTTCTTTCTTATTGTGGTTCTTCTTATTTCTTGGTTCTTTTTCACCTCTTTCTTCTTGTTTATCTCTTTCTTTTTTAACGATATTTATCGGGTGCGAACTCCCACCCTATCGGCTGGACGACACACTCCTGACACCCGACTCTAGTCACCCGAAAATCATGGCTTGCCACTAGAAATACTTATTTCTCTATATTTTTCTCACACCCTTTAAAAATTTATATCCCTTGAGCAATCATCACAACACACCATCTTGATTCACTGTCGCAATTTATTCAAAAGTATTTTTTCCAGTCGCGATTAGTTTATGGAATCTGTTTTCAATCAACGTTTGCATATCTATCTATCTATCTATCTATCTATCTATCTATCTATCTATCTATCTGTCTGTTCATATCTATCTATCTATCTATCTATCTATCTATCTATCTATCTATCTATCTATCTATCTATCTATCTCAGTCTGTTCATATCTATCTATCTATCTATCTATCTATCTATCTATCTATCTATCTATCTATCTATCAGTCTGTTCATATCTATCTATCTATCTATCTATCTATCTATCTATCTATCTATCTATCTATCTAGTCTGTTCTATCTATCTATCTATCTATCCTATCTATCTATCTATCTATCTATCTATCTATCTATCTATCTATCTCAGTCTGTTCATATCTATCTATCTATCTATCTATCTATCTATCTATCTATCTATCTATCAGCAGCAATTTTTAATTCATGCTGATTTGGTTAAAGACGCGAAATTTAATTTTTTTTATTCAATTTTTCAATAATGAACATTTGTCCGGTTTCTATGGAAAATTCGAACCTGAATTGTCCAATATTTCTAAGTGTTTGCTGCTGTCGTCTGTTGTGGTGCAGTGTATATCTGCTCGGAACGAGAAATCGGGGAGCCTAGTTCGAATTCCAGTTGAATTCCTTGCATTCATTTACGCGTAAATAGCCTTGGGAAAGGTTTTAATCCGTCTCTTCCTCCAGTTATGGGTTAAATAACAGGACAGATTGGGTTCTATAGCCTTAATTGGCAACCAGCCTACCGCAAAAATTAATGGCAACCTACTGCAGGGTAATCTTCTGTTCAGTCTCTTTCGAGACATGATCGCCCAAGCGTGTATCACGTATGGTACTTAAACGTTTCATTTTTGTGTTGATAGGGTTGTTGCATCTGTGTGCGTGCTTTGTGTTGGTAGTTTTGGAATGTCTTCACGTTTGTGTCGTATTTTCTTTTTTTTAAGTATGAAGTTTTCACGCACTAGTTTTTGGGTTCGTGATTCTTTTTTGTATATATGTTTTGTTATTAGTTGTGAATTATATTTAGTTTGTTTATTCCTAAATGGAATAAACTTTAATGATGTTGGGTTAATTTTTATGGTCTTCTGGTATCAGTAGCTGTTTGTCAAACTTTATTTGAGATAGTATTTTTGTGTTATTGATAATTTTTTTTCGAATTTATTTGGTTTTGAAGTGATTTTGATTGGCGATATTCGATTTCATTGAACAAGGATCGAATAAATGGCATGTTAACCTACATGATAATGGCATGATTGTGTAACCAATATACAGCATCCTTCGATTAATGCGCATTTGAGTCATGCGTTTTCGATTAGTGCGCTAAAATATTTAGTGCATACATAATACTTGATTACTGCGATAAAAACATTCTTCAATTTAACCATATTAATAGAAAACTTTTAGTTACCAATGTTCACATTAGTCGTACTAATCGAAGGATTCATGTATATGTTTGAATTATTATTAGAGGGACATTTGCTAAGTTAGGAAGTAATTTCATAAACAACATTAGTTTGTTGAGGTTTTACTTTTTCTTGTATCATTCATAGCGATCATAGAGTATTGCATTTTTTAAAATAAATAATGAATCTAATTTGTTTAAAAAGCCAACAGGAAAAGAGGTATCGTATGGTTCAATTCGCCGTAAACAAAAGCGTAAAACCAACGTAGTAAAAATATTCATTAAACTCATACAAAAACTCGCCCATCAAGCACTCTCCACAAGATATTCACCAAAAACACAGTAAAAATCAGCTACAGTTGCGACGAGAACAGAAAAAACAACTAAAAAGTCATCCGTTCAAGTCAAATTCACGTGCAACTATAGAAAAAAGAACAAATGTTCTTTAAACCATACTTTCTTGCAAAACAATTCAATATACCAAGTCGCTATAAAATGAGCAGATAATAAAGAAAAATTATAGAGGAGTAACTGAAGAACCTTGGAAACAGAAACTACGCACACAAAACATTCTTTACAAAAGTCCAAAACTAAAAACGTATACGAAATAAATAAAAATAAACAAATAAGTAAAATAAAATGAATATAAAATCAAAGTCAATTAATAAATAAACAAATTATGCAAGTAATAAACAAATTAACAAACTACGAATTCACACATAAACACAAGTAAGCGTAATAATAAAAATCAACAACATATGATAAAGTAATGAATAACAAAGAGTAAAAAAAGTTAACAAACAACACTATAAAATAGACACAAAATTGCATTCGGATAAACAATTATTTCTACTCAATACCTTCTAGAATAATTTGAAACATAACCGTTACTGCCCACCTAATGTCAGAAAATAACAGACATTTCTACCACTAATGCATCACTTCCTAGCATATATAAATAGCTGAGTCAAAACCACACATAGCCTGAAAATTGCGCTGAAACAAGAAGCAGATTATTGCCACTCAGTGTTGACCTCATTGTCCACTTTCATATTTACATATGCTCTATATTGAGCACTTTAACACATAGATATGACATACCATAAAACTATTATTTTTAACACGCACACACATGGACTCCCCACCACCCAACATATATATTTGCAGTTTCTCTTTTTATTTAAAATATAGACTTTTCTCCCGCTGAAACCACTGTAACTTCCCCATTATATATATATATATATATATATATATATATATATATATATATATATAGGTATCTCCAGGGATTCGCTAAAAATGGGTATACGTCATGGAAAATAAAACAAAATTTTATAGTCAAAATCGTTATGTTATTATTGAAAAGAAAGACCAAAGCATTTTTTGATGATTGAATTATATTTTTAGAACGTGCGAAATTTTCTTGAAAACTTACTTTTCTTCCATCAGAGAGAAAGCATAAATCAATATTGGAAATTTTAGATTTTTTTTTTTTTTTTTGCGGTGAAAAACATTAATATAGGAATTCTTGCAAAAATAAAATAATTGTCGAATTTTAATGAATCTTTCAGGACTTATTCACAAATAAATGAAATTTATTTAGAAATGTTTCTTTTTTAGAAAATCTTTATAAAAAGATTTTTTACATCCGTACACACCGACACTTATTTAATTTTATTAATATTTATATTATTTATATGCAGAAAAATTTGAATAATACTTTTTGCTTTTTGTAAAACAGGAATCCAGTTACCGATAATCTGAATTGAAAAATAAAAAATGTAATAAAAGTAAGATATTATTTAATACGAAAAGATTTTAATTGCTTTTATGAAAATTATATATTATGGACACTATTGTTTTCAGAAAAAAAATTTTGACGAATAATGAAATTTTGCAAGAATTGTTTTCACTTTAAAAAAAATTAATTATAAAAAATTTAAAATTCTGTATTAATTGTACCTTGAATTATTTGACAGTGCAAATGGAGTTTTGAAAGTTTTTTTTAATAGACAGACTCTTACGCGATGCCCAGTCGCGTGCATCACGTGATAGCTGCAAAAAACAACAAAAAAACAAAAAATGAAAAAAATTCATTACAGCAAAAAAACAAGAGGACATGATAACAACATCGGAAAAATAACATTCTTGAATATGGCCTGTGAAGAGGCTGAAAGCGCTTAGGAAGTCAAAAATTATGGAACATTTTTACATTCCTTATCTCCATCAAAAAGGAAACATATAAGAATACTGGAAAAATTAAATAAAAAATTAATAAAATCTTCCTTGTCGGTCGTTTTAAACATGTTTAAATGAAAGATTGCTGCCTATATATATATATATATATAAAGTTTGTCGATAAATTATCTGTACAACATCCCCAGTTTATTGTATCCATTACAGTTAAGAACTTTCAATACATGTTTACATGTTGCTTGTTAGAGAAATATTATTAAAGTTCTAATTTATATACAGTCTTTTTTTTTCTAATTCACTTACGTTCGTCTTTTCAAGTAGATATTAAAAGCGCTTATTATTGAATTCCGAGTTATAATGAAAAGGTCAATACCTCAAGAGAAAGTGCAATGTGTATCATGCTTCACAGGTTCAACAGAATTACGGGACAAAGTATGTAACAAAAAACACACAAACTTGGGTTAGCATCCATGTCTGGCGCAAGAGATTTACGGAAGCAGAAAGCATCTGGTAAAAAACAGAAATTGAGCATCACATCTCGCTGTGTTGCGTGCAACCAGTTGAGACAATCTTATGAGATGTTTAGTTAAAACTGTATTTGTTTATTTGTTTACTTATGTTTGCCAATAAACACTGTAGAATTATCACGCTTTTGTAATTTTTAAAGAATTTTAAGAATTGTACAGATAATTTAACATTATATATATATATATATATATATATATATATATATACACTAATGCTTAGATCAAGTCTGGTCTCAGAGAAGACTTAAGAAATTCACAAAGATGGCAGTCTCCAACGCCTGTATACTGACGTGCCTTTCCTGGAATGTGTACTACAGACACTTATATGTTCTGAAGAGATTACACTAGCGCTGTTTAAGATCGATTCTTGGTTTTCACTGGACAGCCAACGCGCCATACACTGATGTCTTGGAAAAGGCCAATACGATCAGCACATGAGTGCGCATTTATCGTCAATGGTTTCGCTGGGCAGGCAATGCCATTCGCCCTGACGACGCTAGAATACCCATGCAAATGCTCGACGGCAACAAAGGAAATGCTGTAAAGAAAGTGGAGGCGTACATTTGATGACGACACTGAAATCTTTAAAGAACATGTCATGATTTGGAGAAATGTCAAGCGTACGGTTAGGAAAGAAGAAATAATTGATCCAGAAATCCATCAATTTACATATGATGAATGTCAGAGTATGTCTTTCAATACCGGCTTCGTTAGCCATAAGAAGTGTTTTATTTGTAGACTTCACAAATAATTATTAGTATGACACTGGAAATAACATGCAGAGTATGTAAAACAACTTTCAGAAACTACTTTGGTTTCATCCGTCACATGAAAACCTACGGATAAGCTGAACAGATTTTACAAATAGGTCAAACCTTGGACAAAACAACTTAATTTGTCAAATTTGCAATAAGCACAGCAAGTCACTTGTAAGTTTTAAGATAAATTGTCGTTTTCGTGAGAACCAAAAATATTGATCATAGTCATGCTTGTTTACCTATTCGATAGTCATCATGCTTGTCTATCTGTTCTGACATAGATTTATGCATAATTAAAGCAAACTCTTTAGTTGAATTTCCGAAAAGCAAAATTGCTGGCAATCAATATTTGATTACTAAGAAATATTAACTCGAGAAGTAAAAAAATCAAAATAATCCTTGCATGTCACTTTTAATGAAATATGTATGAAACGAAAAAAATATATAAGGAACGTGCTAAAAGTCATATGAAGGCAATGGTTAGTGGCGCCACCAGATTTTGACGCCATTAAAATGACGTAGTTCGAGATGTGTTAAATAATTTAACACTTATCGAACTAAGGTGTCACATGTGTTGTGGTAATATCTAATGGGAGGCATTACAGCCCATTGTGGACAGCGCCTGGTCGACAATTGGTCATTAATGATTGTGACAAGCGGCATCTGGTTAGAATTGTCTATGGTAACAGACAAGTGATACCCAAGGCGGAAAAATATTCCTGACACGTATCCAGTTGGTATTGACGTTGTTTGTGGCTTTCATGAGATATGGGAGAAGAAAATCCACCAGGGAGGCCTAGTTAGCACCAAGCCACCAAACATTGGGACTAACCGGAGCTTGTGATGTCACTAATTGAACGCTTGGGAAATGGCAAAGTAATCCTATGAGTTACGGTTCTAGTTGTAACGGGCTTTGGATGTTGATGCGAATCCCATGAGGTAATAAATTCCAATTTTCAATGAAGTAATGTGCAAGCTGACGCTGTAAGTAAAAGTCACGAATCCAAAACGGAATTAAAACTGAATTTCATGATAGATACATCCATTTAACAGGTAGAAAACCAATTCACTAAAAAACAAATATAGAAAAATTAATTAAGAGAGCAGGATAAATAAAAAAAAATCTAGAAACTGAATATCTAATACTATTGAAGATGACAGATTTTTAAGACATGATCTTCGAAATATTGAATCAACATGCACATTGTTTCAGGCATAGATAAATGTGGACAAAAATAATTTTACTGTAACACACACACAAACACACACACATACACACACATACACACACACATAGGGTGCAATGAGTGAGTGAATTGTCACAATTTTATGTTTTGAATTTCTCTCCTGCACGTTGTTTGTTTTCGATTTTGGCACTTGTTTGTATCTCCTGTGAGCAAATAGAGCAACCATGACGCAATTCACTTCGCCATAAATTTGGAAACGACATACTGTACTGCTTGGCATTCGCGCCAGAAGACACGAACATTTCAGAGTGTTTGGGTGTCAATCTGAGGATATTGCAGAGGATTCGGAGAAAGTTGGATGAGTCTAATGGTGATTACGAAGGTACGGCAGGTTGAAAACTCACTCGGATCAATAAAGAACTCCGAATTTGTTGGTGAGGCCTACAGACTCAACATGGAAATTTACAACAAATACTGCTGGAAGAATCTATGTCTGGTAACAGGACTCTGCACCATGCCACACAGACAGGTGAGTCCAGTTATGGCTGTCAGACAATTTTTGTGACCCCATCACCCCTTACATCTGGCCACCTATCTTCTCAAACTGCAACCCCCTTGATTATTGTGTGTGGGGCGTACATCAACAAAATTCCTCGTAACACGAAAGATGAACTGAAGGTAAGGATTATAGCAGCATTCACCAATTTAAACAAGGAGACCATCCAGAAGAGATGCAGGTGATTTCAAAGTCAATTGGAGGCAGTAGTTGAAGACAATGGCGATTTTATGTGTAATTTTGGTGAATATATCTGTTAAAATGAGATGTCAGTGTTATTTTCATTTTTGTGTAAGTTAGACGACAATTCATTCATCGCATCCTGCAGAGCATTTATAGATATAGACCTTGAGGACATAGGAATCAGTACTGCATGGTTTAAGCCAATGGTGATTTTATTGAATAAATACTCTTTAATATTTCAAGATATTTTTGCGTAATTTTGGTAAATATATCTGTTAAAATGAGATGTCAGTGTTATTTTCATGTTTGCGTCATGTAGAAGATAATTCCTCCATGGCACCCTCTATATGCTCTTAGATTTTATTATGCTAGCCAATATTTTAACAATAATATTGGTATTACCCAAACAATGTTGATAAAATGTTCAGATTAATAATTATATCTATATGTGTAACATTTGGCTTGCATCATGCACTGCCGAGGGAAAATTCACTTCAAATGCAACAATACATGAACATGTCCCGTAAAATATTTTCATACAAAATAACAAATGAAAAGATTTAAAAAACGTAACTGTGACTGAAAAAATATTCTGATGCCCAAGACAAAACATATAATTTACTCCGTTAGGTTGACAGGACTTCTAAGTAAGCAGAATTAGTTTCTATCTCACTAGATAATATTATGACACGAGATTTAAATTTAAATATTTTTTTATTTTTGTGTCTTTCAAAAATTTAAAAAAATGTTGAATGATATCTTGAGTGAATATATATATATATATATATATATATATATATATATATATATATATATATCCGAGTGAATACAGAACGAAGAAAGAATTCTTACAACGTCCAAAACATTAATTTAAAACAGTGCTCGATATATAATATATAGAGCTGTGAATATTTATTATAAATAATATTTTAGAACATGTACATAATCATTCTATATATATCCGCTACAAAGCTACGATTGTTTCGACATTGAAACTTCAATGACTCATCAGGCGGTGTGTTTGTAGCGGATATATATAGAATGATTATGTACTTGTTCTAATATATATATATATATATATATATATATATATATTTCGATAAACCACCCATAAATGCAATGAAACAAACACCCAACCTATTAACTATCCTCACTTCTAACAAATATCTAAAAAACACAAACCTATCAGGGAATTTAAAATGTCAGAAACCCAGGTGCCTAATTTGTAAACATTTGGTAAACGACACACTATTCTCTGTATTCAACACCAAAATCAAATTGCAGCCACCACGCCTCACTTGTGACAGCGAAAACATTATATACTTCCTCTTTTGTTCAGTATGTCCCAATAGTGGATATATTGGCCAATCCGGTAATAGCTTTAGATTTCGTTTCAATAATCACAAACTTAATATACGCCAAAATAATCGAATATTCCCCAGTAGGAGCACATTTCAATCAACCGGGTTACACCTTAGAAAATTGCAAATGTTTACTAATAGACTCCAATTTTAGTTCTACATACGCACGCAGAAAGAAAGAAAAATACTGGATTTTAAAATTAAATACACACAAGCTAGGGTTAAATAGGGAATTAGGTGCTTTGAATCTTTACAAATACTTCAATAACTAAACGTTTTTAGATACATTTAAAAATAATTTTTAAGCTTTTTTAGATACAATTAAAATTTTTTTTAATCTAAAACAAATTTACAAGCATTATTAAAGATAGGTTTACGTTTACAAACATAATTTTTTAAAAAATCTGTCGCTTTCAACGTCACTTGATGTAAAAACAAAAACTCTTTCCACAAACGCGTCATGTGATGTAAACAAACGCGTCACGTGATGTAAACAAACTCTTCATTGACGCTCTCGCGAAATCTCGCGAAATACGTTACTAATTCAAATTTTAAAATCATTTGTTTCTGATGAAGGACTGAGAGCGGTCTGAAATATAAAATATAATAGTAGAAATAAACAAATACTGTCAAAAAAACACATTTTCAAACTCAAAACGTTTTAATATTCTTTCCTATGTATATATATATATATATATATTGTAGTATATATATAATTGTATATATATATATATATATATATTGTAGTATATATATAATTGTAGTATATCTTAATATATATATATATATATATATATATATATATATATATATATATTAAGATATACTACAATTATGGGTCAGTCAGTCAGTTAAGTGGTATACGTGATACACGCTTTGGGTGATCATGTCTTGAAAGAGACATGACTGACCGGGCAGAAGATTATCCCGCAGTAGGTTGCCATTGCTTTCTGCAGTAGACTGGTTGCCAGCCAAGGCTATAGAACCCACTCTGTCCAATTATTTAACCCATAACTGGAGAGAAGAAACGGATTAATATCTTTCATAAGGATATTTGTGCGCAAGTGAATGCAAAGAATTCGAACTCGTCTCTCTGATTTGTCGTTCTGAGTCGATATCCACTGCGCCACAATGCACATTCTACAATCATGGGTAAACGTGCTAAATATCAGAAGTCGAACGTATTAAAATGTAAAAGTGTACACAGGTCAACAACAAGCGGCGCTGAAGATTGGATTGAAGCCGCTTGGTGTTGATCTCATATATATATATTAGATTTGGTCGCTAAAGCGGTGTAAATATCGCTCGCAATCACAACAAAACGCTTCGCGGATCTAAATTACGATTAATTCTTTGCCCCGTTTTTCGTTATTGTTCTTATGAATATACGCAGCCACTCCCTTTCATCCGTCCGCACATTGGCTGCAACCTACACCCATAGAGTGACCCGTGAAAAATGTGAGATAGTTGTCCCATTTATTTAACCGTAACTTACGTATCAATTTCAGTAAAGACAAAGCACACACATACACACATGCCCCTCCCCCCCGCACATACACATGCACATACACAGATGCCCCCCGATGCACATACACATACTATTTATTACTTTTTTATTTGTTAATTTGATAGATCTTTATCACTTTAAACGTTATTTTTAGTGGATACTCACGTTTGAGTAGACGTTCCGTTTATGCATTAAACTAAACAGTATATATATTTATTTTCGTCTATTGGTCTCCATATTCGAGAAATTTATTTTTAAAAAAAAGATATATGTTCTTCGACAAGTTTCTAATCAACCACCCCTTAGACAGAATGCGTATCCACTAGAAATAACGTTTAAAGTGATAATAGTTTTATCATTTATCAGTTGTATGTAAGCAGACACACGCATTGAAAATTTACTTTTTAAACCAGTATAACTTACTTTTGTGCATTCTAGCCCTCCACAAAATCATTGATAGTTGAATGATATCTATTCTTTCTATCTCTCATATATTGTGATGCATGAAACAGAATTCGACGCTCGAGGTTGACATCAGTGTTCACTTTTATATTTACACTAGCAGTATAGTCCGGTGTTGCTCGGTTGTAATGAAAGCTTTAAAACTAATCCCTGGAGCTCAGACTCTTTGGACGTTGGCACGAAAGACTAAAAAGCAATAGTTGTTTCCAGTCAAAGCGAAACCGTAGATTGAAAGAAAAATGAATGGATGTAAGTCAAATTTTGATTTCCGGTATTGATGTCAAATAAGTTTTCCGTCGGAAACTGAATTTTGAAGGCTAAATAAGTCTTCTGAGTAAATGGTATCATGGCTGAGACTAAGAACTACAATTATACCTACATAGAGCAAAACCCGTAGCAAAAACAAAAATAAAAGGACCGAAAACCTGATTTTGATCAGACCCGATAGGATATCGGGGTATCGATTTCCAATATCGGAGTCAAATAAGTCATCCAAGGATAAACTAACCTAAGTAAGTCCATGAAAACTTATCGTACCCATTGAGAGTAAAATTGGAGAAAATGAGCCATATTGATGGTTGAATATCAGTTTTTGATCAGATTCGATAGAATATCAGGGAGTATCGATTTCCAATATCGGGGAAAATGATTCGTCTGAGAAGATCTACTAATGTTTGAGACTAAAAACTATAATTTTACCAAGTTAGAGTAAATTTTGCAGCAAGAACTACTATAAAAAGGGCTGAAATCCTGATCTTGGTCAGACCTCATGAGATTTCAAGGTATCGATTTCCAATAGTGGGGAGAAATTGGAAAAAATAAGTAGCCTATGACGTGACCGGAAGCCTAAAGAATATTTGTGTGAAGTTTAGTGAGAATCGGATAAAAATTGTGGATTTGTATAAAGGACATACAGACAGACACACACAACATCTTGCCTTTTATATATATATATAGACACCCTTTATTACAGATATTGAGCCTTTTTACCCATAAATTAGAATAGTTTAAAACTATATTTGTGTCATATATATATATATTGAAGTTTGTTATTTTTATAGAAGAATTCTGCTCAATATCAAGAAGGGGGCATTTATATTTATAGAGAGTGTAAGCATTGGAAGCAACATCTTACGGTGAATGCTATCTTCAAAGTGTCACTACTCCTTTAGTCAGTGATATATATATATATATATATATATATATATATATATATATATATATATATATATATATATCATAGGGTGAATACAAGAAGTGGCGAAGGGAGGAAACCGGTTCTTTCCAATTCTTTTGTTTTGGGCTAATGCCGACAATTATTTAGGGTAATGAATTCTGGATTGCTTATTTATTCAGTCATTTATTTATTTGCTGTTCTGGAAGGTGATTATGGCTATTTTCTCTTCTCAGTAAAGGTTTATCTATCTATCTATCTATCTATCTATCTATCTATCTATCTATCTATCTATCTATCTATCTGTGGAAAAGAAATATGAGAAGCCGTGAACGTTTTGTTTAAAGTGTAGATTTATTGTTATTATTATTAATATTACTTGACTTTTGTATAATACATTAAATGTCCATAATGGTACTTGTATCGTTACACGTGTTTCGAGTCCAAAATTGACTATCTTCAGGCGAATAAATTCGTGACCTTACATATCGAGATCCGATATGTAAGAACACAAAGTTATTCGTCAACAAACATAAGTTAAAAATAATTTTCACAACTACATCATTGATAATTAAATAAAATTTTTCTTATTAAAAATACATTACACTAGTATTAAAAATAACACACAAGAAAACAACATATTTTATTGCAGTCAAATGCACATTAAAACAGTACGAATTTTATATGAAAAATTATTAGACACCATATTTCTGCCGTAATTCCTTAAAAACATGTAAAATTTATAATATATTATAGAAAATGAAAGACAGTAAACCTTGTTGTTTCTAATAATAACCTTATCAAATCTAAAGTAGCGATGACTAATATAGTGTATGAATTTCAATTACCTATACAAGATTGTGTTTCTTGTCATGAATCAATTACCTATATTGGCCATACTACCACTTTACTGTTTTTTTTTTGGTCAGCGGAAATCATTTTGAAACTCAGTTTTTCTCGGAATGACAGGTGAAATCATTTGTAATTTTTAACTTATATATTTGATTTATATTTTTTACTTATATATTATTTGAAATCAGTCATTTTTGTTTATCGCAGCAACTGAATCGAGAATGTAGTGGAGTGTAAAAACCTACGTATCTTGTAAAACAATTGAAATACAGCGTCAAATTTTAGTGAGTTTAGGGCATGGAAGGTTTATGGGGCTTCAGTAATAGAAAAACCCAGTTAGGATTCCAATGAACACGTAATGGTAATTGTAATAATAATATTAGTAGTTGCTTTATAAGGAAACATCTTAGGATATGCTAAAGGTAATACACATTATAACACAAGCCTTCACACACACATACACATGTGCGTGTGTGTGTATTTTACTCAGCATGAACATTTGAAGTCTACTTATGTAGAAAATATATGCGCAGAAAGAGAGAGAGAGAGAGAGAGAGAGAGAGAGAGAGAGAGAGAGAGAGAGAGAGAGAGACAGATCGACACAGACAGACGAAACAGGAATCTATCTATCTATCTATCTATCTATCTATCTATCTATCTATCTATCTATCTAGATAGATAGATAGATAGATAGATAGATAGATGTATTAAAAGTACGCGTATATATATATCAATATTTTATTAATTCCTCTGCTTTGTCTGGCTGCCTCTATCTTCTCTCTCTCTCTGTATATATATATATATATATATATATATATATATGTGTGTGTGTGTGTGTGTGTGTGTATGTGTTTGTGTGTGCGCCCGTGTGTCTACATAAATAGATAAATGTATGTACTGTATATGTGTAAATATCTGTTCATTAATGTGAGTATGTGTGAATTTTTTTTTGGAGTGCTTGTGCGTGTGTAAGCGTCTCAGTAGAAGTATGCAGAAGTGACTGAGGACGTAAGTAATTTTATGTACCTGTCATGTCTTGGTTGTTATTGTTAAGAAAGCGTGGGAAGGAGACACAGAGATCTATCTCATGAGGACAACAGGTCATGAATGACACCAGAAAAATATACTTAGCCCACCTGTCCCAATGTGATTCTCCACTCCTATGTCCGCCCTTCCCACTTCTGACATCCTTTAGGGATAACATTTTTTTTTATTATCCCGCAACTGCTCGTTTTAATGAGTTCAATTACTTCCTTGACTGACCGGGAAACAAATGAAGATGAAAAGAAAAGAGATTAGAAATAATAATAATAATAATAATAATAAGAAGAAGAAGAAGAAGAAGAAGAAGAAGAAAAAGAAGAAGAAGAAGAAGAAGAGGAGAAAGAAGTAGAAGAGAAGGGAAAAGTTAAAAAAAAAGATTTGCAACTAAACGATCAATATGAAATAGAAGGTGAAATAACAACAAAGGAGACCAAAACATCAAACAAAAAGCAAAAATTAAAGGCTTAAAATCCTGAATACCAATTTGGAAGAAAGACGCTCGTATAGTCGATACCCATTGCAAGCATATGACCCTGATATCGACAAAAATCTCACCCGGTAGTGGTTGCGGAGTTCGGGGTTAAAACCATAAACAGAAGGGTTAATCCTGGCAGCTATCAAGCACATATTTTAAGGATTGGAAAAAATCCTGAATGAAGTTTCTGTACACAAATTGAGGAAATTATTGAAGCTACCAGATCTTCTACAGAAGGTAGTGAAGGAATGTGAGAAGAAAAGACTAAACATCAACTGCAAGGCGGAATGCTTAGTTGTTAGTAAAAGCTACAATCGCATTTGGATAATGAAAGTAGCCTTCCAAAAACTAAGCAAAGTATTAAGAAACAGAAAAACATCGTTAGTTACGAAGTAAATGACACTGAACTCTTACATAATATCAGTCCTCGTATATGTTAGTAAATCTTGAAAAAATCTCCTCTTCAACGAAGAAGCGACTTGAAGCAAGAGAAATGTGGTTCTACAGAAGGATTTTGAGGATAACTTGTACTGAACATGTGGACAATGACGAAGTTTTAAACAAAATAGAAATAAAAAGGACACTTATATTTAACATCAGGAGACAGCTGAAATTTCTAGGGCATAAAATAAGGAAAGAGGGTTTGGAAAATCTGATACTCACAGGATTGGTTGAAGGCAAGAGCGACAGAGGAAAACGACGTCTAATTTACCTAGAGTGATTGAGTAGATGTAATGCGGAAGAAAGTTTAGGAGTGATAACAAAAGGACAAAACTTATTTAGAGCTATAAAGGATAGGAAATTTCTATATCTTTGGTTACCTTCCCCTCTTTAGGAAGGACTCCGATGTTTCTATGCATGGTCTTCGCATTTATGCCAGTGAAAATCTCCCTTTAGTCGGGATGATTTCTCTTGAATCTCCAAACCATTCCTATTTGTGTCTCTGTCTCTCTCTACTAAGCTTGGTTAGCTATCGCTTTTTTCTCTATATTTCCTCTTCCTCTCCTGACTGTTCCGTACTAAATGGCATTTCGAAAAATATAGACAAGGTTATTTCTTCTCATCCATTCACTAATATATTTGTTCGGTGACTTTAATGTCCACCATGCTAAGTGGCTGGAAAACTCTGTCACAGATCTTGCTGGTGTCCATACCATGAACTTTTCAATTACTCAATCTCTCGCGCAAGTAGTGGATTTCCCTACGCGTTTCACCAATAATACTAATGGACTTAGCTCACTGCTAGATCCTTGTTTCACTTCTATTTCTGACTCTTGCCATGCCATGCAGCTCTGTCCTCTTGACAACTCTTATCATGTCGTGGTTTCTGTTAATATCTATCATACTTCCACACTTCCTTCTCCGACAAACCTCTTACCTGCAGAATATACTGCTGCTATTAAAGAGCGGACTAGGAGACGTTCCGTGACTTCCTTTGTGATGTTCTTTGGAACAAAGTTTCGACTCAAACCGTATTCTTCTCCTTAGATTTCTCCTGCTTTCTTGACCGCAATTGCCTACAGGAACAACTTTTTCTGGCTTTACCTGTGTGATGCATCTGGCCCTAATAGGAGCCTTTTTCTCTCTGCATGCAATGTATGTAAGCGAGTCCTAAATGATGCTAACGTGCTGTTTGCCAATAGAAAAAAGCAACGTATAGCATCCCACAAGTTTATATCTAATGACTACTGGCGGCTCTGCAAAAAGCCCACAGCCTATTCTGAGACAAACAGTATCGCTTCCGCTTCGTCAGGTCAACCGCTGATATGCTAGCGACCATCACAAAGCACATATACCAGGCTCTTGATAAGAACGGTGAAATTCGTGCTGTTACCTTAGAGATCGCTAAAGCATTTGACAGAGTCTGGCACGCTGGCTTTCTGCGCAAGCTACAGGGCTATGGTATAACTGGACGCTTGTTTCATTTAATCCAATCGTTACTAATAAATCGCGTAATGAAGGTCTTATTGAATAGGCATGTTTCTAGGTTCGATCATATGAACACGGGTATCTCTCAAGGCTACACTTTTTCTTATCTTCTTCAACGATCTCCCTGATGTAAGAATATCTCAAATAGGCATCTACGCTGACGACATCTCCATGTACTTCCGACACGATAAGAAATCTACTGAGGCTGACAACGCAAACCTTGCTGCTCATCTTGAAAAGGACCTCCAATCTCTGGTAGACTGGGGTAAGTGATTTCTCGTAAATTTGAATGCTTCCAAAACGAAGCTGTTATCCATTTACCACCATAGACAATCGCTCCAACCACCCCATCAGCATGGATCAGGTTAGTCTCCGCGAAAGCAATACACCGCGCCTTCTCGGCCTAACTCTCACAACCGACCTCAAGGGGAACGACTACATCTACTGTTAAGAAAGTTGGGTCACTGTGTCGGTCCAGGAAGTTTTTCTTCCCTGAATCAATCCAATACATATAGAAATCTACCAACCGCCCGTGCATTGAATACTGCTGTCACATCTGGTCGTATACTCCTGCAATTCATCTCAGGGTTCTTTACAAAATCCAAAGGAGAATCTGCAAAGTAAGTGATTCCGACCTGGTAGCTCGACTCCAGTCACTTACTTACCGACGAGATTTGGCTTTCCATAGTATCTTCTACAAATATTTTCACGGCTTCTCCTCCGACGAGCTTAGCTCCCTGGTGCCACCACTACACGAATTTACTCGAGCTACTAGACTGGCAAGTAGGCCCCACCATTTTACTGCGAAAACAATAAAATGTAACTGAAACTTCTATTCATATCAGCTTCTTTTCTCGCACTTCCCGTCTGTAGAACTCCCTTCCGTATAATTGCTTCCCTGATAGCTACAATCTCTAAGATTTTAAATGCAACGTCAATTGTCATCTCTTATCTCCTTGACTCCCATCGTTTCCCCGACACTCACTGTATTTTGTTCTTCTCCCTTTCTGCTCTACTCTCACGCAGCTCTCTTCACACCAGTGTTATCATCCTTCTCTAACCCATTCTTCGACACCCCCTCTAACCTGTTCCTCTTTCTCTTCACTCGCCTATAATGTTGCCCTCTGCGCACCAGTGGCAGTACTGCCTTGCTTGTGGTGAAATGATTATATATAAAAAAAGAAAAAAATTAGAAAAAAAGAAAAAACAAGAAAAGACAAAACAATGATGATAATTGAATTATTGTATTGGATGTCATATAAGACTCACTCTACGATAAAAAAAAAGAAGCTAAAAATATTCTTTGGCTCTTATTTGACTTTCAAACACTACAAAACGTTTGAACCGACAGTCACTGTGATTGACCAAATGTAAAGAAGATGATTAAATCATTTTACTGGATTATTTCTTAAACATAAAGCAAATACTTCCTATTGCACATACACTGAACGTATTTAATATTTAATACTGTAGGCATCGTTCTTGAGAATTTTAAGAAATGTTCGAAAACTTGTTAGCAACCATTTTTCAAGTACAGCCAAGGCACGATTTCAAACAAAATCATGGAATTATTATTTTTAAAGGTGTGTTTTATAATAAAACAAATCTATTGCTTTGTTTGCGGGCGGAGAAGATAATTTTTCTCAAATCGAATTATTGATTTCTTTTCAATTTGAATATCGCTTTTAGGCGTTGTATTTAGTTTCCTTACAAGCTAGTAGTTCAAGTACCTGAAACAGGTAAACATTTCTGGTTAAAATCTTTATATTGCACTCTTATGGGTCAGTGTTTCCAAGTCTTATTTACTTGATTCTCTCTTGTAAAAATACATCTTAGAAGTGCTTAATGAATAAAAAGAAGTCTCAAGTACGGATACTTAATAACATTTATTACATATTAATAACATACTGGCCGGTTAGTTCAGTTGGTTAACGCGTCGTGCTAATAACGCGAATGTCGTGGGTTTGAGCGCGGATGTGTGTTGTGGTGCAGTGGATATCGGCTCGGAACGAGAAATCGGGGAGCTGGATTCGAATATTCATTGCATTCACTTACGCGCAAATACCTTTAGGAAAGGTATAAATCCGTCTCTTTTCTCCAGTTATGGGCTAAATAACAGGACAGATTGGGTTCTATAGCCTTGGCTGGCAACCAATCTACCGCAGAAAGTAATGGCAACCTACTATTGCTGTATATAACTATTCAGGTATATTCCAATATTTCTTTAATGTGGCTGCAGAGAATTTATTAGGGTCGTCAAAATGTCCCAGGATGCTCAATGGCAGCTGTGTCGCAAATGGTGGAAGTCAGCCAGTTGTTCCTGGATACATTTTCATGACATAAACTCGGTAGGTTAGAAGATGCAATAAATTGTCATCTCTTCACAATATGAATATCTATGAAATCAATAAAATGCTCTACTTTTTAAGATATCGGAATATATTTTAACGTTCATTTTCACAATTGATAGAATTATGGGGCTCTGTATAAACCAAAAAATCAAATATAAAATTATATGTAGTGATCTGGATTCGACAGTCAAACAATAAAATGATTTAAAAAAAAAAATAATACAATTTGCATCAGACAAACAAGAGTCTATATAACTTTATCATTTTTTTCTTTTTGCGCGCATGTAATTTATGAATTTGAGTTATTTCCAATTGGCTTATGGCACGACTATTCAATAAGGAACTGCACCATAAAATATCCTCTAATTTACACCCTGAAAAAAGACCAATAAAATTAATTTTGATTAATACAGTACGGTGGCTTCCCTCTGTCTTTTCTATAGGTATTTTCTGGTAACTGCTCCGACGAGATTTCTTTTCTGGTTCTCCGACCAAATGCATTTACGCGTGCTATTAGTTTGTTATCAAGCTCCACCCTTTTACCGTCGAAATAGTTAAATGTAACTTCCTCTTCTACTCTAACAGTTTCTTTTCTTGCAGTTCCCGTTTGTGGAATTCTCTTCCGTTTGCTTGCTTCCCTGATTGCTACAATCTTCAAAAGTTTAAATGCAACATTAATTGCCATTCCCTATCTCCCAATTGTCATACTTTTTTCGACATCTCTGTACCTTGTTTTTTTTTCTCACTGTGCCCCCCCCCCCCCTGCGCAGCAGTGGTGGTCCTGCCTCGCTTGGGATGAAATGATTATAAAAAAAAAAGAAAAGAAAAAAGAAAAAGTCATCTTGATACACCCCACTAGTTAAACTCAGTTCACCTTGCACGTTCGAGAATCCGGCCAACCTTTCGAATCTGTCATTGTTGAAAAACTGTTGACCAATTTTATTTTAATTTTTATTTTTAGATCTTTAAAACGAGAAAAGTCAATGACGGATTCATATTTGCATTTTTTTATTCATTAGCACTGTCTGGAGATTTGCTAAAGTGCTTTCCTGGTTACTAGTTTCGCCCATGAAATTGAAGTCAATGAAATTGAAATCTATCTATCTATCTATCTATCTATCTATCTATCTATCTATCTATCTATCTATCTATCTATCTATCCGTGTGTATCAATTTCGTGCTTCATTTTTGTTTGTTTGTATGTAAGCATGCGTAAAAAAGAAATTATGAGTTAATTCAACTGATTAATGTATTTCGATATACCTTTGTAGAATCGAAGAAATATTTTCACATACGTGGATATTTCCCGCCATTTTTTGCGTAACTTCGAGCACCACTTTATGTTTCTGCTTGTGTTTTCGTGTATATGGAGATTTGTTTGCGTATATCGTTCTTGGACGAGTAAATACGCACGCGTATTTTTTACGTTCACTCCTTGTGAATGTGTGCGTGCGTGCGTGCATGCGTGTACTCTGGCGTGTTTATATGTATGCGTATGTGCATTATTTTCGTATATCCCGCCGGCTGTTACGGCTTTAAAAACTGTTGATGACATGGTGGTATTGATAGTGCTGTGAGAGATGGCGATGAGGGGGTCGAGTGTAACAATGAGGCAGCGAATAACGGTTGACAATGTTGTTTGTAACGGGAGTCTGTCAGGGTGAATGGCGGGCAAAAAAAAAAAAAAAAAAAAAATATGGCAGCTATTCTCGTCTGTTGGCGCGTGCCCGAGTGTGCCAAACGGCTGCGTTCATTCTATTGTGCGATTTTATTTTGGTTGGAGGGGAAGAAGGGAGATTCTATGAAAATTTTATTTTTGTTAGTTTATTGTTGCTTTATTCTAAGAAGAGGAGGTATTAGCCACTTTTGCCTTTCCCTAAGCTATTGAAACATGTCAAGGGTAACAATGGCGGATGTTAATAGGAAGACAATATGACAAGAAAAGAGTATGGTAAAATAGGTGAGCAGAAATAGATGCGAAAAGAAAAAATAAATTAGTGTGAGAGAGAGAGAGAGAGAGAGGGGGGGGAAATAGATAGTTAGATAGAGTGTGTGTGTGTGTGAAAGAGAGAGAGAGTGAGAGAGGGAGAAAGAGAACAGAAGTGTTATTTAAAAAAACGAAAACGTACAAAACTTGAAATGAAGGGTAATAAAGGCGAGAAAGAAAGCGTGATAAAGAAAATGGAAAGATTGAATGAATTTATGAGAGAAGACGGGGTGTGGAGAAGATAAAGAAAATAAACATAAGGTAAAAAAGAAAGAAAAAAGAACGAAGGTAGACGAGGAGAACAGAAACAAGAGAAAAACTAAAGAAATGTGAAGAGAAAAAGGAAAGAATTAAGAGGAATTCTAGGGGAAAACAGAAGAAAAAAGGCAAATAATAGAAAAGAAAAGAAAGCGTGTGTCTAAGAGAGAGAGAGAGAGAGGAGAGAGAGAGAGAGAGAATCAAGACGTAAAAAGAGATTGAAATGGAATAAGACAAGAGGGCGAAGAATTGATGCTTAGAGAAAAGAAATTCAAGATTATGTGTAGAAGAATAAAGAAAAGAACTGATCCGAAATAGAAAAGAAGAAAAAGGTAAAAAAGTAAAAAGTGTAAAGACAAAAAAGAAAGCAGAGTAAAATAAATGAACATAAGAAAATGTAAGAAGAAACAGAAGCAAAAAGTTTAATATGGCGGTAAAGAAAATAAGAAGACATTAAAAAAGCGAGGTTGAAAAGAAAGGGAAAGGAAGAAGAAAAACAGTAAAAAAAAATTAACAACAGAAAAGAGAGAGAGAGAGAGAGAGAGAGAGAGAGAGAGAGAGAGAGAGAGAGAGAGAGAGAGAAGAATAAAGAGAAAAAGTCAAAGACAAAAGAACAAATAGAAAGGAGGCGGGAACTGATGACGCTTCTCACTAGAATCCGTGGGAATGTTTTGCGATCACAGCTAATTTGAAGGAAAAGAAACTAAATCTCTTACACTCGACGACACCACCATCCTCACCATTTTCGCAAGCCTTAAACTTATTTCACACGACTTTTGTGAAACGACGGATTAGTGGCGTTTGTACTCTTCCTATATATATATATATATATATATATATATATATATATACGTGTTCTTCTTCCAGTTTAACAGCATATATCAGAGTCACTGTATTTATATGTCAGTGAAAGCGGGCATTAAAAGAGAGCGCATTCTCTCTTTGTTAATCTCTGAGCCTAAATGTGCACACACCTTCACGCATATGCACCTGTACATTGAGTTTTATATTAAATTTTATGTTAATTTATCACACACACACACACACACACACACACACACACACACGAAAATGGATTAGTATGTCTGTAGCATGACACATGGATTTTAGACAAATTTTCATATTAAATTTTCACTGTATAATGTTCAATTTATGTGATTCATATTCTCCACCAAAAGTAAGTGCCTTGACAATGAACGATATATTATATATATATATATATATATATAATTCAGTAATGAATTAGAGCACACTGACTACTGGCGTATGATAAATCATACGCTAAAAGTCTGCCGCCTTCTACACGGCACTCATATCTCAGAGGTAGAATCGCCGATTGACGCCAATTTGGTCAGGTTTCAATCCTAAGTTAAAAGCAATCGGATGTCTAACCGTACTTATGAGCTGTGATACAGCGAAACAGATCTTTCTGCGGATGACTATATATATGTATGTTATACTATTTCATATATTTATATAGTTCATGTTATATACAGTTCATATATATATGAACTATATAAATATATGAGGTATTATGACAAATATATATATGTATTAGAATAATAGTGCCGCTTATCATGTATTTTTTTGGTTGGATCCGTCTTCACGCGCTTGTAGATATCATGCCGTTTTTTAGGCGTCAAATTGTCGTGTTATTTTTATTTTTTTTTTAAATGTGAAGTATCCCGAAGTGTGAAGACGCGACACTCGAGCACAACGAATGAAACAGAATGAACAATCATGTCAACCCACAAAATTCTTTGATAAGGACTTATGAAAGCCAAAAAAAACTCAAAAGACATTTCGTACTTTTTTCTTAAATTCTCTTTGGAAACCAGAAAAATCGTCGGAATTAATGACAAATCTTAAAGGGCTTCTGTTGATCTACTAAATATGGACACACACACACACACACACACACACACACACACACACACACACACACACACACAGAAATATTTGAATAAAGACAAAAGAAAAACTTTTGTTTACCAATACGTTTTGTCCTCTGATGGACTTTATCAAGGTATTATGCGAGGATTTTATTTTGTAAAATGTATTTATAAAATAAAGAAAAATATTGTTAGGTTTTCGAAACTTTAAAATTTAAGCACGCTCAAAAATATTACCATGGCTCACTGTAAAAGTAAAGATAGACTATGGAGGATTGTAAGCAATGCAATTTGATGTCAAAAATTTACTCACTTTCATTTATGAAGCATTAAATTAAATTGCTTTTGCTCCTGTTTAAATTTTTTTTCCTTAGAGAAAAAACCAAAGCATGTTAGGCTCTTGACGTTTTAATCTGCTTAACACGCAATTTGCGCGATTCAGATGGTTATTTTTTTGTCTTTGCAGACAGGCATCTTCGCATCAAATATGACTTCTACTGAATATTCCCATGCACAATTCTTTTGATATTATGCCTTAAAAACTTTAATTGTTTAGCAATGGCGTTAATTAATTTTCTGGGCTTCTTATAGATTATTTTCTGCACTATATGGAATTTTTATGCTACGCTTAGTGAATGGTACCACCATTGTCTGAGTATACCAACAGCAGGCAAAGAAATGGTAAGACAGTAAGTATTAAAACAACTTTTTTTTTCATGGGTACATTTCTCGAATTTTTGCGTTATATCTTCGAATAGTTTCATCATCATCATCACCATCATCATCATCATCATCATCATCATCCCTTGATTGCTTCAATCGTCGAGGGGGGAAGACCTAAGGCCAGAAGAAACAGATGAAACAAAATGGTTGGTGGTGCCTCTTAGGGGTTACGGCATTGTCATGCCCGTTCACTCTTTTATGCGGTCTGACGAGCTTTTGCTCTGCCGTCCTCGATTGCCTTCCGCTTTTAACGGTGCTCTTTTTGGAGAGGTTGTTATGCCGTTTGCCTTGGTCAAACTATGCTATCTTCTGACACTTAATTATGGTGAGGAAAGATTTCTTTTGGTGACACGAAACTTTTGACCTTATTTCTTATTGGTTTTGCGCTTCCACTAGTAGATGCGGAGGAGCTTTCTCAAGCATTTGTCTTCGAACGCCTGGATCCTTTTTTCTACCTCAACCAGTAGTGTCCGAGCCTCACACCTTATGACCAGCGATTTGTAGAACTTGAACTTGGTATGGAAGCTAATGTTGCTCTTCTATATTTTTCCAGTATTGCAGCGATCCATGTGCAGATTTCTGCGTTGCATATGTCATTTGAAGATTGACACTAATTTTCGATAGACTGAGAAATATACTAATGACCTGAAAACAAAGAGGCTATCTGGTTTTGGTTAAGGCTGAGATATATGACGGCATGTTCTGAAGACCTCCTAAGAAGAATAGATAAATATTTTTTACGGTCATTAAAAAGAAGCATAGATAATATTTTTAATATAAAAATCGAGCAACCGGCTTAGCTAAAATTTTGACGGCTTTGAATACAAGAGCAAACCCTGAACGTGAAATTTGGTTGATGGATAAGAATTAACTTTTAAATGTAGACAGGTTTCCAAAAGAGTATAGAAAAAAATAGTAATTAATTTTTTCGTCTGCCAAAATACGATAAAACATTTCAAATCAAAGATTTGTCCCCTTTTTTGTCACTTATTTAGTCGAAAATAATAAATCTTAGGTGCGAAAACGACAAAACACAAAAACACGATAAGTGAATTTGGAGTGATAATCAGTTTGATGAACTACATAACGAAACTCATTGTCCGAATTCTAAATAGAGCGCGAAGCAGAATCAGGCCCGAGATAGGACAAGAACAGTGCGGTTTCGTCAAGGACACTAGAACAAAGATTGTGATATTTATGCTTAGGATGCTATCAAAAAGGACGATACAAATGAAAAAGGAGGTTTATCTGTGTTTTGTAGACAATGCCAAGGCGTTCGACAAAGTACGCCACAAGGAACTGATAGAAATGCTCAGCAACATCGACATATTTGGCAAAGACATTAGACTAATCAAGAAACTCTACTGGCAGCAAACCACCTGAATACGGACAGGAAAAGAATTCAGCATACAAAGATAGAAAGGGGCGTAAGACAAGGATGTGTCTTTTCACCGGATCTATTCAACTTGTGCAGCGAGACTATTCTAAGGGCCCTAGAAGTTATGCAAGGATTCGTAATCGGAGGTCACAATCTGGACAACATAAGATGATACAGTGCTGATAGCTGACACAGATAGAAAAATACAAGATTTCCTAAAAAGGTAAATGAAGAAAGTCGAAAGAGAGGACTATAAATAAATTACAAGAAAACCGAATGTATAGTCATTAGCAAACAGAGGGGTCCAAAATGCCAATTACAGGTGGGGGATGCTAAAATCAAGTAAGTACGAAAATTTAAGTACTTGAGAAGTGTTCTAACGGAAGACGGAAAGTGCGACACCGAGATCCGAAGGCGAATTGGCATGGCGAAGGACGCATTCCCGAAGCTGAGCATAATATTAAGAGACAGGAAAATTTCGCTAGAAACAAAGAAGAGATTACTGGATTGCTATGTGATGTCTGTTCTTCAATATGGCAGTGAATGATGGACAATATCATCGAAGATGAAGGAAAAACTTGAAGCAACTGAAATGTGGTTCTACAGAAGGATGCTACGGATATCATGGATCGGGTATATGAGCAATGATAAGGTTTTGGAAAGGATGGAAACGAAAAGGAAATTAATACTGAGCATCAGGAAAAAACAGCTTAAGCTCATGGGACATGTGATGAGGAAGGAAGGCTTGGAGAATCTGATACTCACAAATCAGATGGAAGGAATGAGATACAGGGAAAAGAATCGGATAACATATTTGAAGGGTCTGAGCAGGTGGATGGCTGAGCGGGGTTTGGTTTGGATAACAGGGGAAAGTGTGCTAAGTGCTACCTGGGGTAGGGCGACAAGGAAGGCTACTGATCGACTACTTCCTGAAGAAACATGGCACAGAAAAAGAATAATTAAAGTTTGGCCGTTTAGGCTAGACCACGCACCTCAAGCAGTTATGATCAAACAAAGCAGGAAGGAGACGGGGTTGATTAGATGATCAATGAGGAAAAGGCCCAGGTGGAATTTCAGGAAAGTCGGAGAGGAAGGAGAAGAGTTTGATAAAGTGACCAAAGGGAGAATCTTAATTGGTTATTTGTGGGAACGCTAGCATACCCAGAGTACGTCACACCCTACTCCTGCTGGATGCAGGACTCTATATTGCTAGATATTTGAATAGTAAAGTGACAGATTCAACGGCCTCGATCAGCGTTCATCGCACCTGGGCCCTGGGCGGCTATCTTCTGCTAGAAAGATTCAATGTGAAGTGGTGAAGCCAGAGACCAGAAGACAGTGTGCACAGACCGGAGAGACCCAGCGGAAACGACATACAGAAAACGGTGTGAGATGGCGGAGTCATGAAACACGAGTGAGATTCGATGGCAGACTAGAAAACAGTGTGTGCAGAACGAAGAGACCCGGTGAAGACGTGACATACGAGTGAGTTTCGACGGCTGACGTGAAGAGACACACACCGGAGACCAGACCTGGAGAAACATGGCGGTGACAAACTGGAGAAGGAGACCGGAGACCGGGGAGACGACGACAAAGTGAAGACACAAAGTGTAGAGTGTAGAGAGAACGCAGTCAAGACAGATTGGTGTAGACCAGAAGACAGAGGCAAACCGGAAACGAGAGACGAAACCACCGATTCGTCTGATCTGATTTAATATGCCCCCCTGAAGAAAAACCTTTCAGAAAAGCCTTGTTCCAGAAGTCTCGTTAAAAACCAAAGACAAGCACTGTGGCGCGGTAAACGGGAAGGGTCGATAGTTATTGCATGGAGAATATAGACCTGTTTGAGTCATCAATAACTTTACTAATAACTTTGTATCCAGTAATTGTATATAAATACTTTTCTTTTATCCAAGTTATTTTTATGTGAGTTTACTCTGACCAAACTATACCAAATCATCGATTCCTTTTGATCATTCAGATCATTCCAGTCTTGCGATCAATCAACACAACGTGGGGCGAGATACGGTTTGGGCCGAAGCGGTCAACCCCACGATCAGCCGTGGGGACTGTGCTTGAGTACGGACTGGCCGCGGAGTGAACGTCATTGGTTCTCTGTCCATGGTGACACTAACACTGGTGCTGCTCGTGCTATTCCTTATTACTTTGGATTTCTCTGTAAGTTCCATTCCATATGAGGCAGTACTTCCATTGAACTGTTGGTCAAGTCTTGCAGCTCAATTTCACTGCCCACCATAAGGTCAATATCACCTGCGAAACATAAATTGCACACAGGTCTACCACTGGTTGAGATAGAGGTTTTTATAGGTTTTCTTGCATAATTATCTCCAGAAACAGATTGGAGTGTGTTGAAAAGAGTTAGCATCTCTGTCTATCACCAATTGTCGCCTGGAAGAAATCTCTCACTTAGTTACTCAAGAGATGTTCACTGATGGTATGGCCATAGAAGGTATGGATGATTTAGATGGGACTTTATTATATGTTAGATCCTTAGAGAATAGGCCAGAAATGCTTTGTTGAAATTAATGAAATTGTGGAGCGGTTTCTTTGTTTTTCAGATATTTCTTGATGAGGATCCTACAGATTTGTTCTACTGTGCCTCATCCGACTGTAACCGTCCGTAGTCTGTTTTTTTGACAGAAGTTCTTCAGTCTTGGATTTCAGACGGTTGAGGATAATACAAAATATGATCTTGCTGGAGTGGGTGATCAGATTATAAATCTGACATTGCTTCAAATTACCCTTTTTTGTAGGGGTTATTAACAATGACTAGGGATTATAAGTAGTGACTAGGTTCCACTCTTTTGGCCGTTTCTTCTGTTCCCAAATATGCTGGCATAAAACAGTTAGGGCCTTGATAGTTTCTTAACCTTCATTTTTCACCAGTTCAATGGGTACATTTCCACTCCAGGTGACTTGACAGGTTTCAGGCTCCTTACTGCTGCTTCGACCTTCTTCAGTATTGGAGGGCTGTCTTTGCCTTCTGTGGGCTATCTGCAAAGACATGACACATTTTTATCGACCGAAAAGAAACTATTTTATTGTAATATGGAAGTTGTCTTGCAGTATAGATGTATCTGGATCGACATCGTAATTGTTCAGGCCGTCGCATTATCCAGTCTAGCTATTCAGAACTTCCACTCTGTCAGTTGCTTACCATCTGTGACAGCTGCTCTTATCTGGCTGATCTCAGTGAAAGATTTGATGATATTGTAGGCCTTGTTGTCTCCTGATTTTATGCTGTTCTCACTGATGCAGTACGGCTCCTCTAACCACTTCTCTTTGGCTTCTCTTAATCTTTTAATCTCACCCTAACCTCTCTGTGCACTTTTTGGTACTGCGTCTGAGATTCATCATTTGAGTAATTCTTTCGTCTTAGCTCTCACCTCCTGTCGCAAAAAAATTTAGGATTTTCGTAATACAAGGCTGAATATTCTTCCATAGCTTTTCCAACTTAGAATAGTTCAGAAGGTCCAGATAAATAAAGGAAAAATAAATCTTTCTTTGTTCTTGACAGAAACTGAAGACACTATTTTTCATATTTATACTCATCGATCATAAAACCTATCCACTGAAATGCATTATCGAAATGTAGAAATGAGCAAATGACCATTACTCACTGCGTTTTGATATGTCCGCATTTAAAAATGAAGTTCACTGTGAAAGCGCTATAATTGCATGTTTTGAGACAAGAGTAAGACACTGATGGAGAGATAGAGGAGGAGGAGAAACAAAAAACGGAAGTGCTTATAAATTTATCACTCACTATTGGCCACGTACGAGAGGTCATCTACTACGTGTCAAGAAGTGCCACTAGCCACTTACCAATTGTACTTAGAATGCAGTTTCAAACTACAAGCAAGTGCCATGTCTCTTCTGGTGGCGCCAATTTTTTTCCTTTTGCATTCGTCAAATAGTTGCCCCACTACGTTAATCGCAATCCGAATTCAAGTCATATTTTGTTTTGACTACCTTATTTTTTCTATTAAAAATATCAATGTAATGCAATATATATATATATATATATATATCTTTATATATATATATATATATATATATATATATATATATATATATATATATATATATATAATTCCTTTCTGCTCAAGCCGAATATCTGTTATTTGATAATCGTGAATAAATAGATAAAGAAAGAATATAAAAATATAGATACATGCAAATACGCAAGCTAATTATTAGCGATTTTGGTTGAAGGTATGAAAATAATCTTTAATGAAGCAGTCGTAATTGAATGCCAAGTAAACAGATCTTACAAATTATCAATTAAGACATCTGCAAAGACATGACATATTTTTATCAACCGAAAAGAAGCTATTTTATTGTAATAGTAGCAGCTTGCTGTTTTCAATAGTCACATTTATGTTATTAGATCGGTTCAGAACCTTGAAGAGCCTGCCGAGTTTAGTAGTTTTTGTGGTATGGCCCATGAAGTTAATAAGTTCTATAAGCTGTAATGATAGGTGTCTTGCTCCATTGGAATATAATAGCAAGCAAAATAGAGGAAATGAGTATTTAATAAGCGTAGGCTGTTTCAATACAATTTGTAAAGATTACATTTTTTTTCCATTTGGATTCCACTCTTCAGAGTGTGATGACAATCGCTACAGATTCTGCAAAACGTTGAAATAGAAACAGTTTTGCTAATAATTGTTCGGTAACTAAATATATTTTTCATACATTTGTTTTTATTTTACACCTTTTCTATTTTCTCTTCCTTATTGCAACTTCTTTACTCTGTTCTATTTTAAATATTAATTGTAATCCAGAGATTTCATATCTAGAAACATTCTTTCACTCTGTATGCAAATGAAAGTAACGACGCAAATGGCGTATATTTAAAGTGACCTAATATTTGTTTGTTGATTACAAAAGAAATACACGTTTTTTTAGTCATACAACAGGAAGTTATAATTTAAAATATCATACATACCTACCTACCTACCTACCTAACTACTTCATTGACTATAGTCAAGATTCTAGAATAACAACCTTATACCGCAATTGTGAACTCTTTAATCCTTTCCACGACTATATAATGTCTTTCGCCAGTGCTACATATCGTTTCAAATTTAAGTTGTTATCTTAGACTGTTTATCAACCACGGCTAGAGAGCTCAGTCAGTTCTACCATTTAGCCATCGATCATAAGGATTATATACTGAGCGTAGCTTATTCACAATTATGGGGTTTCTACTAAAGATCGAATTCAGTGTAAGCTTGTTAACCATTTCACCAAGATGAAGCATATTCATAATATATAGCGTAAACAAATAAAGAAAAGCATTTCTGTGTTCAGCACTTTGTAGATTTATTCATTATCTTCAAACATTTATTCATTATTTTCAGACGATTATTAATTTCTTTTCACACAGTTTTAGCAACAAAATGATGGAAGATGCGAAAGTTTTGTTTGCGTAAAATGTATGTATTGTTTCAACAAAAGCATTTATGATGTGCGTGGAGAAAAGTTTTCTGTTGGGCACTAAGACTAGGTACGGTCCAGTATTATATTTACTTTGTTTAACTTTGTATGTAATTACTCTTTTTCTTTATTGGCTTTCTTTTCATCCTTAATGTCATATCTTGAGTTCCACATCTAAAAAGAAAATAGTTACTGAAAACCACCTGAAGACACCACTCATAGTAGAAACCTGGGTCGCGTAATAACTCGTTTATAAATGGAAAATATTCAAAAGTTCTACAATATAAGTGTATTGAACACTTTTTAATACAAATGTGTACTGGTCTAATTTTTATTATGACCAAAAACTAAGTGATTAAACAATCAATATATATATAATATGAATATATATTTATATATATATATTATTGATTATAAATGCTTTTAGTTTAAATCTATCTATCTATCTATCTATCTATCTATCTATCTATCTATCTATCTATCTGTCTGTTGATATCTATCTATCTATCTATCTATCTATCTATCTATCTATCTATCTATCTATCTATCTGTGCATGTGTGTGTGTGTGTTTGTGTGTGTGTGTGAGCGATGTTTAGTTTAATGATTGAAGAGAAACGAAGCAACTGTATATAAAAACTCATTTCTAATACGTGCTTGCATTTCTTCATTTCTACTAACAACCCCTTTTTTCTGTTTTTCAATATATTTGTTTCGTAAAATGATATCCTATACGTTGCTATAATGAAATCATTAGCACCGCATTTCTATAGTAAAACATTAGCAATGCATTTACATCATGAATATATGAGTTTCATTTCTTCGTAACATTTTCTATCAAATTCCGGATAACTTATTTCTATAGAAATGTGATTCCCACAAAACTTTTGTAAAACTGCCAAAAATATTTAGCCGTGTCGAAAATACTGAAAGCCAAGTATAGGAGTGTTGTAGTTGCCGACAAGCTGTGGGCAGTGATAACAAAACCTTATTTTATTTACAGACACCGAGGGGCCCAAAACGCAGTCAGTAAAAGTAAAATACAACGGGTGGGTAGTGTAAGTTAGTGGCTCTGAAATAAAAATTAATGATCGAGAGTCCTTACATTTGCTTTCATACAAATAACCTTGGGAATCGTGTAAATCCATCTTTTCTCTTCTCAGCTATGGGTTCAATAGCAGGACAGATAGCTCTCTAGCTGTGGTTGGCAACCAGTCTAAGAGAATTTTGAATATAAAATCAGAGTGTAAACCTGGCGAGGATCATACCATACAGTCATTGAAAAAGTTAAGGAGTTTACAATTAACCATGTCGCGGAGTTGTGGATTCTAAGATCTGAAATGAGTTAAATAAAAAAGTTTCGATTTAATTTATTAACAAACCCCTCTCATTATATCTCTTTATATAAACAGCTGCTATTGCAATAATTAGCTGGCATCGAAAAAAAAAAAATTTGTGGAAAAAAATTTCTATACTTCTATCTCTTCCGGTTTCTTCCTTTCCGGTTAAGTTTGATTTTCAGAAATCTAAATGCAATGTCAATCGATATTTTCTGTCTTTTTATTTCTTGTTCTTTTTATTGTTCTCTCTCCTTAATTATGTTTTTTCTTTTCCTCAATTTATTTACACTTAGTAACTTCCATCTTAATGGCTTTATTACCTTCTTAATGTGCGTTGATGCGCGTTGAATAGCAACTCGGAACGAGAAATCGGGGAGCCGAGTTCGAATTCCAGCCGAATTCATTGCATTCACTTACGCACAAATACCCTTGGGAAAGGTATTAATCCGTCTATTCCTTCCAGTTATGGGTTAAATAGCAGGATAGATTGGGTTCTATAGCCTTGGTCGGCAACCAGTCTACCGCAGAAAGCAATGGCAACCTACTGCGGGATAATCTTCTGCCCAGACAGTCATGTCTCTTTCGAGACATGATCGCCCAAGCATGTATCACGTATGACACTTAAATGACTGACCTTCTTAAAGCGACAGAAAAGAGAGCAATAGTTTGAAAATGGAAACTCTAAATCATTAAAGAAAATTTTTTTTAAAGTTTCGTGCAAATTGAATAATTAAAAAATAGGATTGGATGTAACCTGGTTTTCATTTCCATCTCTGGTTTTGGGTTAGTAAGGTTTGTAATCCATATTTGTGCGAACTCTTAAAGTTCTTTTTGTGTTGAAATAATCTATTTATAAATTCAGAAAGATAAATAAAATAGAAAATATTTTGATTCCAAATGATCTTTTCTATTCATTAAAGGGAGGAGAGTTTCTTAAAATGAAGGATAAAAAGTCGTTTTAATTTCTTTTCAAAAATAAGAGTGTGCAAAGTTTTCGAGAATTTCATTTAATAAAAAAATACCTGTTTTATATTATGTACTTAAGTTTTCAAAATGAAGGCATTGAGAACTTTTGTACACAGCTAATGATAAAGGGGATTTTTCAAATTATTGAGAATCGTTCGAAACTGCATTTTCAAACTAAATTATGGAAAGTACTAAATCAAAAAACATATATTTAGATCTAACTGCATTAATAATATTCGTGATGAAGAAATCATCTGTCGTAGATAAATGGTTTGTATGTTAAGCTCGCGGAATGTTTCTAATTACATTCCTTATTTAGAACTGATTCGTTCCTAATTCTTTTATTTGATGTATTTATCATATTCTTATTTGTTTTTATTCAAAATCATATAAAAAAGTTAAACTAGTTTTCTAATGTTTCTGTAATCATCTTTAAATAATATTTTAAATAATGTTTCTGGAATCATTTTTAAATAATGGTTTTGTTTTCTTTGTTTATTTGTAAATGCTTTGATCGAGTCATCTAATTGCTTTATCAGTTAGGATTAAAATTGGTTTATTGTAAACGAAAGATTTTGTCATTTAAAAGAAAACGCCTTGTAAAATCGAATCTAAAAATATAGAACATTTTCTTCACAAAATTTGTCTGTTTAATCAATATTGTTAAAATCATTTGCCCCTTTAATCAACATCGTTACAATCATTTGTCCATTTAATCAACATCGTTACAATCATTTGCCCGTTTAATGAAGATCGTTACAATTATTTGCCCGTTTAATCAACATTGTTACAATCATTTGCCCGTTTAATCAACATTGTTACAATCATTTGCCCGTTTAATCAACATCGTTACAAACATTTTCTCGTTTAATCAACATTGTTACAATCATTTGTCCGTTTAATCAACATCGTTACAATCATTTGTCCGATTAATCAACATCGTTACAATCATTTGCCCATTTAATCAACATCGTTACAATTATTTGCCCGTTTAATCAACACTGTTACAATCATTTGCTCGTTTAATCAAGATCGTTACAATCGTTTTCCAGTTTAATCAACATCGTTACAATAATTTGTCCGTTTAATCAATATTGTTACAATCATTTGCCCGTTTAATCAACATCTTACCATCATTTGCCTGTTTAATCAACATCGTTACAATTTATTTTCCAGTTTAATCAACTTTGTTACAATCATTTGCCCGTTTAATCAACATCGTTACAATCATTTGCTTCTTTAATCAACATCGTTACAATCATTTGCTTTTTTATCAATATCGTTACAATCATTTGTCCGTTTAATCAACATCGTTGCAATCATTTGTCCGTTTAATCAACATCGTTACAATTATTTGCCCGTTTAATCAACATCGTTACAATCATTTGCCAGTTTAATCAACATCGTTACAATAATTTCTCCGTTTAATCAACATCGTTACAATCATTTGCTTTTTAATCAATATCGTTACAATCATTTGCTTTTTAATCAATATCGTTACAATTATTTGTCCGTTTAATCAACATCGTTACAATCATTTGCTTTTTAATCAATATCGTTACAATCATTTGCCCGTTTAATCAACACCGTTACAATTATTTGTCCGTTTAATCAACATCGTTACAATCATTTGCTTTGTTTTTATTTTTATCACCATCAACCGTATCACTACAAGTCTTTCAAATCATTATCAACAATCATCATTATTGTCACCACCACTATGACGATGACCACGACGACGGTCACCACCACCACCATCGACATCTTCATGATAAACAATCATCATCATTTGCAATTACAATCGTCTTCGACGTAAAATAGTCATGATCATAATCGTTGTCATCGACATGGCTTTTTTGTTCTTGTTCTCTTTAGAATTTCTTAGCGCTAATAAAAATTATAACATTAAAATCAAGTTTTTCACTTCTTCCGTCTTTTTCATCCTTCCCCCTTCTCCTCCTCCTCCTCATCCCATTTTTTAATATTTATTATTATTTTCAAACAATTTTTCCTTCTTCAACTTCCTATGCATTTGAATTATTTCATTCTTCAAACTGATTCTTCTTCTTTTTACTTTTTCCCATTTATCATCCTTCTCTTGGGCCATCTTCTTTATCCCTTTGATTATTTTTCTGTTTATTCATTCTTTTTCTAATTGTTATTATTGTACATCTGATTATACGATGAGAAGCAGAGTCATCAACGCCCGCTCCCAGTTCCCAGGAACCTTACATCGGGCACCTGTCTTGTGTTGTCACGTGCCCGCCAGGCAACTGGTTGTTGAGTTATCTGCCCGATAACATTTTCCCACGATCGGCATGTTGAGTCTTTATTATTCGTTTTTCATTCGTTCCGCGATCTTCCCGCCAAAACCATCCCTCGAACCCTAATTGGCTTCTCTGTCCTTCCTGAAACATTTCCTCTTCAAGTCCCATATCTATGCACAGTAATTTATTTACATTTACATTATACAATTATTAATCAAACTCATTACAGACCCCTACAAAAAACAACTATGTGTGTGTGTGTGTGTGTGTATGTGTGCGCGCGCGTGTGTGTGTGTGCGTGTGTGTGTGTATGTGCGTGTATATATATATGTGTGTGTGTGTGTGTGTGTGTGTGTGTGTGTGTGTGTGTGTGTGCGCGGTACGTGTTCAAAGAGATATTCAAGCAACATCGATAGAATATTTGCCCATGCGATTATAATAATTCATTCGCATTCATTTCCGCATACATACACTTTTCTTTTTTCTCTCTTTCTTTCTCTCTCACATACACACACGCACACGCATACACACACGTGTCTAATCATTTAATCACACCTGCCAATACATATACATCTACGCTGATACATCAATAAATGATGGAAAAACATGTTATTATGGTCAACAACTATTTATTTTTCAGCATAATCTCATTCCTTCATCGCTCTTTATTCATATTAATTTTATAAATGTAACTTAATGAAAATTCAATATGAAAATTCAGTTGATAACTATGTATTGGAGTTTGTAGTCAACAAGAATTAATTCAAACATATTGTATTAAATTCAACCATCAAAACCTCGGTTAAATTTTTTATTACATTTTACAATCTGCGTACGAGTTGTCGTACATCCAGATCATTTTTATGAAGAAACTGTCGAAAGGTTATGTTTCGATTGAATCGATTCACCCATCGCTAAGTATTATCAAAATATATATCTACCCATATTGTCACACATTTTTATAGCACAAGGTTCATGAAGCATTATCTACCAAGACATACGTACAAATACAAATGGCTGCACAGAAATAAATGTAGATGCCTTCTTTTTTTTTTCATACACAAATCAATGGTTCACGTTTCTGTGTGTGTTTTTTTCTCAAAGAGTTGGTTGTCACTTTTTTTACCGTAAAGAAATCAGCGGCCACCTGGTCGCTTTGACACATCTATGGGGCAAGTAATTGGAAAATAGAATAAGGTAATGAGGTGAGGGAAGAGACAAGCAGAGAGAAAGGTTAACTAAAGCGCCATATCGAAAATGAGAGAGAGAGAGAGAGAGAGAGAGAGAGAGAGAGAGAGAGAGAGAGAGAGATGTGGGGTTAGTAAAAGAAACGAAGAAGAACAGTGAAAGTAAACGTGAGAAAGAAAAATTGGAAGAATGTAGAAAGAGAAAATTGTTCATTAAAGAAACAAATAAATAGAAGGAAAAAGAGGAAGGAAGAAAGAGTGCAAAAAGAAAGAAAGAAGAAAGAAAAAAGAGAAGAAAGAAAGGATTGAAGTATTTAGGAGCAGAAAAAAAATAATTCAAATAAGAAAAATTGATTACAATATAAAGCAGGAGATCCATTGGCCGTTTCTCTTTGTGAACATGGCCGATCATGGGTTTCCACAACTTCCTATTCAGCTAGAAATAACATGTCTTTTTACTTCTATTCCATCCCAATTTATCATCCATTCCCATAAGTTCATCCCATCCGGTGTCTTCTTCCCCTGTCTCTTTTGCCTTCGATATCTCCTGTGAGTGTCAAATTTTCCAAGCCCTTTTTTCTCATTATGTGATTCAGAATTTTCAATTTCTATTGATACTAAGTATCCCTTTTGTTTCTGCTTCCTTTAAAATGTCCTCGTTGATTACGCACTTCATTCATGGAATTCTCAGTATCCTTCTGTAGAACCACATTTCTGTTGTTTTCAGTTTTCTTTTCATCTGTGGGATTTTTCAGAATAAGCAAAAAATATGGCAATGGAAAATAAATAAGATAAGTTTGAGTTTGAGTTTTGTTTAACGGCATATCAACTTCTGTGGGTTATTTAATGCCAAAAAGGTGGGGTTTTAGGGTATAACTCAAGATGTCTTCTAGTTTTGTATTTTTGAAAAGCAGTTTGTAGATCAGATTTTATTGATGTATTTATGTAAAGAGGGTTTTGTTGAGGGTCACATGTATTACTCGTATATTTTTTTTCCTAAAAATAAAAAAAATGTTGGGAATATATTTTTCTTCGATTTTCTCCCAAAATGTATTGCTGGCAATATTTTCAAATCCGGAAAATATTGCTGGAATGTTTACTATAAAAGTACATTTTATACTTTGATAGTGTTTTGACCCCAGTTTGTGTGTGTGTGGGGGTAATTATTCGTCCATAGCTGGGACCCTAACAGGTGCTCCCACTCCGGGTCAGGGTGGACCTAGGAACAGCAGCAATCAAGAGGTGGTTTCATGCTCTTCAAAACCTCTCAATCAGAGTACTTGTTGCCGGAAGAATAAAGATGCGATCTGTTTATCTCTGCTTCATTTTATAGTGGAAATGTATATTAGTTTTGAATGTAGTTTCAGTCCCAATCGGGTGCTTTACATATCAGATCTTTTTCCTGATATTCAAGTAGATGTAAAAGTCTGATTTGTTTTAAAGACGGAGAAGATTATGTAAAAAGGTCTAAAGAACTGGTAGGATGTCTGTACAATTTGAAGAAAGAAAAGAGCAAAACAGGAGTCATAGGATTAAAGAAGGGAAAGAAATTTGGGAAAAGTAAGACGGCACAATGATTATACGTTTATATCAAATAGATACATAGATAAATTGGAACAGACTGGCACACGCAAACACACAGACACAGACACACACACATATATATTACTAATTTTTACCCTATAGATCACTCAAGGTAGAGGTTTATTCAAAAAAGTTGTGTGAGTTGTAACAGTAAAAGATAAGAGTCGCAGTAGATGAGGATAGGTGAGAAAAGGTAACAGTTAACCCTAGACTTGTAGTTATCAAGAAAGCATCCTCTTGGAAATCTGTTTCACACAATTGCAGTTTGTGGCTTGAAGCCGTTCGAGTAGGACGTACTAATGGAATACGAAGCGAAGGTGAATGCTTCGCCTCATTGTACGGGGCGCGGTGTGGCGGGTCTTACCTGGGGTAGGTTAGAGTTGGTAAGATTAAGGAATGTGGATCGTCAGCACATTTTCTAGCCTCGCAACTTTTCGGTTGCTGAAAATGAGTTGTAGGGTGGAGAATACTTAATCACCCACAAAGCTGGGTAAACGCTTTTAGACTCTATCGAAATGGTGAAGTGAAGACTGGGTAGCTCCAGTCCAGATATTTTTGACCTGATCTAGCTCTTTTAAATGTGGAGCCTTGTAGATGTTAGGTACTTACTGGAGCGATAGAGGAAACCGACAGTTTTCCCCATCAGCCTTAGTGATGTATTGAGATCTGATGTCCGTTGTGGTGCAGTGGATATCGACTCGGAACGACAAATCGGGGAACCGAGTTTGAATTCCAGTTGAATTTTTTGTATTCACTTACCCACAAATACCCTTGGGAAACGTATTAATCCGTCTCTTCCCTCCAGTTATGGGTTAAATAATAGGACAAATTGGGTTCTATAGCCTTGGCAGGCAACCAGTTACCACAGAAAGCAATGGCAACCTACTGTGGGATAATCTTCTGCCCAGTCAGTCATGTCTCTTTCGAGACATGATCACCCAAAGTGTGTATCACGTATGTCACTTAACTGACTGACTGAATATAATAGTTGGAAACATGATTAAGGCTTCTACTGGTTTTATATTGTTATGAAGTAATAAACTGATCCCCCACTAATTACTACGTAATAATATAATACATCTCTTCTACCTCTAGCTGTGAATCAAATAACAGGACAGATTGTGTTCTATAGCCTTGACTGTCAACCAGTCTACTGCAAAAAGCAATGGCAACCTTCTGCGGGATAATCTTCTGCCCAGTCAGTTATGTCTCTTTTGATACATGATCGCCCAAAGCGTGTATCACGTATGGCGCTTAACTGACCAAGTGAACTATAAAAGTTTTAAGGCAAGAAACTTACTAGAAAAACACCCGTTCATTCTTATAGACGAAAGTTTAGTGTTTGTTAGGTAATCATAGAAGATTATTTGTTTGGTTTTTGAGGTATTGAATGTGACCAGCCAGTTTTCACTCATTGAACTGCTATGGCTGGATCAGAGGAGATATCAGTCGCAAGGTTCTGATCATCTATCTATGGAGATGCGCTCATATATTGTTATCATCTGTATAAATGTTCACAAAAGATCAAATTATGTTCTTAGACAGTTCATTAACGTTAAGCAGAAAGAGGGTAGGAGCGATAGGCGAGTTCTGGGGGATCCCTGCATAGACCTCGGAAGACTGGCCATTAGTAACTACCTTCATAGACCTGCCTGTTAGGAAGGACTAAAACGAAATTCAGAAAACTGGATCGAATTTTACGCAATGTGTTTGAATTTTAAAAATCTTAACAGAAAAATAACTGCATGACAGGATCAAATTGTTGGAAATTTGAAAACCTAGAAACGATGTCTGTCAGAAATTCTGGACTGTGAAAACACTAGCACTCTATTCTAATCTATATGTATTAATATCTCCATCTTGTTTGTTTTAGGCACAATATATCGGCCGTTGTACACTCTGGTCTCTTCATTTGTGGATTGAACAGCTCAGAAGGTTATCGAATACAACAGATACGAGGAAAACATCTGGAAGGTCCAACAACGGAAACAAGGATACATATTGGGAGTTTTATATAATAACCAAGATGTGGGCACAAGTTGAGATAAATTAATATTTTAGACAGATATTTATGAGATATGAGACAAGGTCTCTTTGATATGTGTTCTACATGAAAATTTAATCACTAACCCACATATTTCAATTCACAACAGACTTGGAAATAAAATATTGTTCTCTAATTATTTCCCGACTTGGATCGAGTTACAATTGTAATTCTCGACACGGCACAAATGACGTATCATACCTGAAATTCTCAACGGTAGTCGACATATTATCATTTCTCATTCCTGTTATACACAAATTTACTTTGCTTAACTGTAGTAATATACTCATATGTATAATATCGCACATTGAGTGCTGGTGCTAATAAAAGATTGCTCGATGTATAATAGAACTTTAATTTATAATGAATGAATGAATAAATAAATAAATAAATATGAACTGTCCCTTAAACGGCCAATCTTTGATGAATAATATTTTTTCAGAATAGTATTTTTAAAGAACTAACATACAATCTGATGAAAAAAATAAATTTTGCATTGGTTCAACTGAAACGTATTAGAAAAATAGATTTTATAATCATAATTTAAGTAACGATAAACACAAAAACAATACTGCTCTCTCTAGATGTTACTGACAATTAAAGGATAGTGGGTTTGTACCAAAAATGACGGCGGTAGAGAATAATGCCAAGAAATAAATCTTACAATGGGAAAGATGCAAGCTTCGTATACAAATTACAAGCAAATTTAACGTTATATATATATATATATATATTGTGGGTGGTGAATTGGATATCAGATCGGAATGAGAATTCGGAAAGCCGAGTTCGAATTCCAGTGGAAATAAATAAAAGGACAGATTTGATTCTGTATCAACCGGTCTACCGCAGAAAGTAATGACAACTTACTGTTGGAAAATCTTCTGCCAAGTCAGTGATGTCGTGAAAGAGACATGCTCACCCAAAGCATCTATCACGTAAGACAATTAACTGACTGATATATATATATATATATATATATATATATGTGTGTGTGTGTGTGTGTGTGTGTGTGTGTGTGTGTGTGTGTGTGTGTGTGTGTGTGTGTGTGCGCACCCGACAAGTTATCTAGAGCCATTGAAAAAGTCCTAACTCTATTTCTAGAAACATTCAACAGATATCAAACACTCTACTGACTTAATTTAGAAGATACGAAACGTAAATATGGAAAACATGGTTCTAGCGAGTTTACACATCAAATCATTGTGCCCCAACATACCTATCACAAAATGCCTCAACATACTAAGAAATTACCATCTTAAGTTCAAAGAACAGCTTCTTTTACTCGTAGTTAACGATTGACAATTCATAGAGGCGGAAAGGAGTTCCACAAGCGAGAAGTGCAAAGAAAAAAAATCTGTTATCATAGAATGTACAGCTACATCTCGCCAGCTCAACTGTAAATTGATGAAATCTCGATGCTAGTCTAGTACTGCGATCAAATTCATAAAGTCTATGTACCATACCGAAAAGCTCACCCGAACAGTTGCCATGAAAGTATCTATAAAAAAAGGCATGGAGAGGCAACCGTACGGAGGTGGATTTGAAGCCGAGCAGCCAGAATAAAGATCAATAATGATGCTGATTCTTCTTCTTTGGATCTTATTCAGGAGCTCAAGGTAAATAGTAGGAGAACCGGACCATATTTCGCAGCAATATTCTAAGGATGGACGAATGGTAGACTTATAGATATGTAAGATAGATTCTGGAGAGAAAAATTGTCTCGCACGACCCACTGATCCAACTTTCTTAGCAGCTGATTTAGTAATGGATTCAATATAGTCTTTCCACTTGATGAGAACGTTAGCGGAACGACTCACTTTTCTGGAGGTTAGCATCAGCCATGCATTACAGGTCTCCCAGATAATTAATGGAGAGAAGTTTAGCTTTGGAGACGTTAAAATTGACAAGCCACCTTTTGACCCAGTTTATGATGATCTTGGGGTTGTTTTGGAGATCGGCTGCCGTTTTGACCTTGTAAGACTGATTAGCCTAACTATCGAGGCAAAAGCAAATGGTTGTGTCGTTAGCATAGATACTAAGTTGAGAGCTGGTGTCATCGGAAAACCATTAATACAAATTAAAAACAATGTAGGACCAAGGATAGAGCCTTGGAAGAAACCCACATTAGAAAGAAATGATCTAGATGAGTGGTCGTTCAGGATAACATTAATTTCACGATTTGAGTGGAAAGACTGATTCCAGTTTTCCTATCAAATCGTGAAATTAAAGTTATCCTGATATATATATATATATATGCGTGTGTGTGTGTGTGTGTGTATGTGTGCGTGTTTGCTCGCACGTGGGTCTGTGCGTGTGTGTGTGTGTTCGTGCGCGTACATGCGCACGCTTTTGCGCATGTGTGTGTGTGTGTGTGTTTGTGTGTGTGTAAGCATGTCCATGTGTGTGTGTGACTGTCTATAACCTTTGCTTTATTTATCTGTTTATATGCCGTTTCATGGCAAAGTTCTCGGGCGAGTATTTTTCGGGTAGAAGTCATAACTAATTCCTATTACCCGAAAGTTCTCATGGATAAGTACACAATTCTTTTTCCATATATTCTGGTGTTTCGCTGGTAACTGATTGCCGTGGACATTCATAATACTGAACCAACGCGCAATCGGTCTTGAAACGCGCATGTTCGACCTAAAGAATACTCACCAAAAGTCTGATTTACCATTTTTGCCATGTGATGCTGTAAAACACCCGTTTCTTCCCCTTTTTCTTTCTTTCCATTGAGTATGCGATAGTAGCAACACCAGCATGGGACTTGGAATTATCCTTCCCCGAGTAACTGAACTCTTTCACGTACATACACGCGGGTATCATATTCACATATGGATATATACAATTACTAATAGCTCGTTTCTGCATGTACACAAGAATGTTTAAATATTCATTTTATTGTTAATAATTTATTAGTCATAAAAAACGCATAAAAATATCGCCTTGTTGAAATTTATTTCATTTTTTTACCTTTTACAAGTTATAACAATCCGTCGTTAAATTTTGATTGTCACTGCTTTTAGTTTAACAAGGAAATGTACCACACCACGTCTGACGAAGCATTTCGAGTGTGTTTGTAGCAAATTTGTTGAACTTCATACAAATGTGATACAGACACATTGCCTGTATTTGTCAGTCATCGTCAAATCGCAGGGACGTTCGAATACATTGGTTGCAAAACCTTGCGTTGTCACTGACTATAATCAGATATCAAGAAGTCTATTGCTAGACAGACTTAGTCGACTTGAGAGTAATGCGAGTTAGCAGACCGCACATTTCCGTTGAATGGTAGAATCTCAGCTCTTATATTTCGGTAATTTTTCCGATATCACTTCGTATTATTACAAATAATGTCAGTTATTTTTGCTTTCAATATTGTAAAAAAGATGGGAATAACTAACAACATTAATAAAAATAGCTGCAAAACTACAAATTAATTGTAAGATATGTTGTTTTCTGGAGTCATTAATCACACACACACACACACACACACACACACACACACACACACACACACACACACATATATGTATGTGTAAAAATCGACCAGATTCTATTTGTTTAACGGAAGTGTTCAAAATATCCAGTACTGACCTTCGTTCATTGGTGAATACATCAATAAGAACATTTTACTGACCTTGATTTGTCTAAATGTTGGGATTTATGTGTGGCTCTCTGATTACATCCTTAATGTATTCGAGTGGTGAGAGTCTTGTACCAGGCACTTCTATACCCACGAGGTAAAGTTAAGTGGATTCTTCTCGGGTAAACTGGGGATATTCAACACTTCCTGTTCAACTTAGCCATCGATAAGGTCATATTTCTTGATGGTAACTAACTCCGGGCGTCGCAACGATTATGAAGTGGTGCTCCATGTTGTTAAAACAAATGTCATTTCCAGAGATGGAAATAAGAATTAAATTTAAGAACACTTTAACTGCTCAAACGTTTTATAATGTGTCGTCATTTCCTGAAACGGAAATTCATGAAGTGGAACACATGTGCATTTAGAGTTCTGATTTAACTGTTTTGTTTAAACACATCTCATTTAAAAACTAAACTGTTGTTACTATCAACACAGTATACTATCAATTTAGAGGACATTTTATGATAGATAGAGATATGTATATACATAGATAGATTCGTACAGTCGAAAGCCAAATTAGATGAAATGAAGAAGCAACATTGTTATGCCTTTCAAATGGGGAGGTCGTGTCTGAATTAGATATTAGTAGACGAGATCTTAACTTTTATTTGGACTCAGATACTGACCTCCAGTATTTGTGGGTAATACGTGACTATTTGAACTACAAAACAGAACATGTATATGCCCATGTGTGCGTATTAGGATTCGAAGATTAAAATGTTAAATATTGAAATTGCTTTTAGATTGTAATTTAGATTTATATGTTAATATTAATGACCAAAGAGAAAATGTATCGCATCCATAAAATTTACATGTGTGTTTAGATATATTAAACAAGATTAAAATACACACAAATCGACTTGATCAGTTCTTTGAAAGTTAAAAATTGTGTCGATAAAGAGAACTTTTCTGAACTAAGTATTTTTGACATAAAAAAAGATGTCACAACAAAAATAACATGCTGAGGTACGATTCATGATTTTGAAAAATTGTTATTGAGATAGTGAGGACGATAATGAAGGTAGTAATAAAATACAAGTAAATGTTGAGAGAAGACTAATGGCGTGAGATACACTTAATTGTCAACATCCTTGACATTTTTACTGATCACATGTTGTATTGAGGTGCCAAAAATATTCGTTCATTGTTTTGCGGTTAGTTGATAATTCAAGTTAATTTCGTTGAAGAGTTTTACTATTCACATCATTTATATAAGTTGTTATCTATTTGAAATTGCGAAATTGAGAACCACCGTATTTTTGCTAATTGATGTATTGGAAGAAAGTAAGCAGCATTTTTTTAAATTATGTAAGGTAAAAATTTAGATCAAATGCAAAAATATTCACGATTTTCTGAAACGTTTTTTACGAAGTGGTTTGTAAATTTTTCAATGAATAAGTCAAGCCGACCAGTTGAGACTGATAGTGATTAAATAAAAGTATTATTTGAGAATAATGTTATACAATGATGGACAGCGACAATATTTATAAAATATCGAAATTAAGTAGTGAAAGCCATTTGAATCATTTTTATTATATTAGTCTCTTAATGTGTGGCTTGAATATAAGCGAAAAAGAAATATGTTTTCCAACTAGCTATGACCGGCGATGACAAGTTGATACTTTACAAGAATCTGAAATGCAAGAGATCATGAGGCAAGCGAAATGAACCATTAACGGCATCAAAGACAGTGAAGCACATCTGAATTAGATGAATCGAGGACAGTAAGTGATTAATGACCGGAATGATTACGCAGATTATCAGTACACACACTAAAATATATATATCGTAAAACCTTGGCTCCTCTTCACCTGGATTTATATATTTATATATATATATATATATAAAATCTCTCGCCTAACCAAGCACACTAGGATAAAATAATGCTGTTGAGTGTGAGAAATTCAATTTTGCCGGAAGGAAAGAATTGGAATGCGCAGCAGCGAAGGGAGATAATCTCCAGATATTCCTACGAACATCGGTGGGAAGACAACCTTTCCTTCTTCACAGCCTTTTCACTGTCATTTCATCATTGTCACCATATTGACATCTACCATTGTCACGACATAACGTGTCATAACAGCTCAGGGAAATGCAAAGTGGCTAACACCCACTTCAACAAAAAAATTTAAACATAAAGATGAATGTGCAGCCGTTCGGCACACGTAGACGCGAGCCACAAAGTGGATTGGGATTTATTTTTTTCTAATACATGATTATTATTAGGTGGGGGTGACAAGATAGTTGACTAAGATTAAACATAGCTTACTTCGCCAAAAGCAAATCTATCTATCTATCTATCTATCTATCTATCTATCTATCTATCTATCTATCTATCTATCTATCTATCTATCTATCTAGTCTGTTCATATCTATCTATCTATCTATCTATCTATCTATCTCAGTCTATCATCTATCTATCTATCTATCTATCTATCTATCTATCTATCTATCTATCTATCTATCTATCTATCTATCCCAGTCTGTTCATATCTATCTATCTATCTATCTATCTATCTATCTATCTATCTATCTATCTATCTATCTCAGTCTGTTCATATCTATCTATCTATCTATCTATCTATCTATCTATCTATCTATCTATCTATCTATCTATCTATCTATGTATCCCAGTCTGTTCATATCTATCTATCTATCTATCTATCTATCTATCTATCTATCTATCTATCTATCTATCTATCTATCTATCTGTCTGTTCATATCTATCTATCTATCTATCTATCTATCTATCTATCTATCTATCTATCTATCTATCTATCTCAGTCTGTTCATATCTATCTATCTATCTATCTATCTATCTATCTATCTATCTATCTATCTATCCCAGTCTGTTCATATCTATCTATCTATCTATCTATCTATCTATCTATCTATCTATCTATCTATCTATCTCATCTGTCTGTTCATATCTATCTATCTATCTATCTATCTATCTATCTATCTATCTATCTATCTATCTATCTATGTATCCCAGTCTGTTCATATCTATCTATCTATCTATCTATCTATCTATCTATCTATCTATCTATCTATCCCATCTGTTCCCATATCTATCTATCTATCTATCTATCTATCTATCTATCTATCTATCTATCTATCTATCTAAGTCATTTAATAACTATTTCTTCATACCGTACTCTCTTTTATACTTAACCGTATATAATATTTGCCTTTGTCAGAAAGCAAAAGTAAAGACAGCCATCTTTGTGTATGTGTATGTGTATGTGTGTGTGTGTGTGTGTGTGTGTGTGTGTGTGTGTGTGTGTTCTTGAGCACTCGTGTATCCATGTCTAAACAGGCGCAATATATTGATAAATGGCGTTAAACAGATTCTGATATATTTGTGTGTGTGTGTGTATGTGTGTGTGTGTGTGTGTGTGTGTGTGTGTGTGTGTGTGTGTGTGGATAGAAAATTAATTATTGTCAATCTGAATAGACTTTCAGTTGATAAGCATATTTTAAAATTTGTAAGTTGGAATAATCACGAAATTCACTGGAAAGAAATGACAGAATGACAAGGATGTAAATCAAAAAGAAAATGATGGTCAGTAATTTGTTCAGATTTTGGAAAATGGTTGGTCTGAGAACTTTTCGATATCCTCACGTTTATAAAACAGTTTTATTCTTGTTAAATTTCTAATTTCATTTCAAGCAATCATTTTGGAAACTTCAAATTTAAACTTTTCTATTGACGCTTTACTGAATCGAATAAATTCATCTTCTTTTAATGGAACACACGGAATTGTAAAAATGTAAAACATTTCAACTTTCGAGAAATTTCTAAAAGTTTTTTCATCTTTTAAAATCAGACGTCATAAACTTTTCATTTGTACCAAATTCCAGTTGCATTATAACATATGTGTTCCTATGTGAGTGGGCATGCGTGTGTATATATTTGTGAAACAGTTGTATATATGTTTATACCTGAGAAAATTGTGTATGTATGAGAGAGTGAAAGTGTGAGTACATGAATAAGAGTGTTTTTGTGTATCTCAGAATTGTGTGCCTGCTTGTATAAGTGTTTAGGAGAATATCTACGTGCGTATGTATGTATATATAGGAAACAGTCAATACTTTGTGCATTCAATGCTTTTGCCATGTGCTTATCGCCAACAACATAAAATCAAATCAACCTGCTTCCCTACCCGTTTCCTTCTGACCCGCCAAAGGAGTCCCACCGTCAGTTCACACTTCACCCACAACGCCAGACTACATACTTGGCATCACTCATTAATCCATGTGGCCTGCACCAGTCTCCCATTCAACTGCTTATCATCTGAACAACTTGCAAACTGATACTCCTTTATTTCTTTCTTTGTTTCTTTTTCAATTTTTCATTTTATTTTATCCCAACCAACCTCTTTGGAAAGTCTATGTTCGTTTGTGAAAATAAACATTTCCCTGTGTTCTTCATGAAAAACAAGGAAAGGGGCGATTTTTTAAAAATATGATTCATTTCGCAAAATGAAATTTAAAAATAACCGTTTAAAAATCTTTGGTCTCTCTAGCATTCAGACGTTTGTCGATGTTGTAGAAATACAACAAAACACAGTCACGATGTCATATTAGTCGTATCTATCAAATTTTTACCTGAGGAAAAAAAGAAAAGAAAGAAAGTATATAAAAACAAAAACAAAAAAATAAAAATAAAAACAAACAAAAAAACAAAAGGACAAACAAAAAACAAACCAAGTCTTTTACTAAAACGTTTGATTTTCATTCATAAAATCCGTGATATTTATCAAGAATATTAATATTGGTAAAAGTGGTTTACTTGGTTCTGCAACTGTTGTTATATTCCCGTAAATTATATTGGAGTAATATATATATATTTGTAATATTTTTTACCAAAACCAAATATATATTACTTAAAATATTATTTTCATTTGATATCTATCTATCTATCTATCTATCTATCTATCTATCTATCTATCTATCTATCTATCTATCTATGTTAGGTTCAAGAATTTACCTTCTACACCGATAGTTTGTGTTCGACTTCAAATGAAAGAGTCAGGTCATTAAATGCTTATATATAAAGCAGGTAGGCAGTGTTTTCCCACCTGCAAAAATGGTGTATGACAATCTTTGTATATCCGTGATAATTACAATATTATTTCAGTGAAACTTTGAAAAATATGTAATAATATTTTCAAAATGTTAATTCGTATTTAGTTGCAATCTAATATAAAGCTCATAACAGTCAGCCACAGATGCCCTTTCCAACTCTTTTTTCTTCGTTTAATACCTCTTTTTAAACTACTAGAGTTGTTGTTGACGTACAACTTCCTTCTTTTTCCTATTCTTTGATAAATTCTATAGCCCGCAATTTCCCGACCTAATTCTATTTCTATTAGGAAACGAGTTTCTCTTTTCCAGTGTCCGTTTGTTTTACTTAAGGCGATATATAGCGAACAAATTTACTTGTAACTTGAATATCACTATGCTTGTTTTCAGTAAATTGGATGGTTGCAACATTCATTGTGAATTGATTTTCGTTGGCTGGGGATTGATATAAGCAGTTATCTATTACTTTTTCTGAAATTTGTAAATATATTACTTTCATTATTAAGATACAAATCTCGAAATTTTATTCAGAGTACACTCTTCACATATTTCTATTAAATACCATATAAAAGGGGAATTATGTTCAAATTTTATAGCAAGCTGATGTTTAAAATAGCTTTAATATTTAAAAAATATATCTTGGAGCAGGAATTCAAGTACAAGCCGAGGAAAAAAAAAAACCGAAAAAAAACTGCTCTTTGATAATAACCCAAATAAGTGTCACTGGAAAATATATTTCGTTTAACCAATACTAAACTTGGTTTCTGTGCAGGAAGGACAAATATGATCCTTCCAACTCATTTTTTCAGAGCTCTCTTACCTGCGCAAAAGAAACTGGATTTTTCTAATCGTACCACAGGCTTCATGTTACTTCGGTATCGTCTGCACCATTTCATTTAAGATAATGAAGAAAAATACAAATAATTTCTTGTTGTGTTCGTACCAGAAAAAAAAAAAAACTCACGGAAAATAAAGAACAAAAAATAAAACAAACTAAACCAAAGGTCAGTATATATATATATATATAAATATTTAGATAAGTGTGAGTTTGTGACACTGGGTTTCACGCTCTTGCGATCGTCAGACAAACTAATTCATTTTTTTAAAAAATGGCTATATGTAGGGTTGCGTATATTGGTGAATTTTTGAGGAAAAAAAAATACACAAAAATACACCAATATACGCAGCCCTACATATAGCCAATTAAAAAAAAAATAATAATCAGTTTGTCTGACGATCGCAAGAGCGTGAAACCCAGGGTCAGAAACTCACACCTATCTAAATAAATATGTCAGCACAACCACTGATATTGGGCGCTTTCAAATAAGTACCACGCATATATAATATGTAAGTAATATAATATAATATATATAACAAATTGTATATATATGTATATATATTTATATTTATATACATGAACATTTCACACACACACACACACACACACACATATACCAGAAGTTTATCTTTTTGTCTTATCTGTATCTATAACCTGTGTTTGATTTATATATTCCGTTTGTGAATATACTACTATATTCATTAGCTTCTCTTAGTGAAAAAAAAAGCAAAAAACAAAAACAAAACCGAAAAAACAGCAAATTCGAACTGATTGGTACTTTAAAGCTTAATTTTTACTCTTCTAGGTGCTTCGTTATGTCTTATTCGACTACTTGACAACAGGAACAGTTGAAACTTCAGCTGTAGTTAGATCCTATGTTTAAAGACATAGAATATTGGTGTCTCATAAATCTAAAATATAACAGTGTGAGACGTCAAGGAACACATCAGAAAATAGTGCCAACAAAACGGTTTCTACCATGTGTCCTTGGAAAATTCATAAAACTCAAGTGCTTAATCTCACTCTTGATTATCTCGGTAAAGTGTAACATAGAAAGTGCGAATGAATACGATACGCTACAAGTTTCCTTCATTATATTTGAATTCTTCACATTATCTCTAGCTAAATCTTCCTTTGTTAAAACTTAAAGTGGATACAGCAGCCATTTTTTTCTGTTATTGTCGATAAAGTAATTCCGAGGAGAATGCATATCTCAAGTACTTTACAAGTTTTCATAGCAATCATTGTGGCGCACGAAGGTCATAGACAAGATGACTGCCGGCAGATTAGAGTACAGAGAATGTTGATTCAAATATAACTGTGTTGGTTATAGTCATAATTTCAACTAAGCATTCAATGATTGTTGTGAAATTAAAAACTAATTTATTCATTTGTATAAATCTAAGTTCATTTTGTGGATGCCTATTTCCGCAGTAAAGTCTTATTATTCGAAATTTTCGTGGAACTGGACAGTGTGTATTATACAGAAAATTAGTATGTTTTAGTAAATATTATCACTCAGTTTGCAGAAGGAACGGAAAGACAAGAGTATTAGAGAAACTGGAATGCAGTTTCTGAATATAGGCGAGTCTTTTGATTTTTAGTCTCTTCACTTTCTTCTTTAGAGAAAATGAATCGTTTGGCGTAGATTTGTGTAAAGGGACTGGCATTTCTGGGTGGACTATCTATTGCAATTTATTTTTCTTTTCAGTTCAATTTGGAGATATCTTTAATTTACTTCAAAATAAAGGCGATTGGTAGAAATTATCTTTTTACATCTCGTGATCTGTTTGTGTGCAATGATGAGATTTTGGAAAGGATGGAAACGAAAAGGAAATTAATACTGAGCATCAGGAAGAGACTGCTAAAGTTCTTGGAACATGCAATGAGGAAGGATGGCTTGGAGAACCCGATACTAACAGGCCAGATAGAGGGAAAAAAGACATGAGAAAGCAGCGGATAACATATTTGAAGGACCTGATCAGGTGGATGACGGAACGAGGGTTGCATGGTGCAACAGGAGAAAGCGTGCTAAGAGCCACCAGGGATAGGGAGATGTGGAAAGCCATGAAAGAACAGGGCACATGAAAGAAGAAATATATGCCAATTGTTTATAAGAAATTATAATGTGGATATAAAGTGGGGGATCAAATCTATATTATTATCAATATATAAACTGATCTCTCATTTTGTGGCCATGCTAGTTTCTATACATTTATATTCTAGATTTATGGGCTTGAGCTAGTGGATGACGGAACGAGGGTTGCATGGTGCAACAGGAGAAAGCGTGCTAAGAGTCACCAGGGATAAGGAGACGTGGAAGGCCATGATCGCCTACGTCCTAAAAGAACATAGCACATAAAAGAAGATGATATATGCCAACTGTTCATAAGAAATTATAATGTGGATATAAAGTGGGGGATCAAATCTATATTATTATCAATATATAAACTGATCCCTCATTTGATGGCCATGCTAGTTTTTATACATTTATATTCTAGATTTATGGACTTGAGCTAGTTGTTGACGGAACGAGGGTTGCATGGTGCAATAGGAGAAAGCGTGCTAAGAGCCACCAGGGATAGGAAGATGTGGAAGGCCATGATCGCCTACGCCCTGAAAGGACAGGGCACATGAAAGAAGAAGATCTGTTTTTATTGATGATTGACAGGTTTCTTTGTGCAAGCAAATCTTAATATAGACTTTAATGTTTCTTTTTTTTCCTGGCGGCTGCCGACTTTATAATTCATTGATCCTCTTCATGTGAATCTTTTTTATGTGCTTTTGAATTCTTTACACTCCAGCTATTTTAATTATTAAATTTGGATACGACTAAAAAAAATTCAAGGTATGTAGTATTTTTTAATTGATTGTCAATTATTATGAATTTTTCATTTGTATTCTTTTTCTACAGTTTTTGTTGTTTTATTTTGCAAACACGTAAGCCGTCATTCGACAAATTAGTAGTAATCAGTACGAATCCACTGGAAGCTCATTCTTTATTTCTGGTTATTGTTGTTGTTCTCATACCTCATTTCCGGATACCCCTTACAATCTGTCCCCCTTCTCATAACTTTCCTCCTATGTAACCCCCTGCGCACCAGTGGCAGTAAACTGCCTTGCTTGGGGGAGATATGATTATATATATATATTCGGCTATAATGCGTGACTCTTTGGAAATGAATTGAGTTCTCTCGGTGACTGGCGTCTGTATACACTGCTTACATACAAGGCGTTAAAATTTCCCTTCTCTGATCCCATGCGCCGATGGCTTAGGGAGTAGAGATTCTGACTGACACCAAATCGGTCGAGTTTCGATCCCGGCCAAAAGCAAGTGGATATGTCTAGCCCCACTGATGAGCTGTGATACAGCGAAACGGGCTTAGATGTGGATGACTAATGTATATATATATATATATATATACATAATGTATATATATATATATATATATATATATATATATATATATACATGTATATATATAATGTATAATGTATACATGTATATATGTATATACATGTATGTATACATGTATAATAATATATAATGTATATATATATATATATATATATACATTATATATTATATCATTATATATATATATATATATAATGATTTGTTTGCTGGAATGGAATAGGAGAAGATAGACTGTCATCTCTCTTTCCTTTTGTGTGCCTTATCATTAAAAAAGCAAAATAACCAGATCAAAATATTTGTAGTATTGTGGGAACCTACCTACAAATGGACTCATTGACACCTTCATAATATGGCTACCAACTCTGAGTGGGGAGTCACTGAGTAGTAGCCACAGAGTCAGTGAATGAATGAGTGAGTCAGGATGCCTGCGAGAGAAAGTAATCTCCAGTTCACGTTTACCTTTGTCCTACGTTTCCCGAGAATATACTATTCAACCTTATATCCGAGTCCGTGTTATCTTTCTATGGCTATTCGGTCATAACATGTAGCTTCTTAAAAAGATATGCAATTCAAACTTCCAATACTCGAAAAACATTGAGAAAGTAATACAAATACCATAAAAAACAAAACAACTCAAAAAGATGCACTCATTTAATTGAAAGAGAAAAAAAAATAAAACTGTATTAAAATTCAGTTGCTAGGATTTTTTTTTGTTTTTCTTGAACACCGTTCGTTTTAAAAGATTCTGCTTCTTTTCTCCTGGATTTTTCTTTGAGAAATACCGGCTCATCCACAAGTGACAGCTACAATAATTTTTCCTTCTCTAATCTGATTTTTATGAACTTAGAAAATCTTCATACTTTTAGGTTGAAATTTTCATGCCTTTTGGTTTCTTTGAAATGTAGATTTTCTGGTCGAAATTTTCGTTACCTTCTTGTCAAAATTTTATTGCTCCTAAAATTATCCGCTAACTCGTATTCTTATATATCCCCGAAAGATGCTCTAGATAGTTCTCAACTTTTAAATTTATGTGGGTAGAAGCCACCCTTCTGATTAGTCAATAAATCCAAGGTGTATATATTTTTCAATTTTGAAAATAAAATCACAAAACACCTTGTTTGAATTATTTTGGCAGTTCTTTTTCAGTCAATTCTATATTTAGAAAATCTAATAAACAAATTTATTTTTTCTTAAAAGTCTGGTTTTCTTTTAAATACACTTTTCTTAAAAGTAAGTGTAAACGGCACACCGAGACAATGATAATATTGTTTATCTACATTTTTATTAATAAGTAACTTTAGCGTTTTCATATAAATTTTTATATTATCTCCTGAAGCGAAAGAGCAATGAAAAAACTTAGTGTATAACACTATTTTTTACAATTATTTTATATTACTTTCTAATATAATTTTTATATTTTACTAATGACTACAAAATGATAGAAAAAGAGAAAATAGTATTTAGATTATAGAAATATTATCATGATGATTTTTATTTACATATTCAGTTAACATGATAAAGAAACATCCCTGATAACAGTTAATAGCTAATTTTATGCTAATTTTATGCTAATTCCGAAAATAACTTTAGATTTTCATTGTTAACTACCGTTTCTGCTGTACCGAAATTGCTTATTAAAAGATGAATTTACGATTTTGGCTGATTGCAATATTTAGTCAATAAAGTTCGCAGAAACCCATCAATTTTCAGGTAAGACGAGCAATTTTTGTCAACCGCATGAAATAATCTATTTTTATGAGAAAAATGTGTTTTTGAGTAAAAGATTTTAAAATAGAAGTACCAATTTTTTCCAATTCATCGACAAAATTCAAATCAACCGATAAACTTTATCAGTAATACGCTAATATGAGTATTTAGGTTCATCTTTTTACATAATCATCTAGATAAATTTCCCGACAATTGCGGAGATGTGAATGATGAGCAAGGAGAACGATTTCATGAGGATATCGAAACAATGAAGAGCGCTACCAGGAACAGTGGAACAAACAAATGATGGCTGTCTACTGTTGGAATATCAAAAGGGACTTAAATAACATTGAACATGACAGACAATCAAGAAAGAGAAAAATTTTACCATAGTTCCGATGTTCACGAAGATTTTATTTCTACTGCTAGTTTATTAAATAATATAAAAATACTTGTTGGTCTTGGTATATTCAATCGTGTGGTTTTTAAAGATTGTTATTGAAAAAATAGTATTTCTCAATAAGCAGACCAATATTTGTTGGTTTAAATACAAACTGAGAGGTTTCTACGAGTTTACTTTGAGAAACTTTGCCATCGGTCAATATCATATATATAGAAAACAAATGAAAAATGCTTATTTTTCGAAAAATGAGGAATTTTTGTACAGTAAAAGATGTTTGTTGTTTCATTTCAAAAGTTAGATATATTTGAAGTGATAATGGAGGGAATTAGAAGATATATGTAAATTATGAGAGAAGATCAGAGGTATAAGATAATGGACTATCTTTGTTTTATTGGAAGGGATAAAGGAGGGAATGAGTAGTTATATATGTAACGGTTGAGAGAATAGCAGAGACATGAGATTATGGACACACTAGATATTTTGGAAGTTGTAAGGAAGGCAATGAAGATATACATATAAAGGATCAGACAAATGAAATAAGGCACAATCTTAGTTCTTTTGGGTGCGATAAGGGAGGGAATGAAAAGATACATGTAAAGGACGAGGGAAGAGCATAGGCAGAAAATGGAATATCTTTGTTTTATTGGAAAGGATACTGGAGTGAATGAGAGGACACAAGAAAGGGATGAGAAATGAGTAGAGATATAAGATCATGGGTAAATTTTCGTTTTAGGACCCGAAGGCATTTATCCCAACAAATTTTTCCAAAATAGTCTTATTTCCGTGCAAATGTATATGCTAAACTCAAATCAACAATTATATATTGAAGAAACCGACCTTTTTTATGTTAACGACCAGAAAAAAATTAGACTTCTTCTCGCTCTTTTTGTCACCCATTACCGGCTCAGTGATAGTCATTCGCTGCTGAATGATTTTAGGCGTAGGAAGATAATTTGGGCCCATTTACTTCCTTTACTGTAAATTCTTTGCAGAAATTACAACGCTATTTTTTTCGGTACTCAATTTCAGCAGAAAGTTGCGTATATATACATGCATGTTTTTTTCTTTTTTTTTTGGTAATTAATTTAACAAGAAAGTTGAATGAAATAAAAAATGAATAAGTCAAGCCGACCAGTTGAGACTGATAGTGATTAAATAAAAGTATTAATTGAGAATAATGTTATACAATGATGGACAGCGACAATATTTATAAAATATCGAAATGAAGTAGTGAAAACCATTCGAATCATTTTTATTATATTAGTCTCTTAATGTATGGCTTGAATATAAGCGAAAAAGAAATATTTTTTCCAACTAGCTATGACCGGCGATGACAAGTTGATACTTTACAAGAATCTGAAATGCAAGAGATCATGGGGCAAGCGAAATGAACCATTAACGGCATCAAAGACAGTCTTCATCTAAGCACATTTCAATTAGATGAATCGAGGACAGTAAGTGAATAATGACCGGAATAATTACGCCCCCCCCCAAAAAAAAAACGAAATAAAATGGGACTCCATGTGTCTAGTATGACCAGGCAGATATTGTTGTAATTTAACTGGAAAATTTTGATTCATTCCTCGTATTCATCTGAGATTACTATTTATTCGGGGTTTTTCAGAATTTGCTTAATGAATATTATGAATTTCTTGAAAGGCTTTAAAAAGGAGCTTAGATTCAACTGCGTAGACATATTTTATGAACAAATACTGGAGGTTGTTTTGTGTAAATAAATAAATAAATAAATAAATAAAAGAGTTAAATATTCTGGGTGAATTCAGAAATGTAGGCAATTTACTTCATTTAAGAAAGGAGAACGGATATTTTTGTTATGAGACAAGTAAAGGGATCCTATCAAATCATAGATTTGGACTTATTTCTGCGATCCATGAAATAAAGATGTAGGAGGGTTTTAAAAATACTCCGAGGAAATATGATCCTAGATAAGTTTGTGGAAATTGTAAATTCATAAATAAATGAGGCAGTTGATGACACTTTTGCTCTCATCCGTCCTCTCGTGGCAACGACTACAGATTTTTGGAATAATGAGGCAAATCTATAAATGATGATAATTATTATTACAATAAAATCATCAAATTAGAGTTATTAATATTGTAATAATATTAATGAGGCTAAGATGATATAATTCATTTTTTTTTATTATGATTGATACTGAAGAAATGACCCCAAAGACACCAAAGACCCTCGCAATGTGACTGAACCGGGGAAGCATTGAAACTTGAAATTGATATAGAGTGAGATTCTGTTCAAGTAGGCGAGAATTATGCAAAAAGACCCAGAGAAATACTGTCATTTGCATTTAGTACTCGTCACATGATACATTTCATCTGAAGATGCAAATAATAATAATAATAAAAAATCTTAAAGACTTTAAATATGTACACAGTATCACCAGTCATCATCAATTTCATCAAACAATATATGTTTGATATGGAAAACAACCCTTTACCTCAATCATATAAATGGAACCTATAAGTCTGGTGAAATAAACATCAACAGATGTATATTTCAAGATGAAATTTTGTCTCCTTTACTATTTTGCATATCATTAATAGCATTAACCAGTCAATTTAACAAGACAGAATGTGGTTATAAAATAGCTCAAACGAAAATAAGCCATCTATTATACATGGATGACTTAAAGTTCTTGCTAAGAATGAAGATGAGGTCTTCCGCAAACTGTAAAATGCTTCAGTGAAGACATTGGAATGAAATTCAATTTGAATAAATGTGCTGTGTGGAACGCGATAGAAACTTTTAAGTATGAGATTGATGAAGACAAAAGGTTTGGAGAATATTACAGGCGATATGAAGATATTTTTCATATCGACTGTCAGCACTGAACTGAAAAAAAATTAAGGCTTTTGTTCAGAAAATTAGGTACGGACGAATACACTAAATTTGTAGATTATACTCTTCCAAAAAAGACGAACGACTTAACGTTCGACGAGGCTGTGACAGGCCTCACTGAGCTATTTAGCCCAAAAATTTCTTTGTTCCACAAAAGGTGGAAATACCTTAATCTCGTGAAAGACGAAAACGAGGACTATTCAACATTCGCAGCCATCGTCAACAAACATTGTGACTACTTTAAATTGGCTGAACTAACTCCAGACAACTTTAAATGCCTCATATTTGTCCAAGGACTAGTCGCTGCTAAAGACAGCGAAATGAGAAAACGAATGCTGACCAAACTACAAAATAAACCAGGTTTAACACTGCAAAAACTATCAAAGGATTGCCAGGAATTCCTCAGTATTAAAAAAGACAGTAAATATATCGAAGAATCAGGAGTCGCGCAAATTCGTAAGGTAAAAAGAAATTTACGTTTTTCACCCTCCCCAAAAGCAAAACAAGATTTTGACGACAAAGAAAAAAGATACAAGCAACTGGTGATAGAAATCAAATAAAAAAACAAGCCCCCCTTCTGCATGTTACATATGTGGCGGATGGTATTGGTTTAGATATTGTCGGTTCAAATACAAAAATTGCCGAGCGTGTGGAAAGATGGGACACAAGGCAGCTGTATGCAGAAGCAAAAACCAGCCTAGTAGGGTAAGATCTACTAGAGTGGAAGATGAAAACAAAGAAAACACGAGAAAATATGTAGAACTTGAAATATTGAATAAGAAGATCAAATTACAACTGGATTTAAGGTCAGAATTAACAATAATCAACCTACAGACATGGCGGAAGATGAATAGGCCGACCATGTTACGCACACAAAAAATTGCTAAATCGATAACAGGAAAAGGGATTAATTTCGAAGGTGAAATTATCGTGAATGTGAAATTTAAGGAAAAAACCAAAAAGTGAAAAATATATGTCATGAAAAACACACATAACCTGGTAGGGACGGACTCGATGCAGAAATTTAATATATGGGATTTATCCGTTAACTCTTGTTGTAAAAAATACAAAAAGCGTACCGACAGAAACTAAAGAATTAAAAAAAAAAAAGAAGGTTTTCTCAAGCAGTACCAAATCCACAGCAAAAACTGAGCAAAAGAAGAATGTGCAACCAGTATTTATTAGACCCATAGTTACGGAAAAAGCATTCAAGCCAGGTGAACAAGTTTACTTCAGAATGTTAAAAAATTACAATGCACATCGGACCTGGAACAATTATAAACGGACTAGGAAATGCGATATACAAAATACGGTGACAAAAATCTATACATAAGAGACACATCAACCAAATACAAAGAAGGAGTGAAGAGACAAGCTCGTCACCCTCAAGAAACGTTGTCGCGATGAAAAAAAAATTTTTTTTGAAGCCGTTGAGAATAAAAGAAAACAAACGGAAAAAATATTAACTCCTCCCAAAAAAGAAGCTAGGGAGATGGGTGTTGTGAGATAACTCCTTTGTATATTATAATGGACTCAACTGAGTGTACATATAATCTTGTCTATAGTGAGAACGGCAGAGTTTAGTGGGTCAGTTGAGAGTTTGGTTGAGTTGTAAGTTGGTGTAGAGTTAGTTGGAGTTGGTTGGATCTAGAATCAGTTACCAGGACATATTATTACACTTCAAGACTGTATATATTTATTTCTACTAATAGTATTCCTAAATTGACTAACCCGCGTTCCAGTTTGTATATTTCGTTCAGTATAACTTACATTTTCTATCTTCATATGTTTTTTTTGTTATTTATTATTTTGTGTGGTTTCTCACCCGGAATCCACAACATATACATAATAATGTAGATCCAGAATGCAGGTTATGTGATAAATACCAAGAAACAACAGACCATCTAATCTCAGGATGTTCTGTACTTGCCCCAAATCAATATAAAAATTGTCATGATAGAGTGGGGCAATATTTACCCTGGACAATGTGCAAACACTATGGAAAATATGTAAACAAACACTGGTATGAACATCACCCAGTACCGGTTACAGAAATTACACCATCTACACAGAAAAATTGAAGCAAATAGGTCGGACATTATTGTTAAAATCCAAAAAGAAAAAATTGCTAATTAATTGATATAGCTTGTCCAGTGGATTGTAACATAGCAACCAAAGAATTCGAAAAACTGTCAAAATATAAAGACCTGGAAATTGAAATAGAAAAAAAAATCTGGAAATTGAAAACAAGAATCATACCAGTGATAGTAGATGCACTTGGATTAAAAAAGTTTTGAACAAAACAACACATTGAAAGAATCCCTGGAAACCCCAGCTTAAGAGATATACAAAAATTGTCTTGTTAAGTACAGCCCACACACTAAAGAGACATTTGTCTATGTAACGCTAGGGATGTTAGGCAAGATAGAAAAAAACATGAAATGGAGCAATAACAACACACCACCACCTGCCTTAGTTCTCCCTGCAGACTTGGTAGGTAGTGAGACCATAGCAAAAATCGAATTATGATGAATGATAATAAAAACAACAAAAGCACAAAGAAGTTCTACAGACAAATAAAAACGATCTCAAAGTTGAAGAATGAGTTCTGGAATAAAATCTGGGCAGATGGGAAAGAACATAATTGTGATGCTCCATTGATAAGATGATAAAAGCATGACATTGAATGTAAAGAACAGCAGAAATAGAAATATATAAGTGTAGAAGGCATTACATATGCATGGGAAAAGTCGAGTATAAGGAAGTCACCTGGGGAGCCGAAGGTTCCAAACATTCGTTGTAATACCCTCACGAGCTCACACAAGAAAATAACGTTCTTTTACAACTTAATTATGTCGGAACCACAACTGAACCTTGAGTTGCAGATAAATAGTATCACTATTTTCGCTACTTCATTTTTGCTCTCCAAAAAGGATGAAACTAAAATTCCTAAGAACTCTTGGCCTATAATCTGTCTTACAACAATGAAGAGAAGTCTGACCTCTGTCCTAATAGAATGCACGAACGCTCGCTTTTCTCGTAATCAATAACATTTTCTTGATGAACAAAAAAAAAGTTGTAAACGGGTTTATATTGATGTAAGTAACAACTCTTCATTAACAAAATTATTCTTGATGATTGTCATAATAGAAACAAAAAGCTGTCAATATCTTAGGTAGGTTACAAGAAGGCATTTGACAGTCTTCCTGATAGCTGAATAGATGAATGTTTGCAAACATTTAAAATTTCAGCAATGATCAGAATTTTGTATCTCATAATGAAACCGTGGAAAGCAATTTTACTTCTGAAGTACAATTATAAATTCTGGAGATGTCAACATCAAATGTGGAATCATTCAAGTAGACTCATTTTTTCCTCTGTTGTTTTGTTTGGAACTGATTCCCCCTAAGTAAGCCCCTGAATGAAACAAACTGTCGATGTAACATGTATGGGAAAACTACGAATCATCTCTACTTGGACGGCCTGAAAATTTTGACGAAACATTATAATCCATTGCAAATGCTCTTTCAAACAAATTTAGTGGTAACATCAAAATGGAATTTGGGCTTGACAAATATGCCATGGTTATATTTCTCAAGGGAAAATCATCAGGCACGTACAATATTACCCGAGTTAGGGATACTGAAATAAAAGAATTCGAACCTCGGTGTTGTGGGGTGTATAAGTAATGAGGTAAATTTAGAAGAAGAGGGAATTAAACATCCATTAATGATGAAAAAAATGACAAAAGGAGTGCCATCGCTGAGTAACAGTGATTCTGAAAAGAGAACTAGATGCTAGAAACAAAATTGAAATTCACTAGCTCTGAATGTTACGACATTCTTCTTCTTCTTCTTCTTCTTCTTCTTCTTCTTCTTCTTCTTCTTCTTCTATGTACCTTGTCCTTTCAGGACGTAGGCGATCATGGCCTTCCACGTCTCCCTATCCCTAGTGGCTCTTAGCACGTTTTCTCCTGTAACGTCTCTCAGCCTCCGTTCTGTCATCCATCTGCTCAGGCGCTTCAAATATGTTATCCGCTGTTTTCCTCTGTCTCTTTTTCCCCCTCTATCTGGCCTGTTAGTATCACGTTCTTCAAGCCATTCCTTCCTCATTGCATGTCCCAGGAACTTCATTTGTCTCTTCCTGATGCTCAATATTAATTTCCTTTTCGTTTCCATCGTTTCCAAAACCTCGTCATTGCTCACATGCTTGGTCCACGATATCCGTAGCATCCTTCTGTAGAACCACATTTCAGCTGCTTCAAGTTTTCCATTCATCTTTGTTGATATTGTCCAACATTCACTGCCATATTGAAAAACTGACATCACATAGCAATCTAGTACTCTCTTCTTTGTTTCTAGTGAAAGTTTCCTGTGTCTTAATACTTTACTCAGCTTCTGGAACGCGTCTTTCGCCATGCCAATTCGCCTTTGGATCTCTGTATCGCACTTTCCATCTTCAGTTTGAGCACTTCCTATATATTTAAATTTTCGTACTTGCTTGATTTTAACATCCTCCACCTGTATCTGGCACTTTGGGCTGCTCTTTTTGCTGATGACCATGCATTCGGTTTTCTTGCAGTTTATTTGTAATCCCTTCATGTTACTCTCTTCAGCTATTTTCTGTAGGAGGTCCTGCAGTTTTTTCCGTGTCTGCAATCAACACTGTGTCGTCTGTGACCTCCGATGACAAATCCTGGCATAACATCTAGGGTCCTCAAAATATTCTCACTGTACAAGTTAAATAAATCCGGTGAAAATACACATCACTGTCTTACGCCTCTTTCTATCTTTGTATATCTGCTGAATTCGTTACCTGTCTGTATGCAGGCAGTTTGCTGCCAGTAGAGGTTTTTAATTACTCTAATGTCTTTCCCAAATATTTCATCAGTATTCGGACGATCAGTTTTGTAATATGACTCATTAAGCTGATAGTTCGGTATAGTTCACACTTGTTTACACCTGGCTTCTTAGGCAATGCTATGAAAATGGATTTGCATAGGTCGTCTGGCATTATACCACTATTATAAATTTCATTTATTATTTCCGTAATTTTCTCTATGCTGAATTCTTCCAGAGCTAACAGCAGCTCTATTACAATGCCGTCTGGACCAGCTTGTCTCTATTCAATTTGGCCATTGCAGCTTCCACTCCGGACTTTAATATTTCCGGTCCGTCTTCATCTTTGCGTATTATCGGTTGCTCTCTCTTCTCGTGGAAAAGATCTTCTTTATATTCTTCCCATCGCTTTAGTATTTCCGTTTTCTCCAGTATTATCGTTCAATCCTTGGCTTTTATACATCCTGTTGAGTAGCAGGTTTTTTCTCCTGTCAGTTTTCTTATCTCTTTATGCATTTCTGTTTTATTAGTCCTGCTCAGTCTCTCTACCTCTGCGCATTTGTCGTTGAGTCATTCCTCTTTTGCCTGTTTGCATTTGTTCCTTATTTCCTTGTGCAGTTTCCTGTATTCTCTTCCATGTCTTGGCATCATTTTCCGTCTCCTTTGCATGATGTGAAGGATGTCTTCAGTCATTCACTCGTTTTTCTTCTGCGTCTGATTTCCTTTGGGGCAACGTTGTTTGCTGATGTCACCATCGCTTCCTTTAGTGAGTCCCATTTTGAATGTCCTTGTCCTTGTCCAATTTTTTCTTCATATTTGTTTTTTTACGCTGTTAGTGTATTCTTTCTGCAATTTGAGGTCATTCACGAGCATGTTGTATTTCAGTCTCGATACCGTGCTAGGCTTCTTCATTCTCTGAAGGTTTACCCTTAGTTTGCAGATGACTGAGACGTGGTCGCCCCCGCAGTCGGCACCTGGTTAGATTTTGCATTGCACCACTGCGTTTCTAAACCTCCTGTTTATGGTTATGTAGTCTATTTGATTCTTTGTTTAATCTCCTGGGCTTCTCCATGTCCATAGACGTCGTGGGTGTTCTTGAAACCAGGTGTTAGTCATTACTTGGTCATTTGCTGTGCACCATTGGACCCATTTTTCTCCTCGTTCGTTCCGGACTCCTAATCCAAAGTTGCCGGCCGTGTCTCCTTCCCTCTCTTTGCCTACTTTGGCATTCAAGTCACCCATTATTATTCTGATTGCTTGGCTTTTGCACTGAGCCTTGGCATTGTACAGTATGGAGTAGAATGTTTCTATCTCTTCCTCAGTGCTTTGCATTGTTGATGCATAAGCTACTATGATAAATATGTTGAAGGGTCTTCCTCTCAGTTTGGCCAAGAGGACTCTCTCTGAAAGCTGACAGTATCCAAGAACGCATTTTCTCACTTTTTTGTTCAGAATTAAGCCGAATCCTTTTTCGTTGCTTTTGCCTCCTGCGTAGATTATCCTGTGGTCGTCGCTGCTGAGGTCTCTGTTGTTTGGCCATCTGGTTTTAGATGTCTTGCCTGAATAATTTATTTCTATATATTAAATTTTACATGTTTTACCTGAAAAATTTATTTCTATATATTAAATTTTACATGTTCAGGTGGATGTCATTTTGATTTGAAATCCATTTCCTTCTCTTAAATTACGAGCTTCTCTTAAAGTTAACGAGCTTCATCGACCTGATACCAGAGTTTTATGTGTACCGCTTGTATTCCCTATTCACATTTTAACTCTAAGTAACCACCTGGGGAATGTAAATATAAAGTGTTTGGTAGAGTATGTGTCACTTAACTACAAGTGAAGCCGTTGTGATGATTAGAAGGTTGATTATGGAGAGCCCTTATAAATAACTCATTCGTCTTTATCTCATCTTGAAGCACCTGCTGTACATACCAAGGCCGGATGTGTTAGTTTCACACGTTTTATATTACGAGACGTATTCGACGAACAGGTAACATTTCAGTTTTAGGTTTCTTGAAAATTAACCCCTGTGTCAATATACAAGGAAATCTATCATAGTTTTGTGGAGACTACGTTCGGAATTCTGTAACATCCACCATAAAGCAACTTGTCACACACACACACACACACACACACACACACACACACACACACACACACACACACCGCTCGAGGTCAAATAAAAACTAGAAATTTGAATGCTAATTCTTAAGGCGGACAGACAAGCCCAGAGGATTGGTTCAACGCAACCTTGCTACATCCTTTGGCCTTATGTCGTATTCTGCTAAGGTCAGTAAAATATCATGTGATGATGTAATTGATAGGGATCGATGTTAAGAAAAAAGTGGATTGTACAAAGATACATTAATTGATGTATTTACACTTAAATAATAAGTTAATCAGGTTATGCGCGATATACACAAGCAATACTTACTTGTGTATATTGCACATAACCCAAATTTAGATTGACCATCATATTTATTGTGGCTTTAAGCAAACTTGTTTCCGTTTGTGCTAAACAATGAAGTATATTTGAGCGCGTGCACGCACAGTCATCTCTATCCGAATGGCTGAAGTGGTGTGTACAAACACAGACAGAAAAAAGACCATAGATTAAAAGAAAAGAGCTCGACTCTTAATTTCATGATACCTTTTTTTCACTCCTACTTTCACGTCTTTCTTTTCGCTTTTTATCTGCCTCTTTGTCTTCCTCCTCCAACTTTATCTCCTACATCATTCTCCCGTTTCTAGGTTACCTACCACCTACCTATACTCCTCTTGCCAATTCCAAAGCTGGGTGCCACCCATTTACCTACTATTTCCTTCTGTATTCCTGTCCATAAATACTACCACCTACTTACTTAACATGCCCTCATCTCTTTTCCCCTTTTTTTCTCTTCTTATTTTGTTAGAGAGGGTGAATGTGGGTAAGGTCAGGGTGGTATATATGTAAAGGGGTTTGGTGGTGTCATCAACCTTTTGAGTGAGGGAACCGTGTTTGTGTCCCGTTCCCACAGGCAGACCAAGTGTCTTTCTGTGAGCTCACCCGACCCTTCCACTCCAAACTCCAGCTCACCTCGGGCGAACAAGGTGCAACAAACCATCGGTATTTTGACAGATTTGCTTTTGGGGCGTGCTATACCAAACACAAAACGGCCGGCAGATGAGACGCGAAGAGGGGAAAACACGTTCCGGCAGACGCTGGGGTCGCGCGAATCAATTCGAGCTCTCGTTCAGAGAAAACGAACAATTTGGCTTGTCGCTTGGTGGCTGAGAAGATAGTGAGTTTTGGGGACCTTCACTCCATTTTCGATACCTAAGTTTTAAAATTATTTTTTTAAAATAAAAACTTTTTCTTGAAACTTTAATTTTAGCTTAATTAAAATTTTAAATTTACTATTTCCACAAAGCAAAATACTCGGGTGTATTTCAAACAGAAGTTATATTCGTTGGAATCTAAAATTTGATTTTTTTTAATTGTCAGTTTTTCAGCCTTTTTTTAGTGATCGACACTGTTTTTGGAACATTATCAAATTTAAACTTAAATTAATCTGATTTGAAATAAATATTACTCGTTTATGGCATGAAATTTAGAATAAAAGTTTTTCTTAATCACAAACTCGTTGACTTTTTAAGTAGGCGATACCAGCACCTATGAATCTGAACGTATGGTGACCAAAAGTTGACATAACTCAGTTTAGCATTTCGTAAAAACAACCCTTAAAACTTGTGACCTTTTAATGATAAGTCTCTTATAAGTTTCCATAGTAAAAGAAAATGTGCAGTTTAACATACTAAAAAAAAATTAGAGATTATTTTAAAAATTTTAATTCTAAATGATTTGTATTAAACTTATGAATTTTCGATCTGTAAATAAGATCTATTTTAATCAATTAATAACTGAAGACACTGAGTAACTGGAAAAAATTTAGAAAGATGTTTGAAACTTTAATTAGCAAAGAAAAATGCAAACAGTTCTTAAAAAAAATTAATTATAAATTTTTTCTTCTTCAGAATATGATATCCTAAACTTATATTATTTATAAAATCAATTAAAATTTTATCTACATTAAAAATAGCGTAGTTTTAATACATTTTTGATTTTACTATTTAGAGCAGGTTATGGAAAAATGGTTCTGTAATAAAAAAAAAATTACATGATTTACATTCTCCATTGTCCTGCATTTAACTAATGAATAAAAAATTGGTATAGATGCAATTAATTGAAGTGGAGGTTAACAGATGCAAAAATAAAAAATATTTTTACCAAGATTTTCTAAAATAATAATTGCATAAATAATTTCATTAATTTGTGAATATATCCTGAAAGTTTCATTAAAATCAGACAATTAGTTGATTTTTGCAAGAATTTTAAAATTAATGTATCTTTTAATGCCAAAAAACGACTTGCGTAATTATTACGTTTTGCTTAATAGCCACATTACGTAAACACAGCGTAAATCGTTGACTGAAAACAAAAAAGAAATTTTAATTGAAATTTCGAACGTGTTAAAAAGGATAAAAAAAAAAATAATGACAAAATTTGATCTTTCCTTTTAATGACAGCATAAACATTTTGATCGTAAAACTTTGTTTTTATTAAGTTTGAGCTCTTTTAACATCATGATGTGCTGTTTTCTTGGCAATTCGGTGGAGATACCTAGATATTATAAATGACTGGGTGTGTACGCAAAAAATGTCATATTTAAAGTCTATTTTTTTTGTCACATCTTGATTTTCAAGTCGGGAACTTCTTACATGTAATAATAGCAAAATGTCTACCATTAGTAGTAAAATTGTAGTTGTAGAAAACCCGTTTAACCTCGTGCTGAAAAGTTCTCAGTCAGAACTGAGAACTTTTCAAGAAGCTATCCTTTCCATCTCCCCGTCGCCGCCAAAAAGGCTTATGTTTGGTCAGATTTTGAGAAGTGGATCGGTCTGAAAACTTTTCAGCACATCCTCATATGCTATATTTCTTTTTCAATTAACCGGACTAAATTAGAAAAGCATCTTTCGGTAATTAAAACTTTATAAACACAAAAGCTAAGTTTTTGTTATTTTTGTTTTATTATTTAAAAAGAAAATACAATCCATGTTTGTCGGCGCTACTGTTAAGGTAACCTGATAGTCAATAACAAAAAAGAACAATAAAAAGAATTATCAAGACTTAACTTTTAAAGATCTGGCGTATGAAAATATGTAAGTTGAAAGTAGGGATTAGTTGTAGTTCCTAGCAATCAGTAATATAGTCATTTAAATTGGATACGGCAACTATTAAGTGATTCGATTAAAATCAACGAATTTTTGTTAATCATTTCACCCCAAGCAAAGCTATAATAATAATTCCACTAAGACGCAAGAGGTTAGGGAAGGGAATAGAGGAGTATGAGAAGACAGGAGAAACGGCAATAAAAAAGAGGTTTCATGAAACAGAAGTTGATGATTGACTTTGCATTTAAATTTTTGAAGAGATTCTATGTAGCAGGGAAACCAGGAACGATGATAACTGTAAAAAAATAAGCAATTAGACTAGAACTTATGGTTACATCTAGCTATTTCAACAGTAAGACTTAATAGCTAATCTAGTCAGTCAGTTAAGTGCCATACGTGATACACGCTTGGGCGATCATGTCTCGAAGGAAAGAGGAATGACTGACTAATCTAGTAGTACGCTTAGATTCACGTGATCGAAGTACCAAGTAGGCGAATTTATCAGAACAATTGCCATGAAAATATTTATAGAAAATACAGAGGGAGGTCACATCACGGCGGTGGGTCACTTCCGAAATCGAGATGTCAAATAAGGACCGATAACATTAAGAGCCTTCTTTAGATTTTGTCAAAATATATAGCCAGATATGGCAGCAATATACAATACCCGGACGAATGATAGCTTTAAATGTTCAAGATAGATTCTAACGAGAAGAATTGTTTGGTACGACACAGTGAACTAACCTTCGTAGCAATTGATTCAATCGCTACACTTCATGTCGGTAGAAAACGTGAAACAAAAGTGTAATGTTTTGCTCTCCTGGACATTAGCACCAGCCATACTTGTGGGGTGGGGGGCAAAAATGGTTTTCTATGACGATTAAAGGGGAGCGTTTTGTTTTAGACGTTAGCTCGAGTTATCCTCAAACTAAAATTATTGTATAAAAATGTCAAAAAACAATTGTAATAACACTAATCTAGAAATTAATATTGAATCACTACTGTAGCGATTTTAGAAGATCCATATTATCAAAATAATGTACAATCAATGATGATAATCGTTAATAATATTAATAACAACGAATTTATGTCCATAGTACATGCGTGCGTGTTACATAAAGTATATTTTTTTACGAAAAGAAAGTAAAAATCGTTACCATTGTTTTAAAATATTTGCCAAAAAAAAAAAAACTCAGTGAATTATCGAATTCAAACGGAATTTCTATTACTTATTCATTAATGAATGTATTATATACTGAATAGTTTATTATATTAGAAAACATTGAGGAAATCTTTTTTGGAGAGTCTGTTTCACGATCACCTTTTCGATATTTTAATTTGTGAGTGTTCTTCAATTTGTTAAACAGTTATAAAGAGAAACACCTCTGAGGATGTTATTACAGTAAAACATTTATGCAATATTGAATGTTTGAACATGTGGAAGAGTCTTCCCGAATCTCACCAAAAATAAATCAATAAAATTCAAGAAATATATTTTTCTGACAGTTGGTGCTTGCATAATTGAATAAAATACGTTATTTTTTCAGAGTGGACAGAAAAAACTACACTTAATTTTTTTCTTAAATTGCTAGTATTATTTCTGATAGATTTTAAAATTCATCTCGTTGTTGTTCGTAAAAAGAGTTTTTAATTAAATAAAGACATGAAGAATAAAAAATATGTAAAGTTTAATGATATTTTCGAGTGTGAATCTTTTTAGAAAAAATTTATTTTATTTTTTTCATCTGAGCAACTGTTACATTATTTTTGGCATGGATGTTCAAAAAGGAAATAATTCTGTGTTACCGCCTTTTACTACTTTACCCTATTGGAAGGATTACGTAGATAATATATGACGATTCAATAACTCTTAAATTCAGTACAATTAACAAAAAACAAAACAAAAAAACAAAAAACAAAACAAAAAAAAACAAAAAACAAAACAAAACAAAACAAAACAAAAAGAACACATTGCGTGGAATTAGATGACCAAACAGGGAATAAAAGAAGTTAAAATGAATACAAACTCTAAAGTATCATTTAACCAAAAAATACTTCTAATGTAGTATTAAAATAAACTTATTCATTCGCATACATTTTATGATAAAATCGTATAGAATAAAGTATATTCTTAAATTATTGGTTATATAAGGATAAAAATAACTGATATTTCAACATAAATACTAATGTATTGGTTATTGCACTGCTAATGTTTTGTATTTCTTTAATTTTAATCTAAATTTTTGAGACGCTTTTTAAGTCAAGGAGTTCAATTGAATACAGTTTTTGGTTTTAACCTCTGACCACACATGCTACCTTCAGTAAATAGACGTTATTTTCTAAATAAAACGTTTTTACAAAATAAAATAAAATTAATTAATCCTTACATTTACTAAATGACACCAAAACATATCTCTTAGAAAAATACTGGATTTTTAAGAGATTTTAAAACTTGTATTTTCGTGTATATTTGCGGTTTGGTGTGTCGATGAGCAACTAGTGAACGTGCCAATGTTTTAAAAATGCCTAAAATCTCTATTTATATAATATATGAAACTTATTTTTTCTTTTAATTCATACTAGCTTTAGGCTATTATCTTTCAAATAAAACCGAAATTTAAGCTAAAAAAGACATTTAAATTATTTAAAATGCGTTTTCCTTTTTTTTTAAGTCTATGGTGGTACCTTTGAGTAAGTATTTCCACGAATTCGCTGAAAAAACAGCATAGTATGAAGAAAATAGGCCCCAAACTAAATAAAAACAAGGTTTCAACTGCAAAATGTTCATGCTATTACTAATAGGATAGATAAAAGTATTTTTTAATTATTTAATTTTTTTGTAAATTCTTTCTAACACGTTCAAAATTTTGGTAAATATTCTTGTTTTTCCTTCGTCCGTGAGTGACGCAATATTTACTAGGGTTTACTACGCCAAAGTAATATTACGCAAGTCACTTTTTGCTGGTGAAAAACACATTAATTTGGAAATTCTTGCAAAAATCAAATAATGGTCGGATTTTGATGTAAATTTCAGGATTTATTTACAAATGGCAAATCATTTCTGAAATAATTACTTTTAGAAAATCTTGGTAAAAACATTTTTTTTACATATGTTACCTCCACCACCAATTAATTTCCTGAAACGTCTAGAAATTCGCGAGAGTTCACCTATATATTCAATATTAATTTAATTTAGGAGTAACTGGGGAACGCTAATCAACTGATGTTTTAAACTATCCTTTTCAGAAAATCTGCTCCAAATTTTGAAAACAAAAAAGCAATAAAATTATGCCATTTTTTATTTAGATAAACTTTTAATTGGTTTTATAAACAATATATATTAAGGATATCATAGTCTGAAGAGAAAAATTATCAATGAATAATGAATTTTTACAAGAATTGTTTTCATTTCCATTATTTTTTATTATAATAATTTATAAAGTTTCAAAAATATTTTAAAATTTCTTCCTTTATCATTCACGCTAAGTTAATACGTGAAGACTATATTTACTATTCGAAAATTGAAAAGCTTAATACAAATAGTCAAGCCATTCAATTTTTCAAATAATTAAAACATTTCATTTGTGTGCATACTAATGATTCGTATTTTAATTTTATGGGTGTTCGTACGTTAAATATATATCATTAAAAGGTTTCGTATTTCAAAGGTTGCGCTCCTAAAAAAAAAAAAAAAAAGAAGCTTATTTAAACATTTTCGGCAGAGTACAATTTTTCATCTCGCTTCCGTGTTTCCTGTGCCCTACCTTTCAACCATAAACAGGCTCTGCAAATCTCCTTTCAAAATTTAAAGTAAGTTTTATATTTTAATTCCTAGTTTCCTAATTTTGTTAGAAAAAAGTAATTGCAAAATTCACAATTTGTGGAGGCAACTAATAAAGAATATGAAAAATAGATATTAAAAATAAAAGTTAATGAATGCCATAAAATTAGTAAATTTAATCTCTTGTCTTTCAATCAAAGGTAAAATTAAAGTTTCAAGAAAACTTTTTTGATTTTAGAAATTCAATTTAAATTTAGGTATCGAAAATAAGTGGAGGTACCTAAGGACACATTTTGCTTATTTCCAGAAAGAAGCTCAATAACAAAATATTTTTCATGTCTCTCTATAAATTTAAACAGTCCAGTGTGAGGGGCTCTGTCAACCCGTAACAAGATATGTCTACATTTATTTAGTTATTGTAGAATGAAAGCCTTTGGAACAGTGTCTAGGCGTCCTTCTGAGAGACATTTTGTTTCGAATTTTATCATCTCTTGTGCTAATTGCCAAAACTTTTCGTTGGTAAAATCCATAGAATCTTTTTCCACTATAGGCTTGGGTAGTAACATTGAAGTCTCTGTTACTGCAACAGCTGCTGAGTAACCTTTGGTCCTTTGGTATGTTTCGTAAACTAAGTAGCCCTACTGGCAAGGCATTTAACCAGTTTTTTTTGTCATTAGGACAATTTTAATTGTTCTTTGTGGCCATTGAATTGTGGATGGCATGCAGTCGTTTTTAGTTTGTGAAATCCTGTCAGTTTTGATAATTCACTAAAAAGTTCACTTTCAAACTGACTTCTTCTCTGGGTGACAACAAACAGGCGAACTCTAAATTGAGATAGTCACACAATAAGAAACGAAATGGCCACAGTTATAACCACATGTCTTGCATGAGTGTAGCTTCAACTTATTGAGTAGCTCTGTCTATGAACGTTAGGATGTACATTGCTGGTAATGAGTATGTGCTGTTATGACTAATGGTCGGTGTTTATGCCCCTACAATGTCAATATGAACGCTTTAGAATCGTGTAGAGAAAGAAACTACCGCTAATTTTGTGTGGTGAGCAACCTTACTTTGTTGACAATTGTGACACTCTTTGATCCATGAACGTATGTTTTTATCAATGTCACGGCAAAAATAGCGGGATTTGATTAGTTTTACTGTGGCTGTATGTCTTGGATGTGGCATATTATGAAAGGTATGATAGATCACCTGACGTGAATCTTGTGGAATACATGGGTAGTGTGTTAAAATGTCACTTAAAATAGTTTTGTTGCCAACAGTGTGTATAAGCATTTATTTTCGTGTCACACTCTTGTTGCGCAACGAGGGCTGGTAAGTCACAAAATTCGACTGTTACTGAATTTGTTGGTCTAGAGAAGCAGTCGGCAACAGGGTTTTCTTCCCCGCGATTATATAGGATATCAGTTACATAATCAGATATAAACGACAGGTGGCTCTGATTTTTATATGATTTCCATGATGTCGATTTATCGAACGCTAATGCGAGTGGCTTAAACAAGGTGACATACCTACCTTAAATTTGGTATTAGAATTGCAACACTACCAGTTACTCTCGGTCAAATGTGGACCATATTCTTTGGTTTTCAGAGTGTTTCTTAGAGAAAAACTTGTAAGAATAGGTTTGTTGTCAATCATCTCATGTAATGCGGCATCTACATCATAGTTGGAACTATCTGAAATCAGATGATAATGAATTACATCTGAGTTTGAAAAAAGAAGTGCAGTGAGTTTGCCCAGGACATTGTCTGTGAATGCTTCTTTTTCAGCCTCAACTAGCTGTATGCATTTGCTCTGAAGGTGTTTCTTTATCAGCTCAGTCTATGATAGAAAAATGTCTTCTGTCCTTGGAATAATTTTCTTATAAAAGTTAACAATTCCCAGGAAACGCCAAAGTGATTTTGAATCAGTTGATTCAGCGAATTCATTTGTTTTCTACCTTTTCTCTTTTTGTAGGTGTTAAGCATTCTGGACTAATACGATGGCCAAGAAATTCAAGTTCTTTCTTGAAGAATTGGCACTTGACCAGTGAGATTTTTATATTATTTTCTTGTAAATTACCTAGAATTTTAAAATCCTTGTAATATTGTTCTTATGTTTCAGAGAAAACATTATACATATAGATGAAAACACACAGGACAAATATATTGTCCATGAACTTTTGAAATTTAGCTGTAGCATTTCGTAGACCAATAGGCATGTATATACATAATGAAAAAAAGACCAAGCGGTGAGATCACTGCTCTTTTCTCTATATCTTCTCTCATAGGTTTTTGGTGGTAGGCTTGTAGAAGTTCAATTTTGGAAATTATATTTCCTTATCTAATTTAGAAGAAAGACTGTTGATATTCGGCACTGGGCATCTGTCAGGTTTTGCCAGTACATTTAAACTCCTTTAGTCTCCAGAGGCGCGCCAATGGCCAGGTGTAGATTTTGGGACCATGTGAAAAGGTGACGATTAGGGAAAGTTTTACTGTTTTATGATTTTCGTTTAGAATAGCATTGTAAATTTCTTCTTAGCAGTTTTAAATTTTTCTCCAGACATTTTTTCACAATTTAGCATAGGTGGGTTAACTACTATCTGCATTTATGGTGTCTGACTTTTGACAGAGGTGGAGTAAGTGTCTTCACTTTTAGTATAAGTAATATTACATGGTCTCGAAATTATAGACATACAATTTTTAAGAGAATATCACTGTTATTGATTAATACCTGGTGTTTAGGTCCATCAACATGCTTACCCTGTAAGCAGTATTTGGTAATTGGGGCCCGCCAGTCTTCCATCTTTACAGTTCACTAGCAGCCCATAGTGTTGCAGAAAGTCAGCGCCTAAAAGTGAATTGACAGTATCAGACAACACTATAGTCCGTCTACACGAACAGTGAAGTCCGAGAAAGTCTATGCCAATAGACTTACTACTTTACTTGTGCTTGTCGCACACCAGTCTTCACCTCGAATGTCTCCGACTCCTCTCCATAAGCACAAAACAGGCTCGTGTCGACCGGTAGTAGCCCTTGATGAGACAAAGAACTATCGCGGGCAAGCCATCGGCTTCCATGATACGCCAGAGTAAACCTCTATCGACCAAGTCAAAGGCAGCTGCAAGGTCGACAAAACATAGAACCGTTGGGTGTTGGTATGCCCAGCGTTGTTCGAGGGTGCGCCGAAGTTTGAAAATTTGGTCAACACAGACTCTGTCGAGTCGGGCGTGTTCGGAGATTGCGGACGACTTGGAATCATCTCAGGAGAAGGATTGCAAACGCCTTGGCTGCCACGTCGATGAGACTAATTTCCCTGTAATTCGAACAGAGTTTCCTATCCCTCTTTTTGAAGAAGAGTAACAAGATCGTCTCATTTCAATCAGCAAGGAAAGTCTCGGACAGTCAGACCGCAGTAAAGACACGATGAACCCACGAGGCCAATACCTCTGGCACGGCCTTATATACTTCTGCAGGTATACCGTCCTCACCAGGGGCCTTGTTTTTACGTAGGCGACGCAAAATGTCTCGCACTTCATCTACCGTTGGGGGCGCGGTGTTGCAGTCATATTCTTTGGCCGGTTCAACAGCCACGTCCGTCTCCGGCGTTGGGTGATTGAGGAGTTTGTCAAAATGCTCTGTCCGCCGACTAAGCCGCTCACTCAGATTTGCAACAACAGCACCGTCAAAGGAACGAAGCGTCTCACTCACCCTCGCAGTTTCGCGACTAGCTTGTTTCACCATCTGGTAGAGTTTGCGAGAATCGCCACAGGCTGCTGAGCGCGCCGTCTCTTCGGCAAAGATGTGTCTGTGCGCATTTCCGTCAGCACGGATACAATGGATGGACGGCGTCGTAGATCGCGAAAGTTCGCAGCCCCTGCCAGTCGCGCTACCCTCACCTTCTCCGCTAGTTGCAGAGTCTCCTCGGTGATCCCGTTCTGATGGCGGCGGCGGGTGACACCAAGATAAGCGTGTGCCGCCTTGACGGTGGCAGATTTGAGGGCCTGCCACTCAATCTCCGGATGAGGTTCTAAGCTCGGTTGGAGAAGAGAGAACCGATTGTGAAGTTCCAACTTGAATTGATCTCCAGCGGGCAATTTCAGATTGGTGACATTAATTAGCTTCGGGTTCTTGGTGGACCTCCTTGATGCAGTCGTAGACGAAGGCCTGCGCGGAGAGGTGTATGATCTAATCCATGCGCACTGCCCATATCTGCACCCCGATAGGCTGGCGGGTCAAGCACGGAGATTGCCCATCCCGCGCGTACCAGAATATAGTCAATCTAGTTGGATGTACGACCTTCGTTGGAGCGCCAGCTGACGAGATGTCGACGAGGTGCGGTGTTAGAAACGCGTGTTAGTTACCACATGATGATTAGCGTCCGCGAAGTTGACTGAGCAGTCACCATCGTCACACCGCGTGTGACAATGCCAATAGATGCTTCTCTATAACTGTTGGATCAGGATAGATAGAATGGTGTTGGTTTTATATAGTCCATTAGCATATTTGTTGGGTCGCATTGTCCCTGAAGCACCGGTATCAACCAGGAACGTCAGCGTTGTTTTTTTAGCCTGGGTCGCAACCTCAAAAAGCGGTGAATCACTCGTTGCAATGACAATCCACCCTAAAATTTTTCACAACCAAACCCTTCATTCGGCATTGGTCCTCTGGCTGGTGACGTTAATCTGAAATTAGACTATATTTTACATGCTGCTTTATTTGGTCAATAGCACCATGGTTTGCTTGTTTGGTTTTTTTTTCTCCAAAATAGATATGGTCTCGGCATATGTGGCGTCTCTAGATAGACGTACTCCAGTATTGTTTGCGTTTGTTATCCTTCGAGTTTGCCTTTTGTAATATTCAGATATGGTGTTTTGAACTATATTTGTTTTCATAAATGGCAAAAGCTCATCAGCTAAGATCTCAAGATGATTTAATGTCAAATTCGTAGCAGCGGATGTGACGGGTGTTATTGTGGAATGCTTAGATTGTGTGAAACGATGCCTGACTAAGTCTTCTCCCATTCCCACTTTGTCGGCTGTTGCCATTAATTCTCTCAGGTAGTTAGAGGGTTTATCAGTCATCCTTTTGTCATTTGTCAAATTTTCGAAAAGTTCCGGTTTTGATTTTTCGTAACTTTCGATGTTCTTTTTTTTTATTATTAAAATGGATGCTTGGATTTTTATTACCTGTTCAAGTGGCAGGACCGAAAGCACATTGTAAAATGTTGTTTCCGTATGCGCTGTTTTTCGCAGACAGAACTGGGCCTCGATAATAGCGAACGAGCCAGCAGTGGCAGTCTTCATAGACACTTCTATTTTGATACCAACTATACCACAGACGGATTGATAACTTTCCGAAGGATATTTGCGTGTAAGTGAATGCAACGAATTCAACTGCAATTTCTCTGATTTCTCATTCCGAGCCGATATCCACTATACCACAACGCACCCCACAACTCTCTCTCTCTCTCTCTCTCTCTCTCTCTATATATATATATATATATATATATATATATATATATATATATATAATTCCAGGTGAAGAGGACTCAAGGTTTTTTTTTATTTTGAGTGCTCTGGCTTTTATTTTATTATGAACAGTGCTCAACATAATGAGTATTATAGAGCTTAATATAGTTATAAATTAATTGTACTTTGCGACATGGAAATTTCTATGTTTCGAGATAAATTCTCATCATCAGGCAATGTTGTTGTTGGTTGTGCAGATGATTTACATTTAAATGACAAAAACCTTTGGTTTGCTGTGTATGTATGTGGGAAGATATAAAATCTACATGTGTGTTTCTTTTGGCTAATCAGACTGGTGATTCATTTTGGGATTTGGCCCTAAAGAATACATACTAACTTTTTCTCTTTTTTTCTTTCTATCGTCCCACATATATACATACACAGCAAACCAAAGGTTTTTGTCATTTAAATGTAAATTATCTGCACAACCAACAGCAACATTGCCTGATGATGAGAATCTATCTCGAAACATAGAAATTTCCGTGTCGCAATGTACAATTAATTCATAACTATATATATATATATATATATATATATATATATATATATATATATATATATGAATAATAAAAATAATCCCATTTTATCGGAGTGCGTCGATATTAATAATCTCTTGTATTTACGTATATACATGTAATATATTTTTTAAAAGAACATTTTTTTAATATATGCAATATTTTTTAAAAGAATATTTTTTACATATACGTAATATTTTTTAAAAGAATATTTTTTTACATATATGTAATATTTTTAAAAGAATATTCTTTTTATAAAAATAATCTTTCTGTTCCTTCCTAGACAATGTGTTCATTTCATCAATTTTGTGGCAAGGTTTGCAGTTTTTAAAAAAAAGTCTCCTTTACATTTTTTTATCATATTGTACCATATATACCGTTATATATAAAATCGGTTTTGTCTTGGTTTGCCAATTCTTGTTTTTTTATATTGGGTAAGAGTATGTTGTTTGATGATTTTTGGGTGTTTGTATGTTAACTTACGTTGTGTTACCATTTTGTCAGTGTTATTTGTCGAAAATTTCCACGTGGTCGCTAGTGTTGTATTTTCTGTTGTTGAATTATGTTAAAGCGACTCTAATGTAGAATCTCTGGGAGCATTTAAATCATTTTTTACAGGTAAATTATCGGGTTATAGAAATGCTGCATTTCCAACATTAACCCATTAGTTGCAGCGATGAAAGGCTACGTATCAATAGACATGAAAAACGTGTTGCTCGTCTGCTGAGCGTAGACATCATAGTAGGGATTGTAATGACTGTTAGGCAGTTTTTTTCACAGGTGTTGAAAAAAAAAATGCAGACATGGAGATAATCTTGTCCAGATAATTGTATCTTGTATGTCGTGTAGATTTTTTAGAGTTTTGTTCTTTGTATCGAATTTAATCACAAATTTTTAAGAATAAATTTTCTTTGTTGAAAAAATGTTTTTCTGTGTCAAAATGTTTTTTTTTTTTTTTGGTACGTTAGTTGACTTACCTTTTTTTTAAAAATGTTTATAGCTGAGTTTTAGTTCTGCGTTTTCGTATCGTGCCGCTGACTGAAATTGGACCGCAATACACAAAACAAAATGAAGACTTGAGCAGAAAAGGAATCGCTAATGTTTATTGACGCACGTGGATACAAAGATGTGAAGGTATTGAGAATAGTCAGCTTCAAGTCAACCTGACTTTGAATGAGGGTGGCCAAACCTCCCCTTCGTTGGGACGGCTACCAAACACGTCTGAAGTCAATAATTAGGAGGTGCGAAGAGAGCGATCATTTGTTTTCCGGAAGTGGGATCATAAAATTTATACCTGACCGGAAACACTTTTTGGTTTCTTTTGGCATTATGGAAAAATGAAATTTTTTATTTTTATTTTATTTTCATTCTACCACATGATCACTATAAACTAATAACATACTGCAAAGGTGTAGAGTATTTTTCTCTGGAAACACATGTTATCAGTATGGGAGAGTTCTTAGAACTCACAAGAAGAGGTACTTTACATGTTTTGGAAATTTACATCCAATATCGAGCAATTCGATAAGCAATTCAGATTTGTATCTCTTGAGTACACTTCCTGTCGAGGAATAATTGATAACAAAAAAGGATTATGCAAAGGAATATTCAATTATTTAGCATTGAGTAAGGTTATGTGACACACACACATACACACACACATGTATGTATATGTATGTGTGTGTATGTGAGAGTGGGAGAGAGAGAGAGCATCCGATAAAGTACGCCACAAAGAATTGATAGAAATGCTCAGCAACCTCGACATATTTGGAAAAGACATAAAAGTAATCAAGAATCTCTACTGCCTGCAAACCGCCTGAATGCGGACAGGAAACGAATTTAGCAGTTATATACAAAGTTCAACAGACGTTATACCAGGATTCGTCATCGGAGGCCACAATTTAAACAACATAAGATACACAGATGATGCAGTGATGATAGCAGACACGGAAATGAAACTACAAGACCTCCTACAGAATGTAGCTGAAGAGTGCGACAACAAAGGACTACAAATAAACTGTAAGAAAACCGAATGCATGGTCATCAGCAAAAGGAGCAGCTCAAATTGCCAACTGCAGGTGAGGGATACTAAAATCAAGCAGGTACAAAAATTCAAATACCTGTGAAATGTTCAAACAGAAGACGGAAAGTCAAACACAGAGATCCGAAGGCGAATTGGTATGGCGAAGAACGCATTCCAGAAGCTGAGTAAAGTATTAAGAGACAGGAAAATTTCACTAGAAACAAAGAAGAGAGTACTGGATTGCTATGTGATGTCAGTTCTTTAATATGGCAGTGAATACTGGACAATCTCATCGAAGATGAAGGAACAATTTGAAGCAAAGGAAATGTTGTTCTACAAAAGGATACTGCGGATATCATAGATCGAGCATGTTGATGAGGTTTTAGAAAGCATGGAAACAAAAAGTAAATTAAATTAATGCTGAGCATCAGGGAAAGACAGCTAAAGTTTCTGGAACATGCAATGAGGAACGAGGGCTTGGAGAATCTGATACTAACAGGTTAGACAGAGGGAAGGAGAGACAGGGGAAAACAGCGTGTAACATACTTGACGGGCCTGAGCAGGTGGATGGCAGAACGGGGGTTGCGTGGGGTAACAAGAGAAAGCGTGCAAATAACCACCAGGGGTAGGGAGACGTGGAAGGCCATGATCGCCTACGTCCTGAAAGAACAAGGCACATAGAAGAAGAAGAATATATTTAAAAAAATATTTTTTTACATACATGCAATATTTATTAAAAGATCTTTTTACCTACATGTAATAGCTTTTATGTAATAATTTTTTAAAAGATTTTTTACATAGATCTAAGATTTTTTAAGAAATGATTTTTTTACATGCATGTAATATTTTTAAAAGATTATTTTTTTATTCTAATATGTTTTAAAAGATTATTTTTTACATACATCTAATATTTTTTAAAATGTTATTTTTTTTCACATACATGTAATATTTTTTTAAAAGATTATTTTAGATTTATCCTGTTTCATTAGAATTTTGGCTTTCCCTTTTGAAACTTCAAGTTCTTTATTGATTCATAATTCATTATATAGTCTCAGTGATTAAAGAATTAAAAAAAATAAAAATAAAAAATTTCCATTCTCAAATCAATTCTTTTGCTTAAAAATATCCGGATGTGTATCCATTCTCAATTCACGTGCATTGAAAAAGACACACATAAAAAAATCAATGTTAAAAAAGAACGAGAAACACAAGAATGGAAAAAAAAAAAAAAAAAAAAAAATTGAAAATCTCGATTTCTATATTTTGATATCATTCGCACATACTTTAAAAATTATAAAAGGAAACAACAGATAAACCACTTCCTGTCAATGGGGACGCGATGAGATCATATAACATTCGTACTTTTAAAATTTGTGATGCTTAAATTTTGTGTAAATAAATGTGTTTATCTGCAGGCATTTTGATTAAGACAAATATTTAAATAACAAAATTCCTGGCACACATGCAAAATTTAATGGAACACTGCAGCCAAAGAAAGAGACCTGAGGATTTGTCATTGCAGAAGAAGGCAATGGAATCAAATGTGATTCCAGCAATGATGAACTAAAGTGTATTTAGATATAGATAGAAAACGTTGGGAAGATAAACCTGATATGTTATTCAAATACTTACATGAATGTCGTTTTAATAGATTACTTAATTCCAATAAATCAATTGACTTATTTGATATCCTTTAATATAATCAGTCATTGATTTTTCATTAAATTTGGGTCAGTTTTCTTTCATTATGTATCCCAACTTTTTAGCAAATCTATAGTAATTTTTTTTTTCGATGAATAATACAATTTTATAAGAATTCTTTTCATTAAAAAAATTTAATTAGAATAATTTATAAACTTTTAGATTTTTAAAAATTCAGTATTAATTTTTACCGGTTAAATGATATGATCATTAAATTAAAACTGTATCATAAAAAGAAAATTTCACGACAATTCACCCATCCCCAATATTTAAAAATAAATTTGAGTTTATTTCACGTGTGAATAAACGTTTTGGTTTTTGTAAATACAGACAGCCATACAGGATATTATCAGAAAAGTATGCAATAGTACATTTAAAATGTATTGGTAATTTTCTAATATTTTTCAGTAAGCCTCTTCGTAATTAAAAATATAACGCCAAGTACCTAAAATTCAATAAAATATTAGAATGCTTAAAATATTTCATTTTTAAAGATAACTGTGCAGTTAAGAAATCATATAAAAACAGCGTTCATGTTGTATTCGTTAAGTAATTATTTTTCCAGTTATGTTCCCTTTACTTAAATTTTCTAAACACCTGGTTGTTAATAAATCACCCAGCACATGAAAAGAACTCCGTGTTAATAAAGATGTTTATCTGTGATATTTTAATTAAAAGTAAGTAATATTTGTTTCAGTTCAGATTAATTATATTTTAAATCAGTTAAGTTTTCGCACTCAGAAGGAAATATTAACAAAATTAAACCACATTTTCCATTTTCTTTTGTCAAATAAATATTGTTGATAAACTGAAGCTTTCATTGTTATTCTCATAATCTTTTTGTTATAAAATTGAATGGTGGTGGGCAAATATATTGCTGACATGCAACTAATTCCAAGCTAAAAACTTAAATTTAACATTCACAATAAATAAAATAATTTATTGTATTTCAAAACGAATTTAAATTGATTTGAATCTTTTTCTTCTTACCAGTAAAATCTATAAATGTGTCCATGTTGACAGATCTTCATTTTATTTTTTTAAAAGTTCAAACATAGTATACTTAAATTTTTCTGTATGTCAGTCAATGTTTGCCGTCATTCAACTTAAAAAAAAAAACGATGACGAGAATAACAATGAAAAATGTAGTTTATCAACAATATTTTTATTTGATAAAAGAAAAGTGACAATGTGGTTAATTTTATTAATATTTCGATATTTATTTCCACCGCAAACCATTTTCAATACTAAAAAAAATCCTTTCAGTATACTGAGTAAGTTTTCATACTGAGTGCTTCTTAAAATAAATCTCGTATCTGAACTTTAAAAAATCATTTCTAACGCTGAATGATGGTCAATCAATACAAATGGTATTTTTAAAAATATTTTACCAGCCCTCTATAATTAGTAAACTTGTAAAATCCATTATGCTCGTGTATGAAAAACGAAAGCCCAATTGCCAATAAACAATTGATAATTCTAAATGAGAGTACGCGCGCGAGCACACACACACACACACACACACACACACACACACACACACACACACACACACACACACACACACTGCTACAACAGGCATAACTCCCTTCATTTTTTGTCAAGTAAGAAGCAAGTCGGTACAGCGACTCTTTTGTGCGTACGGACCCATACACGTAAGTAAGCCTTATCAAGGCTTCTGTTAGTGTTTACAATACAATCTCACCATTAAGAAAGTACGCAGGGGGCGGAGTTTTCCCCACAGTACAATTAGAGGCGGCACGTGGCGTCGACATTAACTGACAAGGCACTGGTGACTGTCAATCACAATCGAACAGACCAATGAGTGTTGTCCATGAGCGACCTCCCTCCGGATGATTGACTGACTGGAATTAGGTACCCCACCTCCCCCGTGGCGCCTGACCACACGACCTGCCACAGATTGTCACTTACTTACTTCCTAAGGAAAATCGACCGTGGGAATGTATAACCGCATATCTTCACACAGAGGCGCACGACACGCACGCACTCATATAATAATAATAATAATAATAATAATAATACAGTAATTCCCAGTCATCCCCACTCCCTAGTATTAATGGGTTTGCGCAGAGGTAAAACGTATATACACAATATGACCTCTCTTTCTTTTTCTCTTTCCTTTTCCGGCAATTCTACTTCTGTCCTTTTTTTTTTTTTTTTTTTTTTTTAATCTTAGGATCTTTTTCTATCTTCTTTGTCACACAAACGCACAGATACAGTGTAATGGACGTATAAAACATGCTTATGCACAAAGAAAAAAAAAGGTGGATGCACAATTTTCCTTCTCAATTTTCTTTCTATTTTCTCTCACGTGTCATGCACGATACACACCTTCAGACCCATACTTAGATAATTGAATACAATGAGTATCGAATGATGGAGAACACAATTAAATGTGTAGGAACATATAGTCAAATCAAATTTAGTAATCAATCATACACACGCATATGCAGGTGCTGACAATTTACGGTGTCACCACGTGACCACATGCTTATATTACAAAAAAAAGCAAGCATTTTGCGCACTTATTTGAAAGTTATTGTTTACGTGCGCCAGAACACGCACAATTATTTATCTCAAATATACACGCTCAATGATATAATATATGGTTGTATGTGTCAGTAGCTAAAATTTAGATAGATTTGATAAATGAACTGTGAAAGATAAGAATGAACATGTGGGCATCGTAATTAGACGAATGTACAGATGGCGAGATAGAAATTCAATTTTGTGTTATTAATTCGTTTAAAGGACGTATTTGTCTTGAAATTTAGTATTCGAAATCATGGTTGATAACTGGATGTGATCATTGATTTCTGGTGAGAGTATAATAGTCTGCTACGGTCTTCAATCAGAGCAGAAAATAAGAAATTGTATTAAGAAGAAACTGACATCAAGATGGACAGATAAAGTTATTGGAATTCAGAATAATTTGTTTGTGGCATTACAATTATAGTTTATTTAGGATTTTTTGAAATGACATTGTGCTATGAAGATCTTTCAACTTTTATAATAATGAACTTCTCCATGTCGTAAATATGATTCAGTCAATCAGTTGATGATTTAATTTTCCAAAGAACCCAAATTCAGGCAATAATTTTTATCTGTAGAAAGAAAAGAATCATCTTTTTCAAAGTAGATCATTGATGTGTCAATAACCTAATACCTCAAAGTAATTGGAACTGAGGCCTTTTACGATCAAAAAGACCTAATGAAGACGAAAGAAATAAGAAAATTCACCCCAAGGCTGTGTACCTCTCAACAGTTTCCTTTTTCCTTTTTCTTTCATCTTTTTCAAGTTGAACAAATTCTGTCAAACATAGTTCATAGCCGTACACCACTCATTTGAACAAACTAATCAATCATCTGTGCCACATCAAAATTTTGGTACATCTTCCATCAGGAAATAATGAACATCATTTTCTAGTAATTTCTTTTTTTTTTTTTTGAGTAAGCAATTTTATCAATTTATACTTTTCTTTAATACTACATATATTTCCAAAGTTGTTAGAACAATTGATGTCATTGTTTTTGTTGTTGTCACACCATATTTGTATCTTTAATATTAATATAACTCTTTTGCGTGTTGGTTCCAGATTTTCTCATAAAACTATAAAACTTAGGTTCATCAAACTATATCTATGGAGATACTGAATACCCATAATCTATGAAAGGTTTTTAAAACATTTATATGAACTTACACGCATACACAAAAGTGGTGCCTTTTCAGCCCTCATAATCGCACAATAATGACCAACTCAGCGACCATCTTGGCAATAACGTGCACTTTTCTTTAAGATTTTGAATGAAAGAGTCAAAAGACAATAGAACAAGCGTAAACAAAACCACAATGAATATCATTGCCTACACAGAAGTGTATAGAGATCAACAGCACGGAAATTGAAAAATGCGTGAAAAAATTTAATAAACAGTTGATAAAATAAGTCCAAACCAGAGAAGTATTTCTTCTTTATATCGATGTTATTGTCAACTATGTTTGCAAAATTTAATAGCATTAAATAAAATACATTTTTCCAAATTTACTATAGGGAAAGGGTGTTCAGTATGAGAGAGAGAGAGAGAGAGAGAGAGAGAGAGAGAGAGAGAGAGAGAGAGAGTTTATAAATATTGATAGTGGGTACGTAGATCTGCATGGTGGCAATCAGTTTCATACCTCAATGCGATCTTCAGACAATCGTCTATCTATCTATCTATCTATCTATCTATCTATCTATTTATCTATCTATCTATCTCATCAACTTAGGTTGAGTACACTTTTCTTCAACAAAATTTAGTATATAATTTAGGATACCATATATTCAGTAGAAGAATTTAAGCATTTATTTACACACTAATCTAAGTACAACTGAAGAAATCTGTCTGTATGTAAAAGCATCGAGATTGCCTAACAACAAGCCAACGTATAAAGGCTAACACGACCATTTCTATTTATCTGTAGAAATTTTCAAAGTAAAGCGACCAACCTCGGACTTAGATTTGGCAATATATTTGCCCTATTTTTAACCTGATGGAATCGATCATTTCAATATTTTGAATACGTTGGCTATCATATATGGATTTTAGTTTATTTACAGTTATTTAGCAAGCAAATATACTATGAATTGTAATAACTATAATTAGTGCAATCGGCATTGTAAAAATACAGCGTTTTTGATTTTTTAATGTTCAATGCATTTCTATCATAAAACACATGAAAGGCTTTTCTATAGTAAGAAAGAGAAAGAGTATAGTGGATTATCCGTTATAGTGAAGTGTATTTGTGTGTTGAAACAGATTAACTGAATTTGGCCTTTTTAGTAGATAGCCCACTATAAAAGAGGTATAAAGCAAGTAAATTAAATTGTGTATAGAAGCAACACACACACACACACACACACACACACACACACACACACACACACACACACACACACACACACACACACACACACACACACACATATATGTGTCAATTAAGGTTTTTTTTAAATGTTCATAGCAGTAATTACCGAAAAGAGTTTGTGCGTATGTATGTGTGTGCGTTCGTTTGTTAGGAGTGTCTTTGAAGTTTCCTCTGAGTCCATCGGGTAAGTAGCTCAGTGAACAGTGAAGAAGATGAGAGAGAAAGGAGAGGCAACATAATACGATTGCTTGACGTGGTCAAGGGACGTGTTAATTATGCTCGTATTTTCTCAACTGGCGATACTTCTTGTGTCGTCCTTTTATTTCGTTTTCGGGGCTCTGAACAAGTCATTTTGGAATTCACACCCGGGTTTAATTCTGGGTTTCCCATTGGACGATAAACAAAATTCGCATCGGCTCGCGAGAAGGGTCCGTAAAAGGAATTTGATATTTATTTATTTTTGGTTTTCCACCGGAAACAGTTTTGGTCATTTGCTATCTGGACCTCTGAGGGCAAACATCCGATCCCTCGCTTGTTCGGTATCACTACAAGAGCACCCCACTAGTATATTAAAATTTAAGAAAATACATAAATGTCTATAATAAATGAAGATTTTTATAGAAAATCTCTCTAATATGTGCATTGTGGTGCAGTGGATATTGGCTCGGAACGACAAATCAGAGATCCGAGTTCGAATTCCATTTGAAATTCTTTGCGTTCATTTACGCACAAATACCCTTGGGAAAGGTATTAATACGTCTCTTCCCTCCAGTTATGGGTTAAATAATAGGACAAGTTGGGTTCTATAGCCTTGGCTGGGAACCAGTCTAGCGCAGAAAGTAATGACAACCTACTGCGGGATAATCTTCTGCTCAGTCAGTCATGTCTTTTTCGAGACATGATCGCCCAACCGTGTATCACGTATGGCACTTAACTGACTGACTCTAATGCGTCTCTATTTAATTCTTTTTCGTTCTAAATCAACAAGTTTCTGTTTCTCAATGGAAATGCATGCCAGTGAAGAAAACCGATTTTGAGCCATTGTGCATCTGAAGAATGATCAAATTCTTTACAAATGTGAGAAGTTTATTTCATTTGTAGCCGAAGAAAAGTTATATGAGTATAACAGTTTCAAACACAGCAGCCAAAAACCCCAGTTTAAGATCTAACTCTAAAATTATTTCATTTACACTCTTTAAAATCGTCGTCATTATACAAATATTTGAACTTGTTACTGGGGATTTCTTTTAATCAAACGTTATGGTATTTGGGCTACAAATCATATATATATATATATATATATATATATATATATATATATATGTGTGTGTGTGTGTGTGTGTGTGTGTGTGTGTGTGTGGAAAAAGACTTCAAACTTCTTCACATGAAGTAATTTCGAATATAAAAATCCCTCGATATGACGAAATCGTTCCTTCAATGATAAGAAAATATTTTGCAATATTACGAAATATATCGCTGTATAATTCATTTACTGACCTCTGGTTCAGTTTCTGGGAGGATGGCTCGAGTCTGTTAATTATATTCGATGTCTGTAATTATACCTAGGACAATGTTTTCATAATTTTCATTATTATATCAATTTTGAACATATTAAATAAAACCAATAATTGAAGCTGCTTACATTGTTTAATATCAAGTAGTTTTTCAGTTTTTGTTTGTTTGTATGAAATTAGTTTATGAAAAACATCAAAGTGAGTCATTTAATTTTGTAAATATATTATTAGCTTCACTGAATGCATTTTCATCTCAGTTTTAATTATTATTCAAAATATTTTGAAATTAACTTTTTCCCAATAGCGTTATTCTGGGGAACCTAAAAATACGAAGTAAGGAAAGAAACTTCGATTTCTGGTTATGATAAAAAAAGTTTGAGTTTGTTTCAGAGACAAAACAAAAGTTACGAGAATTAAAAATAAAATCTATTTAAGTATTGAAGTCGTCTGTGCTCTCCTTTTAGCGTTTCGAATGTAGACTATTATAGATTTTTTAAAAATGTATTTAAATTCTTCGTATAGATAGTGGTGGGTGTACAGGTTCTAAATGTCTTGAGATAGAACTTTATAAAGCGGCTTCAGCTTTATTGTCATAACGCAAGAAAAATTGTATGTAGCCATTCTCATTAGTTGATTCTCGATATACTTTAGAACTAAATAATTTTTGAAATTAATTCATAAAAAGTCTAAAAAAGATAGATGATTATCATTTTTGTCTTTCAAAATAAATTCAATAGTTGGTTCGAACAGATCGAATGTATAAATATTTTTTGTACCAAAGTAGTCGGGGTAAATGATCAAGATACAAGGAGAGAATTTTAAGCGTTGTATCAAAATAGAGTTATATATATAACCCAATTTTTTCGATTTTCGACTTATGATATTTATCGGGGGTACCTTGACACAAAACCTAGATAAGAACACTCGCAGACACTTATAGTAAAACTGTGTAAATTTTCAAGAAAATCGATTCGGCCGTTTTGGAGTCTATAGGTAACGGACACACACACACACACACACACACACACACACACACACACACACACACACACACACAGAGTTCCATTTATAAATAAGTTTAGATAATAGTGGATATTTGTTGATGACGTAGAATTTTTTTCATATTTGAAACATGGCGAATAAAACGTCCTTATTCATGTGTTATGATTTTTGCTCAGTAATTTTACAATTGTATTGTATTTAGTAAAGATTTAAAAAGATGTCTTCTTTGAGGTCACGGGTAAACTAGTATAAAATAAAATGGGAAAAGAAAGTTTAATAGTTGCCTGCTTTTACAAAAATGTGTTTGTTTATGAAAAAGAGAAAGTCAAAAACAAAAGTTCTATTTTAAGGAACATAAATCCACAAACTGTGATTCAACATTTGCAGCAATACATGTAAAACTATTAACAATACACAATCAGCAAACTGATATATCTACATTCAGAACGTGTTCAGTTAAGAATAGTTTCAGATCAAGAAACTCGGCATTAAATATTTTACTTTCTAAACAGAAAAAAATCTTAATTTATGCACATTTAGACAATTTTCACTCTTCATAAAATAAGCAAAATAGTGTACTCTATGATATAGCATAATGACCTTCGAATTATAAAACAACATTGTTTTAGATTTAACAAATAACAGTTCTGCTCAAAGAATGCTTATCCGGTAAGAGCCACGACATTGAAGCGCATATTTAACCTATATTTATAGACAACAATATATATTAACTAACGGAGCAGGATTTAATAGACATTTTATCCTCATTAAAAATGGAATACAAAAGGGAAGTCGTATTAATATTTTATTTTATCTTAAAAAAAATGACGCTTGTGGAAATAGAATTCTTTAACAAAAAGCAAAAAATCTACTTATTTGGTTAATTTATTTATTATCTGAGTTAACAAATCAAAAAATAGTTTTCTAGCAATTATGACATTATAGTTAATAACAATATTTATTTCAATAAGTTCTTTGAATAATTGTTTGAAACTAACTACTATATTCTGATCAGATGAACTTAGCTCACTGGTACCCCCCCTCCATACATGAATTTGCTCGAGCCACAAGATTAGCAACTAGGTCACACCCTTTTACTATGAAATCAATAAATTGTAAACGCAAATTCTACTCCATCAGCTTCTTTTCTCGCACTTCCCGCCTGTGGAATTCCTTTCCATTTACTTGCTTTCCCGACAGCTACAATCTTCAAGAATTCAAATGTAAAGCCAATAGTCATCTCCTATCTTATTTACTTGCATCCTCTCTCTCTCTCTCTCACTCTCTCTCTTTTTCTTGCTCCTTTCTTCGTTCACTCCACTCTCATAAGTATTTTCATCCTTCCTACCCTCTTTCTGACACCCCCTGTAACCTGTTACTCTTTCTCATAACTTACCTCCTATGTAACCCCCCTGCTCAACACTGGCAGTAAAATGCCTTGCTTGGGGCGACACGATTATAAAAAAAAACATTATACTATACTACTATACATATATTCAGGTTGCTTTCTCCAGACTGTCTCATTTCCCAAAGAAGCAATCTATCAGTTAACCTTGCAGATATGGTCTACCGTAGCAAAGCTTTTCAGCTTATCTTTAGAGATTATTATGAACACATTTATGGGCAATTAAAAACTAAAATAGCAACGCCATGCGCAGATATTTGAATATAAGAAGATAGCAATATGTCAATTTAATAAAGGAACATTGATAAACTTAAACCTAAGCAAATCACATGCAAACTTCAGTGTGGTCAGTTTTTACAAGTCTTACGGCCATATGACGTTGAAACACCGGTTCCCTTACGATACCCTGAAGTTAAGCAACATCGAGCCTGGTCAGTATCTCGATGGGTGACAGCTTGTGAATACCATATGCTTGATTGTGCAGACGTAATAGAAAATTGCTCTGAATTTTGTTAATTGGCGAGCCGAATTTCAATTCTCGTCCAGTTCGTTATATTCACTTACGTGCAAATACCCGTGGGAAAGGCATGAATCCACTTCTTCCTGTTCATAGCTATGGGTTAGTTAGCAAGACTTGTATCTTTAAACAACAACAACAACAACAACAACAGAAACAAAAATTTAAATTTAAAAATATTTTCTGCTTTTAAATAACTAGCAAAGTGTTGATAAACCAGGGAAAACGAATCAATCAGTCAAGTAAAAGACAGTTTTTACAAAATCCTTTTGTTTCACCCGAAATAAAATTCACATTTAAAATGTATGTTTATATTTGTTTCTAATAATTTTCATACAGAGCAGATATACTATATTCTGATCGAAGGTATTACTAGAATCTCTGAATCTCAAGGAGTGACACTTTTATACTAGGCACAGGGTGTACAGATGCTCTGATCCAAGGCTGAAATACCGATTCTTATGAAATAATTTCGTTTTTTTTTTTTTACATTTTACTATTCAAGTACAGCAGCCTGAAGAAGGATGGATTACGCCAGGTTGTCTGGCCATAGACACATCAGTGCTTATACAGCTGCTGTACATGTACTTCTCTTACGACCGTAATGGGTTACGGAACTGGTGACGTTCTAATACAAAGATAAAACAAAGAACTATCGTCTCTTATTATGATATTCTTAGAGTACATAAGCAATTATGATATTCTTAGAGTACATAAGCAATTTTTTCACTGACAAAACTCCACAAAATTAATTCTAAAAGCAGATTTTATTTTAAAAAATAGTAAATTTTGTAAAATGATTAAGATACGATGTTGAATTCTTCAATTTAGGAATCAGGACATAATTTTCAAAATGGATGAGGATGTATGATAGCCAGTATGTAGAGTTTGTATTCACTCTGAATATTGTAGAATTCGAAAATATTTATATTTTCGAAGATTGCAATAATCAGTTTCACACTTTCCAATTGTGCAGTGCTGTGGTCTACTTTACTCCGACCAGTTTGTGAGCTATGATCCAGCCGTATTCACAACATATCGCAAAAAACAGCAGAAATGCCTACAACTGATGACTAGTAGTCGGTTCAAAAATGCAATCATGGAAAAATCAGGTGTGCAAACAAAGTTGCTCTCCAATCTCCGATTTTCAACTCTTGTATCAATTACTTGTTACATTTCGTCTCGAATACCTGCGGACGTTTCTTCTATCTCGAATGCCGACTAGTGTGACCCTGTGTTTATGAGAAACACATTTCTTTGAGGTGTTAGGTTACAAGTCGATTTTCATATATGCATAGTAACAGTAACAAATAATCAAATCAGAATGGTGGAAGGATAGGCAAATAATAAAAAAAACATTCCTTTCTTGAATTTTGGTCAAGATCCCATCTTGTCTCGGCAAGCTGGTTTATTTCAGTTGACATTTTCTAGTGGGGCAAGTGGGGACGATGGTGGAGCGCTCCTTGTTTTACTTGAACCTCCTAGTCAAAATCCTGTTACGTCATGATTTTAGACCCAGAAAATTTCAGACATTTATTCAATTCATTGTTGTTAAATGTTTTTCGTTTAGGCAACAGCGCGCTAGAAAAATTCTGATGTATTAGTAAAATCCAAATTACTTTGTTTGACTATCTAGGCTTTTCACATCAATTTCTCAAGTTAATTTACATTCCAAAGAGCATCAGGTATAGATTCACACACTTGGAAAATTCACACCAGTAAATTTGTTACATTCCGCCTACAACTACATTTAATTTAATCTTCTTGTAAATGACAGCCATTCGAGCAACTTTTACATTGACACAAGATTGCTACAAAGATACATTGATAGAAGAACAATGCTAGAAGAACAATGTCCCATATTTAAGTTAATGCGAATGAATAAGGCTAAAACCTTATTGCATGGAATATTTCGATTAATCATCAAATAAATGCTGTGATTTCAGTTGCTTTGCCCGAGGGACTCAGTACATGAATGAAAACATTAATGGTTGGTCACGAACCTTCAACAATTTATGCAAATAAATTAATTATTTCTTAATTCAAACTACTCAAATTCTGCTACTCTATATTGTGGTTGATTTCTAAACTTTTGTTTCTTAGAAACAAGACGTACATCCGAATGTTGAGGATGTTTAAGCCTCACTTGTGCTAAGGTCAATTGTGTGGCTGGGTCAGTGAGGACAATTGCAATAAATGACAGTTGGTGTAATGTCATATTCTTTGGTGATTTTAGTCCTTAGAAATTTATAGACAAAGTTGTCCATTTACAGATAATTTCTTTATATAGATTTTTTTGTTGTATAAGTAAGTTAATGAATAGATTGATTGAAGCGGGCGCGGCTTGAAGAAAATTACTTCAGGCCATGTGGCCCATTCATTGACTCAAAACTGAATCTAGCACACACACACACACACACACACACACACACACACACACACACACACACACACACACACACACACGTAATTATAAAAAATATAAAAGCTTTTTGAAATTTTTTGGTGTATTTAAATTTATCTTAGAAAAATTCTTTAAATCAATTTTTAATTAAAAAATTATTATTTTGTCTTAAATGTAAGATCTACGTTTCTTTCCAAAAGATTATTGCATGTCTTAGCGAAGAAAAATGTTCTTTCATTTCTTCAAGGAGTAAGTATTAAACTTTGATAACAAAAGAATCAGTTCTTATGGAACGGAATCATCGAAATATTGCTGATTAAAAATAACAGCGAATAATTACCAAATAATTAATGATAAAAAATTCACAGATGGAGTGAAATTGTTCAATTGTTTGGAGATCAAGTTATACTGCATTATAATCAAGAGACCCATTCTATCTTTGCGGATCGGAATATAGGCTAATAATTTTGTAGTAAGTAGGATAAAGACAACTTTAGTCTCACACAAAACAGACAAAACCAGAAAATGGATAAAAAATCGGATGCTTAATAATTGTAATCAGAACTGTTTGTATTGAACTGTCTACAAGTAAGAGACATAAAACATTGACACTCAATGTAGAAAGTATCAGATACATATACAGCAGGTTAAGTTCAGCGTTTGTCAGTTTCCATGTGATATGGGAGCAGAAGAACTGACAAAATAACTATCAGACACCGAGCACAGCATCACCTGTTCTCGTGATATCGCTAACTGGACCATGGAAGGCTGGCAACATATGGTAGTCTGATGAATCTCGATTCCATTTGTTTCAGCCTGATCGTACATTTCGAGTGTGACGCAGAGCCATAGATCCCAGGTGTCAACAAAGCACCGTGTAGGTTTGTGGTGGTCCCACAATTGTGAGATATGCTCATGTGAAAAAGTGTAATTCGTTGATCTGCCTAAATACGTTATTCACCAGTGACTGTTATGTTTCTTGGCTTCTTGATTATTTTCTCATATTAATCGACTCCATGTACAAAAACAACGATGGTTTATTTCAGCAGTACCATTGGGCCTAAATTACGCATAATTGGTTTGAGGAATATTGTGGAGTCTTAGATTGATGTGTCCACCACGTTCTCTCAATATCAAACCAATCGAGCATTTATGGGTCGCAGTGGAGATGTTTATTTGCAACCAAGTCCCTACAAAAATCATTGAGTTGAGGACAACTATCGAAACTCAATATTTCTCCAGGGATCTTCTGACTAAGTGGATACTTTGATATATTGCATGAACAACAAGAAAGATATTCTCACCACATTCAAACTCTTCTGGAAGGATTCAACAAACATCGATTAAATCGAGACTTGACAAGCATTTTCTGGCTGGCACAAATGCAATTTACGAGTGAACCGACTGCCGCTGCCAGACTGGAGGTGAGTCCATTGATTCTTTTGTCACTGACTTATATGCATTAGTGAAGAACTGTGGCTTCTGGGAAGTCGAAGATGAACTTATAAGGGACAGAATCGTAGTGGGGTTAAAAAAAGCCTACAAATGTTCCTCAGCCTCACCCACGCAGGACGCGAAAGAATGAAGCCATAAAGTTTCAACTGAAATATGGAAGGTCAAGCCAAAATAATACAGTCAAGCAACTGAAGAAGATACTACCGTTCATTATATAGAAAGAAAAACATAACAAGAAAAGGAGAGAAAAACCCACTAACAATTACCATAACAATGAGCCAAAATGGTACAGGCAACAACATAAGCCTGATCCGTAGTGCCACCGTTGTGGTAACAGAACATGCCACCTGAGACGCGTGTGCCCTGCTATTCTGGTATTATGCCACAACTCTAATGGTATTGGCCACTATGCATAGTGTGACAAGCGTAAAAAATTACGAGGGACAACACGAAGACTCATAAGCAATAACGACGAAAACTCCGTTGACCTATTAACACTAGCCGAAATAAAACACAGCAGACCATGGAGGATCGAATTACTAATGAATAACATACCGCTAAAGTTCAAAATAAACTCTGGAGACGATGTAACGGCAATCCTAGAGACCATATATAGAACAAGATCTACCAGCAAGCTATAATAAGTGAAACACTATATGGTGCACATTGTAATCCTTTAAAAGTGAGGGGAAAATATCAGCAACAGTTTCAAACGGAAAGCTAAAGACTACACAACAGATGTATGTCATCCCCAATTTGGAGAAACCCCTATTAGGGAGACCAGATATTGAAGCGCTTAGTTACGGTCCTCTCAGAACCCAATAATCCGAAGAAAGTAAGGAGCAAAATATTTTAAGGTCTTGGTATCTTCAGAGAAGAATACACCGTATTCCAAAAGGAGGTCGCTAAACTGTAATCCATCCCCACATCACGTCACCTACCCTTACCAATTATAAAGGAAACTCCGAAAGAATGAAAGAGGATAGAAGAGATCGGAATTATAAGCAAAGTAGAAGAGCCTACAGAATGTTGTTTCCCGATAGTAGTAGTACCTAAACAGAAGGGAAAGGTCAGGGTATGTATTGAGCTGACAAAATTGGACACACATGTGAGTTCCCATAGTATCCACCCGTATGTTCACTTCGGTTTATGACCACTAGCAAAATATGGTATATTCTTGAATTACAAATATTTTTAATATTTGACTGGGAAGTATTTTAACGGAAGGCTAACTAATTAGTTCAGTATCTTTATATGCAATTGAACCTACTTTCTTTTAAGAACAAGCCACTACTGCTTATTTTGCTTTATACGAGCAACAAGTTTTACATTTACTGGAATTAAACATTCGTTTAAAAGCAAGAGAAAAAAACAGTAAAAGTTATTAAAAGAATTGTCTTTAGTTTTTACTAAAACGTGATTAAGTGAAAAACTTATATAAAAAATATTTTTTACGAAGGGGTGCTGAAAAGTTTTCAGTCTGACCACGAAGGAATACCAAAATAAATAATGATGTTTTGTCATTTGGTTAGATTATAAGAAGTAGGTCGGACGAAGAACTTTTCAGCTACCTTTCATATCTATATCTATATATATCTATATATATCTATATCTATATATATATATATATATATATATATATATATATATACAGTACTGTGCAAAAGTGTTAGGACAAGAACTATTTTATCTTTTATGAGGCATATTGACAAAAAATCAGTCAGTCAAGTGCCATACATGAAACACGCTTGGGCGATCATGTCTCGAAAGAGACATGACTGACTGGGCAGAAGATTATCCCGCAGTAGGTTGCCATTGCTTTCTGCGGTAGACTGGTTCCCGACCAAGGCTATAGAACCCAATCTGTCCTGTTATTTAACCCATAACTGGAAGGAATAGACGGATTAATACCTTTCCTAAGGGTATTCGCGCGTAAGTGAATACAATGAATTCAACTGGAATTCGAACTCGGCTCCCCGATTTGTCGTTCCGAGTCGATATCCACTGCACCACAACGCACACCCGCATACAAAAAATAAACAATTTAATTAAAGTAATTTTATTTGATTTACTCAACAAATGCTTTAACAAGAAAAAATACTTGTTACAAAATAAATTTAATATTTATTATAATAGCCTTTTGGTTTGATCACAGACTTCATTCTGTCAGGCATTGACATCACAAGCTTCTTCAATGTATCTAATGGTATCTCCTGCCAAGCAGCTTGTATTTGTTCTCAAAGTGTGTCTTGCGAAGTAACATTTGATTTATAAATTCGAGAGGAGGGAATAAGAAAAAAGTCAGTCATATCCAAGGATAATAGAATAATGAGTAGTTTCAAAATAACTTGTTTAATAGAAAATAGAAAAAATTTGAATATAACTTCTTTTTAATACATTCCTTTTACAACTAGTTTTAAATAATCAATATTTATTAGCAATTTACTTGGCTTTTTACCCTGTATTTGAATTTCAGTGAAGCTTTTTAGGAAAATCACCCCTGTCCTAATACTTTTGCACACTATCGGTCGTGTGCAAAATTGTTAGGACAGGTATATGTAAAACGTTTACTTTACACACGAAGTATTTTATCAAGATATCAACCTTGTGCCACGTGTAAGTTATACTTATTGAATAATTATTTTATCAAGATAGGAAATCAGTGAGAGGAAACTTTTTTGTTTTTTTAATTTATTTTACTTTATGAATGACTTATTAACTTACATAAAATGAAATTCAGAGATACAAATGAAAAACTGTAAATTTTACACCTATAAAGGAATTATTACCAAAATGTCATTCTAATAAGAACATCATAATATTATTGTCTTTTCAACCTGGCTACAAGCATGTATTGATTTCTGGAGACAATGGCTTTTATTCTTCAGACGTATAGAGCTTGTGACGTCTGTGAGTCAACTTTACTTCCATTGTTTATTAGACATTATAGCCTCCTGGCATGCATCCTAGGGGAATTTTGTTTTTTATACAACGAGAAATAGGTATGTCACGAAATTACGTTTTGTTATTGTTGTAGAGTAGCTAGCACCCCATTCAGAACTCTTATCGATAGAATGGCTCATAGCATGAAAGAGCCTACGTGTATGTATTTAAAAGGTCGCTTTTTTGCGCCAAGCAGATTTGGACTGATTTACTTGGTTGGCTATTCCCCATTTAGACCCGCCTGTCTTTTGCTCGTAAGTTTTGTCTTGTTAATTGTTAAGTCTTATTGTTCTGTATTCTTTTTTTATATATATCCGTTAGCACCGGATACTGTGCTGAATAAATATATTAAGCACTCATTCTTCTCTATCATTTACCTCGACGATACAACAGTTATATTACGATTATAGGAAATTCACCCTATTCCCAACATAATTACATGCTATATACATACCACATACATACCATATAAAAACACGACCAAACTTTATTTTCTATCCAATAAAAAAACAATATTGATAAACATTCCAAAAAGATTCCACAATACGACACACACCGTTTAAATCGAAGTGTCTATTGGTTAAGAATTAGCATTTTGACTTTCAGCAGCGGGGATGTAACTGCTGCCAAGTCGTTCAAACACAAGAGAAGACCTGGATACATAGCTCCCCCACCCCATCCAGCAAGTGCTGAAATAAACATGAGTTGGCGACTTCAAATAAATCACCTCAAACAGCAACAGTTCACATTCTCAGTGAATCTTTGCTGACGATCAAAATCTTTTTTAAACGCAAATTTTTGTGGACTAACTACCTAAAGATTTTAATTTTAGCTCAACTAAAGGCTTTTCAATTCATATACATATGCTTGCAAATACAAATGATTTATTTAATAGGTATATCCATGTTTTTGTTATTTTTATTTTATTATTATTTTGAATTTGGACGCTCTGGTTTAAAAAAACCTACTTTCCTATACGACCAATTTTGGATATCAATAATATCTACAATAATATAGTATGTTGATATTATATATAAATATTAATGCGGTGTGTTTATAAGGATATATCCTACTTTTCTCGCACTTCCCGCCTGTGGAATTCCCTTCCGCATGCTTGCTTCCCCGACAGGTATAACCTCCAGGAGTTTAAATGTAAGGTCAATAGACACCTCCTAACGCACTAACCCTCCCATTCTCTCCAACTCTCCCTCTATGTACATCCTAACTCGTCTATCGCCCTGTGTAACCCCCTGCGCTATAGTGGCAGTGGAATGCCTTGCTTGGGGTGACATGATTAAAAAAAAAAAAAAAGGAATTGACATTTGCAATTTTTACTTTTAAGTGTACTAATACATAGACGAATTAAAACCCTTGGGAAAGGTATTAATCCATCTGACTGTTCTAATACCACTCCCATTTGTTAAAAAGATCTCCGACAAGTGGTAGAGTTATAATTAAATTCTGGATGAATTATCATTCATTCACCTATTCTCATGGTCTAGTTTGGGGATACAAAAAAAACGAAAAAAGAAAAAAAAAAAGAAAAAAAAGAAAAAAAAACAAAAAAAAAACAACAACAACAACAAAACAGAAGAAACTAGAATAACTCGTTTGTTACAATATCGAATAAAAATAGTCAGTTTGTAGTTATCCAAGGTTTTGTTGGGATTAAACAGAACTTTTAGGAGCTGAACATGGAGAAGTCGGAATACAATTAGCCTTATTATCACCCCTTAGTTCTGTATTTTTATATTAGACACCATATTGGCGATTTCTTAGAAATTCGGAAATAGTTCTCCGATATCTTTTTGGCTACAGACAACTAATGGAATGATTAGCGCAGACTCCCGCCCTATTTAGTTTAAAAAGCTTATCACAATTTTGGGAATCATTGAATGGCTGGTTTGTGTGTGTGTGTGTGTGTGTGTGTGTGTGTGTGTGTGTGTGTGTGTGTGTGTGTGTTGAGAGGTAATTCTAAAGATTACAATATATATAACCTTAAAACTAGATACCACCCCCTGCAAAGTGACACATGTTTTAAAATGCACTTTAAAAAAGAAAAATCTTTCTTGAATGTTTTATTTTAGTTTTAGCAGCAATGTAATAGAATAAAGTTAATATTTTTAATAAGCAAAATACTTTACTTGATTTCAAACCGAATTTAAATCGTTAAAATCGGCTATATTGACAAATCTGTTCACATAATATAATTCTCTTTACTAAAAAATGTTTAAAAAATAAAATGTACTATTCTAAAACTTAATTTGAGGAAGATTAACTGATTTAAAGTCTGCTCTCCTTTAACCAGCATAGAGAAACTTTCCTACTTACCGCCAAAATGATAGTCTCCTAGAGAGCAACACACCGCGTCGACTTCACCTCACTCTCACAAATTGCCTCAAATGGAATGGCTATAAACAATCTATAGTTGTATCTACTGCTAGGAAGGTTGGGTCACTGTGTCAGGTCAGGAAGTTTTTCTCGTCAGAATCCATTTTTCACATTTATAAATCTACGATTCGTCCGGGCATTGAATACTGTTGCCATATCTGGTCAGGTGCTCCTGCTATTCATCTTGATGTTCTCAACAAAATCTAAAGGAGGATCTGCAATATAATTGATCCTGACTCGGCAGCTCGCCTTCAGTCACTTTCTCACTGACATGATGTGGCTTCCCTCTGTCTTTTCTACAAGTATTTTCGTGGCAACTGCTCTGATGTGCTTATATCCCTGTTGCCCCGACTAAATATATTTACGCGTGCTACTAGACTGGCATCACAGTCGAAATAGTTAAATATTAACTACCTCTTCTACTCTAATAGTTTCTTTTCTCGTACTTCCCGTTTGTGGAACTCCCTTCTGTTTACTTGCTTCCCTGATAGCTACAACCTCCAAAAGTTTAAATACAGCGTCAATTGCCATCTTCTATCGTCTTGATTCCAAGCATTCTCTTATCCTTTCTTCGACATCTGCGTTCCACCTCTCGCTGAAACCCCCTGTGCACCAGTGGAGGTCTTGTCTTTCTTGGGGTGAAATTATTATATATAATCTGAATTAACACAAATATAAATTAATTTCAGTTTAAAACATCGTGAAAAAGCATATTTTTGTGGCACTGTGCAGTTGCAAGTAAAAAAAAAAATTTTTTAATTGTTAAAACATCCATAGTTACATTAAGCTAGAGAGAGAGAGAGAGAGAGAGAGAGAGAGAGAGTGTGTGTGTGTGTGCGTGTGTGTCCATAGTTGCACAGAGATGTGTGTACGTATGCGCGTATGTATACATATGTGTGTAATAATAAGACAGGTAAAAAACGTAAAAAAGAGTGTAGTTTTATTTAGCCAACAAATAAATATGATTCTAGTACCAAAGCTCACCCAATTTAAGTTACAGGTATCAGATTCAAAGCCTTTATGACTATTGTTAGAATGGGGTTGACACGGATCATTTTACAGGTGTCTTTAATGCAAATATAAGATATATATATATATATATATATATATATATATATATATATATATATATATGCCTGGTTGTCAAGGCGATGCGTGTTGTTGTGTTGAGAATTATACCGTGGAATGCCACGTCATTTCTCCAGATTGACTAAGAGATTAAAAGTCCCAATGGCTTAAATCCATTTCCAGATTTGTTTTTCTTTTTTAAAATTCTTCCTTTTGTTTTTTTTAATTTTTTTTTTTGTGAAAAACGATAACAACACATACAGCGTGGTGTCCCAATTGATGAGCGGCCATCGACAATTGGACTAATAATGAATTGCCATTGTTAACACTATTTTTCAACGTTTATTTGGTGTTACTTTTTTAACACGGACGTGGGTATTTTTATGAAGTGTTGTCATATTTACCGGTAATCTGATGATTGCGAGATTTAGGAAAGGGGGAAATATTTGTCCTCCTCACCTAACACTCGTATGACAAATACAACGTAAATGCCTTTTGTAGATATTTTTTGAATTACCCAGCATTTTTTAAAATTTAAATTATAAGTCTTAACATTCTATTAAATTTTAGCTACTTTGTCTTATAGTCTTACATTCGGCGGTGCTTGCAGAGGTAATGTTAGAAAATTACCAATAAATTCTAAATTCACTATAACTACCGATCTTATTTTCTGATAATATCATATAAGGACGTCTGTATTAACAAAAATCGACACTTTTTATGCACACAAAAGATTGATAATTATTTTTAAAATACTGGGTTTTGATAATTAAATATAGTTTTTATTTAATATCACTTGATCGATACACATTAATACAAAATTTTAAAAGGTTTAAAAGTTAATAAATTATTATAATTAAAATAAAAATGAAAACAATTCTTGTAAAAATTCATTATTCATCAAATTTTTTAAAGACAATAGTGTTCATAATATATCTTATTCATAAAAGTAGTTAAAAGCGTTTCTGATTAAATAATGTCTTATTTATCTTTTTTATTTTACGACTTAGAGCAGATTTTTGTTTAATGAAAAGAAATTGATTAATTAATTCTCGGAGAACTTGTCCGTATAACTAATCTGAAAATTAAACGTTACAAAAAAACAAAAAACAAAAAAACAAAAAAACAAAAACAAACGAAAAACAAAAAACCACAAAACAAAACAACTAAAAACAAAAACAAAAACAAAAAAAATAAATTCAAAAATAAATAAGGGAAGGGGTGGATGAGGCTTAGCAAAAGAAAAAATGGCACGATTTTCTAAAAATAAACATTTAAAAAATAAATGAATTCATTTGTAAATAAGACCTGAAACTTTGATTAAGATCCGACAAGTATATGATTTTTGGGAGAATTTCAAAATTAGTGTATTTTTCACCGCAGAAAGAGGTTAAAATTTCCCACACTAATTTATGGTCTCTCTGTGAAGCCAATAAAACAAGATTTTTAACTAAAATTCCAATGGTTCTAAAAAGGATTAAAAAATAATTTTGATATAAAAATTCTTTGGTCTTTCCTCTTAATAATAACACAAATATTTTTACGCTAAAATATTGTTTTATTAAGATTTAGGTATTTTTTCATCATACACGTTAATTGTTTTTAGAGAAGCTATATATATATATATATATATATATATATATATATATATATATATATATATATAGTGTGTTGAGGCAGCAAATAATTATGTAAACATATATTGTTAAATATATCAAACAATGACTGTCTATTATGTTTAATTATGAGCAGTTCTAAACATCGTATTTTGGCTTTAATTTCTAGTGAAAATAAAGACAAAAATTGTCCAACACTTGGATATTTTTTATTACGCTGGTTTTAAGCTTTCGGCTAACACGAGCTATCTTCAGAATGGTTGTAGGGACGTTAACATAAAGACATCCCCCATCAAAGATGATATTATATTGTGTTGACATAAATCATTGCTATTCGACGATAACAGTCACTGAATAGCAGACGCAGGTCGTAAAATAGTAATAGTCATACCCCCCCCCCGTGCGAGACCGAAATGTTAATAAGAGAATCGTGTGTCTAAATGCAATGTAATGTATTGTGACTAGAATAAAATGTGATTTTATTGAGTGTGGGTTGCTTTGATTTAATGTAGAGATCGCCTCCAATATCTGAAGATTCTTTTTACTGTGTACGTGTGAGTATTACTGTGTTATTGACTAAAATCTCGCAAACATTACGTACATGGCTATGTTTTCTAAAAAAATGTTGTTTAATAGAACTATCATAAGAAAGGTGACAGGTAAGTCTACGGGAGAGCGTGGCTGTAGTAAAAACAATATTGCAGTGGGTTTATTATTAGTATCAGAGATACAATCTCTGAGCGGTCATGTAAATAGATACACTACATTGGTTTTCTGTAGATAATTCAGTTGTGTGTTTGTAGGGCTATTATAGATAGATAGATAGATAGATAGATAGATAGATAGATAGATAGATAGATAGATAGTGTGTGTGTGTCTCACGCGTCTGAATAATGCTGATGTCAAATTACACATTGATACATTATCAGCCTCTAATGAGAGCTGGGGAATTTCAAGGAACTCTATTCAACTCCAAAGCTAGGTACCTTAAATATATATCTTTTTATTCATGTTGAATACAGAAAAAAAGAGAAAGTTTCTTAATTGCTACTGCATGCATCACTAAGACTCATATTGATCGTCTGTATGTGTCCAGATCCGAAGCAGGTAGAGGATTAGTTCAACTAGAACTGTTTTACGAAATCCCAACAATTGGTCTTCAAAAAATAACTGGAAACTACAAAAGAGTGGATGATGATCTGTTTCAAAAAAACATAATCATTCATTAAGAAAGGAAGCGAACAAATTCAAAATGGAATTTCAAGTGGGTGAGGAAATGAAAATAAGCCATAATAAAACTGCTGTAGTGTCAAAGAATCTAAAAAAGAAAGCAAAAGAAAATAAAATGTACCGAATGTAGAAATGACGGCAAGATAATGGTCAGTACTCTGCTGTACCCAACCAGCTGATGTAGACAAACGCCATATCCATCAATTGGGTTACGCAGTGCAGTATTAAAAGCTGAAACCAAAGGTTTTATGTTTGCTGTACGGGACCAATGTTTGCTCACTAGAAATTAGCAAGCACACATACTGAAAAATTGTGTTAGCCAAAATGCAGATTCTGTGATAAATATCCAGAAATAATTGACCATGTTGCATGGCTTTAGCAGTCACTGATGATAAACCTCGGCATGATAGAGTGTATGAATATCTGCACTGGAAAATATGCATTTTTTTTTTTGCGGGAAAGAAACTGCAAGAAACTGACATAAACATCACCAAACGCGGTTACAGAGATATGACCGTTAAAAATTTGATGTGATTTTACAGTACACACAAAGAGAACAATCGAAGCTAATCGCCCAGCTAACATGATCAAAGACCACAAAAAGAAAATGTGTTCTCTTATTGACATGGGAGATCATGCAGATTGTAATGTATATTTGAAGATCTTCAAAAAAATCTATCAATATACAAGAATCTAGAAATGGAAATCTCAGAAATGAGGTAGATGGATAACATCAATGATTCCAGTTGCAGTTGGAGCCCTCGGATTAATAGGAAAAAATTCCAATGGCCTAATTGAAGGGATCCATGGTGGTAGCATATGCCTTAAAGAAATACAAAAATTTGTACTCACAAGTATATCTACGCATTAGGAAGAGTTTTTTTATCTATGTAAAATGTGTGTGATCCTAGTTTTTTATAACTATGCATTCGGAAAAGCTTTATCTATGTAAAATGAGTGTGATCTTAGTTTCTTATAACTGTGGGTTAGGAAAAACTTCAGCTATGTAAAATGTGTTTGATCTTAGTTTTTTTATATCTACGCATTTGGAAGAGCTTTATCTCTGTCAAATGTGTGTGATCCTAGTTTTTTATATCGATGCATTAGGAAAAGCTTTATCTATATAAAATGTGTGTGATCTTAGTTTTTTTTTATATCTACGCATTAGGAAGAGCTTTATTTATGTAAAATGTGTGTGATCTTAATTTTTTATATCTACGCATAGGAAAATCTTTATCTATATAAAAAGTGTGTGATCTTACTTTTTTTTTATCTACGCATTAGGAAGAGCTTTATCAATATAAAATGTGTGTGATCCTAGTTTTTATATCTACGCATTAGGAAGAGCTTTATCTGTGTAAAATATGTGTGATCTTAATTTTTTTATATATGCATTCGGAAAAGCTTTATCTATGTAAAATGAGTGTGAATTAAGATTTTTATATATATGCATTACGAAAAACGTTATCTATGTAAAACGTGCTTAATCTTAGTTATTTATATCTACGCATTAAAAAGAGTTTAATCTATGTAAAATATGTGTGATGTTAGTTCTTTATATCTACTCATTAAGAAGAGCTTTAAGTATGTAAAATGTGTGTGATCCTAGTTATTTATATATATGTATTAGAAAAAATTTTATCAATGCAAAATATGTGTGATCGTAGTTTTTTATATCTATGCATTAGGAAAAGCTTTATCTATGGAAAATGTGTGTGATCTTAGATTTTATATCTATGCATAAGAAAAGCTTCATCTCTGTAAAAAATGTGTGATCTTAGATTTTTATATCTACGCATTAGGCAAAGCTTTATCTATGTAAAATATGTATGATCTTAGTTTTTATATCAACGCATTAGGAAAAGCGTTATCTATGTAAAATACATGTGATCTTAGTTGTTTATATCTACGCATTAAGAAGAGCTTTATCTATGTAAAACGTGTGTGAAGTAAGTTTTTATATTTATGCATTAGGAAAAGTTTTATCTACGTAAAATGTAAGTGATCACAGTTTTTTATATGAACGCATTAAAAAATGCTTTATCTCTGTACAATGTGTGTGACCTTAGTTTTTTTATATATACGCATTAGGAAGAGCTTAAAATACGTGTGATCTTAGTTTTACATATCAACGCATTAGGAAAAGCTTTATCTATGTAAAATGTGTGTGATCTTAATTTTTTTCATATCTACGCATTAGGAAAAGCTTTATCTATGGAAAATGTATGTGTTCTTAGTTTTTCATATCTACGCATTAGGAAAAGATTTATCTATATAAAATATGTGTGTTCTTAGCTTTTTATATTTATGCATTAGGAAAAGCTTTATTTATGTAAAATATGTCCGATCTTAGTTTTTTTTTTATATCTACGCATTGTGAAAAAGTGTTATACTCGTAAAATGTGTGTGACCTTAGTTTTTTATATCTATGCATTAAGAAAAGATTTTTCTATGTAAACTGTGTGTGACCTTAGTTTTTTTTATATCTATGCATTAAGAAAAGATTTTTCTATGTAAACTGTGTGTGACCTTAGTTTTTTATATCTATGCATTAAGAAAAGATTTTTCTATGTAAAATATGTGTGATCTTAGCTTTTTTATATCTCCGCATGAGGAAGACATTTATCTATATAAAAAGCTTCATCTATGTAAAATATGTGTGATCCTAGTTATATATATCTATGCATTAAGAAAAGCTTTATCTATGTAAAATGTGTGTGATCTTAATTTTTCTTATCTATGCATAAGAAAAGCTTTAACTATGTAAAAAACGCGTCATCTTATATTTTTATATCTATGTATTAAGAAAAGCTTTATCTATATAAAATGTGTGTGATCTTAGTTTTTTATAGATACGCATTAAAAAGAGTTTTATCTATGTAAAATGTGTGTTATCTTTGTTTCATACCTATGCAAAAGAAAAGCTTTATATATGTAAAAAACGTGTGATCGTAGATTTTTATATCTATGCATTAGGAAAAGCTTTAGCTATGTAAAATGTGTGTGATCTTAGTTTTTTATATATATGCATTAAGAAACGTTTATCTATGTAAAATATGTGTCATCTTTTCATAGCTAGGCTTTAGCAAAAGCTTTACCGATATAAAATATGTGATCTTAGCTTTTTATATATACGCATTAGAAAGAGCTTTATCTATGTAAAATGTGTGTGATTTTAGTTTTTCATTTCTATACATTAGGAAAAGCATCATCTATGTAAAAATATGTGTGATTTAAGGTTTAAGAAAATTTTTATCTATGTAAAATATGTGTTTTTAGTTTTTCATATCTACGCATTAGGAAAAGCTTAATCAATGTAAAATGTGTTTGATCCAAGTTTTTTATATCTATGCATTAGGAAATGCTTTATCTATATAAAATGTGTGTGATGTTAGTTATTTATACCTACGCATTAGGAAAAGCTTTATCGATGTAAAATGTGTGTGATCTTAATTTTTCATATCTACGCATTTGGAAAAGCTTTTGGCTGCAATATAATCTTGAAGATCGTCAAAAACAATAAAAATACAAAGTTCTTGAAGTAGAAGTGATAAAAAAGTGGTTAGGGTTATGGATTTGATTGGAGAAAAGGTTTTGATAGACTCATTGAATGGATCACTGGCAGTTTATGCTTAAAAAAAAAAATACAAAAAAAATTGTTCTTCAAAGCACAGCTTACATTCTCCGAAGAACTTTATATCTATGTAAAATGCGCATGAATTTGTAGGTAGCATTTATTTATTTATTTGTGCATTTTTCTCGCACAAAAATGATCAGTGGAAGATGTCACGATGCTATTTCTGATCTCAGGTCTCTGGTTGGGAACTAAGATCACACACATTTTACATAGATAAAGCTCTTCTTAATGCGTAGATATAAATAACTAAGATCACGCACATTTTACAAAAGGAATTGTGTTTTTATGATCTTTGAGATCAATCATAATGTCTGGAAATGAGTACTCAATAGAAATCAAACGGAATGGCAATGAATAATAATAATAATAATAATAATAATAATAATAATAATAATAATTTTTCAGACTGACACAAAGAGAATTTACAGGGAAATAGGTAAAAAAAGAATTGAAGTGACAGTACCCCCCAGAACGGAAGAAGTCACACAGTTCTGGGAAAAGATATGGGCTTGCCCTAAAGAACTTAGCAAGGAAGTACATTGGATTACGCAAGAGATAGAACGAATGAAAAATAAACCCGAACAGACATGGTCTGGAATTACAGAAGATGATGTTAAATATGCACTAAAAAAAGCACACAATTGGAAATTCCCAGGTATAGATAAAATTCCTAACTTTTGGCTATATTATTTAAATGCAGCACATAAAAAACTAGCCAAAGAACTTCAAGAAATGGTTGACGATCCCACTAAAATTCCTGCATGGATGACCAAAGGAATTACATTTCTTCTACCCAAGAATGGTGACACAAACAACCCGAAAAACTACAGACCAATTACATGTCTTCCGACAACATATAAACTATTAACATCTATTTTAACAAAACAGACATATTTATTCTTAGAAAGAAATGACATGATACCGCTTGAACAAAAAGGGTGCAAACGTGGCTGTTATGGTTGTAAAGACCAATTGCTGATTAACAAAATGATCCTGGAAAACTGCTACAGTACAAAGAAAATTCTTAGTACAGCCTGGATAGATTATCGAAAGGCATTCGATAGTGTGCCACATGACTGGATTTTAAAGACTTTAAATATATACAAGATATCGCCCGCCATCATCAAATTCATCAAACAGTGCATGTCTATATGGAAAACAAGCCTTTACCTCAATCATATAAATGGAACCTATAAGTCTGATGAAATAAACATCAAAAGAGGTATATTTCAAGGTGATTCTTTATCTCCCTTACTATTCTGCATATCATTAATAGCACTAACCAGTCAACTTAATAAGACAGAATGTGGTTATAAAATAGGCCAAAAGAAAATAAGCCATCTATTTTACATGGATGACTTGAAGTTATATGCTAAGAATGATAATGAGCTGGAAGGTCTTCTGCAAACTGTAAAATACTTCAGCGAAGACATTGGAATGAAATTCAATTTGAATAAATGTGCTAAAGTTACAGTTTTACGTGGATCAATACAAGAAACATCCTCAATTAGCTTAGACCCTGCTGTAACAATAAAAGAATTGAAACCAGAAGAAGCTTATAAATACCTAGGTGTAAATGAGAGTGAAAACATTCACCATAAAAAAACGAAAGAAATAGTGCGTAAAGAGTACTTTAGAAGGTTACGAATGATATTAAAAACTGAATTGAATTCTCAGAACAGAGTTATGGCCATTAATAGCCTTGCAATCCCAGTTGTCCAATATAGCTTTAACATCTTAAACTGGACTCTAAACGACATCAGGCGAATGGATTCTAAAACAAGAAAGCTTCTTTCTAAGCATAAGATGCATCATCCAAAGGCTGATGTAGACCGTCTATACATACCCCGTAAAGAAGGTGGAAGAGGTCTTATTCAGCTGGAATTGTCATACAAGACAACAACTATTGGCTTACTAACATACTTAGAAACAACAAAGGATTGGATGATACAATTAGTAAGGCAACATGAAGAAAGAAAGAAAAAATATTCAATAATAAAAGAAGGCAGTAAATACAAACAAGATTTACAGTTAGTAGATTCTGTAGAAAAGCAAAACAGAAGCCAAGAACCAACTATTGCGGCAAAAAATATGAAAATGAAAGCCAAAGATAAAGCTCTTGAACAGATGAAACAGCGCTGGCAAGACAAACCACTGCATGGCCAATATCCAGAACGTGCCAATAAATCCAATGTTGATAAAGTTAATACTCATTGATGGTTACGTGCATCTGGATAAAAGTCTGAAACTGAAGGCTTTATTCTTGCAGCGCAAGACCAAAGTCTTTTCACTAGAAACTTTCAGGCAAATATTATATATAATAATGTGGATCCAAGATGCAGGTTCTGTGATAAACACCAAGAAACAATAGACCATCTAATCTCAGGCTGATCTGTGCTTGCCCCAAATAAATATAAAAATCGTCACACTAGAGTGGGGCAATATTTACATTGGACAATGTGCAAACACTATGGAAAATCTGTAAACAAACACTGGTATGAACATCACTCAGCACCGGTTACAGAAATAGAAGATGTAATCATTCTATGGGATTACACCATCTACACAGACAGAAAAATTGAAGCAAACAGGCCAGACATTATTGTTAAAAACCAGAAGGAGAAAACTTGTCTATTAATTGATATGGCTTGTCCAGCGGATTGTAACATAGCAATCAAGGAATTTGAAAAACTGTCAAAATATAAAGACCTGGAAATTGAAATAGAAAAAATGTGGAAATTGAAAACAAGAGCTGTGCCAGTGATAGTAGGTGCACTTGGAATGATAAAAAATGGAACAAAACAACACATTGAAAGAATCCCTGGAAACCCCAGCTTAAGAGATATACAAAAAATTGTCTTATTAAGTACAGCCCACACACTAAGGAAAACTTTATCTATGTAATGCTGGAGATGATAGGGAAGATAGAAAAACATGAAATGGAGCCATAACAACACGCCACGACCTGCCTTAGGTCTCCCCGCAGACTTGGTTGGTAGTGCAACCAAAGCAGAAATCGAAATATGATGAAAAATGACATAATAATAATAACCTGCCTTAGGTCTTACCGCAGACTTGGTTGGTAGTATGACCATGGCAGAAATCAAAATATGATGAAAAATGACAACATAATAATAATAATAATAATAATAATAATAATAATCTTTCACCGAGAAAATTTACTGTAGTTGTTTTTTTGGTACTGGTACTTCTTTAGGATGTGCGTTGTAGTGCATTGGATATCGGCGCGGAACGAGAAATCGTGAAGCCGAGTTTGAATTCCAGCTGAGTTCATTGCATTCACTTACGCGCAAATACCCTTGGGAAAGGTATTAATCCGTTTATTCCTTCCAGTTATGGGTTAAATAGCAGGACAGACTGGGCTCTATAGCCTTGGTCGGCAACCATTCTACCGCAGAAAGCAATGGCAACCTACTGCGGGATAACCTTCTGTCTAGTCAGTCATGTCTCTTTCGAGACATGATCGCCCAAGCGTGTATCACGTAACTGACTGACTTCTTCATGCTGTGGATTCAAGGTGTTGGTGTGCATCAGTAATCGAATAGTTATCGAGAAATATTATTTGCAAGTAGTCGTGTATCTTGATCGCTGAATAAACGTAAAAACGGTAAGTTAGAGATGCAGATATGATCGAGAAATGATCATAGAGAGAAACAGCCCCGGTCTTCGGGGGTAATTCTGTTTTATAGCTTCACTACTGGGAAAGCAATACAAATAAAACGATTGTCTATTTAACGCCTTAATTTAAATACTGACAGGAAAAAAACATGTTGAGAAAAGGAAGTTAATTCTTAGATTTTCACTTTCCGGTTGCGCCTATTTAAACATGTTCTAGTATAGATTTGATTCTAACTGTCCATAGGAATTCTTCTTGCTATGCAGGTCTAATATATATATATATATATATATATATATATATATATATATATATATATATAATTGTTTCTTATGAAAGTATATTCCACAGATATTTACTTTAAAAGGTGCTCAATACAAAAGTAGAGCATAAGTATATGATGACTATTATAATAATAATGGCATACTGCAATTTAATAGCTATAAAGTTTCGGCGTAAAGGCACCATCATCAGTCAGTAAAATGTGGTTAATTTATTTTGTAGTATATAGATAAAGAGATTAAAAATAGATAAATAAATAAAAATGAAAAATAGAAAATAATAGTAAGTAAAAGATTTTCAGCGTATCTTGCAACTTTCATAACCCTAACATATATCCTAAGCAAAATAAATGCCTTGCAGATTCCATTGTATACCAAGCTACTATCACTACCAATGAAAATCTTAAAATTACCAAAAATTATATCGGATGTACTAAGAATAATTTTAAGTTTCGATTTTACCAGCATAGCTTATCTTTGAATAATAAAGCATATAGTAATTCTACTCTCTCAAAATACTACTAGCAATTGAAAGATGCAAATAAAACTCCTACTCCGATGGGAAATATTAATTAAAGCCAGAACATGTAAATTTTTACATAAAATATGTTTCCTTTACTTACAAGAAAAAAAAATCCCCAAAACTGACTTATTGAACCAAAGAAATGAAATAACTAATTTCTGCAATCAGAAATATCATTCATACCCAAAAATATCTATGAAATTATCTCAAATTTATATTTAATATTTTCGCTATTTACTCATTTTATTATTTAAAAATATAGCGTATTGAACTAGAAATTTTAAAACCCTAATACTACTACTACTACTACTACTACTACTACTACTACTAATAATAATAATAATAATAATTATTATTATTATTATTATTAATTTGTACTTATGAAATAATTCAAAAGCAAGAATTTACCAATGTTTGTTTGTTAAAGGGTAGTTGAATCAAATAATGTTACGTTTACGCAGATTTTACTTATTTCTGCCTACTTTGTTTTTAACGGAGTATTTTAAACTAGTGTTGAGTTTACTTTTTTCTGAAGCATTAATGTATTTAATTTTTGAATAGTCCAAATATTTCTTATTGCTAAAGCTGGTACTTAAACGTTTTTTTGCTAAATTGAGAAGTTCTACTAAAGAAAAAATTGTGTCACGCTATAAAAATTGAAGCTATAAATCTTTCTCCCTCACGAATGACATTCTTATAGCCGAAACATGTCGTTATCATTTTGGCTACAGAAGACCATAATGATAAAAAACGTTCAATTTACCTGTTTATTAAAACGCACATCTGTCATTGTGACTTCCACGAATCTGTATCTACGTTAATTTTCTATTCTGAAAGATAAACAACGGCACCTTTTAAAATATTAACCCCCACCGACTAAATCGCTAAAAAACAGAATTGTATGAATAAAAAGGCCCCAAACTTAATAAAAACTATCTTTTTCCATCAAAATTATTATAAAGAGGAAAGATTAAAGTATTTTTTAAATTATTTCTAAAAACTTTTAATCCCTTCTAAGACGTTCGAAATTGTTATGAAAAATCTTGTTTTGATTTGAGTTAGCGGGTAACGAAATCGTTACGAGAATTTACAATGGAAAACGTAATATTACATAACTCAGTTATTTCCCGGTTACAAACACATTGGAAATTCTTACAAAAATCAAATAATTGTCGGATTTTAATGCAACTTTCTAGACTTATTCACAAATGAATTAAAATATTTTTGAAATTATTTTTTAAAAAATCTTAGTAAAAGTCTTTTTACATCTGTTACTCCCACTCCACGTAAATTCATGAAATTTTAAGAAATTAAATTTTGTTGCCATAAATGGTTTAATTAGTTAAACGCTAGACTCTTTGGGAAATGTAAATCATCTAATATTTTTTTGAAAAGTTTCGCCTATATTTCCGAAAATTTGCTGTTAATAGTAAAATGAAAAATGTAATATAACTATAACATTATTTAATTTGATAAAAAAAATTTTTAATTACTAATGAAATTTTAAAAGAATTGTTTTCATTTCTTTTGTTTTAAATTATAATAATTTATAAAGTTTCAAAAATATTTAAAAAATACTTCAAAGATTTCTTGTGGTTAGTTTAAAATTTAATTAAGCAAATATTATATTTAGTAATCGAAAATTAAAAAAGTTTAATACAAGTTTAATACAAGTTGTTTCGCCTTCCTATTTTAAAAATAATTTAATTTATTTTTAGTGTATTTGAAGTTTTGTATGGTAACTTCTTTGTTAAAATTAAAAGGTCAGAGTTTCCTCCCCTTACACCCCCTTAAAAATAAATTGTACAAATTTGTCACTTGTGGACGCCATACACTTATTTTATATCTAATCTGACAACCTGTCAACCATTTGATATACGGCGGACAGGTAAAAAAGTTCAACTCTGTGATTAAGAAATAGTTTTATTCTAAATTTCACGCTATAAATAAGTAATACTTGTGTAAATCAGATTAATTTAACATAAAATTTGCTAATTTTCCAAAAATAATGTGTTACAGATGTGTATTTTTTTTAAAACCGGGAATTAACTTTTGTTTATGAATGTGTCGATCGCTTAAAAATGAAAAAAAAATTGAAATATTAAAAAACTGAAAAATTTTAGCTTCCAATCAATATAGTTTCTGTTTGAAATACACCAGAGTATTTTGTTTACTGAAAATAGTAAATTTAATCATTTAGCTTTCAATTAAAACTAAAATAAAAATTTCAAGAAAATTTTTCCATTTTCAAAAATTCAATTTAAAATTTAGATATCGAAAATGAGTGGGGTACTTATTTTAAAATGAGAAAGTGGAAAACAGTTTTCGTGTAACGCGTTTCGTCGTTTAAGACTTCATCAGACTAAATTTGTTACGTTTGTGCGACTACACATGCGCATGACTGAGTCAGTTCAGTTGAGTGCTTTGGGCGATCATGTCTCGAAAGAAACATGACTGACTGGACAAAAGATTATATCGCAGTCGGTTACCATTGCTTTCTGTAAAGTAGACTAGTTGCCAGCCAAGGCTATAGAACCCAATCTGTCCTATTTTTTAGGCCATAACTGGAAGGAAGAGACGGATTAATACCTTTCCCATGTGCGTAAGTGAATGCAAGGAATTCATCTCCTCGATTTCTTGTTTTGAGCCGATATCCACTGCACCACAACGCACAGCCAACTGCACAAACGAGAGACGGTGAATTTTAGTCCGTTGAAATTTTATAGGACGAAGCGCGTCACTTACACACACACACACACACACACACACACACACACACACACACACACACACACACACACACACACAGAGTTCTGTTTGAGTACGTGTGTGTGTGTGTAATGTGGTGGTTTTATCTCGTTAGCCGTCTAGTGTTAATTTTACACTGGTCACATGCAACAGCAAGCTCAATTCCAAGTACGTACCAACCACATACGCTCAAAAACAGTTTCAACTCATTGTAATGTAACATTTTGATTTTAACCCATTACTAACTAATACGTTTTATGATGGTAGACATAACATGTGATTAAAAAGATTTAAAATATTTGTATGAAATAAAATTAAGATTATTATGGCAGATTAACAGCAATGTGGATCAAATAAAACGTTGGCCCTAGAGATTAGTAGCGGGTCTTGATAAGGTGCAAGGTAGATAACTCTTTCAAAGCATATATTTTCTTGTTATTGAGAAAATTAGTATATACAAACAATTAAAAGCAATAACTTATTTAAAAAACAGCAAATTTTTTAAACTTAAAATTATTTTTAAAACAGAAAAACGGATTTCTCAGCATGAGTTTTTATTTATTGGAATAAATTCAAAGTTTTATAACAGAAGAACAAATCAAATTATACATTGAAATCGTCGTTGATAATTTTCTGCCCTGCTAAGAATTTTGTGCTTGAAAACTGAAATAATCGTTATTTATTTAGTGATAAAATATATAAAGTGGGTATATGTGATAGAAAATTATCGATATATAAATGCACACTTCATAAAGAGTAAAGTCAAGTTAATCTTATTTACCACTAATAGATGACTGGCATTTTCAGTGATGAAAACAACATAAATTGGACAATTTCAATTTTCAAAGAAAGCGGACATACGAAAAATTACTCCTTAAAATTTTAATAATTTTTTTTTATTAAAAATCGCTTGAAGACACCACTCATGGTAGAAACCTGGGTAGCGAAATAACTCGTTTAAAAATGGAATATATATATATATATATATATATATATATATATATATATATATATTATATATATTATATTATTATATATATATATATAAGAAAAATTAATGCAGACACATGATTTCATAGTAAATCGAAGGTTTAGGCCTATTTCAGGCGAACCATCATCAGCTTCCGTCTTTATTGTACGAAGGATTTTACATGAATGAGATTCACAAAAACCTAAAAAAACCCAAAAAAAAACAATAAAAATAACGGTCGTTCCCTTAAAAGAGAAAATTTATGAAAAAATCCATCAGTTCGGCGAACACACACACATATTCATACATAAGCATATATATATATACGCAACATATAATCAGAGGACACGCGTAGCGGTGGATGTCAACAAAAGTTCGAAGATACATTCAACCTGACAGTTGGATTGCGGACCCGTAGATTTGAAACATAAACAAAGTGGGTTAAGAATAAGATATATATATATATATATATATATATATATATATATATATATATATATATATATATTAATTTGAAAATTCTTGCAAAAATCAACAAATTGCCTGATTTTAATGAAACTTTCCGGACTTATTCACAAATGAATGAAATTATTTATACAATTCTTATTTTTAGAAAATCTCGGGAAAAGTATATTTTTTACATCTGTTACCACCCACTACAATTAACCGCATAAAACTTCTAGAAATACATTATCTATACAATTTTTTTTATTAGTTAAATGCAGGACTCATCGGGAAATGTAAATCGTATATTTTTTTAAATTACGACACCATTTTTCCGAAAATCTGCTCCGTATAGTAAAATAAAAAGTACATTAAAACTACGCTATTTAGAATGAAGATAAAGTTTTAATTGATTTTATAAAAAATGTAATTTTAGGATAGCGTATTCTGAAAGAGACAAAAAATTCTTTGAATAATCAATTTTCATAAAAATTGTTTTCATTTTTTTCTTTACTAATTAAATTTTCACAGATTTTTTAAATTTCTTCTATTTACTCTGTTTTCGAATATTAATCCATTAAAAAAAGACTTTATTTACAAATCGAAAATTAAAAAGCATAATACAAATCATTTAGAATTAAAATTTTAAAAATAATTTATGAATTTTTTTATTTATGTAAAATTGCATATTTTCTTTTACTATGAAAACTTATAAGGTCACATGTATTACAAAATGTTAAATTGGGTGATGTTAATTTTTGGTCTCCGTACTTTCAGATTGATTGATAAAAAGTGCTGTCATCGCCTACTTGAAAGGTAAAAACAACCCCAAAAAACAGACCTTTGTGATTAAGAAATACTTTTATTCTAAATTTCATGGAATAAAGAAGTAATACTTGTTTCAAAACAGATTAATTTAAATTTGCTAATTTTCCAAAAATAATGAGTGAGAGATGTATATTTTATTTTTGCAAGATTTTAAAACCGAGAATTAACCTTTGCTTAGAAATGTGTTAATCGCTCAAAAAAAAAAAAAAAAAGAAAAAAGAAAAAGAAAAGAAATGACTGAAAAATTGAAAATTAAAAAAAAATAAAATTTTTGGATTCCGATGAATATAATTTCCGTTTGAAATACACCCGAGTATTTTGCTAAGTAGATATGATAAATTTAATCATTTAACTTTCAATTAAGCTAAAATGAAAGTATGAAGAAAAAGATTTTTATTTTTGAAAATTCAATTTAAGACTCAGGTGTCAAAAATAGAGTTGAAATACCTACATTTATTTCTCTGTTTTCAAGCCAATAAAAAGAAAAAACAAAATTTTTGTCATTGTTATGAAAGAAATACGCGTATATTTTATATGTTTATGTTTGCTTTTGGTGACCGTTTCTTTATCTTTCGTCATTGTGTCTGAACTACATAGTTTCTTGATTTCCAATCTCATATTTTAACTCATGTTAGAATAACTAAAAAAAACAAAAAACAAAAAGAAAAAACAAAAACGAAAAGAGCAAAAAACTGAACGCCACGAAGATACAACGAAGGGGAGACAATTCTTGACGCGTTTTTTACCCATTAACACATTTGCAGAGGAAGTAAGTAAAAGGTCCCCACGACATTTGTTTTACAGCGATAGAAGAACCTTTTACTTCTCTGAAGAACCCTCTTGGACTGGATAAAGTTTAAAGAAATATCTTAAACATAAAAAGAAACAAAAAAGAGATATTCAGAATAATTTGTGAAATTACGACTTATATTGAGTCTTAAACAACCTCGTTGATAAAAAGTTTTCGAGTTATCTCCCTTTATCTACTGTGTAAAAACGTTTCAGTTAATTTATCTAATGCTACTTTGTTCTTGAGGTGTGGAACTTGAAATAATTTGTTTTGTCGCGATTTCATTCAAACATTTGTTTAAAGTTTTAAATGATATATAATATAAATAGATTATTATAGGTAAGTTTATCACATATTCTTCTTCTTTTATATAATATGATAGATCATCAGTCAGTTAAATGCCATACGTGATACATGCTTGGGCGATCACGTCTCGAAAGAAACATGACTGACTGGACAGAAGGTTATCCCGCAGTAGGTTGCCATTACTTTCTGCGGTAGACTGGTTGCCAGCCAAGGCTATAGAACCCAATCTGTCCTGTTATTTAACCCATAACTGGAAGGAAGAAACAGATTAATACCTTTCCCAGGGGTATTTGCGCGTAAGTGAATCATAGCTCTCCATAAGTTCCTGTCTTTTTCTGCTCAGTAATTCACGAAAACTCGTAAAGCAAGTTTCTCACCATTTCCCCCGCCTATTATGTGAGTATTAAATTCCCAAAGCATTCTTTTCTTTTTATGTATCTCAGAAATTTCAGTTATATCTTTCTGGTTGTAAGTATCCGTCTTTTTGTAGCTTCTATTTCCCTTCGAACTTCCTCGTTACTCACATGTTTTGCCTATGGAATTCTTAGTATTCTTGGAGTCACATCTTTGTCGCCTTGAGTCTCTTTATCCGTGAGGGAATTGTCTAACATTCACTGGCATATAAGGAATCTGTACTCTTCTTTATTTCTAACAATATACACCATATATATTAAAAAAAGAAGAAAAAGAAATGCGTTAATTGGATCCAGGTGGTATTTAATGAAAGACAGTTTTCTTGGTAGATGGAGGGTTAATACTTCGCTTAATTTCTGGAAGACATCATTCGCAGTTCTTGTATACAATCGGATTTCTGTATCCCATTTTCCATCTTCTGTTAAAATAGTACACGGTTTAATTATTATAACTACTTGATTTTGACCGATAATAGTTAATCCTGGTATATTTTTTGTTATTTTAGTATCGAGCCGCTGTATGGATTGAGTAAAGGCATCTTTCCTCATTTTTCTTTCAATTTTTGTGTAATCGCTGAAATCGTTCTTTATCTGCATGGAGACAATTTGTTTCAGTAGAGGTTACGGATTCCTCGAATATCGTGTGCAAAAATCGTTTTATCCTATGTCAAGCAGATCTTGTGTCTTGTCATATCAGGTGATTTTGGGCAATATATGTGTTGTGGGGTCTCCCCTTTTTCTATGATAATAGACTCGTCTAGAGTATATATATACTCCTGCCATAGTGAGATACGTCAGATCCGAGAGATACCGAATGATACCGAGGTTTCACAGAGAATACAGCGTCAGTAATTCATAGTAGCTCTGAGCTCCACTCAGCCTGAAGACTATTACACAGCACCCGTCAGCTTCCGACGTGGACATACTGCGGCTTCACTTCAGAGACTTGTATATATACTTCGTACTAACCGTATTACTGGATTACTAACCCGCGTTCAACGTATCCTTTACGTTAATATACTTATTTTTCTATCTCAAATTCTGGTTTTTGTTCCTTTATTTTGTGCGGTTCCCATTCCCGGGATCCACAACAATATGAAAGCTAAGTAGAGGTAATTCTGTATTTGAATTTCTGGTTCTGATAGCATTCTGATCATAAAGATATATTTTCTTGTTCCAATGTCTTAAATAAAGCCACGTTTTTTTTTTTGCGCTATTTCTGGTTTAATTCTCGTATGAGCTCAATGCTTAATCGAACTGAATGTCCGAAGGAGTTCGCATTTATTTGGATCTGATTTTTTAGTACCACTAAATCTACTGAGGTTTTTCCATATTTCTCCGCTGTCATATATTTCGTTTGTTTTCTTCGGTAATTTTCTCGATCCCCAACTCATTTTATGGTGACTGCATCACTATTTAAATCATATCTTGTCCTGCTACTTTGTTTCTCTTCATCTTAGCCATGCTCATCTAACCTTAGAATATAATATAAATATTATATTTTATGTATTATAAGAAATATTATAAGAAATGTTATATTTTATGTATTATAAGTTTCGCAACTCGGTTTTCATGGAAGACTTCTCCAATGTATTCGTTCCATTTTTGTTGTATCTCTTCTTTATCTATTATGAACATTCACTTTTTAGATTTTATGCATAAAGTCTAAAAAGTTGTCAAAGGGTTACATTTTCTGTCTTGCTATTTATTTTATCTTTGTATGCATAACTGCACTGCCAAAGCTCCGTATCGTTTCTGTGTGACTTCTTTTTCACTCTAAAGAGTCTTTCATATTTTTTCATTTTGTTGGTACCCCAACAGTAGCGACCTATTAAACCGTAGAGACGAATTAGCAGTACTATGCAAACATCGCAAATATTTATCGCTAAAATTTAAATAAACAAATAAACACCCCCACCCACGAACACCCCCAACAAAATGAAAAAATACACATAACCAACCCTATTAATAAACAGAACAAAAAAAAAAATCGTAGAAACAAAAGACAACAAACTCCATACCATTCCAGCAAAAAAGTCCAACTACAGTAAAATAGAAAAATAAAAGATAATATCGACACTGTAAAAAACTAAAAAACAAAAAAAACACATACCCCAATACAAAATAACCAAAATTAAAGAAGAAGCAACCAGCCCAAAAACAAAACAACACCTACCAACCCCTAAACCAAATAACAACACCCACGGCGCCACCAGACAAGATAAATAGGAAAACCTATCCTGAACTTAGCCCCCCACCCGAACACTTAACCCTAAGACGTTAAAAAGGTCAACAGAATTCAAATTACAGTCAAACCCCACTATCACCTAAAAAAAAAAACACATCCAACACAAATAAACGGTCTTTTCAACTAGATAATTTTCATATCAACAAGATCACCTGAAGAATGAAGCAGCCTAGACACATGGCTAGCTTCGAAACGCGAACATTTTGTGTAGTGTTACTATGAATTTAACAACTATTACAATATAACGCTCTACATTTGTATCGAGCACTCTTTATAAAAGTAAATGCATGAACAACAGGGAAAAAACCTACGAGTTCTACAACTTAGTTACAATACATTATATATATATATATATATTGATTGTTTAATACTTAGTTTTTGGTCATAATAGGGTTAGACCAGTACATATTTGTATTAAAAAGTGTTCGATACAATTATATTGTAGAACTTTTGAATATTTTCCATTTTTAAACGAGTTATTTCGCTACCCAGGTTTCTACCATGAGTGGTGTCTTTAGGCAATTTTTAATAGCTGATTTTGCCGTTACCGTTATTAAAAATCGCCCGAAAACACCACTCATGGTAGAAACCTGGGTAGCGAAATAAATCGTTTAAAAATGGAAGATATATATATATATATATATTGACGCTTTTTTTTGTTTTCATAATAAAGTATTTAGTTATTACAACGAAAATTATGGACTGTACCCTAATACTTTTTAGTGAACAAAAGTAAATTCAAACAATCATATTATAAAATATCGGTATAATTTCAAGTTCGTAATAATTTTATCTATTTTAATAAGCGTAATATGATTTATTTTTGCCTTTGATTAAAATTAAACTGCTACAACACACTCTTAAATTAGCAGGCGTGGATTTTGTATTCATTTGATTAAAGACCTCAAATAAAGTTGCGTCCCTTAGAGGCTTTCATATTCAGGGGAGCTAAATCTTGCATTATTCAATTCACAAAATGTTTGATATTTATTTAAATTATACGCGGAAAGAAGATGTTACAATCATATCAAATAGATTACCGTCACCACCTTGATAAAAATGTCCTATGAATAGCAATAATAAAGAATTAAATAGATTTAATCCTTAGGAAGTGATTTTTAATATATATTTTCTGTGTCTTCACCAATTAGAACTATATAACGTTGTGAACACTGTTATCTGATTCATTGCTCATTGAGATAAAAGACATAATCATTTAAACAAAGTAACTTTGTTACGATATTTACAACTGTATTTGCCATTCATGACTGCCTAATCTATTCTCATTGTATAAATATATCTACGAGGGCTGAAAGTTTTTCATTTCGATCCATTGTTCAAAATCTGATCAGATGAGCAAATATATCAAGGTTCGAACAGTTGTTTGTGACGTAATTTACCAAACGAATTTGTATAATCTATAAAACATGAATATACATTCTTTCACATTTGTATTTGCTAGTTTTCATAAACTTTTACAATGGAGATCTTAATACCTATTTTCCATTTACGACAAAATCCTGATCTATCCATATTATTGTTGAACAAAGAGGTTAAAGCGATAATCTGAAGTTAGATGGTTAAATGAAATCTAAGTATCTCCAATATTTCGGCATAAATCTTTGATACCTAATTTTAAAAGCTTAATGATTAAACTTATTATTTAAATAAAAAATTCTGGTGTATTTCAGATAAAATTTATATAGATTGTAATGCCACATTTAATTTCGATTTTTTAAAATTTTCTTAAAAGCGGCCATTTTCTTAATTTTAAGAAATTTGTAAACAAACAAAAATTCATCGATTTTAAAAATATTTCAAAAGATTTCTGCCACTTTATTTTAGTAAAATTAGAAAATTGAAAGTTAAATTAATCTGATTTTAAAGAAATATTACTTACTTATAGCAAAAAAAAAAAAAAATATACAACAAATTATTAACGATTGATCGTGTTCATTTGATCGAACGTTTCATGGACTGTTCAATGACGAAGCGATGACAGTTTCTACGCATGACCATAAATGCAATTTTCATAAATCTAAGGGAAGGGACAAAACTCTTAAATTACGTAACCTTTTCATAATAATAGCAATTTCAGTCTACCATAGATGAAAATAAGGTATCAAAATACAAAATACAAAATTATTTTAAAAATAGATAGCGTAACTACGTTTATTAATCTTTGTAATTTTGGATTCGTAAATTTCGTTTAATTACTATATCACATCCAATAAATACCCCAATATAGAATTTTACACGATTTTAAACTATTATAAATTATTATGATTAAAATGTAAAAAAAAAGAAAAAAAAAATTATTAATAAGAAAAATTTTATTTCTTCAGACAATAATGCCCTTAATATTACTTATTTACAAAAACAATTAAAAGCTTTTCTAATTAAGTAATGTCATAATTTTATTGGATTCATTATTTTTCAATTCAGAGCAGATTTTCAGTTAAATGGTACAAATTTGGAAAAAAAGTAGGTGATTTACAATCTGCAATGACTTCTACTTTTAACAAAAAAAACTAATTTTAATAAATAAGAAGGTTCTGTGCGAAATTTCATGAAATTAAGTAAGTGGGTGGGGGGGGGGGGGGACATATTTCAAAAATTGTTTTACTAAAATTTTCTAAAAAAACATGCAAAAATAGTTTAATTCGTTTGTGAATAAGTACTGAAAATTTCATTCAAATCGGACAATTATTTGATTTTTACAAGAATTTTCAAATAAATGTGTTTTCTACGGAAAAAAGCGCAAAAAATCAATGTCAAAAACGTTTTAAAAGGCGATGACGTAAACAAAACAATATTTTAGCCAAAATTTGGAACGTGTTAGAAAGGATTAAAAAATTTCCAAAAATAATTAAAAAATACTTTGGTCTTTCATCTTAATAATAACATTAACATTTTGACGATAAAAGTTTCGTTTAGTTTGTGGTCTTTTTCATTACGCTATACCGTTTTCCCCACGAAATAGTGAAGTTACCTAGTTAAATCGTAACAATTATGTATTCGGATCGGATAGTACTTGCATTTAAGTAACGACCAATATTTTTTTTTTTAATCGTATCACCCCGAGCAAGGCGGTAACGCCACTGATGTGCAGGGGGCTACGTAATAGTGAAAAAATTGGAAAAGAGAAAGCCGGAAACCACATCCTAAACAGGGAACAAGGGATGAGCCTCTTAACCTGTTCAATAGACATGGGTGGAGTGTGAACCGGGCGATAGATAGATCTATCTACTCCAATTGAAAAAAAAACAAACAAAGTGAGAAGATTGGAAAAGAGAAAGCCGGAAACCACATCCTAAACAGGGAACAAGGGATGAGCCTCTTAACCTGTTCAATAGACATGGGTAGAGTGTGAACCCTACGCTAATTTTAAAGAAGAATTTTCGCTCTTAGAATATTGACATTACATGATTCTTTTCGTCTCGTTAATTTTATCTGAACTGTTTGTGGATCAAAAATATATTCACAAAAACATTGTCTTACAAAACTTTTCAGTCTTTATCTATTTCACGGTTATTTTAAAATTCTACGAATTGATTTTTGTCATATTCTTATTTCTTTAAAATTTGCATAAATGTAAAAAAATTTGGAAACTAAGCTGCCATCGTTAGTAAGTTCGATTCTTACTGGGTGCATTAAAAAATAAATGTGTTACTGTATCGTAATGGTCACTGACGAATTCGCTAGGGAGTTCGATGTTCATTGGGAGTCGACATAATAGACTAGCTTAAAATAAATTAAAAAAGTAAGCTTATTGAGTGGTTAACTCCTGTAGCTACGCTATATGCAGGGTGTTGCAGCTAAATCCGACATTTGAGAAAAAAAAAAAAAAAAAAAAAAGAAAGAAAAAACGAAATAGGCAATAAAAACAAAAGTTGTATATGCAGAAACCCAACGGTTTATTTAGCAACAGTCGGAGTTACATACTACATTTTAATGTAACCGCTTCCGGCAGCGACGACCATCTCAAGGCGGGCCCGAAATGAGTCACACCATTTGGCAACCATGTCCTTGCAGCGAACACCTCCACGATAGCAGCTTTCAGAGGGCGTGTTTGTTGGTCTTGGCCTCGATCACGCCCCCAGAAGAAATAGTCAAGGAGTTGCAGTCGGGTGAGGAGGGTGTCCACAACTCCGGCGACCATTGATGAGGAACATTGTTGAGCAGCCATGCCTGGGTCATCTTGGCCTTGTGTGCTGGAACGGAGTCCTGCTGGATGACCTAGAGGCGTCCAGCGGCGATATCGTTCATCCAGGGCTTCACCACGCTCCTCGGCACCTTCTGGTAGAGCGGTGACTCTCAAGCCATTTTGAAAGAATGCTGAGCTTTCTTCTCTGATGAAAAGAATTTCATCCAGGACCAGACGAGTAACAGGTAGAACGACAGGTGGATGTGTAAAGACATCGAGGATGTTCCCGTCGTGAAGCATACAAAGTTTTCCTCTTCCGTCATGGTCCTTGGTGTCATCTCCAGCGGTTGGGGACGTCATGCCTCCGTTCTTCTTTCAAGGTGGGTTAAACTATCTATGTCTTTTTGTTTGCTTTTTTTTCTATTGTGTAGTGTATATGAGCAAAATCCCAACAACAAACTACTTCATGCACTCAGTCAGTCAGCTAAGTACCATACGTGATACACGCTTGTGTGATCATGTCTCGAAAGAGATATGACTGACTGGACAGAATATTTTTCCCAATAGGTTACCATTACTTTCTGTTACCAACCCAATCTGTTCTGTTATTTAACCCATAGCGAGAGGAAAAACGCGACGGATTCATAGCTTTCCCAAGGGTATTTGCACGTATGTGAATGTAACGAATTCAACTGGAATTATATCATCTCACAATTCTATCAAAAAAGATTATGAAACAACTCTAAAATATAGATTGTCGGCAACACTCAGATAGCACTTTTATTTTGTTGTAAGTAGTTAAATATGCATTGTAAAAAAAGTATTCTTGTTTTCATTCGCCTAACACATAGAAAAGCCCCTACCTAAATAGAAAACTCAATTGTACATGTTATCCCACAGAAATTAAAGGAACAAGCATTTTCTTAATAATTTCAGTCAAACATGAGGATTCAATTTCAGAAGTATACATGCATAAACTTTTTAGGCGATTATATCAAACTATATACTTTAAATAGTTATCGTCATCAGTTCTTTATAAATTTCATATCGTAAAATAGATAAATATCCATGTCTGTTGCTTCAATTTTGTCGGATTCACAAGAAATCAAATTTAGAAGATAATACTTTTAAATTTAGAGCGGGAAATTATAAGCTTTGAATATCACGTGTTCCGAAAAAATGGTTTTGATTTTGGAAAAAATGTAAAAAAAAACAACTCGTAAACGTGTCCTTACGATTATTTTTATGAAGCAATGAAGCAAACGAGAAATTTGAAACAGTCGTGAGTTTATTGAGCAATGGCAGGAAGAAATGTCTTGTTTTGCATTTATTTTAAATAATTTTATCTTTTTATTATATCTTTATGAATTTTTCATTTTTTGATATAGAATGAAACACATATGATGAAAAAAATAATTAAAAACAGGAACGAACAGAAATGTCTGTAAAAACTCATCTATAATTATATGCAATCCATTTTCTTCCATATGACTTACAGCAAATTAATCAAATAGCTTACTTCCTTCCCTTACATCCAAAATCATTCTTCTTTGAATAAATAACTGCTTTTTAGAGCGATGAGATCATTTTATTGTTTCAGCTACGCGCTTCCATACCTGCGTAGATTTCGTGTGTGCGCAAAAGTGCATAGTTGAAATAACCAATTGTGGTAAATCAATTTGCATCTCATTGCTTTGTCGTCTTACTTATTCATGATAATAAATAAATTACGAGTCTGAAACGTGACAGCCATAAACATCTTTGTTCCAACATGTTCTATTTTGAGTGTTCACTCTCATTAAAATAATCAACGATCTCAAAGAATCTTAAATATTTTCTCCTATTTGTGCACACGCAGATTTGCGTAGATCTACCTTTTATTATTTACCTCACAGGCCATCTTTCACACTAATACATTCTCTCTATACATTTCTTTCAATGCCAATTTAATTTAAAAAAATTAAATAAATTCTGACTGTTCTTTTTCCCCATCACAAATTCTGTAGATGCGATAATGATTATTTTCTACTTAATTATTCGATGAGATTGTTAGGCGGCATTTAACTAGTTCATTCTCTAGCGGTGGGCGGTAGGCGGCCGACTCTTGATAAGGCAACAATTTGACATGTTCGTTATCACATTCCTCGGCGGTGTCACTCAGCAGGAAAACGTCGTCCACCAAACTACATTCACGGTTGGTGCCCAGACTAACAGGCATATACCTTAGTTCATCGGATTGAGATAACACGCTTCTGTTTGGGCCGTTGTCAGTATCACTCTGACACATTTCCTCAAGGACTTTCGTATTGGTTTGGGTCAATCTTCGGAGTCTTTGTTGACGGTCTTCACCGAGCACGAAGTAGGTGTGCATATATCCTTTGCCCTGTCAAAGGAAAGAACAGAGAATAGAAAGGAGAAAGACATTTGTAAAATTTGATTTTAATTGAAACGTGTTATGTAACGATATAGAAAAAAAAAAAGTAAATTATAAAAAATTATTAGCAATAATAGCATCTAGTGGACATCATAATTACCAGATCAATTAACCATAAATAAGATTAAAAACTGCAGTGAATTTCACTGTCTCGTCAGACGATAAAACAAAATTGAAATACAAATGAAAATCTGGACCCTGCAAGAAAAGTGAAAAATTATGGAACATGAAAGTGACAGTCATTTGCTTTTAGTGATCATAGAATTATTCTGAAACCACAGAGAAAAGGTTGGATGAACTGGAAATATAAAAAAGGATCGAGACTAGTTATAAGACATCATTGCCAAATATGGCAGCGAGAATACTAAGAAAAGTACTTGTGTACTGAATGGGTTTGCTAAGACTTAAGCTTCAGTTAAAACTATCAGTTACTAATAGTGTAAAAGTTCAATTACAAATGATGATAAAGAAATACAAAAAGCAGAAACAATTGTATGAGAATTGTATAAACGACTTAATACAAGTCAGAAATTGTTCTTGAAAACTAAAAATTAAATTCTTGGTCAATTCGAAAGAGAAGACTGTCGCATACAAACGATGTGAACATAGATCTGCAACGTAATGAATATCACTATTATACTGGGTTGGCTAAAATGTTTGATTTTATTGTCAAATGCTTTATTAAAGCGGGCGCGAAAATCCCACGAAATAGAAAGGTAAATCCAAACCTGCTATCTCCTGCAACAGACTGGGAACTAAGGGCCGATATAGGCTCAAGATTGAAATTCCCAGAGCAAATTGCCATCACAAAACTTCGCCCAGATATAGATTTCTTCTCACATAAGTTGAAGAAGATAGTCTTGTGGGAACTGACGGTCCCCTGGGAAGAAAATGCAGAGGAAACTCATGAAAGGAAGAAGTTAAAATATGACGAACTGCTGGAGAGTTGCAGGGTTAAAGGCTGGAGGGCTAGCTGCACTCCTATAGAAGTGGGGACTAGGAGATTTGCAGCAAGGTCCTTATGCAAAGCCTTAACAGATATTGGGATAGTGGGAGTAAAAAAGGGAAAAGCACTCAAGTCCATAACCGAAACAGCGGAAAGAACAGCTAATTGGTTATGGATCAAAAGAGAGAGTGCCTGGATTCCAAATTGTTAGCTAAAATTCTCCGAAATTCTGCGTCTAAATTAATGTTTCAGACGAGCTCATGTGCGGTTCGCCTCTAAATGGAAAGTGGCTCTGTCGCCAATCGGAAGCATTTGCAGGGTTTTGTACCAGGCCTAAACGTAATTTTCCAGTGTCTGAAAGCGCTTATCGAGGGTGGGCCGGAGGCTGATCAGCCCTGGTCGGGTCGGCACAGTGAGCGGGGTATGATGTTGAAAGACCCGAACCCCCTTAGTGATCCTCGCGATGACATCACTGACGACACCCTCTAGCGCCCCCATTACGGTGCGTATGTTTGAAATGAAATATATATATGCATGCATTTTCAGCAAATTAGGTCGCTAATTTCATAGAAAGACGATGGGTAGTTTGTATGTAGAAGCGTAAAATGGCTATAAACAAGGAAAGAAACATTTTTGTTGTTACGTGTAATGCCATTTGCTTCATAGATTAATAACACTTATTTCTTGTGTTGTTGCTAGTTGCTGAAGCTTACAGCATCATAAATTTTAAACCTTGTTGTGATGGAAAAATGAAATGATTGGAAGAAGTGAAACAGTCTTACAAAATACATTATATTATCATCAGTTCCTCAATCATTCGCTCCGTTCAAGTATTTTATAGCAATATCTTATCGTACACATAGGTAAAAGTAAATCATATATGGATAGATGTTAATATTTTCGACTTTATATAAAAGTCGAAAATCTCGCCGAAATTCTTATCTCTATGTCTGTGATATTCCGTTAAATATTTGTATGTCATAAAATATCAGTCTTAGTTTCAAAGTACTTATATTTGGGAGGAATTCAAAATATCTGAGGCATCGGACACCTGATGATATAAGAATGAAATTGTGGGGTATTTGCCCATTAAGTTCTGAGAATATTTAAACTGATTTCGAAAATGTTGATATAAATCTTTGCGTCAAAATTTTGTATTCCGTCAAATTTATTCAATAATAAATCTTTACAAAAATCTGTTCAACTTTAACAATTTTCAGGTTGTTGCAAATAATTTACCTTGATTTGAATACGACCCCTGGGCTCAAGTTGGTAACCTCCCAATTTCTGCAATAACAAATATGTGTCATTGCTGCAGTGAATTTTCAGCGCTGAAACAAAAAGATAGATAAGCATTATTTTGTGTTTATACCGAAAACTTTTCAACACCTTCGAATTTATCAAGCATAAACTTTGGGTGTGTATGTTCGAAGCTGTCTAAATGAACTTAATATGTAAATTTATTTAACTTTTTGTGTGTGTATTTGCACAAATATTGCATAAAAATATTTGAAAATCAATTAAAAGTAACTATATTTTGTGACTCGCTTTCAATTAGGTCGCTTGTGATTTTTATAAATAAACATTTGTTTCATTGTGGTTTTTTTATAATTAAATTACATAGTTACTCAAACAAAACCATTAAAAGTTACTAAACGTAAGGAGTGTTAGGGAATATGAGATAAACTAATATTAAGGAGAGAAAGCAATAAAAGAACAAAAAATAAGAAGACAGAAGATAATGATCGACATCTACATGTTTGAAAAACAAATTTAACTGGTCAGCAAGAAGCCAAAAAAGTATTTAGCAAACGAGAAGTGCGATAGAAGAAACTGTTAGCATAGATCTTACTGTTACATGTAGCTATTTCAAATGTAAAACGATGAGACCTTGCCGCCAATCTAGTACTGCGCTTAAATTCATAAAGTCTAGCTACCATAGAGGAAAGTTCATCAAAACAATTACCATGAAAGTATTTTTAGAGAAGACACAGGGAAAATACGTTACGTCGGTGTGAAAGAGACTGAAGCTGAGATGCCAGGTCAGGACCAATAACATTCCAGACTTTTTTTTTGATTTTATCAAGAATCTCTAAATATATTGTCGGAGCACTAGATGGGGCAGCAATATTCAAAACAAAGACGAAGCTATTTTCTGTTTTACAATTTAGATTACAGACTGAGAGTAAAAGAAAGTGTGAAACGCATAAAGAGAAGAAAGATATTTTAGTATATCTTAATCTTAATTCTCGATAATCTAATATAAATTATAATGTAGCGCATCCGAAATAAAGAACTATTAAAATACCGAAACTACTCTATTTACCATGATTTCGCTAATTCTATTTTATTGCATATGCAAATCATTTAAGTAAAGAAATAACTGCGCATGTTAACGAAATAATGTAAATGAACTTGGCAAAACCAGGTATCATCGCTAATTTTATAAATATACATGATGTTACTTCTCAGTAGTAATCAATATCTTTAAATGTGATTTCAATAGTAATAAATTCGAATCCAGGCACCATTTGCTTTTAAATTACTTTTCCATTAATATTGTTTATTTCTTTCCGTTCGAAATTATTAATCGACATAATTTCTTTCATTTCATTTTTAATATGTATATCTTTCCTTTTTAAAAATATTTCCAGTGGTATACAGAAAAGTTAAGTATCATAAGGAAAGACGAAATATCTCTAGACGTGGGCAGTGGAACGAGAACAGTTGACCTCCGTAGATAAAAAGTAATAGTTCAGTTCGAATTTCCCTGTGGAATTCCGGACCGGTATGCACCAGATGGAGGCTGAAGGACACAACTGCTGAAACGTTGTGATAACAGCTGTAAAGATGAAGCTAAAAGTCTACAAGTAAAAATAGTATAGATAATGATAGCGCTTCATACCAGTAATCTAGACACAAATGAAACATTTTTATCAATAATTTTTCACTAGATTTTGTTTCATTTTATTGTTTCATTTTATTTCAGCACACAATTTATTTTTGCATATCAACGACCATTAAGCAAACCGATTTTTTTTTTTATCGAAAGCGTTAGTCCAGAGTATGACAATAAACTACATTTGACAAAAAGGAGTCTGATCGGAAGATTGGAAGTTTTGGGGATCGTAGAAGCACCACTTAATTGTTGTTGCTTTCAGGTTCACCTTGACTCGGGGGTGGGTAGCACCTGCTGGTTCTTAGTTATGCGAAAATAGTGAACGCCAAAACAAAAACAAATATTATGAAAGTATAAAAATACATTTTTATAGTACAAATTACTAGCAATGCATTTTTATATAAAAACAATTACCAACAATACGCATTCATGCTAAAATGATCAGCAATACAGTTTTAAAGCAGTACATTTTATCAAAGAATTAACATAATCATAACATTTATCTGTAGTTGAAGGCATGTAATCATGTTAAAAATAATATTTAGTTGAAGCCATAAAATTGTTAAAATATTTCGATTTCAGTATTAATTAATCCATACAGGTTGATATTCCTCAAAACGAAATCAACCAAATAGCTCATATGAAAGAAATCATTAATGACATTAATCCATGTAATATCCTACAATTTCTTATAGAAATCAAATTATATTTAGAAATACAACTTCAACAAAACCACTACAAAAAACAAGCGTATCACTGCCTCTGTTAATCACTTGTATATGCACCAAATCTGAGTATCAGTTACCATGTACTCAACTGGGAAAGCAAAATAACATATATCATATTTTTATTACTTCAATGCTCCCCCCAAAATTAAATTCCGGCATTAAATGATATAACGTTAAACAAACAATCAATCTTATCGAAAAGATATAAAATTAAAAAAAAAAACAACTTTTTATTTCATAAGTTTAACATGTTAAAAATCTAAAGATTTAAAACACTGTAAATAATATTTGAATGTGTAAAAATTGGCATTATTATGAAATATACATATGTATACTTTTTAACGATCAAGTAATAAAATAATTTTAAGTTCAAGTTATAAATTTGTTTTACAGTTTGTGATGAAGATAACTTTTGCTTTGATATAAGTTATAAAGAATTTTTATGTTTACCTTCAGTCGTTAAGAGTTACAGAATTTGCTTATTTTTTAGTCTTTACATAAAACTAAATAGAATTCCTGACCTAATTTGCTCAATGCAAATATAGTCAATATCGAGAAGAATTAATCTATAAATACCGTATATAATACCAGAAATCTCGTGGATTAATTTTAGGGGCGTTTTTACTTTTTTTCTTTTTATCATTGAAGACAACATACTTAAAACATGGCGTCATATGAGCATGAATATGAAAAACTTACCAACACCAGTGGACTCCATTCGTGAAGCGGTGTTTACAGTATCTCCAAATAAGCAATAACGAGGCATACGAAGACCTACGACACCCGTTACGCAAGATCCTAAGGAAAAACCAAAAGTGGCACAGTTAGTACTTCATTTTCTTACTGAACCAAAAAATATATGATTCTAGGTGTGTGAGAAGTTATATATATATATATTTAGATGTTTGGCTTAGACTGGCAAAAAGCAATAACAATGAGACAGCAAGAACGTTCGAAATCATTAGCAAAACCTGCTAATATAACGATACGGATTTGTCTATACTTTAGAGATGAGGTAGTATTTAAGGTAATTTCATTATTCGGACTATTGTCCTCATCTTTGTTGCTATTTTTACGACGTTTTGGTCGTTGTACGCTCCTTCTTCAGGTTCGATCCGAACCGTTAATCACGATCACAGGGGTATACCATTCTTATTCCTTGTGCCACTTCTGGTATTCATGAGTTATCTCCCTTTAACTCTCTAAGCTATTTGTACACCACTGTTGTAGCCTGGTGTTGAAATCACAACTGTTTGGGTCAAGTCACTGGAACTAGCCAACGTGTATCCACTGGGCCATGTGTCCTTGAAAACAACATCAAGTTAATTTTTGGGACTTAAACCTAATGTTTCAGTAACCGATTTTTATCAGAGTTCATATTGCAATTATTTTATCTTAACGATTTTCTCTAGTATTTTTTACCAGAGCTCATATTGCAATTTTTCTTTTGACGCTAACGATTTTCTCTAGCACTCCGAATTACTCGTTCAAGTAATGTACTCATTTCTATGCTTGGTCGGCTTAGGAGGTTTTTTGTAGCCTAGCATATGCGCTGATTCCTTAAGTTTACGTAGTTTTCAGTGGCGTTCTGTATCTGTTATTTCAACTTCATTCCATAGAGTGCGGTGGTCCTCTTTTTCCCTTCGTATGTGGTCAGCTACGTCTGATTTTTCTATCTCCCCTCGCGTTACTGCCTTGTGATGTTCTTGTTGCCTTACCTTAAGAGGGCGGCCTGTTCTCCTTAATATTTCTTTCCAAAGCTACATAGAATTAGTACACACAATCCTTAGTCATATCCTCCTCTATTGGGGTCTAATACGGTAGAGGTACTTGCGAAGTGTAGAACCACCCATGATGGTCGTTCATATATTATATGGAGCACAGATCCTTTGCATTTTCTCCGATAAATACTTCACATAGGGTAGACAGACCGAGGCTGTTTCCTGAGAATTGTTATCCTTATGCACCTTCCCTTCCACGTTAATTGGCGCTGGTGTCATTTACCCTAGATAATTGTTATGTTGTAGGTACTGCTTATACTGATCATTTCCTGTTCTTATGTCTCTGGGTCGCAGCTTATGACTTTTGCTCGATATTACAGGCAGCGGACGATGAACCCTCTATCTGTTCGAGCTATTAGTACATCCAGGAATGGTAGTTTGTTGTCGCGTTTTCCATAGTACCTGAAGAAGGCCGGAATGTACACCGGCCGAAACGTTCTAAAAATGGGCCACAAAGATGAGGATAATAGTCCGAATAATGTAAATAATATAATTATACGTATTTCCTAAGTGCGGATTTAACTGGTCAAAATGTCATGATAGATTTTGGGACAAGAGCGAATGCTCTGCTAAATTATATAGCGTATGATATAGTGTATATATATATATATATATATATATATATATATATATATGTATATATATATATATATATATATTAGAGGATAATCCAAAATATTTCATCCAATTAATATAAATTATTAATTAGATAAAAATAGAGAGCTCAATGGGTATTATCCAGAGCATTATAAAATATTGAGAAGAAAACCCAACACATATTTAGACGGTTATAAATCAAGATTTATTTCGACAGTGTAAGTTTACTTACATTGTTTCAAAATATTTAAACATTTCACTTTCTTTAAAAATATGTTAAAAATCTTTCTAAAACATTTCTTTTTTTAAAAAAAGATATCAAATATTTTCCACAATCGAAATTATTATAATTATTATACAGAAATTACAAATGAATAAAGTAACATATAATTATGAAGGAGCTGATGTGATTAAAAACAAGTCCCAAAAGTTCAACATTACAAAAGCAAAGTCAGGTCTTAACCAATTTAAATATAGAAAAATAAATAAATAAAATGAATGAAGTAAAAAATATAAATTCTAAAATAAATTTTAAAAAATATTTAAAAAATGTAAGAATAAAAAATTAAATTAAATTAGTTATATATATCAGTTTTATAATAATAATAATAATAATAATAATAATAATAATAATAATAATAATAATGTTAAATATGCACTAAAAAAAACACACAATTGGAAATTCCCAGGCATAGATAAAATTCCTAACTTTTGGCTATATTATTTAAGCGCATCACATAAAAAACTAGCCAAAGACCTTCAAGAAATGGTTGACGACCCCACTAAAATTCCTGCATGGTTGACAAAAGGAATTACATTTCTTCTACCAAAGAATGGTGACACAAAAAATCCGAAAAACTACAGACCAATTACATGTCTTCCGACAACATATAAACTATTAACATCTATTTTAACAAAGCAGACATATTTATTCTTAGAAAGAAATGACATGTTACCGCTTGAACAAAAAGGGTGCAAACGTGGGTGTTATGGTTGTAAAGACCAATTGCTGATTAACAAAATGATCCTGGAAAACTGCTACAGTAAAAAGAAAAATCTTAGTACAGCCTGGATAGACTACCGAAAGGCATTCGATAGTGTGCCACATTCCTGGATTTTAAAGACTTTAAATATATACAAGATATCGCCCGTCATCATCAATTTCATCAAACAGTGCATGTCTATATGGAAAACAACCCTTTACCTCAATCATATAAATGGAACCTATAAGTCTGATGAAATAAACATCAAAAGAGGTATATTTCAAGGTGATTCTTTATCTCCCTTACTATTTTGCATATCATTAATAGCACTAACCAGTCAACTTAACAAGACAGAATGTGGTTATAAAATAGGCCAAAAGAAAATAAGCCATCTATTTTACATGGATGACTTGAAGTTATATGCTAAGAATGATAATGAACTGGAAGGTCTTCTGCAAACTGTAAAATGCTTTAGCAAAGACACTGGAATGAAATTCAATTTGAATAAATGTGCTAAAGCTACAGTTTTACGTGGATCAATACAAGAAACATCCTCAATTAGCCTAGACCCTGCTGTAACAATAAAAGAATTGAAACCAGAAGAAGCTTATAAATACCTAGGTGTAAATGAGAGCGAAAACATTCACCATAAAAAAATGAAAGAAATAGTGCGTAAAGAGTACTATAGAAGGCTACGAATGATATTAAAAACTGAATTAAATTCACAGAACAGAGTTATGGCCATTAATAGCCTTGCAATCCCAGTTGTCCAATATAGCTTTAACATCTTAAACTGGACTCTAAACGACATCAGGCGAATGGATGCTAAAACAAGAAAGCTTCTTTCTAAGCATAAGATGCATCATCCAAAGGCTGATGTAGACCGTCTATACATACCCCGTAAAGAAGGTGGAAGAGGTCTTATTCAGCTGGAATTGTCATACAAGACAACAACTATTGGCTTACTAACATACATAGAAACAACAAAGGATTGGATGTTACAATTAGTAAGGCAACATGAAGAAAGAAAGAAAAAATATTCAATAATAAAAGAAGGCAGTAAATTCAAACAAGATTTACAGTTAGTAGATTCTGTAGAAAAGCAGAACGGAAGCCAAGAGCCGACTATTGCGGCAAAGAATATGAAAATGAAAGCCAAAGACAAATCTCTTGAACAGATGAAACAGCGCTGGCAAGACAAACCTCTGCATGGCCAATATCCAGTACGTGCCAATAAATCTAATGTTGACAAAGTTAATACTCATCGATGGTTACGTGCATCTGGATTAAAGTCCGAAACTGAAGGCTTTATTCTTGCAGCACAAGACCAAAGTCTTTTCACGAGAAACTTTCAGGCAAATATTATGCATAATAATATGGATCCAAAATGCAGGTTTTGTGATAAACAACAAGAAACAATAGACCACCTAATCTCAGGCTGTTCTGTGCTTGCCCCAAATGAATATAAAAATCGCCACGATAGAGTTGGGCAATATTTACATTGGGCAATATGCAAACATTATGGAAAAGCTGTAGGCAAACACTGGTATGAACATCACCCAGCACCGGTTACAGAAATAGAAGATGTAACCATTCTATGGGATTACACCATCTACACAGACAGAAAAATTGAAGCAAACAGGCCAGACATTATTGTTAAAAACCAGAAGGAGAAAACTTGTCTATTAATTGATATGGCTTGTCCAGCGGATTGTAACATAGCAATCAAGGAATTTGAAAAACTGTCAAAATATAAAGACCTGGAAATTGAAATAGGAAAAATGTGGAAATTGAAAACAAGAGTTGTGCCAGTGATAGTAGGTGCACTTGGAATGATAAAAAATGGAACAAAACAACACATTGAAAGAATCCCTGGAAACCCCAGCTTAAGAGATATACAAAAAATTGTCTTATTAAGTACAGCCCACACACTAAGGAAAACTTTATCTATGTAATGCTGGAGATGATAGGGAAGATGGAAAAACATGAAATGGAGCCATAACAACATGACACTACCTGCCTTAGGTCTCCCCGCAGACTTGGTTGGTAGTGAGACCAAAGCAGAAATCGAAATATGATGAAAAATGACATAATAATAATAATAATAATAACATGACTTCAAGAAATGGTTAACGATTCCACTAAAATTCCTGCATAGATGGACAAAGGAATAACATTTCTTCTACCCAAGAATATTGACGCGAACAACCCGAAAAACTACAGACCAATTACATGCCTTCGGACAACATACAAATTATTAACATCTATTTTAACAAAACAGACATATTTTTCTTGGAAAAAATGGCATATTACCGATTGAGCAAAAAGGGTGCAAACGTGGCTTTTACAGATGTAAAGACCAATTGCTTATTAATAGAATGTTCCTGGAAAACTGCTACAATGCAAAGAAAAATCTTAGTACTGCCTGAATAGATTATCGTAAGGCATTTGATAGTGTACCACATTCCTGGATCTTAAAAACTTTAAATATATACAAGATATCACCCGTCATCATCAATTTCATCAAACAATGCATTTCTATATGGAAAACAACCATTTACCTCAATCATATAAATGGAACCTATAAGTCTGGTGAAATAAACATCAAAAGAGGTATATTTCAAGGTGACTCTTTGTCTCCTTTACTATTCTGCATATCACTAATAGCACCAACCAGCCAACTTAACAAGACAGACTGTGGTTATAAAATAGGCCAAAAGAAAATAAGTCATCTATTTTACATGGATGACTTAAAGTTGTATGCTAAGAATGATAACGAGATGGAAGGTCTTCTACAACTGTAAAATGCTTTAGCAAAGACACTGGAATGAAATTCAATTTGAATAAATGTGCTAAAGCTACAGTTTTACGTGAATCGCTACAACAAACATCCTCAATTAGCTTATACCCTGCTGTAACAATGAAAGAATTAAAGCCATAAAAAGCTTATAAATATCTAGGTGCAAATGAGAGTGAAAAAATTCACCATAAAAAATGAAAGAAATAGTGCGTAAAGAGTACTATAGAAGGCTACGACTGATATTAAAAACTGAATTGAATTCTCAGAACAGAATTATGGCCATTAATAGCCTTGCAATCCCAGTTGTCCAATATAGTTTCAACATCTTAAACTGGACTCTAAACGACATCAGGCGAAGGGATTCTAAAACAAGAAAGCTTCTTCCTAAGTATAAGATGCATCATCCAAAGTCTGATGCAGAAGAAGGTGGAAGAGGTCTTATTCAGCTGGAATTGTCATACAAGACAACAACTATTGGCTTACTAACATACATAGAAACAACAAAGGACTGGATGATACAATTAGTAAGGCAACATGAAGAAAGAAAGAAAAAATATTCAATAATAAAAGAAGGCAGTAAATACAAACAAGATTTACAGTTAGTAGATTCTGTAGAAAAGCAAGACAGAAGCCAAGAACCAACTATTGCGGCAAAAATATGAAAATTAAAACCAAAGATAAAGCTCTTGAACAGATGAAACAACGCTGGCAAGACAAACCTCTGCATGGCCAATATCCAGTACGTGCCAATAAATCCAATGTTGATAAAGTTAATACTCATTGATGGTTACGTGCATCTGGATAAAAGTCTGAAACTGAAGGCTTTATTCTTGCAGCGCAAGACCAAAGTCTTTTCACGAGGAACTTTCAGGCAAATATTATACATAATAATGTGGATCCAAGATGCAGGTTCTGTGATAAATATCAAGAAACAATAGACTATCTAATCTCAGGATGTTCTGTACTTGCCCCAAATAAATATAAAAATCGTCACACTAGATTGAGGCAATATTTATATTGGACAATGTGCAAACACTATGGAAAATATGTAAACAAACACTGGTATGAACATCACCCAGCACCAGTTACAGAAATAGAAGATGTCACCATTCTATGGGATTACACCATCTACACAGACAGAAAAATTGAAGCAAATAGGTCGGACATTATTGTTAAAAACCGGAAAGAAAAAAACTTGTCTATTAATTGATATGGCTTGTCCAGCGGATTGTAACATAGCAATCAAGGAATTCGAAAAACTATCAAAATATAAAAACCTGGAAATTGAAATAGAAAAACATGTGGAACTTGAAAATAAGAATCATGCCAGTGATAGTAGGTGCACTAGGAATTATAAAAAAAGGAACAAAACAACACATTGAAAGAATCCTTGAGAACCCCAGCTTAAGAGATATACAAAAAATTGTCTTGTTAAGTACAGCCCACACACTAAGGAGAACTTTGTCTATGTAACGCTAGGGATGATAGGGGAGATAGAAAAACATGAAATGGAGCCATAACGACACACCAAGACCTGCCTTAGATTTTCCCGCAGACTTGGTAGGTAGTGCGACCATAGCAGAAATCGAATTATTATGAAAAATGACATAATAATAATAATAATACCTCAATCATGGAAATGGAACCTATAAGTCTGGTGAAATAAACATTAACAGAGGAATATTTCAAGGTGGCACTTTCTCTTCCTTACTATTTTGCATTTCACTAATTAACCTGCCAACTTAATGTGATTATAAAATATCTCAAAAGAAAATATGACATTTATTTTACATGGATGACTTGAAATTGTTTGCTAGGAATTACAATGAGCTGGAATGTCTTCTGCAAACTGCAAAATACTTCAGTGAAGACATGGAATGAAATTCAATTTGGATAAATGTGCTAAAGCCACATTTTTACGAGAATCGCTACAACAAACACCTATTAGCTTATACCCAGGTGTAACAATAGAAGATTTAGAGCATGATGTACCTTCTTGCATTGGTTAGTTTATTTTTGTCAATGTACTTTCTAACTGTCCAAACGTTTCTCGCCAAATGTCATATGTTTGGCGAGGTATGTTTTTTGAGGTTTGACTAACGCTTTATGGAGTGCAGTTATAACGACTTTGTACTCCTCACAAGACCATTTTATTTTTTCTTTCTTTAAATGTACAGCTATGGATCCAGCTGGAGAATTTGAAGTGCCATCATTAGGATTATCCTGAAGATTCATTCTTTGTATAGGAGCTTGTTCCACTGGCATATTTTTCGACCTCGGGTAGGTTCCCTCCTGAAGGACGGGCTCCCTGTTTATCTACTGGAAGAGCCATACTGGACATTTTATTTCTATTTTTAATTCTCATATTATTCTCACAAGTGATGCACGCTTCAAAAGTTCGCCCAAATCTGCCCAATACGTTGGGTAACGATCTTTTACAAACAGGGTCCCGAAGCCTGAACAGTATATTTATATACGTATTTCTACCGGCCTGATTTTCTTTGAGTAATTTTGTAAGGAAATTGTCATTCGTTAGGATTCAAACCTGCAACCCTAACAACATAGAGGAAGCTAGCTTTTCAAATTATTTACATGACTACCATATTCAACTTTTTCTTCGTAACGTAACCGACGGCAATTAAAAACACGTGAACAAAAACAAAAACACTAATATTTTCTACAAAAGCCAAATGCACAATTATTAAAAACAGGACGAATAATCACTTCACAATATCATCCGAAATTATGCAACACCAACTAACTTAAACAAGAAAATTAAATTAAGTATCTATTATAAAATTTTAAAACTGCCAATCTTGTTGCGTGGCTATCGACAGCAGGTACCGTTAACCCAGCTTGGAATTAAAGTAATACGATCGGATCAAAGACAACGAAGACGAGTGTTGATAAATGCAAGCCAAATTTTTATTTACAAAATCTGGCAAACGTATTTACAGAATGTTTGTTGAGTCGGTAGTTTCAATTGAAAGGTTCGCTTGGTTCCAAGGCGGTAGACCAGCGGCTGGCAGGGCAGTGCAGCGGTGATACTGTTTGCTAGAGGTTATGCTTGGTAGTTCGAAGGGCGGTAGACCAGTGGCTGGCTGGGCAGTGCAGAGGTGATGCTGATTGCTAGAGGTTCTTCTTTGGTCGTTTCAGGAAGGACTGTTGCTGGAGACGGTTAGTTCTTAGAAGAACTGTCGCATACATAACCGGCCAGTCCTAAAAAGGACTGTTGAACATGTACTCAGTTAGAGAGTCCTAAAAAGGACTGTTGCATCTGTAATTAGTTAGCCCTTAGAAGGGCTGTTGTATATGTAGCCGAGACTGGAGTTTCTGCAGGTGTGCCTGGTGCGCCTGCTGCTTGGTGCGCCTGCTTCTTCTGCCTGGTGTTTGGTGCGCTTGCTGCGTTTGCTGCTTGTTGCGCTTGCTGCGTCTGCTGCTTGGTGCGCCCGCTGGTGGCTGCTATTGTATATGTAGATGAAGGGCTCTTAAAAGGACTGGTGCATATGTAACGGAAAGCCCTTAAAAGGAGTTGTGCATATCTGAACGGAGAACACTCAAAAGGACTTGTTCATATCAGAACGGAAAGCCTTGAAAAAGACTCTATCAATCTAATCAGAGTCCTAAAAAGGACTGTTGCATATGTAGTTAGAGAGCCCTGAAAAGGGCTGTTGCTGGTAGCGGCTGCTGCTGGAGTTGGCAAGCTGGGCTGGGAGTGGCTGCTGGCTGTTGGCGGCTGCTGCTAGTACTGCTGACTTCTGGAGACGGATGCTGCTATGTTCAGCGACAAGGGTCGGCCAGGCGCAGGTGGTAGGGGGAGCACGTCGCTCGACCCCGGATCCCACGGATATTTACTCTTCTCCCCCACTTGAGAGAGATGTGACACAAGGTCATTTTTAATGTGGGGAACCTGAACGCGTACGCCCAGGTACTGGTCAAAACATTACCTATCCACCGTAGTGGGTAGGTTCAAAAACCGGTCTAAACTGGTCATAAACTTGTCATTCTGTACAGCAGCCTGACGGCCGGTGGCCCAGGGATATTTACTCTTCTCCCCCACTTGAGAGAGATATGACGCAAGGTCTTTTTTAATGTGGGCAACCTGAGCGCGTACGCCCAGGTACTGGTCAAAACATTGCCTATCCACCGCAGTAGATAGGTTCAAAACCGGTGTAAACTTGTCTTAAACTGGTCTTTTTTTGGTCATTTTGGACCTCAGACGGATGGCCGGGGGCCCAGGAATATTCACTCTTCTCCCACATTTGAGAGAGATGTGACACAAGGTCTTTTTTAGTGTGGGGAACCTGAGCGCGTACTCCCAGGTACTGGTCAAAACATTACGTATTCCCCGCAGTGTGTAGGTTCAAAAACCGGTCCAAAACTGGTCTTAAACTGGTCTTATTTTGGTTATTCTCGACCCCAGCCGGAAGGCTGGCGCACAGGTATATTTACTCTTCTCCCTCACTTGAGAGAGAACTGACACCAGGTCTTTTTTTTGACGTGGGGAACTTGAGCGCGTACGCACAGGTATTGGTCAAATATTTCCTATCCACCGCAGTGGATAGGTTCACAACCGGTCTGAACTGGTCTTAAACCGGTCGTAATTGGTCATTCTAGAACACAGCCTGACGTCTGGAGGACCAGGGATATTTACTCTTCTCCCCCACTTGAGAGAGATGTGACACAAGGTCTTATTTAATGTGGAGAACTTGAGCGCGTACACCCAGGTACTGGTCAAAACATTACCTATCCACCGCAGTGGATAGGTTCAGAACCGGTCTAAACTGGTCTTAAGCTGGTCTTAATTTGGTCATTCTGGATCCCAGCCCGAAGGCAAGGGCCCAGGTTTATTTACTATTCTCCCCCACTTGAGAGAGATGTGACACAAGGTCTTTTTTAATGTGGGAAATCTGACCGCGTACGCCCAGGTACTGGTCAAAACATTTCATATCCACCGCAGTGGATAGGTTCAAAACCGTTCTAAACTGGTCTTAAACTGGTCTTATTTAGGTCAGTTTGGACCCCAGGCGGAAGGCCGGGGACACAGGTATATTTACTCTTCTCCCCTACTTGAGAGAGATGTGACACAAGTTCTTTTTTAATGTGGGGAACCTGAGCGCGTATGGCCAGGTACTGGTCAAAACATTACCTATCCACCGCATTGGATAGGTTTAAAGACCGGTTTAAACTGGTCATGAAATGGTCACTCTGGACCACAGCCTGATGGCCGGGGGCCCAGCAATATTCACTCTTCTCCCACATTTGAGAGAGATGTGACACAAGGACTTTTTTAATGTGGGGAACCTGAGCGCGTACGCCTAGGTACTGGTCAAAATATTACTTATCCACCGCAGTGGATAGGTTCAAAACCGGTCTAAACTTGTCTTCAACTGGTCCTATTTTGGTCATTTGGACGCCAGCGGTTTTTTTTGAAAAAATCGGCCATGTTTCTGTCAGCTGTGGTTGGCAACATTGCCCATTTTGTTTGACTATTAAAATTCTACTTCCACTTTTGAATGTACACATGGGTTTTATTTGAACACCATGTGTACATAGATTAGTTTCAGGTCATTGGTTTTTGGTACGAGTGCTTGTGTGTGTTTATATTTCGTTTTGTTGTTGTTTTTCTGTGTTTTGGCTTTTGGAAACGCTGAGTCACCGGAAATTAATGGCTTCGCTCTGTTTTCCGTAGGGACGCATTTAGACGTTTGAGTAGCCGGTAGTAACTTCCGGCCGGGTGCGATAATCTCATCGTCAATAATATTAATTCAACTGCAAAATCTAAACTGCATAGAACTAGTGTCGTTCACGATTTTTTTTAAAGAAATGTGTTTCTCAACAATTCAAATTTGTAAACAATTACATTGGCCATACCACCACAAAATTGACGAGAAAAATTGACATTTGCACCTTTCCTACTACAGTTTCATCCGATCTTGTTTAACCATACATGGAGATCTTCCAGAACCTATCCATGTCATACTTGTTGACAATACATGCATAATAACATCATCCACATGCAAATAAGAAAAGATTAAAAATAATGGAGGCATTACTAATTAAAAAGAGAAATCTTACATTTTATAACATCAATTACGAACACGGTAACAATGTGCTTACCTGTTCGAAACTTAACATACACATGATTCTATATACATAAACCTTACACATATTTATTTACAAGTAAAACAAAATTAATTTTTCATAATGGCTGAAGGTAGAGCTGAAAGAGCTCGAAAATACAAAATCCTGTGACAATTCTTATATAATTTGAGTTCTGAAAAGAAAAAAATTCATAGGGACACAGGAAAAATTATATATAAAGTTTAATGATGATACCTTGTCTATCATTTGTAATGAAACCTTTATATATATATTTGTAAACGAGTTATTACGCAACCCTGGTTTCTATCTTCTGGTGTATTCAGGCGATTTACAATTGTAAATCGCCTGAATACACCAGAAGATAGAAACCTGGGTTGCGTAATAACTCGTTTACAAATTAAAAATATTCGAAAGTGCTGCAATATAATTGTATTGAACACTTTTTAACACAACTGTATAGTGGTTTAATTTAATTATGACCAAAAACTAAATAATTAAATAATTTTATATAGGTTTCAGTAAAAATGACTGACAAGGTATTATGGTTAAGTTTTTATTTCCACTTTTCCTTTTTATGATTAAATTTTTCTTTTTTCACTTCTTCAAAGAACTTTATCACTTGAAACAAACTTCGAGAATAATGACTTCTCTAATCATCTTATTGATTACCAAATAAAACTTTTTCTTTCAAACGTGACCTATAACAACAACAAATGCAAGGAAAAAAACAATAACATTAATATTTTCTACAGAAACAAATATTTAGCGATTATAAACAGGCCAAATCTTAACTTCAAAACATAATCCGAAAATACGCAACCCCAGTTGAGTTAAACAGACAAATTAACATAATTATCTATTATACAAAATGTAAAACTGCGAACATCATCGATAAAAATGAAAATTCACCTGTAAGATCTAAACCCCAGATAACAAATATCATTTACGATTTTACATGTTCTTTGAAAAACTGTGTTCATGATCAATCCAAAATCGTAAATAATTACATTAGCCACACTAACACGCAGTTAACGAGAAAATTAACTTTGTACTTCTAAGACCAGGGTTCAATTCCATTTCATTAAAACACACACGGAGACCTACCGAAGTCTATGATGTTATGTTATATCGTTCATTCTGCAATAAATTTGAACATTCTCGGCTACTGACATTGAATATAAAACTCTAAAGTCCGGCTTCCTCTTCCAAGCGCCCATAGCTCAGAGGTAGTATCGCCAGTTGATATCAATTCGGTCGGGTTTCAAACTTGGCTAGAAGCAATCAGATGTATAACCGTACTGATGAGCTGTGATAAAGCGACACAGATCTGTGTGTGGATAACTATATATATATATATAGTGTTTAATTGTGATAATGTTTAGCGCTAAGGTTGTGGTTTTTACTGATAAAATGTATTTGATAGCAGGTATTTTTATCGTAAACTCGGGGTATAGTTAGAGCGTTGATAGGTACAAAAGGATTGTCTCTTTAACAGAGCGGATTCATGCTGAATTCGAAGTTTAGTAGGGACACCGTTATGATCTTCTCATTCGTCAGTGTTGTTTGCTGTTAAGTTCCGTTTTTTTTTTGTTTATATAGAATATGTTGTGATATTTATCAGTGATCTTGTTTGTGATTGGTTGGTTATTCTTTTTCTTTTTGTTTATGATTGATTTATTTTTATTTTCTTTTTGTTTTTATTGTGTAGTTTTTGATTTATTTTTACTTTTATTTTAGTGCATGCGTGAATGGGTGTTTGTTTAATTGGGATTGGCCTTTTTGATTTATCGATCACTTTTTTATTTGTTTGACCTTTTTTAATGTGTTGATATGTTTTGCCATGTGACGGTTTATTTTTTGGGGATATGGTCGGGTGTTATTGTATTTGTGCCACTCGGCATGATTCGAACCCGCGACCTATATCAACATAGGGGAAGCCACGAATTGATCTGGTGAATTCTACCGAGTGACACACATTATCGAACAAAATTTATCGTAAATGATCAGGCCGGTAGAAATAAATATATAGATATACTGTTTGATTAAGAACAGAATATCTACTCAAATACGAGTATTGATAAAAAATAATGTTAAAAAAATAAATTATATACATAAGAAAAATTAAGGCAGACACGTTATTTCATGGTAAATCGGAAATATAGGCCTATTTCAGGCGAACCATCATCAGCTTCTGTCTTTATTGTACAGAAGATTTTACTTCTGTACAATAAAGACAGAAGCTGGTTCGACTGAAATAGGCTTACACTTCCGATTTACCATGAAATAACGTGTTTGCCTTAATTTTTTCTTATATTTGCTCTATATGTATTTATATACATATATATTTTGAGCTCACTTAGAGATTTAGTCTACCACTGTATGTACAGGATACAGGATTCCTCTATATCTACACCGCATGCTGATATATATATATAATCATTTCACCCCAGGGAAGGCAGTACTGTCACTGGTGCGCAGGGGATTACATAAGAGGTGAGTGATGAGAAAGAGGAACAAGGGTGCCAGAGAGTAAATAAGAGAAGGATGAGAACACTGGTGTGAAGAGAGCTGCATGAGAGTAGAATGGAAAGGGAGAAGAACATGATACAATGGTTGTCAGGGAAGGGATGCGAGTCAAAGAGATAAGAGACGGCAATTGCCAGTGCATTTAAATTTTTGAAGATTGTAGCTGTCAGGGAAACAAGTATACGGAAGGGAATTCCACAGGCAGAAAGTGCGAGAAAAAAAAACTGGTAGAGTAGAAGTTGCGGTTACATTTGATTGGTTTCACTGTAAAAGGGTGGGACCTAGTCCCTAGTCTGGTTGCTCGAGTAAATTCATGTAGAAGGGGCACACGGGATCTAAGCTCATCGGAGCAGAAGCCTTGAAAATATTTGTAGAAAGAGACAGAAGGAAGCCACATTACGCCAGTGAGAAAGTGACTGGAGTAGACCTAGCAGGTCAGGATCAATTATATTGCAGATTCTGTCAAAAATCCCGAGAAAGTTAGGCTAATGAGGCGCTTTCAGGGAGACTAGTCTGATCTGCGCTGATGTGGGTTAGGAGTGATTGTCTTTGGTGGTTTATGAATAGCAGTTTCTAACACCAGTTCACTACATATTGGAGGTCTTTTTCATGATCAGCAGCGAGGTTTGCTTTGTCAGCCTCTGCAGATTTCTTACGGCAGTAGGAGTAAGTGGTGGTGTCGTCAGCGAAGATGCCTGTTTGGGACCTGATTGCATCAGGGAATACGATATTTATGTGCTAAAGGGCTCAATATCAGGGATCTTCTTCTATGTGCCTTGTCCTTTCATGGCCTTCCATGTTCCCCTATCCCTGGTTGCTCTTAACACACTTTCTCCGGTTAAACCACGCAACCTGCCATCTACCTGCTCAGGCCCAGCAAGTATGTTACATGCTGTTTTCCCCTGTCTCTCCTTCCTTCTATCTCGGAAGAAGGAGATATCAGGGATGGAGCTTATGTAAATATGAAAGCGTAGATTGAAGCGGCAACAGTCTGTTTCATGTTTAGACGCAAACTTTAGGCCTGACGATTGCGTTTAATCATGAAAATGACTTACCACTGAGTGTTGATCTTAATATCCGCACACACACACACACACACACACACACACACACACACACACACACATATATATATATATGTATATATCCAGGATAGAGTGTATGTAAATATAAAAGTGGGTCTTGAAGTCAACAACCAGAGATGACAATCTGTTTCATGCTAAAAACACTGATCAGATAATGTTTATTATATATATATATATATATATAGTCATCCGCAGACAGATCTGTTTCGCTGTATCACAGATCATCAGTACGGTTAGACATCCGATTGCTTTTACCCAGAATTGAAACCCGACCGAATTGGCGTCAGTCAGCAATTCTACCTCTGAGCTATGGGCGCTCGGTAGAAGGAGGCAGACTTTTTAGCGTATGATGTATCATACGCCAGTAGTTAGAGTGTTCTAATTCATTACTGAATGAACGATGCGTAAGTATTAGAATAACTACTATTTTTTCAAAGTCTACCATTCTTCCAGAGTGCTCAATATATATATTCTCCTTCCGTCTGTATTGAATAGTAGAGGATCATCCTTTGTTCTATTCTCAGGATATGCTTTACCGGTTCTTTTCTCTTTTTTGAGGGCCATAATAATTTAATTGGCTTAACTTTTTGATAATCGAATAGTCAGTGACTTCGATTTTCCTTTATCTGTCTATCGAATTGGCTACTGCTTCCAACTAGTTATTAGGAGTTCGAACTTTTTGGTAGCGCTTAGAGAGGCTGCTCTGCTGATCAGTCGCAAAATATCTTGGTGTTTGCTGTGTTATGACGCTCATAGTTAATTGTCTCTACATGTGTATTTCTGGTGGGCAACCATGAGGCCACATTATGCTCTGTTCTTAGGTAGCTCTGACTGCTTCGTGTTGCCATTGACTACGGATAGTTATAATTATGTTAGAGTAAAATTTACTTGACATTAAGCTGCCATTGTATGAGTTTCTATATCATATGATCATTTCCCTCACGATGAAAAAGCAAGTAGAATCTTTTCATTTGATGCAGGTTTATTACAATCCAGATTGGTCTCTCCGCGATTTCTAGTTTATAAACATAAAATTGCCGTTGAAACGCTGCGGGTGAGATTATGGAGAATGTCATTAGACACTTGATGATAATCTCGAAAAGAACGACACAAATTGTAACAAAACAAGTGTGTGAGATTCTAAGGAGAAAACTTTGAAGAAGCCATTGCACACGTACGCATATAAAATATAATATAATAAAATATAGTCATTTGAACACGTATTCAGTTATATATAAAGTTTTTTTTCAAACGTATTTAGTTCGCTTTGTGATACAGGGAAAATATATTACGTTAGCCAGAAATACTACATTAGATTTACGTATGTAGTATAGTTCAGAGAGTCATTACCGAATGCATGGTCATCAGTAAAAAAGGCAGCCCAATATGCCAAATACAAGTCGGGGATACTAAAATCAAGCAGGTACAAAATTTTAAATACCTGGGTAGTGTTAAAACAGAAGACGGAAAGTGCGACACAGAGATCCGAAGGCGAATTGGCATGGCGAAGGAAGCATTCCAGAAGTTGAGTGAAGTATTAAGAAACAGGACAATTTCGCTAGAAACAAAGAAGAGAGTACTGGGTTGCTATGTGATGTCAGTTCTTCAATATGGCAGTGAATGCTGGACAATATAATCAAAGATGAAGGAAAAACTTGAAGCAACTGAAATGTGGTTCTACAGATGGATGCTGTGAATATCATGGGCCGAGCATGTGAGCAATGACGACGTTTTGGAAAGGATGGAGACAAAAAAGAAATTAATACTGAGCATCAGGAAGAGACAACTAAAGTTCCTGGGACATGCAATGAGGAAAGATGGCTTGGAGAACCTGATACTAAGAGGCCAGATAGAGGGAAAAGAGACAGAGGAAAGCAGCGGATAACATATTTGAAGGGCCTAAGTAGGTGGATGACAGAACGGGGGTTGCATGGTGTAACAGGAGAAGAGCCACTAGGGATAGGGAGACGTGGAAAGCCATGATCGCTTACGTCCTGAAAGAACAGGGCACATAGAAGAAGAAGAAGTTTAGCAAAACCTTGCGATTAATTAAACAACGCATTCAACGCATTCATAGACTAAAATATGAAAGGAAAATTTTTGTATCATGACAACACAAGTCTAAACTACAGGCAGTAAATATAAAAACCGATGAGAGAAAACTTAAAATTCACAGCTGTTTTGTACGTTTTCCATTAAGAGCAAATAAATTTCTGATTGTTCTTGAAAATGTAGTAGGCTTTGAAAAGTCAACATTTTTCATCCGATAATGAATTTGAAGTTGCTGTACTCAACTAGATCAAAAGTAAGTCAGAAAGTTTATGAAATAGGAAGAATAGATGAAATGTTTGGAAGAATGTGTAGCAGTAAATGATGACGATGTTAAAATACTCCTCAAATTTTGAAGATAAACAAATTGACTTTATTTTGATACCAGTTTCATTAACAGTTCATCTGTTTTTTAAATTCCTTTATCAGATTAGAGACTTTATTTATAAATTAAGACGTGTATATATACCTAATACGTAAGTATATTAAACTTTTTTCCCCATTTGCGTATAAGCTGTCGTACATACAAATCATGAAGAAACTGTCAGTTCATAATATATTTTGTTCTAACATTTTTGATCATCACTTGTCATAATCAAGAGTATTCATGTTTTCAGTTACAGTAAGAAAAAAAAAAGTAGCTTCATCTTGGGCATTTTCTTATAGAAAAGTATATTTGGATGATAAACTTGATCCAAATAGTTAATTACCCGAGTGGATACCGATTCTCAGTTTGATGGTTTCATCCGGGCGATGTCGGATCCTGAAATTCTTGATAGCGCCAAGTAAATGTAGAGACATGGATGCAATTTCACCAGCGTGCATAATCCCATTTCTTTCCGGTAAACCGCTGACCACCATATATGCATCTCCAATCGTTTCCACTTTGTAAACAGCATAATCGCCGATGATGCTGTCGAAACACGTATACAGATCGTTCAAGAGATCAACGACCTATATCATTATTGGGAAAGAAAGAAAATACAGAAAAAGATTTAATTAAAATTAATCGAATCTCTTAAAAATAAAAGATTTTATTATTTGGTTTTCTTTCGTTCGGAAGGGGAAATATCGCGTACACACACACACACACACACACACACACACACACACACACACACACACACACACGCCCTCTCTCTTTCTCTCTATCTATATATGCATATATATATATATATATACATATCTAAACTTATATAATAAATGGAAATTTGTCTCTGTGTGTGTGTGTGTGTGTGTGTGTGCGTGTGTGTGTGTCCGTTACCTATAGACTCCGAAACGGCTGAACCGATTTTCTTGAAAATTTACACAGTTGTACTATAAACGTCTGCGAGTGTTCTTAGCTAGGTTTGTGTCGAGGTACTCCCGATAAATATCGAAAATAATAGAAGGAGTTGTCCGATTTTAATCAAATTTGATACACTCATAGACAAAGACATAAGAAACAATATTTAGAACTTTCAATGTTGCAGTTCTTACAATAGTGCAGAAAATTGATAATATATATATTTATATATAAAAGGTAAGATGTTTGTGTGTGTGCCTGTTTATCTGTCTGTATGTCCTTTATACAAATCCACAATTTTTATCCGATTCTCACCAAACTTCACACAAATATTCTTTAGGCTGAGTCTGAGCATCAGGACCATGGATTAGTTTTAAAGCTTTCATTACACTCGAGCAACGCCGGGCAATACTGCTAGTATATATATAAGAAAGTAAGATTTTTATATATCCAACATAGGTAAGAATATAAGAAAAAGTTGAAAATGAGTAGTTACAGTGACTTTAATGATTTCTATGATTTTCACAAGTGAAATGTTAAATTGAGATAAAGAAAGGTGTGGCTATGTCGTGATATGTCTTGCATCAAACTGTAGATGTGATTGTCAATTCCAAAGTCGTAAATCTAGTGTCTTTTAGGTGGATTCAAAAGAGTACGAGGTTAGGGTTAGGGTTAGAGCTGTTTTTGAAGTTTTTCATTTTTAAAATAAAATATACAATAAATTGTTACAATTATCTTATTAATTGAATGAAAAAATTGAATGTTGCCATGCAGCTCTTATTTGTGCATGAATAACGGTGGCCATACGACGTGCTATGAACTCTACGAAGTGCTTGTATGATTTTATGGATCGATCTATCCAGACACTTTCCAGGGCTCATCATAACTGACTTTTGTTTGTTGTGTTTTTAACATGTCCGCTACTTGTTCAATGGCGTTTCATTCTAGTGTGTGCGAAGATCTAATTAAGAAGCTGATCACTGCATATAAAAGAAGAATTACTCGCGCATAATGAGGAAGAGGTAACGTTACCTTGTTGGAAGAAATCATTACCTTCAGGAAACAAAGCGAGCAAAATGATCCCATTATGTCCTTGATTTAAAAATATTTGTATAAATCAGACATGTTAAGCCAAAGTCCAATTTGAGTAGTAGTGTCTGCGAACCCCAATAGAAAGAATTCTACAGAGACGCCACTAGTTTACATAACACCCCGCCGATAACCTGAACCTATAGTTTCATATAGTCTCCCTCAAACACTATCTATCTATCTATCTATCTATCTATCTATCTATCTATCTATCTATCTATCTATCTATCTATCTATCTATCCCAGTCTGTTAATATCTATCTATCTATCTATCTATCTATCTATCTATCTATCTATCTATCTATCCGCTGTGTTACCCATATATTTGCTGAATTTGATGACAAAATATAAATATTTATCCTAATATTGCTTTGAAGAACTGGAAACGAGACTCGTCTAGCTACAGTTCAATAGCAATGTTCTGAGGTGAACAAACTATGGTGACAATAATGTGTTGATTTACTCAGTCACATGGAATGCAGTGCACGCAATCCATGCGTTGATTAATGTTTGAGAATTAGAAACGTTGAATCAGGACATAATTTGATGCAATATTCCACTTCATTTGTTGGTTACTGTCTTTGTCCGTAAGCACCATTCTTGCATCACCTATATGATAATATTAAGTTCCAGGGAAAGAATGAGGAAAGAAGTTTTAGTAGATTATCACACACACGAAAAACTAGATAATTCATGAGACAAATTTTCCACTGTCCTTTATGGATATTTATTTTTAATCAGTTTTTCTAGAGATGAGTTCCGATCATCTGACAACACTTCTTCAACAATTAGAAAAACAGATCGAGCGACATAAAATTACTTATAGTCGATTTGCGAAAACGTGACTTCAAAGTCAAGTAGTTCCTCTTTGCTTGTCTGTTTAGTTTTCTTTCTTCTGGCGTCTCTGGTTGACTCTTTTACACTCTCATTTTTTTTCTGTTTTTTTTTTTTTATCACAATCTCTTCGTATTTGCTGTTTTGACTTATCTTACGGAAACGGAAAAGAAAAGTATCGCTTTTCAGTAGCATTGCTTTTGTTTCTGTAATGTGGGACTGAATGGAAATTACTTTTTATAGTAGATTTTTACTTATACTAAAAACAGTTAAAAATCTTATATTAATACAATATAGTAATGCGCAAAATAGTTCAGTAATTGCTATTATTTCTTCTTTTCAATTAACGAGACTCGAATTTCATTGTTTCCTTTTTAAAATTAAAAGTGGATTTTACAACATATTCAACTTCCGTTGTTGAAATATGTATAGAATACCTCTAAAATCTCAAAGGAATTGTAAAATTAAAAAAAATTGTTTGTGCATTGTTTTAGCATTCAGTATATTTGTTAGATTGATGCAAAGGTTCCGAGAGACATTTTTGACAATGTTAAGAAAATCTTAGAAGTATCTTTGAAGTTAACTTTTTATTGATTATGTGTGAAAATCATGGCTGAATATAAAATGCACATTCAACACTGTTTGTTCTATAAAATAAAATCAGAGAAAATGTGAAGCAAACGCCAAGCAATGGATCAATGAATGTTATGGCAATGATATAGTTGGTGCAAGCAGGTATCTTAAATGATCTGCAATGTTTTTTAAGTGATTTTCAGCACAAGTGCCAAGAACAGTCTGATAAAGATTAGTAATTCAAAAGAAATAAATTAGAGGAACATTTGAAAGAAGAGGCAACATAACTAACACGTGAACTAAACAAAAACAGGGGGGATTCAGTCAATAATTGAATGATGCATTGCAACTGAAAATATTTTTTACAAGTCAAGGAAGTCGATTTGTGATTTTCCTGCACGATAAGACCCATCTACTTCACAAATGTAATGCAGCAAACAATTATGAAGAAGTTTTTCCACAAGTCATGTATTCTCTAGTCTAGTCATCTTTCGAACTGTTACCTGCTCTGCTCCATACAATATATCTTTTTTGGTCAGTTGTCGCAAAAGTCAAAATGATGAAAAATGAACTGAATCAAAGCTATAACTGTTCTTTTATAATGAAATAACAAATTTAATTGAAAGGTGGCGTAAAGTTATAGAAAGTCAATATTTTAACGACAAAATAACAGAAATTATAAATTTTATGAATTGAAAAATTTTCAGAAAACACAGGAAAATTTTGTATCAGCGTAATAAATCTTTTCAACGCTTTCTGCCTATCTGATGCTGCAAAAATGAAAAGGATTTTAATTTAATTTTCAAGTTGGGAGCATTTTTCAAATGACATTAACAAATTAAATCTTCCCAGGATTTGAAAATTCTTTTAAAATCTTTGGATTGAAAGTTTTCTATTTGGAGTTATTATCAATCAAAAGGCATGAAAACGATTTTACCTGCATTGGATTACTGGCTGCAGATAAAGAAGTGAATCCGACAATGTCACTGAAATATATTGTAACGCTGTCATAGTGTTCTGGAACAACTTGGCAACCGGTTTTTAGGGTTTCCGCTACAGATCTAGCAAAAAGACAATTTATGTATTGATAAATTTATTTGTACCTAAACACATATTCTGTGATACACGCATCTTACACTCAAAACAAAATTAACAATCAGGAATTAATTTTACAGGAATGATAAATTTTGTAGTAAAAGAAATTTAAAAAAATAAATGTTAAAAAATAAGAAAAAAGAAATGCATGAATAATAATAATAATAATAATAATAATAATAAATACAAACAAGATTTACAGTTAGTAGATTCTGTAGACAAGCAAAACAGTAGCCAAGAACCAACTATTGCGGCAAAAAATATGAAAATGAAAGCCAAAGATAAAGCTCTTGAAAAGATGAAACAGCGCTGGCAGGACAAACCTCTGCATGGCCAATATCCAGTACGTGCCAATAAATCCAATGTTGACAAAGTTAATACTCATCGATGGTTACGTGCATCTGGATTAAAGTCTGAAACTGAAGGATTTATACTTGCAGCACAAGACCAAAGTCTTTTCACGAGAAACTTTCAGGCAAATATTATGCATAATAATATGGATCCAAAATGCAGGTTTTGTGATAAACAACAAGAAACAATAGACCACCTAATCTCAGGCTGTTCTGTGCTTGCCCCAAACGAATATAAAAATCGCCACGATAGAGTTGGGCAATATTTACATTGGGCAATGTGCAAACATTATGGAAAAACTGTAAACAAACACTGGTATGAACATCATCCAGCACCGGTTACAGAAATAGAAGATGTAACCATTCTATGGGATTACACCATCTACACAGACAGAAAAATTGAAGCAAACAGGCCAGACATTATTGTTAAAAACCAGAAGGAGAAAACTTGTATATTAATTGATATGGCTTGTCCAGCGGATTGTAACATAGCAATCAAGGAATTTGAAAAACTGTCAAAATATAAAGACCTGGAAATTGAAATAGAAAAAAATGTGGAAATTGAAAACAAGAGTTGTGCCAGTGATAGTAGGTGCACTTGGAATGATAAAAAATGGAACAAAACAACACATTGAAAGAATCCCTGGAAACCCCAGCTTAAGAGATATACAAAAAATTGTCTTATTAAGTACAGCCCACACACTAAGGAAAACGTTATCTATGTAATGCTGGGGATGATAGGGAAGATAGAAAAACATGAAATGGAGTCATAACAACACGCCACTACCTGCCTTAGGTCTCCCCGCAGACTTGGTTGGTAGTGAGACCAAAGCAGAAATCGAAATATGATGAAAAATGACATAATAATAATAATAATAATAATTTTTTTTTCAGACTGATACAAAGAGATTTTACAGGGAAATAGGTAAAAAAAGTATTGAAGTGACAGTACCCCCCAGAACGGAAGAAGTCACACAGTTCTGGGAAAAGATATGGGCTTGCCCTAAAGAACTTAGCAAGGAAGTACATTGGATTACGCAAGAGACAGAACGAATGAAAAATAAACCCGAACAGACATGGTCTGGAATTACAGAAGATGATGTTAAATATGCACTAAAAAAACACACACAATTGGAAATTCCCAGGCATAGATAAAATTCCTAACTTTTGGCTATATTATTTAAGCGCATCACATAAAAAACTAGCCAAAGAACTTCAAGAAATGGTTGACGACCCCACTAAAATTCCTGCATGGTTGACAAAAGGAATTACATTTCTTCTACCCAAGAATGGTGACACAAAAAATCCGAAAAACTACAGACCAATTACATGTCTTCCGACAACATATAAACTATTAACATCTATTTTAACAAAGCATACATATTTATTCTTAGAAAGAAATGACATGTTACCGCTTGAACAAAAAGGGTGCAAACGTGGCTGTTATGGTTGTTAAGATCAATTGCTAATTAACAAAATGATCCTGGAAAACTGCTACAGTACAAAGAAAAATCTTAGTACAGCCTGGATAGACTATCGAAAGGCATTCGATAGTGTGCCACATGACTGGATTTTAAAGACTTTAAATATATACAAGATATCGCCCGTCATCATCAATTTCATCAAACAGTGCATGTCTATATGGAAAACAACCCTTTACCTCAATCATATAAATGGAACCTATAAGTCTGATGAAATAAACATCAAAAGAGGTATATTTCAAGGTGATTCTTTATCTCCCTTACTATTCTGCATATCATTAATAGCACTAACCAGTCAACTTAACAAGACAGAATGTGGTTATAAAATAGGACAAAAGAAAATAAGCCATCTATTTTACATGGATGACTTGAAGTTATATGCTAAGAATGATAATGAACTGGAAGGTCTTCTGCAAACTGTAAAATGCTTCAGCGAAGGCATTGGAATGAAATTTAATTTGAATAAATGTGCTAAAGCTACAGTTTTACGTGGATCAATACAAGAAACATCCTCAATTAGCCTAGACCCTGCTGTAACAATAAAAGAATTAAAACCAGAAGAAGCTTATAAATACCTAGGTGTAAATGAGAGCGAAAACATTCACCATAAAAAAATGAAAGAAATAGTGCGTAAAGAGTACTATAGAAGGCTACGAATGATATTAAAAACTGAATTAAATTCACAGAACAGAGTTATGGCCATTAATAGCCTTGCAATCCCAGTTGTCCAATATAGCTTTAACATCTTAAACTGGACTCTAAACGACATCAGGCGAATGGATGCTAAAACAAGAAAGCTTCTTTCTAAGCATAAGATGCATCATCCAAAGGCTGATGTAGACCGTCTATACATACCCCGTAAAGAAGGTGGAAGAGGTCTTATTCAGCTGGAATTGTCATACAAGACAACAACTATTGGCTTACTAACATACATAGAAACAACAAAGGATTGGATGATACAATTAGTAAGAAAACATGAAGAAAGAAAGAAAAAATATTCAATAATAAAAGAAGGCAGTAAATACAAACAAGATTTACAGTTAGTAGATTCTGTAGAAAAGCAAAACAGAAGCCAAGAACCAACTATTGCGGCAAAAAATATGGAAATGAAAGCCAAAGATAAAGCTCTTGAAAAGATGAAACAGCGCTGGCAAGACAAACCTCTGCATGGCCAATATCCAGTACGTGCCAATAAATCTCTTGAAAAGATGAAACAGCGCTGGCAGGACAAACCTCTGCATGGCCAATATCCAGTACGTGCCAATAAATCCAATGTTGACAAAGTTAATACTCATCGATGGTTACGTGCATCTGGATTAAAGTCTGAAACTGAAGGATTTATACTTGCAGCACAAGACCAAAGTCTTTTCACGAGAAACTTTCAGGCAAATATTATGCATAATAATATGGATCCAAAATGCAGGTTTTGTAATAAACAACAAGAAACAATAGACCACCTAATCTCAGGCTGTTCTGTGCTTGCCCCAAACGAATATAAAAATCGCCACGATAGAGTTGGGCAATATTTACATTGGACAATGTGCAAACATTATGGAAAAGCTGTAAACAAACACTGGTATGAACATCATCCAGCACCGGTTACAGAAATAGAAGATGTAACCATTCTATGGGATTACACCATCTACACAGACGGAAAAATTGAAGCAAACAGGCCAGACATTATTGTTAAAAACCAGAAGGAGAAAACTTGTCTATTAATTGATATGGCTTGTCCAGCGGATTGTAACATAGCAATCAAGGAATTTGAAAAACTGTCAAAATATAAAGACCTGGAAATTGAAATAGAAAAAATGTGGAAATTGAAAACAAGAGTTGTGCCAGTGATAGTAGGTGCACTTGGAATGATAAAAAATGGAACAAAACAACACATTGAAAGAATCCCTGGAAACCCTAGCTTAAGAGATATACAAAAAATTGTCTTGTTAAGAACAGCTCACACACTAAGGAAAACTTTATCTATGTAATGCTATAGATGATAGGGAAGATAGAAAAACATGAAATGGAGTCATAACAACACGCCACGACCTGCCTTAGGTCTCCCCGCAGACTTGGTTGGTAGTGAGACCAAAGCAGAAATCGAAATATAATGAAAAATGACATAATAATAATCGATTTAGGAGAAGGAAACATCCGAATAACAACTAGAAACACAAGGCGTTAATCGTGTCGAAGAGTGAACAGCTAATGTGCTATGAGGTCATGAACGATCCTCTACAGACTTCGGAATCCTGTTTGTTAAAGACCATTATCCAATGTGTCGAATATATTTAAGTGGCCTTTTAGACCCTTGTGTCACTCGTGAGAATAATATGAGAATTAAAAATAGGAACAAAAGTACAGTTTGGCTCTTCCAATGGATAAACAAAGAGCCTGACTTTTAGGAGGGAATCTACCTAAGGTAAAAAAAATCTGCCATAAAAACAAACTCCTACACAAAGAATGAATCTTCAGGTCTCCACAACCAGGATAATTCCAATGATAGACTTGCGAATTCTCTAACTAGATCCATAACCATTCATTTAAAGAAACAAAAAATTTAAAACGGTCTTTTGAGAAGTACAGAAGCATTACACAAACTTCAGAATAACATCACTTGCCAATAATTGTGTAATATTATTTACTTCAAAATTTACCATTCCTGTAAAAGTAATTCTTGATTGTTAGTTTTGTTTTGAGTGTAAGATGCGTGTATCACAGAATATGTGTTTAGGTACAAATTTAAAAATTAACAGCACAAGTTTATTGCAAGTGTATAAAACAATTGACTTCAATAGTGTACTAAATCAAAATTATTCTTGGGAATGTAAGTGTTATAATGTATTGAGGTTACTAATTGCTTTCTCATGAATACTAACAATTTGTTCGTAAAACTTGAAAAAATTATCAGCATTCTTCCTTTGCTAACAATTCTTTAACATATCTCGGTCTTACTTGGGTAACATTCTCTGCAGGAGGTTTTCGCTTCGTCTTTTCTCTTCTTCAAGCTGGATGGTCCGCTGCTTTACAATAGTCTCCAAATGCTCTGCATGTTTTTCCATTAAACCCATGAGATGTTCATAGATATTCGGCTTTCTGCAAAATAAAAAGAGATCAAAATTATTCATTTTTTAACCTTTTATATTAAGACAATAATAATAAGAAATGTCTGCAATTAAAAGACCAGTAGTTATAATTTTGTCCTAAATATTAAGAAAATATATGTTAGTTTATTCAGTTTGTTAATTGCCATACGTGATACACGCTTGAGCAGAATATTTTCCTGCAGTAGGTTACCATGAATTTTTGCCGTAGTGTGGTTGCCAATCAAGGCTGTAGAACCCAATTTGTGCTGCTATTTAACCCATAGCTGAAGGGAGAGGAGACTACTTTTCTCAAGGATATTTGTGCGTCAGTGAATGCAACCAATTCAAGTGGAATTCGAACTCGACTCTCCGATTTCGAATTACAGTTGAATTCGTTGCATTCATTTATGTGCAAATACTCTTGGTAAAGACAGAGAATGAATTAATTTCTATCTTAGTTAAATTGTATTATAAAAGATTGTCTCACTACAAAAACCAACCAGTGAAAAAATCTAAACAAGGTAAAACATTGAAGTTATGAAGTAAGACTCAGGACTTTATTAGTTAAAACTTTTACTTAGAGGTTAATGTTAGGGGAGACAGAAAATGATGATTAACATTAAATTTCAATGTTTGAAGGTCTTAATAGACAATTCAACAAGAAAGAAGTGGTAAAGAAACTATTGGCACAGAACTTACGATCACAACCAGTAACATTTTAACAGTGGACATGACACCTAGTTTTCAATTTACTACTGCATTACTTTGGTAAAGTCGAGCTACAACGAGGAAAGCTCATCAGAACAATTACCGTGAAAATATTTATGAAAGAGGCAAATGGAAACTACGTTACGGTGTTGGGAAATGCCAAACATTGTAAAGCGCCTATAATAACTATAGATCATAAAAGAGTATTTCAAACTATTAATGGAATTTTTAATGCACTAATCACACACACACACACACACACACACACACACACACACACACACACACACACACACACGTCTCTCACGCATGTGTGTATTTGCAATACATTTAGTGACACAGACAGATCAAAGCAGATCATGATTGGAGTGATCAAAGGACCTATTTCTCATCTTCTGTTACATAACCGTATTAAGCGAAAGTAATTTGACTAACAAAGAAGCCGTCGTCAACGTGTAGATTAGGCCAGGGAATACCGATTTAAAGCGACTAGTATGCATTCATCCAGCATTTGTTTTATTTTTCGAGTGCTTGGATGTGGTCAGTTCTACAAACCATAACTTTGTAAGTCCTCGGACAATTTTAAATAAAGAAATATTGGAAAGTCAGTTTGTTGCGTACAGTTTGAATAGCATGCAGGAATAGATTATTAAAAATTATTAAAAGCGTCGATCAGAATTCTAAAGGATTAAAAAATATCTTTTAAAATTTGTAGAGGAAATACTCCAGCGATGGGAAGAATATAAAAAAGATCTTTTCCACGACAAGAGAGAGCAACTGATAATACACAAAGACGAGGACGGACCGGAAACATTAAAGCCCGAAGTGGAAGCTGCAATGGCTAAAACGAATAGAAACAAAGCAGCTTGACCAGACGGCATTATAATAGAGTTGATGATAGCCATGGAAGAATTCAGCGCAAAGAAAATTACAGAAATAATAAATGAAATTTATAACAGTAGTGTAATACCGGACGACCTAAGTAAGTCCATTTTCATAGCACTGTTTAAGAAGCCAACGAGTGCAAACTTCACTGAACAATCAGTTTGATGAGCCACATTACAAAACGGATCGTCCGAATCCTGATGAATCAAGCGAGAAGCAGAATCAGGCCAGAGATAGGATAAGAACAATGCGGGTTCGTCAGAGATACTGGAACAAGGAACGCCATATTAATGATTAGGATGCTATTCGAAAGGGCAATACAAATGAAGAAGGTGTATTTATGTTTTATCGATTATGAGAAGGCGTTTGACAAAATGCACCACAAAAATTAATAGAAATGCTCAGTTGTACGCTCCGGTCTTGATTAGGTGATAAGAAATATAGACAAATAGAAAGGAGTTTATGTGTTCGAACAAGACTTGGAACGTTAATGATTCCTATAAAGTGCTTTAGACAATATATGCAAGCAAAATGAATACACCTTTAAATGCTCATATTAATTTGCTATTCTTAACAAAACACAGTCAAATACATAAATAACCAGTTCGAATATAGTTGCTTACAAATCTTGAACGAGAGTTTTCAGTCTGAATTTGATTGCTCTCAAATCGGGTCTTTCATTTGGGTCTTCTTTCCAGCAGTCTTCAATACAACGGATGACGCTCTCATCGCAGTCAAGGCAGTCAGTACTTGGTCGGAACGGTTTCTGCCCTGATTTTCTTTCGCAAATCCTTTGGATCACTTCTAGTAGAGAAAAAGAAATATTAGGAAAACAACAAGGAAATCATTGCGGTTATAGATTTGTAAATTTCCCAAATCAAAAACTGATACAAGAAAATAGATAACAACTTAACACATCTGCAATGATTAAACGGCATTCAAAGTGCGAATTTTATTATGATTACTAGTCAGGTTGCTAAAAACAGTTAGAAACGTGTCACTGATGTGTTTGCGAAGGTACATTAAAAGAGTAAGATTTCTTTACTCATTTCTGAATGATAACAGCTCCAAACTTCAAAATATTAATATCTTTTCGTTTAGTCCTCGTTCGTCTGGATTTCGTTTTATTTTGAACATCCATTGACGCAGTTATTAAAATAATAAAGAAAACACAGGTTCGAAAATGCAGCAATCTTTGGATGAAATACGGCGTCTGTTTCGCATCGAAGTCAACATTTCTTCTACAACAATCAAAACAACTCTTCTAAACGCAAAATCACAAAACAAATAGAAAATACACTTAAGAAAAAAAACAAACTTCAGTTTTCTCCTTTAACTACACCGTGATTGCTTTAAAACAAGTAACAAGACATTGCATTTCTGTTTTGCAAAATTTCACTTTCTTATCGTTGATTATTTCTTAACCGATGCAAAATGATACACACGCACATAAGTGTGAATGCGCACAAAACACACTCACGGAATATATATATATATATATATATATATATATATATATATATATATATATATATATATATATGTTTGAGTTTTTGCTTTAACTGCATATCAACCTCTATGGGTTATTTAATGCCAAAAATGTAGGGTTATAAGTTATTTTTTATTGTTCGGTTGAGTGAGATGGTTGATTTAGTCAGATTTTGATGAAAAAAAATATTTTAGAAAACTGAGGATGTTTTCTAGTTTTGTATTAAAAAATGTATTCCTGGTAATCATTTTTTCCTTCAAAAATGTATTGTTGGTAATATTTTTTCTTCAAAAAATGTATATTTTTTTATAAGAGTTTATTTTTATACTTTCATAGTGTTTTGACCCCAGTTTGGGGGTTAACTATTTGTCCATAGCTGGTGCCCTAACAGGTGCTTCCAATCCGGGTCAGGGTGAACCTGGGAAGAGCAGTAATTAAGAGGTGGTTCCATGCTCCTCACAACCTTCCAATCAAAGGCCTTGATGCTGAAAGCAGTTTACAATCATACCCAGGACCGGAATATATATATATATATATATATATATATATATAGAGAGAGAGAGAGAGAGAGAGAGAGAATGATGAATATTTATTCAAACGAATACAAATCAGCAATGGCGGATGCAAACAACGGTAAGATTAGTCTTTACAAATCATAATGTTTGCTGCAGCAGATATAAATTAAATAATAAAATATTTATGAATAGTTCAACTTTGAATGTTGAACTATCAGTGAAAAATGTTGCAATTATCGTGATCTTGTAGAATGTTAGATGATTCATTATTTACCTACCTTTATTGGAAATGTTCATATCTTTCCAAGGAGATTGTCTGGTGTGGATCTCATACAGAATCAATGCAAAAGAATAGTTGTCACCACTTTCAGTGCCGTCTAAATTTCGACAGGAACTTCGAAGAAGCTCTGGTGCTGTGTATAGGAGGCCTATTACAAAGAAGCCGTAGAATGTGGCACAATAAATAACAGGAGTACATAGGCAGAAAGATGAAAGAAGGTAAGTAAGAACAAGAAATGAAATGGAGAATAAGGAAGAAGAGATGACGAGAAAAATAAAATAAAATAACAGACAAAATATCTAAGAATATAATTAATCTGCATGAGTTACCAACCTATTCGCTAGCATAGTGAATTTGATCCTCACTAAGTGAAACACTTTTATTGCTCTATGGCAGCTAAAAAGTAAATAATAATGGCGGAACCTATCTCGTAAAATGCTTACTTGTCAGTCGGAGGTTCGATTCAGGACAAGATTTAATATTATGTTTTCTTTATCGTGTCAAAACCAACCAAGTGTCATTGGGTTTTATGTAATAAGAGAAAACGCCACGTTTAAACTTATAATAACGATTTCAAGCGATATGATTGCAAATATCTATCAAGTCACTTTCTTTAAGGTTCACGGACATTTTATTAGATTTCGTCATATCAAAACCTCGATAAAGATTCATCGAAATAAATCGGCAGTATAATCTAACATATTATCACACACACACACACACACACACACACACACACACACACACACACACACACACACACACACACACATTTTTGTATGAATTACGAATTGAAGATATGACATAGATATTACAAAATGATTAAATAAGGGACAAGTAAGAAAATTTATAAATTATTATTTAGTTTCGTCTGAATGTTTCACTCTATATGAATGAAATCATTTTATCAAAAACTTGCTGCTCTCTTCTGAGTTAATAAAAGCAATGTATTCAAAGCTGAAGACGAAATTTCAGTGGCTGATAATTAAAAATTAACTTACGTTTGTAATTCCTCTCATCATCAATCGAATCAGAACTTTCTGGCTCACAGAGGACATTTAATCCAAAGTCTGTGATTTGCAACATCCAACGCGAATCCACTAGGCAATTGCTGGGTTTCAGGTTGCCATGACACTTGATTTCGCTGTCATGGATAAACAGCATTCCCTATTAATAAAATCACAAAATATAACATTAAAATTTCCCCCATCACTATTTTGGATGACGGTTTATTATATGCTCTTTTATTCGGACTATTAGACTAATTTTGGTTGTTATACTAACAGCTTTTTGGTCTTTGCATCCTCCGGCTTTCTTAAGTTGCCCGTCGCACGCCATAATTTCGTTAATTAGAATCGTACTGTTTACTCAGTCTACGAGTTTAGGCGTATTCCACTTTCCATGCTTGGAGGTCTTTTGTATTAGTCAATATTCACGGGTCGATTTGCCTTTGTGTCGCTTATCCGCCTCTTCTAAGAGCCACAAGACTTAAGGGATTGAAACGTTGGTTTAAGAACTGTTCTTTATTATGAGTTCAATGTCTGGGTTGATTAGTGCGAATAGTCATATCCACTGGTTCTGTGGAAAAAAACGAACACGGAAAATAAAGGCAAAGACCGTAGAAGGTTAATTGTTAAGAAGTATCCTCTTATTCATGGAAGATAGAAGGAGATTAATCTACGCCCGTGAAGAGAATAAAGTGTTCAGTTAAAAATTCCGTGTAGGGTACGAAATGCGATAAAAATCTGAAGAAGTCTGGGGGGCAGAACGGTAGAAAAGTGAGTATATCAATCAAGATCATTCTTCTAGTTCGAATTGAAGATATAATATAAGAATTATTTTGAATCCAAAAATAAAAAATACAAATCTATATAACATTAAAATTTCCCCCATCACTATTTTGGATGACGGTTTATTATATGCTCTTTTATTCGGACTATTAGACTAATTTTGGTTGTTATACTAACAGCTTTTTGGTCTTTGCATCCTCCGGCTTTCTTAAGTTGCCCGTCGCACGCCATAATTTCGTTAATTAGAATCGTACTGTTTACTCAGTCTACGAGTTTAGGCGTATTCCACTTTCCATGCTTGGAGGTCTTTTGTATTAGTCAATATTCACGGGTCGATTTGCCTTTGTGTCGCTTATCCGCCTCTTCTAAGAGCCACAAGACTTAAGGGATTGAAACGTTGGTTTAAGAACAGTTCTTTATTATGAGTTCAATGTCTGGGTTGATTAGTGCGAATAGTCATATCCACTGGTTCTGTGGAAAAAAACGAACACGGAAAATAAAGGCAAAGACCGTAGAAGGTTAATTGTTAAGAAGTATCCTCTTATTCATGGAAGATAGAAGGAGATTAATCTACGCCCGTGAAGAGAATAAAGTGTTCAGTTAAAAATTCCGTGTAGGGTACGAAATGCGATAAAAATCTGAAGAAGTCTGGGGGGCAGAACGGTAGAAAAGTGAGTATATCAATCAAGATCATTCTTCTAGTTCGAATTGAAGATATAATATAAGAATTATTTTGAATCCAAAAATAAAAAATACAAATCTATCGTATTTCAAAGACACTTCAATTTGATGAACTCGTTTCTGACCAGCGGGGAAATGGAACCGCACTGAAGGGATATAAAGATACACATTTTGAAATATTTACTTGTAGGTTAATGGGTACATTTTGATAAAAATTGAATAGTAGGAGCCATAATTTATTTTTGCAAATACTAAGATTTGCGCAAGCACACACACACACACACACACACACACACACACACACACACACACACACACACACACACACACAGAGACAATGTATTAATTTTTACTTACTCTTATTAAATCAGCAATAAGCGATGAAATAAACATATTTTCAAGCAGAATATCTTTGTTCTCCAAAATCTCCTAAAATATCAAATTATAAATAAGTAACAAGTAAATTGAATATCGCGGATGATTAAAATAGAATCAAAGATAAACGAAAATCTAGGCTTGTTTTAAAAAACAAGAAGCAAACAAATAATGGAGTAAACAAGAGTTTTAAGTAGAAATATGAATAAGAAAATTAAATATATATAAATATACGACGTAAAAATAAGATAAAAATGTTGTGAGACAAAGCGTTTGGAATAGGGAAGGTAAGAAAATTAGACGAAAAAAGAAATTTTAAAATAAAATAAGCAATCAAAAATGTGTTGTTTAAAACAATACGAGAATTTTACAAAGGTTATTTTAGTCGTCAATAAAAATATTTTAAAATAACCAATCATAAAAGAACTGCTGTAATTTTACGATTTGATTTCCGACATGTCACCACAGATTTTTGAATAATTTCACCTCAAGCAAAGTGATAAAAGCCGCAAAGATGCAAAGGGTTAATGATAGTTGAAGAAACAGATAGCACAATAAAATAACAGGATTCAAGGTGACAGAAGATATTTGAGGTTTTTGAAAATAGTATTAAATAGTATTTTATAGGAAAGTAGGAATCTGGAAGAAAGTGATGTGCGAGATAAGAAACTATTAGCATTGAATTTACGTTTAAATTTTACAACAGTAAAATGATGAGACCTAACTGTCAATCTCCGTGAAGCCCACTGGAACAATTATCCTGAAAATATTTATAGAAAAGAAAGCTACATCACGGCGGTGTGTAAGTGACTGAAACCAAGATGCCAAGCCAGGACCAATATCATTGCAGATGCTTCTGCTGGATTTTGTCAAGAAGCTCTCGGTATATAGAAGAAGCATCAAAGAAGATGCAACAGCAATATTTCATGCACGAACTTACAGATAAATGTGAAAGATAGATTCTGGTGAGAAAAAATTGTTTAGTCCGACATACGAACCGATTTTCTAACCTGCAGACTTAATAATTCATTCTATATAAAAATTCCACTTCATTTTACTGGAAAACATTAGACCCAGAAGGCACAGTGAGTTCCTTTACTGAAGGTTAGCATCAACCATGCTGATGGCAAGAAGGTTTAAAAGGAAAGTTAAAGTGGAAGTATAAGACCCCATTCTATTGTAGATATTTTATTTATGAAGTAAATGTTTGTCGTTTTGTCAGATGTCTGTATAAAAACAAATATTTTTCTTTTTGATAATTTGCATAATTTAATGAAGATTTTTGCATCAGAAAATCCTAATGTTTTCCCATTTAATAAACTAAACAGAAATTAAACTTATTCATAGCCGAATCTTAATACTATTTTGGGCTTTTCTTTAGAATTTTGATGTTTTAAAATATTCGTAGATCTTCCTGGTTATACTTTAACGGAACCTCTGCCGTTTCAACGAAAGGCCCGCAAGAAAGAAAGAACCTATGCAATTACAATTAGATACTTGATATACTCAAAATTATTTCGGGTTGGAAATCACAATCTGCAAGCACTTTATCAATACCTTGTTGAAATAAAGCTGGAGTCACTTTCATACCAAAAGGAAATCGGTTAAACTTGTTCAATCGCTTGTGCTCATTTATAGTTTTTAACTCTAAACATTCTTCTTCAACCTGTATTTGTAAATAAGCTTCAGAAAAACCAGTTTCGAAGAAAATTTTCCCCCGTTTAACTTTCTCAAAAATCTCCTCTGAACTTATTAATGAAAAGTTATGGTTCTAAACACTTGTTTAGCCCTGTCAAAAATCAGCAGAAACACGAATTATATTATTTTTTTTACATACACTGATAGTGCTGCCCATTTTGAATGGTTATTCTTTTCAATTACACCTATTTTTTCAGCGTTTGCTCACTGTCGATCAAAAAGAACAACGCGTCACCGATTCAGAGCGTTGATTGCAACTGTGTCAACTCGAAAGGAATGAGTTTTTGCATAAATATGTGTCAATGGATAAAACAGAGATCAGCCACTTTACTCCGGAGTCAAATTGGCAGTCATCTGAGTGGAAAGCAGCAAATGAAAGCCGTCCAAAGCGACTAAAGAAGCAAACATCAGCAGGCAAGGTTTTGGCCTCCGTATTTTGGGTTGCACAAGATATTTTGCTCATCAGTCACCGTGAGAAAAGAATAACCACCAATAGCGAATATTATATAGCATTAATAGTGGGTTCGAAAGAAAAAAATTCGCCAAAACACTGCTACAAATAAAGAAGAAACAAGTGATCTTTTGCCAAGACATCGCACCGTGTTACAAGTCGATCGCAACGATGGCAAAACTTCATGAATTGCGCTTCGAATTGTTTCCGTATTCACTCTATTCTCCAGATCTGGCCCCCAGCAACTACTGGCTGTTTGCAAACTTCAAAAGAATTCTCCAGGAAAGAGATTTGGCTCCAATGAAGAAGTGATATCGGAAACTGAGGTGTATTTTGTGGCTAAACAAAAGTCGTTCTCCAAAAAAGGCATCGAATTGTTAGAGAAGCGTTGGAATCAGTGTATCACCCTAGAAGGCGACTATGTTGACGAATAAAGTCGAATTCTGCCTAAAAGTTGTTGTTTTATTAGTTAGGTCCGGGATTTATTGAATGATGTGTTAGGATTCTTTGAAATTTGTTCGCTGTTTATTATTTTGTAAGTTTATTTCTCTGTTCGAGTTCTGTTAGAATTATCGCCTGTATTTCTGAGTTGTTTTTTGGTGTTAACTTTTGAACGAAAATTAAGCCTTCAAACATATCTGGCGTAGGTTCATTTAATCTGAATCTTTCTTTAAATATTCCAGCATAATTTTTCTCTCAATTTTTCGTCATATTCCAATGAGTATTGAGTAACGAACATTTCTCGTTAAAAACGTTTGTCACAATATTTACTGTTTCTTAAAACAAATTTCTCTTGTTTTTTTCCAAACTTACAGTATTTTCATGTTCTACCGGCACTAACTTTCTCAACAAAAGTTTTATTTTTCGTCTTCCCAGTCGCAGCATTCTTCTCTGAAAATTTGCTCATATCTTCTAAAGTAAGCGTAAGTGGTAATTCTTTCCTATGAATTGTATGTTTATTCAGATATTACATTTGCCATCGCGTCGGGAGTAAAAGAAATTGAGAATTTTTCGTTTTCTTCTGAATTATTTCACGTAACTTTTGTTGTTTCTACAGTTCCAACAACTGCTGATGTCTCTGTTGCTGTTTCTGTTGTTTTTGCTGTACGTTCACTACATGAGCTCCTCTTCTTCCATATCTGAAGAATATGTTTTTTTCATTTTTTTTACGCAAACTAAAAAATAAAAATTAAACCATCGTTGTTCGAAAATATCGTCGTTACTATTATCATGTGCGCCGAAGCAAAACGTATTTGTTCCTACTTGTTATAAATCAGTATGAGTTTTGATATTTCGCTATCTCTGTTATAAATCGTATGAATTTCGATTCCTTGTTGCCATTGTAATAAATTGTTTTCTAGCGTTTATAATATTAAGTCTTGCTGTGGCGTTTGTTAGAAATACTCTTAATTGACTCCAACCGATTTTTGTATCTGTATTTAAGAAGTCTGGCCTAGTTCATCTGTGTTACTGGGGATGTATTATCTACTCCACAATATAGTATTAACTGCAATTGTACAGCGCTTCTTTGGTCTAGCGAACATCTAAATTAACAGCACATTTTATAACAAATATGAAGATCAGTTTCTTTTTTACCTTTTTTTTTTACTCTAAACTTGTTTTTTTACTTCCTTCGATTATAAATCTGCAATGTTATCATTAATCACTTCTTTAAGTATGAAACTTGTCTTGTTAACATTATGTAAAATTATCAATGCCTATGATATATATGCCTCCACACACAGATATATATATATATATAGATAGATAGATAGATAGATAGATAGATAGAGAGAGAGAGAGAGAGAGAGATAGAGAGATAGATAGATAGATGCATAATTTTATCAGTAATGCTTGCATTAGTTCCAAACCGCTAACAATTATTTTCTTCCTAATTTTCAATGCATTCTATAGTAAATTCAATTAACAGTGCAGTTCTATATTATAATTACTTTCAATGTTTTCCATTAGAAAAAGATTTAACTATACCTTCACAGTATATATATAAAACAGTCCTAATTCACGACTATAGAAATCCCTTTCTTTCTGATTTTCAATTGTAAAGAGTGATTGTATGAACGGCCAGCCAGGAGTCCTGATTTAACATCCTGTGGCTTTTTTCTTAATGATTGATTAAAGGAATGTCCACTATACCAAAAAAAGCTTTGGAAGAACTGAAGGACGAATGCAAGAAGTAATGTCTTTCAAATCACAAGAGTTTCTGGTGAAATCAATTGACACGATTGATGGGCGGCTTGAGAATCTGGTAGCAAAGTCTGGTACCGATATCAAATTTTAAATCAAGCCTCATGCTAAACGATTTTCTCTCATATCCATTTTTTGTAAAAAAATATAGTTAGTAAATTAATTATAGGTATTTTAAGATGGGGGATAAAAATTGGAAAATTCCACTGCTTAAAGTATTTTTCTTTTTACTCAGGGCCAGAAATATTTAGTTTGTAAAAGAAAATTAATAAATTAAAACGAAGAAGTGGTGGAGTAGCAGTAAAGTTAGTGTGCAGCGTAATTAATACTCATACTAAGTTTAAATTCATTCGTAATTATTGTTTAATTTTTATTTTTTCAACTGATAGAATTTTCCGTTTCACTAGGTAAATAATAATTGAAATAAATGGAAGTTTTTGCTTTCTTAATAAACTGTACCCGTGACATCATGAGTTACATAAACAACAAAGTTTTTCAAATAATTTAGTTTTGATTTTTTCTAAAAATCTGTACAATCAAAATTAGTTTTTATAATTTCTATCTGGAATTCTTTGATGAGGAATTATTCTTATACACTGATTTATTCGAATGCGATAGGCAGTTGAAGAAGGATAGAGAGTAAATTGTCAGAAACATTGTGACTGTAAAAATTAAAATGAAGATACCAGTCCAAACAATTAAATATATAATATCTGTTTTGTGATTTCACTTTAAGTCTGTTGAATTGTCTAAATTTTTAATGTCAACATTATAAAAATTGATCTTTTTTTTAAAATATCAATCTACCTGAATAAGAACATTTTCTTTTTAATTCGCTGTACTACTTGCATCTTATTAAGTAAAAAAGAAAAATCGAGAAACTTACTTTTAGATTTCTTGCGCAGTACAGTCTCACCAGACAACAGTTTGGAGGGTCGACACATGCACCAATAAACCTGTTGATATTGTCATGTTGCATTTCCTTTAGCATTTGCATGCGTCGCTTCATGGCGCGTGTCAACTCAACACTCTTCTTCCGAATAAATTTCACAGATACCTGCTGGCCTTTGTAAAACGGTTTGGCGTTCATTGGAGACTCTCCCTTACTGATATTGGATAGCAGAAAACTCCACCGAGTCGATACTTTTTTCTGCGGCTTGCAAGATTAAAAATAATACCAATAAGAAAAACGCCTAACAAAAAATAAAAACACAAACAAAAGACAGAAAAAAATCCCCAGCTAAAACAATAATGAAGTTTGGAAAATATCATTTTATATTTTAATTATAGTATCAAGTTTCAATTTGGCTGTCACGGCCATCGCATAAAACAACAATACTAATTTTCTCATTTACAATAACTTTATGTGTTCCTGTAGTTTTGTGTTCGCATGCGCACGTTTATAAATGTGTTTTTATGTAAATACATATCTACTCATTCATTAATTATTATATAGTTAATTCTAGAATAAAACCCAACGAATATCCATTATACATCCACCTAAAGTCTAATCCTCCACAAGTATAATGAAACATGTACCCTACTTCATTGAATACAAAATTAGTAAAAACTCTTCAAGTGAAGAAGTATTTTATAAACATAGAGATTTTTATAATAATGCACTAAGGAATAGTGGCTATAAAACCATGATATCAAATACATAAAAAATATGACTATCACAGGAAAAATAGAAATAGAAAAATCATTTGGTATACACCCACTTTTAACCAAATGGTTAGCACTAAGTTTGGACTGAAGTTTCTCAATTTAATTGTGTAACATTTCCCTATTAATAAATCTCTAAGTAATTTTGTTTTAATAAAATACCCTTAAAGCAGTCTATAGTTGTACAAATAACCTAGACAAAATATTATTAAAAATAACAATAATAAAAAAAACTTAAATCGGTACGTAAACCAAATTAACAATAATTATCCAAATAATACAAATTTATGTAATTGTTGAAATTCTAACACTTGCCTACTGGAAAATATGTGTCTACAAAATTCTGTTGTGTACCAATGTATTATAACATCAAACGAAAACCAAACTATTAAAAAAGTTTATATTGAGCCCCTTAAGAACACTTTTAAGCAGCGTTGGTATTTGCATTTAACTTCCTTTAAAAATAACATGTACCGAAAGCCAAACATCCTTTTCCGCGTATTTTTGAAAGTTAAACGATACAAACAAAAACCCCTAAGTAAAATAGAAAATTCTGGAAAAAACAAGAATCTATAAGCCATTTTATGACATCTGCCCTCTGTGCCTGAATGAAAAGCTGCAGATTTTAAGGTTCCCTAAAAATAAAATAGTACTGGGTCATAGAGATGAATTGGTAGTTTTATGTAAACATCGAAAATATTTTTCTCTAAAATTTAATTAATTACAATTGTTCATTTATAACTTAGGCATCAATATAACTTAAAAATGATTTTACTAAAATAAATGACCCACACAATACTTATTTGGTTTTCATAAAAACAATATACTCTAGTATACCATAATTATTTAATTCTAATTCTGACCTAAACATTCCAGCTCCTTTAACTCAAAATCAATTAAAAAACTAAAAAAAAAACAAAAAACAAAAAGAAAAAGAAAAAAAAACAAAAAACAACCCTACCACAAAAACAAAAAAACAAAACAAAAACAAAAACAAAAACAAAAGAAAAACTGGAACCGAACCTGCTGTTAAAAATTATTGTCTACCCATTTAAATAATATATGGTCCCTCTATGTATCTTACCAGACAAAATCAAAAAATGTCATCCTATGACATCAGGATACTATGTTGCCTTTCGCGACCCAAATCTTCAACTTCATAATTCAACCTAATTCTTATTTTTGATTAAACAATATTAACACACCCACCAACATATTCTCCAACTACTACTTCCTAATTTTATAAATAACCGTAAATTCATCTTATATTTTCTAAATAAATCATTTTCCCCATTTATTTTAAAATATTATCTGAAGAAGAACAGTATTGTTCTGAAACATGAAAATTTTTGTGTAGTGATATAATGCTTTTATAAACCATTGTAATAACATAACTACAATTTATATATATATATATATATATATATATATATATATATATATATATATATATATATATATATATATATATAAGAATAAGCGTACATATTTAGTTATGAAGATCTGTGTTATGTTTTGGAAGAATTGCGATAAAGCTACGGGGATTTGTGATGCTTTTTTATCACTTCGCTGAAGGCATTCCGTTTCCATTCCATTTTTTTTTTTAAAGCACCTCCTTTTTTATTTCTGTTTTTTTTTTTTTTTTTGTATATGTTCACTTGGTTTCGCATAACGCATCTGCTTCTTTCTTTCTTTCTTTCTTTCTTTAATAGGAAAAGCTATGAGCTGAAAATTTTTTAGACTCTTCAGAGTATGCCTCCAGAGCATGTTTCGCTTCTACACATTTCCATACATAAAAAAATATCAGAGAGCTAAGTCTACTTTCTCAAATGTCTGTCTTGGATATCTGTCATACTTTTTTCGGATTTCTCTTTCGTTTTTATCTATAGTACGTGGTCCAACCATACTCCCGCCCCGAAACATGCCATATGATAACCGAGATCACCTTTCCGATGTTCTGTTGTTTACTGGCAGCTGTCAAAACAGCCCTTGGTAGCCTGGAATGCTTAGATATTTTGGCCTTGGCCTTCACTTCTAACCACGCATTTTATTTTAAAGTTCGCTTTGTTGTATTTGTTTTCCATCCTATACAATATAACATATATATATATCCAAACAGTAATGATTGAATGTATTATTGTTATAATCACTCAATGTGTTGACAAAGTAAAAGTAATGCGCACCTACCCGCCGATCGGGCAGTTCGTTCATCTCATCGGTGACCAAAACAAACACAATGTCCTTGTAGTCAATTTTCCAGAGTAGACGTGCCAGTTTCTGTTCATAGAAGTAATGTCTGCAGGCAGAAAAAAAAAAGAAGACTAGAGTAGCTTTAAACTTTTGAAAAAAAGAGGATTATATTGAAGTAAAAGTATAGCAGCAGAAAAAGACACGCACGCACGCGCGAATGTACATCAACAAGTTTTGTTAAATTCAACCGACAAGGTCTGTCTAATTTTTATTGCATTTTTTCAACTTTCAAATATGTTGTATTATCGAATCGAATGAGTGGATAAACTGTCAAAAGTTCATGTTTATTCTGTTTTGTTCAAATCTTTTTGACCGTCTTAGGGTTAGGGTTACTGAGAACCGGGTGTTGTTGAGCTGTCAATGGTAGATAAGATTCTATTGGCTACAACCAGGTATTTTTACAACAGCTGTTATTTGAATCTGTTCAAAGTGGCTTCATTCGCAACGATTAAAGTGAACGAGACTGCAGTACCGTAAAAGAATGTATCAATTATTATTATTATTATTATTATTATTATTATTATTATTATTATTATTTAATCATATCACCCCAAGCAAGGCGAAAACGCCACTGATGCGCAGGGGGCTACGTAAGAGTGAAAAGATTGGAAAACAGAAAAACCGGAAACCACAACCTAAACAGGAAACAAGGGATGAGCCTCTTCACCTGTTCAATAGACGTGGGTGGAGTGTGAACCGGGCGATAGTTTAGACTATCTACTCCAATTGGAAAAAAAAGGGAGAAGATTGGAGAAGAGAAAAACCGGAAACCACAACCTGAATAGGAAAAAAGGGATAGGCCTCTTCACCTGTTCAATAGACGTGGGTGGAGTGTAAACCGGGCGATAGTTTAGACTATCTACTCCAATGAAAAAAAAATATATAAAAATAAAAAAAAAAGAGTGAAAAGTTTAAAGAGAAAAACCGGAAACCACAACTTGAACAGGAAACAAGGGGTAAGCCTCTTCACCTGTTCAACAGACGTGGGTGGAGTCTGAACCGGGCGACAGCCCAGTCCATCCACTCCAATAGAAAGAAAATGATGGTTACTTGCTAAGTTTTAACTTAGTTAAAGTCCAGGCAGTGAAATTTTGGCTAGAAAAACAAAATCAATCCTTCAATTAAGCATGAACACTTTTAAATTTAAGCAAAAGTTAAGAGAAAAAATGGCTTACATTTTAACACTATTAACAATATTTTAAGAGATGATTCCATTTTTCTGCTGGTGGTTGAAGAAAATATTTTAACTTTTAGGCCCAGGGAGAAGGGATTCAAATAGACAGTGTGACCAGGTCACTAGAATACTAAGAAAGAAAGAAAGAAAGAAAGAAAGAAAGAAAGAAAGAAAGAAAGAAAGAGACTGATGTCGTACGGAGAAAAATTAAAGACAAATTCCACCAGGCAGTGAAATCTTGGCTAGAAAAACAAAATCAATCCTTCAATTATTATTATTATTATTATTATTATTATTATTATTATTATTATTATTATGTTGTCATTTTTCATCATATTTAATTTTTCTGCTATGGTTGCACTACCTACCAAGTCTGCGGGAAGACGTTCGTGGTGTGTTGTTATGGCTCCATTTCATGTTTTTTCTATCTCCCCTAACATCCCTAGCGTTACATAGACAAAGTTCTCCTTAGTGTGTGGGCTGTACTTAACAAGAGAATTTTTTGTATATCTATTATTATTATTATGTCATTTTTCATCATATTTCGATTTCTGCTTTGGTCTCACTACCAACCAAGTCTGCGGGGAGACCTAAGGCAGGTAGTGGCGTGTTGTTATGGCTCCATTTCATGTTTTTTTATCTTCCCTATCATCTCCAGCATTACATAGATAAAGTTTTCCTTAGTGTGTGGGCTGTATTTAATAAGACAATTTTTTGTATATCTCTTAAGCTGGGGTTTCAAGGGATTCTTTCAATGTGTTGTTTTGTTCCATTTTTTATCATTCCAAGTGCACCTACTATCACTGGCACAACTCTTGTTTTCAATTTCCACATTTTTTCTATTTTAATTTCCAGGTCTTTATATTTTGACAGTTTTTCAAATTCCTTGATTGCTATGTTACAATCCGCTGGACAAGCCATATCAATTAATAGACAAGTTTTCTCCTTCTGGTTTTTAACAATAATGTCTGGCCTGTTTGCTTCAATTTTTCTGTCTGTGTAGATGGTGTAATCCCATAGAATGGTTACATCTTCTATTTCTGTAACCGGTGCTGGGTGATGTTCATACCAGTGTTTGTTTACAGCTTTTCCATAATGTTTGCACATTGCCCAATGTAAATATTGCCCAACTCTATCGTGGCGATTTTTATATTCATTTGGGGCAAGCACAGAACAGCCTGAGATTAGGTGGTCTATTGTTTCTTGGTGTTTATCACAAAACCTGCATTTTGGATCCATATTATTATGCATAATATTTGCCTGAAAGTTTCTAGTGAAAAGACTTTGGTCTTGTGCTGCAAGAATAAAGCCTTCAGTTTCAGACTTTAATCCAGATGCACGTAACCATCGATGAGTATTAACTTTGTCAACATTGGATTTATTGGCACGTTCTGGATATTGGCCATGCAGAGGTTTGTCTTGCCAGCGCTGTTTCATCTGTTCAAGAGCTTTATCTTTGGCTTTCATTTTCATATTTTTTGCCGCAATAGTTGGTTCTTGGCTTCTGTTTTGCTTTTCTACAGAATCTACTAACTGTAAATCTTGTTTGTATTTACTGCCTTCTTTTATTATTGAATATTTTTTCTTTCTTTCTTCATGTTGCCTTACTAATTGTATCATCCAATCCTTTGTTGTTTCTATGTATGTTAGTAAGCCAATAGTTGTTGTCTTGTATGACAATTCCAGCTGAACAAGACCTCTTCTACCTTCTTTACGGGGTATGTATAGACGGTCTACATCAGCCTTTGGATGATGCATCTTATGCTTAGAAAGAAGCTTTCTTGTTTTAGCATCCATTCGCCTGATGTCGTTTAGAGTCCAGTTTAAGATGTTAAAGCTATATTGGACAACTGGGATTGCAAGGCTATTAATGACCATAACTCTATTCTGTGAATTTAATTCAGTTTTTAATATCATTCGTAGCCTTCTATAATACTCTTTACGCACTATTTCTTTCATTTTTTTATGGTGAATGTTTTCGCTCTCATTTACACCTAGGTATTTATAAGCTTCTTCTGGTTTCAATTCTTTTATTGTTACAGCAGGGTCTAAGCTAATTGAGGATGTTTCTTGTATTGATCCACGTAAAACTGTAGCTTTAGCACATTTATTCAAATTAAATTTCATTCCAATGTCTTCGCTGAAGCATTTTACAGTTTGCAGAAGACCTTCCAGCTCATTATCATTCTTAGCATATAACTTCAAGTCATCCATGTAAAATAGATGGCTTATTTTCTTTTGGCCTATTTTATAACCACATTCTGTCTTATTAAGTTGACTGGTTAGTGCTATTAATGATATGCAGAATAGTAAGGGAGATAAAGAATCACCTTGAAATATACCTCTTTTGATGTTTATTTCATCAGACTTATAGGTTCCATTTATATGATTGAGGTAAAGGGTTGTTTTCCATATAGACATGCACTGTTTGATGAAATTGATGATGACGGGCGATATCTTGTATATATTTAAAGTCTTTAAAATCCAGGAATGTGGCACACTATCGAATGCCTTTCGATTTTATTATTATTATTATTATTATTATTATTTCTTTTGATTTCTGTTGAATACACCGAGGCCCAACCTAAAACGGCTTCATGGCATTTTCCACAGATCATTTTTGTACACACACACACACACGCGCGCGCGCACACACACACACACACACACACACACACACACACACACACACACACACACACACACCACACACAGACTAACATCACAGACATTTTACATAGATAAAGCTCTTCGTAATGTGTGAGCTATGCTTGTGAGTACATTCTTTTATATTTTTTAAGGTATGAACTACCAGGAATCACTTCTATGAATTCATCGGAAGCTTTTCTAATAATCCGAGGGCTTCAACTACAACTGGAATTATTGATATTTTCATGTGTATTTTGAATTTTTTTAAAGATATTATTATGATTGTTATCATTATATAAACAGTTTAGATATTAAATATTTAAACCATAAAATATTTTATTTAATGTGTTTTTTTTGTATAATAATAGATTCTAGAATTTTGAGTTTTTTTGCTGTGAATAAACGTACCAAAACTGAAATCTTAGTAGAAGAGATCCAGATTCAGTGCTTTCTCCCTCCTTGAAGGAACGTCTCCATAAGTGACAATGTCCTCACAGGTATAACCGTACTCATCCCGCTTAGCCAAAAGTTAATGTGAGGAACTCAACTGGAATTCAAACTTGGTTCCCCGATTTCTCAATCCGAGCCGCTATCCACTGTGCCTCCTTGCTGTATAGTATTTTGGAGTTATCTACTAACAAATATTTAAGTACATTCGTTCTTCACTATATTGGTAATAGCTTTTTGTTATTTAAACTTAGAATGTTGCTTGAAAGTACAAAATATGGTTTTCGTTACAAGTTCAAATGATGTCTTTCCATATCGGGATTTATTTTGTAAGAACGTTTGCAGTGACCAGTTGTACAATTTTTATTGTAGATATTTATTATGCCGAACCTAGAACAAAGCCACGGATGTGGAATGCTATATACTAAGTTTCACAAGAAATAACAATACAAAAATCATCTGCTAGTTATGCTGTTAGTAGAGCTTGATTCTTCCGCCAATAACATATTTATTTTGGCTTCTTCAGACTTAAGCTGAGCGGCTGTATGAGAAAGGAACGCCGAAGATGCAATTTTCTCTATGCAGAAAAATTGCACTCGCTGAAATTCATCGATACTTGTGGAACATTTCCGGAGACCAAACAGTGGCTGAGAGAATGGAAGTCGTGAGTAACAGCAATGTGTGGGATCAACTGAATTTCAAGCAGTTTGGTACAGCTATCAACTCATAAAATGATTTGCGCATCGAAAATGCATAGCCAATGATGAAAACTTCGAGCAACAATTGGAAACTTGCTCTACTAAGATATTATGCTTCCATGTATGTGTATTTGTTTTCATGAAAATAAATAGGGGTAATTTTTCCGGAGTATCCATCAGGTGTGTATGTTTGTGCTTGTGAGTGTGTGTGTGTGTATTTATGTGGGTGTGTATGTGTGTGTGTGTGTGTGTGTGTGTGTGTGTGTGTGTCCTTCTTTACCGAAACCACTGGATACAGTATTGGGCACAATACTCACCGTACTCCAAGGATGCCGACCATAATCAAAAGTGTAGTTACTACACTACAGACAATGACCAGGGCCCAATCTACTGAAAAAAAAAATAATAACTCAATATATATATTATTTTAGGCAATTCAATGACAAAGTGGAAAAGTTCTGCTTAATGCGAAAAGCATTACATAAAATCTTTACACTGTCATTTGAAAGAACTTCATCAGACTAAATGTTCTTATTGAAGAAATTATACATATGTGTTGGGTGGGGGGTTTTGATGTAAAAGACAACGTCGGTTACAATTATACATCGAGGGGAAGAACTGAAGATATACGGATACTAAATTAAACAATTATTGAGTTTAAAATATGTTTAATTTAAAAATGTTTAAATATTTTACACACGACGTGTTTGGATACACAGCCTAGCCGATCTAATTCAGTTTCCCTACGCTTTTGTTTTTATTATTGCTGCTTTTAAATATTCCCCATTGTGACAACAGAAGATCTGCGAAGAAAGCCGATACGTTGTAAGAACATGGATGCAAATTTAATATTGATGATTTAACATTCATTGCAATTTCTGTAAATTTCATTTTAGTAAATTGCTCTCATTTAAGTAAATTTGCATATTTTCAGTCGAAACTATAGTCAGACTCATCACGCGAAACAACTAATGCATTGAGTGTTTTGTTTTCTAAAAGATTCCTTTTGTGTTCATGCAATCTTATAGTTGCATTCCTAGAAGTCTCTCCTATGTATTCCTCGTGGCACTCATTATATGCTATAAATTAAATTCCCGCTTCATGATTTAGGTTGTAATTTTTTTATTAAGTCTCTTATAGTTTTAGAAGTAGTTGTAATAAGTTTCATACAAAGCTTTAAGTAAGCTTTTAAATTGCTTTTGTGATAGAATTGCTTTGCAGTATAATGTATTTTGTTTTGTTATATATAAACTATATTGTATAGAAACTTTAAAATGTCACGGAATTCTCTTTAAACACATTCTGTAATTACGCATGGGATATATAGTAACTCACATTACTGAATATATTATAGTAAAAAGATTTCGTAAAATTTTACTTAAATGCGAAAGGTTAAAATCATATTTTTTCATTCAATAATAAAAAAAATATTTTACCTGTTTTGGGGATGCATTTAACTCCATCATATCCACATTTTGGCTCTCCCGTTGGTTTATGGCCAGTCACCCACAAGATATCGCGCAGAGGCCGGTATTTCTAGTCATCACAAAATACGATGTATAAAAGCGCAGTCGATCAACATTTTAAAGAACAAATATGAATTATGACAAGAAATACTGAGTTGAAAATCATTTTGTCGTCGTACATCGTTAAGACAGTGAAAACCATTACGGCATTATGCTCAGAAAATGAATAGAGATACGTATGTACAACAATATATCCCTAGCTATTTTAAGCTATGAATGACCCCCCCCCCAAAAAAAAATTTATAAAGAAATATTTTTAGTATAATATTCTTTGTTGTTGCATTTAAATCAATGATTACCCATTAATCACAGAAGATCGTACATTTATTCAGTGAAAATTTTGTTTCAAAGTTTAGCTAATATCTTTTAGGCTATGGGTGTCTTGATCCACCTTCATATATAAAAATTCACTAATTATCTCTTTCTCTCTCTCTCTCTCTCTCTCTCTCTGTATATATGTATATATGTATATATATATAAAATAAAGGAAGCAGACAAGGACAGTGCTGTAGTCATTGTGGATAGAACTTACTACAAAAGAAATATTCGATATATGCTAGGAGACGAAAATAACTACAGATTAATCAATCATAATAGAGACAAAAAACAAAAACAAAACAAAAACAAACTTTACATGAAAAAAAAAAACAAACTCTACCTTGCACATAGTAGAATACTAGCGAAAAAAGAAAAAAGATTTTCTGACAGACTTTATATAAAGAACCAGCAATTTTTACGGACTCCCAAAGATACATAAATCAAATACAAATAAACAGCTATCAGAAACCAAGATCTGAATATATTCACACTCAAAACCCTAGTGATCTTAAATTAAGTCCCATTGTAGCAGTGCCAACCTGCCCAACAAGCATACTGAGCAACTTACTAGATAAAATATTGGAACCATACACCACAAAAATAAAAAGCTACGTCGGAGACATTTCCTAAGCTTCATACCACTAAAAGTGGACCCAGATACACTCGTAGTAACCTATGCTGTAAACAGCCTGTACAGCAACATGCCACATGAACTAAGTAAACAGGCCATTTTATTTTGGATTGAGAAACATCCAGAAATACTTCCCAAACACTTCACAAAAGAACTTAATATACAGAGTATAGAAATAATTTTTCATTCCAATTTAACAACCAAAATTATTTTCAAACAACAGGTACCACGAGGGGGACTAAAATGGCACCAACATATGCAACACTCACACTAACATATCTGGAAGTAAAACCTATACAACCAAATAGGAAACAAATATGGAGAAGACATAAAAACAGAATTCCCAAAATCATAGAAAAATATCTAGATGATTGTTTTAATACATCATTCAATATGTTCCGGGCCTAACATATAGATGGCAGCACTAATAAAAAATCCTTATGATTTTTATGAAGTACTAACCTTCAATGGCACGTGAGAAAGTTTGAACCCAATCGGATTATTAGTTTACAAATTACATTTATTTAAGTGAAGCCAGTTGCAAATTTTCAAAACAATGAAAAAATCTGAATTTCGTGTGTTGATAAAGCATTGCTTTCTGATGGGAAACATACTGTTCAAGGAAGGTGATGGCGTGATAAGTATTATTCGGACCCTGCTCTGTCAAAAACAACGGTTAAAATGTGGTATGCTGACTTCAAACTCGGTCGACAGACACAAATGATGCTGAATGTTCAGGTCTCCCAAAATCGGCAGTTGTCCCGAAAAACATCCAAAAAATCCACAAACTCGTTTTAGCGGATCGTAAATTGAAGTTGCGTGAGATAGCAGAGAAGTTTAACATATCAGAAGGCAGTGTATTCTGCATTTTGCATGAAAATTTGTCGACGAGAAAGCTGTGTTCAAAGTGGGTGCCGCATTTGCTCACAGTCGATCAAAAACAACAACATGTCCCCGATTCAGAGAGTTGTTTGCAACTGTTTCAACGCAACAAGAATGAGTATTTGCGTAAATATATGACTATGAATAAAACAGGAATCAATCACTTCACTCTGGAGTCAAATCTGCAGTCAGCTGAATGGACAGTAGCAGGTGAATACCGTCCAAAGGGACCAAAGACGCTAACATTAGCAGGCAAGGTTTCGGTTTCCGTATTTTGGAATGTGCAGGATATTTTGTTCACCGATTACCTTGAGAAAGAAAGAGCCATCAATAGCAAACATTATATAGCATTATTGGTGCGTTTGAAGGAAGAAATCGTCAAAAAAAAAACGGCCACAAATTAGGAAGAAAAAAGTGATCTTTTGCCAAGACATCGCACCGTGTTACAAGTCGATCGCAACGATGGCAAAACTATATGAACTGCAAATTGCTTCCGTATTCACTCTATTCTCCAGATCTGGCTTTCAGCGACTACTGGTTCTTTGCAGACCTCAAGCGAATGCTCCAGGGAATGAGATTTGGCTCCAATGAAGATGTGATATCGGAAACTGAGGCGTATTTTGAGGCCAAACACAAATCGTTCTACAAAAAAGCATAGAACTGTTAGGGAAGCGTTGGAATCAGTGTATCACCCTAGAAGTAGACTATGTTGATGAATAAAGTCTATTTTTGCCTAAACGTTGTTGTTTTATTAGGCCCGAGATTTAATGATGATGTGTTATCTTTTAAAATTCAAGATGAGGAGACATAAATAAACTACAGAATCAACACCAAAACTTGCAGCCCACTAGAACATGGCTATAATGAATTGCCATTCCTATACATACTAAAAAAACAACAACAACAACAACAAAAAAACAATTTCATCATCACAGATATTTACCATAAACCCACATACCTTCATTTCAAGTGTCACCACCCGAAAAGTTGTCTAAAATCCATCCCCTACTCCCTAGCACGACGAATTTGTACACTTCGTAAAATACGCCTAGAGCAACAACGAAAAACACTACAAATAAGAAGATACCCTACTCTACTAATAAACAAGGGTTTCGAACTGGCCAAAGAAATACCATTATAATATTTCCGAAATCTAAAACAAAAAAGCAAAACAAAACACCAAAAAGAAAAAACATGAAAAAGAAAACATTCTCGCATACATCTCCACACACAACAAAAACAACCCAGAAATATTTACAAAGATAAAAAGACACCAAGTATTACTCAACAAAAATGATATAATAAAAGGAATCCTAAAGTAAACTAAAATGATTAAAAGCAAACGCTAACCACAAAATTTTAAAAAAAACATACTAATCTCATCAAAATTCGAAGAACACACAACACAGGTTGTCACAAAATGCATAAAAACATAGATGTAGAGTCTGCAACATAATAATAGAAGGAAACCACTTCAAATTCGAAAACACATTTACATTCGAAATAAAAACAAATCTGAGCTGCAACTCCAATAACGTAATTTATGCTCTAACATGGGATGAATGCGCAAAAATATACGTAGAAGTGACGCAAAGCCTGAATAAAAGAGTAGCTCTGCATAGTCGCCCATTTTAGGAAATAGTATGTTTTCCAACACTTACACTAGTGTAGTGGAGGTAAATTCAGAGTAATACCTATCTACCAATATGTAGACTATGACACGCTCATGATTAAGCAAGAAATATTTATAAAGAAATACGTGCCTTACCTCAACAAAACAACATGAAAATCTAAGACACACACACTGACACTAAATTCAAACCCACTCTAAATTAAAAAAAAAACTTTCGCGAGCCATTGCGAAAGATAATAATTCTGGATTCAAAAAACAGCAAACAGAACTTGATGATCCATATCTTATTTCTTATCACTAAAAAGTTAAAAAGTAGAATTGCACTCACGCGAGATTGGATCAAAATCGCTGAAAACAATTTTGAAGAAAAAAGACGAAATCAAATTTCGCGAGTCAGTGTAAAAAGATTTTCTGGTCAATGAAAAATAAATGATTCTCAAAACGGGAAAAATTTAAGAAGCCAGTGTAAAAATAAACAAGAAAAAGAAAACGAGAGCATATGAACTTTCTGATCTGCTCACCGACTACGTATCTACATATACACGTTGTTTTCGGTCGCCATTAAGACAAATATATCTCGAAGTGTAAAGTCCCAAATTTATTCGCCTAAAGAGAGTCAACTTTGAATTCCAAACACGTGTAGCGACACAGATACATTTAATGTATTATACAAAAAGCGAGTAATAATAATAATAATAATAATAATAATAATAATAATAATAATAATAAGTATACAAAAAACCAAGGAAGAAATCAAGAACCATATAAGTCAGATGCAATGGAGGAACGAGAACAACTCCCAAAATTACAACCAACAAAGAATAACCTCGAAACAATTAAGCTCTACAATGCAGCATTCAAATTAATTTTGGATGAAAAAAGATACTCATATAAATCTCAATGAAGCCATATATGCATCAGCAATAGCAGCAACAAAAAAATTGAACATCAAATTAAAAATAAGGCAGTCTCGCAGACATGAAGATCCACCTTGGAAAAGAAAAATAGAAAAAGAAATCGAACAACTTAGAAGTGAATTATCAGTACTCGATGAACTGACAAGAGGAATATATGTAAGAACTAGAAAAGGCAGAAGAGTCGAAAGAAAATACATTAGAAATGAAAATGAAGTTCTATCAACTAAGGAATAAATAAAGCAAACAATACAACTGAAGGCTCAAAGAATAATACGCTATGAGAAAAGATCAAGATTCTACAGACAAAACAAGATTTTTCAAACCGATGCAAAGAAATTTTACAGGGAAATAGGTAAAAAAAGAATTGAAGTGACAGTCCCCCCCCCCAAAAAAAAAAGATGGAAGAAGTTATACAGTTCTGGGAAAAAATATGGGCTTGCCCTAAAGAACATAACAAGGAAGTAGACTGGATTGCGCAAGAGATAGAACGAATGAAAAATAAGCCAGAACAGATATGGGCTGGAATCACAGAAGATGTTAAATGTGCACTGAAAAAAAGCACAGAATTGGAAATTTCCAGGAATAGATAAAATTCCTAACTTTTGGTTATATTATTTAAATACCGCACATAAAAATCTCGCCAAAGAACTTCAAGAAATGGTTAACGATCCCACTAAAATTCCTGCATAGATTACCAAAGAAATTACCTTTCTTCTAACCAAGAATAATGACACAAATAACCCGAAAAACTACAGACCAATTACATGCCTTCCGACAACATACAAATTATTAACATCTGCTTTAACAAAACAGACATATTTCTTCTTGGAAAGAAATGACACACTACCGCTTAAACAAAAAAGGGTGCAAACGTGGCTGTTACAGATGTAAAGACCAATTACTTATTAATAGGATGATACTGGAAAACTGCTACAATGCAAAGAAAAATCTTAGTACTGCCTGGATAGATTATCGTAAGGCATTCGATAGTGTACCACATTCCTGTATCTTAAAGACTTTAAATATATGCAAGGTATCATCTGTGATCATCAATTTCATCAAACAATGTGTGTCGATATGGAAAAACAACGCTTTACCTCAATCATATAAATGGAACCTATAAGTCTGGTGAAATAAACATCAAAAGAGGTATATTTCAAGGTGACTCATTGTCTCTCTTGCTATTCTTCATATCATTAATAGCACTAACCAGTCAACTTAACAAGATAGAATGTGATTATAAAATAGCTCAAAAGAAAATAAGCCATCTATTTTACATGGATGACTTAAAGTTGTATGCTAAGAATGATAACGAGTTGGAAGGTCTTTTGCGAACTGTAAAATGCTTCAGTTATGACACTATCTCACGCGGTGATGCTTTCCCTTCTCTCGCGGGGATACTTTCCTTTGGTTGGTTTAAAACAACGGAGAGAGAAATTGATATTGGTGACATTATTAGTGTTTTATTGCGTCACGCGATGTGGGCTTAAGGAAAAAATAATAATTTTAGTACCATCAAGTGCTTCTAAATCACGGAAATATAAAATAAAGTTATTTTGGATAAATATAAATTTCTCGTCTTTCATGATTTTCGCCTCTTTTATGTTCAATATGGATTTATCTTAGATCTGGAGTGTATTACACTAATCTGAAGAAGCGTTGACAAAACAAGTGTCAGAGTGATTTGATAAGGTCACCCAAGGTCAGGGCCGCTGGTGAGTACATAGAGTCAGTGTGAATCTAAAATAGAATCAAGCTCCGATGTGAGTTGGCAAAATCTCATTCGTTGAGCTAAAGACATCCGCAAATCGAGTGGGCGCGACCGATTTTCATAGGCCGAAGACTGTGGGCTTTTGGCGAACTTTCTCTCTCCGTTACAACCAGCATTTTAAACAACTGTATATCATTTCCGACGATTGTATATCATTTTCGACAACTGTATTCTTGAAAAAATAAATAAATAAATAAAAACAGACATTGTTTTTTTTACTTTATATAAAGATATTTTACGTAGCTCTCCAGGCGTGTTCGACTTCGTTCATTTACTTTATTAATTTTTTTTGGTGCCGTGTTTATTTTTTTCAACTCATAAGTGTACGCCAGTGTCCGGACTGGCTAAAAGGGACGACTATTGAAATTGCACGACGAGACTTCTGGGATCTAATCACAACGTGGGACAGTGGCTCGTTGTTGCAAAAGACGTCCTGTAGTCCAGCTTTTGTGGCGACATCATCGGACGGGATCGCCGCGACAGGTTGGCAGTGTCACAACTGGGATCATCACGACCGTCATCGAGAACGAGCGTCACATAAGGGCTACAGTGCCCTGTGCGGTATCACAACTGGTTGCCGCCGGGCGAATTGAGGGCTAGCCGCACTGCAGTGTCACATCTGGTTGCTGTGACCGAGGATCGACTCTGAATAACCATCGAGCGAGTCGAGGACCCTGGCAGATTTCGTTGGAGGCTAATCCGTAACAGGTAGAGCACTTTTTGGTTTCTTTTTGAAATTCTTGTTGCTGCCATTTCGCCGTAAATTGATTTCCTTCTCGTTTCTTATTGATTATTGTTTTAATGTCTGATTACGGGGAGGAAACAGGAAATGGCAGGGTCGGAGGTAGACGATAGGGAACACAGACCGTCCGGGGATTTCAGGAACTTGTTGGGGGGACCATGGGTGCCGAGCTATCGGGGAGATGCGAAAGAGCTAAGAAATCGGTTAGCGGCTGATATATGAGCTGACGGAAAAAGTAACGGTGTGCGTGGCGTACCACACCGCGACAGGAGAGCTGTCGGACTTTATCGGCCAACTCCTAGTAGAAGACCCTCATGTGACCTGGAAAAAACTTAAGGCGCTGCTGGTTGAGGAATACGCCGATGAAATCACAGCCTTGGAGGCCATGAGAGGCCTCATGGGGCTGGCCCAGGAAAGGGATGAGGGGGTGGAAGGATTAGGTAAAAGGACGGAAAAATTGGCTTTCTGGCCTACCCGGTAGAGGTTAGAGAGCATGCGGCCATCCAGGTTCAATTGAAGGATCTATATGTCGGCGCGCTTCGAGACGAGCGCGTCCGACATGATGTGCTGAAGGGGGGCCCGGTTGGACTGGCGGCGGCGGTGGCACTGACAAAAGAGAGCCAGAGGGTATGGAAAACGGTAGAGAGCGGGGGAACGCAGGACCCAGGGGGAACCCCAGACGTTCCAGAAAATTTAGAAGGGGGCGAAGAGGAATTTATAAAGATGAAGGTCCCTGGAGACGCGACTTCAGAAAACCCCCGCTAGGTAGATATGGCCTAGTGTTCTGAAAGTGCCAGCATAGAGGTCACTGTGCGACAGAATGTTCCACAGGGTGGGGGCTACCCCCAATTCACAGGCGAGAAAGATGCGGTGGTAGAGGGCATATGGCAAAAAGGTGCGGGGCGAGAAAGAAAGCCCCCCCCCCACCCCCCCCCCACCAAGCCCAAAAGTGAAGATGAAACTTCGTGAATTTAACCAGAAAAACGAAATAAGGCCGGCCCGAGAAAAAAGTGGCAGGGTGGCCTGTGCGAATAAAAATCCATTGCATTGTTGGAGCTGCGGGCAGATGGGTCATTTTGCGAAGAAATGTCCAAGAAGTTGTTGGTTTTGTGGGAAACCAGGACACCTGAAGAGAAGCTGCCTATCTAGAGACAGAAGAAGAGGCAGAAATAGAAGATCCCGATATGGGAATAGAGGTCAGAAGGGTCCTCGTAGAGCCATTAGCGAGGGACCGCTACCGCCAGCACCCATGGAAGGGGGGGGGACAGAAAAACCGCTCTGCAGAAAAAGAAGAGCAAAGGCCCTTCCCTTGTTGACACAGGAAAGAGAGCTCTCTTGTGAGGCAGTGGTAGGAGGGTCAGTGGTGAAGGCCGTTGTAGACACGGGGGCGTCTATATCACTATTGAGGGAGGAAGAATACAGAAAACTGAAAAATCAAGGTAGAATGAGAAGGCCCGATATATAAATCACACCGGCTGATGGTGGTTCCATGAAAATCATGGGTATGGCGACCCTTCCGATAAGAGTAGGAGGGTCGCAGAGCCTCCAGAAATTTTACATTACCCCAGGACTATGTGCAGAGGCGATTTTGGGAGAAGATTGGCTACATAGAAATAAGGCTAGAATTGAGTTTAACCCCGCGGTGTTGGTGGTGAACGGTGAAAAGATGCTATTGGGAGGCTTCCCCCACAGGGGCATAACAGTAGTGGCAGAAGAGGATAGAGAGTTACCCCCAGAACTGCAGTAACTGGCAGAGGGAGGTTAATAACAAAGAAAAGAGTAAAGAAGGGGATATTACATTTAGTTCCTATAGAGGAAAGTAGATCTGAAGAGAGCGAGGCGGTCATGTGTGAGACAGTAGTAAATGCGGCAGAAATAGTGCCCATGTTATTAGTGAACGAAGCCTATAAGACCGTTAAAGTAAAGAAAGGGGAAGAGGTAGGTAGAGCCTTACCCCTAAGGATCAGACAGCAGATAAGGCTAGACAAAAAGGAGAGGGAAGGTCCAATGAGAGGAGATGACATATCAGACGAAGAAATATTAGCGCCCAAAGAATTTAACACTAGAGTAAAGAGCCTGTTGCGAGCCAATCGTGATGTAGTGGCTAACTCAGACAAAGAATTAGGCCAAACTGATACGGTAAAGATGAAAATAGACACAGGTGATCACCGTCCCATTAAATTAAGGCCTTATAGAACTCCTGTTCATAAAAGGCCCCTAGAGGAGAAACCAGTGAGGGACATGCTGGAGACAGGCATGATAGAGAGCTCAAAGTCTCCCTGGAGCTTCTCCATAGTAATAGTAGATAAGAAAGATGGCGGGCATAGATTCTGCGTAGATTTTAGAAAACTGAACGCCATTTCTAAGCCATTGGCCGTACCTTTAACACTAATATATGACATTTTGGCTCTGCTGGGAAAAGCAAAATTCTTTTCCAAATTAGATTTGAGATCAGGTTACTGGCAGGTGGCCCTTGATGAGGCTGATAAAGAAAAGGCTGCATTTGGGTGCCACACAGGCCTGTTTCAATTCAAAGTCATGCCATTTGGCCTGGCCAACGCCCCTGGATTTTTCCAGCAACTAATGTCAATAGTGCTAGGGGGAATGGAGAATTTTGCTATGGCTTACTTGGACAATATTCTAGTGTTCTCAGAGACCCCAGAACAGCATTTTGACCACTTGAGACAAGTTTTTGGTCGACTGAGAGAGCACGGGTTGAAGTTAAAACTGCCAAAGTGCCAATTCCTGAGTAGTGAAACCAAGTACTTAGGATTTATAATAAGTGACAAGGGAATCAAACCTGATATGGATAAGGTAAAAGTGATAAGAGAAATGCCAGAGCCCCAAACAGTAAGGCAGGTGAGAGGATTTATAGGGGCCATAGGATATTATAGGCGCTTTATACCGGCATTTTCTCGTATAGCAACTCCCTTGATAGCGTTGTCCAAAAAGTACGCAAGATTCAAGTGGACAGAGGACTGTAAAAGAGCCTTTAATGCGTTAAAAGAGCAGCTGACGGCTGTACCCCTGAACTGAGCAAGCCCATGGTACTGTACACAGATGCTAGTGAGCAATGTGTGGGAGTGGTTCTTACCCAACCCTGTCCCGATAAGGAGGGTCCAATACTTGGCATACCAGAAGAAGTACCGATATACTTCTTGTCTCATAAACTCTCAGAAACACAGCAGAGATGGCCGGTGATAGAAATAGAGGCATACGCTATTGTATACGCCCTTCAAAAGCTAGATTACTATCTAAGCGGGGCAGTGTTTACTATAAAAACTGACCATAAGCCTCTTCAGTATTTGCTGGACACAGATTGAGCAAATAAGAAAATCTAGCAGTTGGCGCTAAAATTGAGCGGGTACAACTGTAAAATCGAGTATCTAGCAGGGAAGGATAACACCTGTGCAGATTTGCTCTCCAGAATACCCGAGAAGCTGGCAGAAGAGTCCATAACTGTAGAGCCAGGGGTAGATGATAGGGCATACCAAATAGGAGTGATTAACTCCCATGCACTTAACGACCGCCCTGTGTTGGAAACCTTATAGCCTTATAGCCGAGAATAGATCCCCAGTGGATAGAACAGATTGAGGAAGAACAGACGGATAAGGAAATAGCAGCCCTTAGAAGAAAAGTAGAAGCAGGGGAAATCTATAGATATGTGATACAGGAGGGAAAACTATATTATGTCTCGGGTAGGGATGAAGAAAGACGATCCAGATTATATGTACCCAAAATTCTAAGGCCAAAAATATTGGAACACTGTCATGAGAAGCTGGGCCACATGGGAATCGATAAGACCCATGAATTGATAAGCAGAAACTACTATTGGCCCAAACTATACCGGGAAGTTACCGGCTACGTTAATAGCTGTGCGGTATGCCAGATGCAGAGTAGAAAACAGGAGTTGGCACTGCTGGAAGGGATGGATGTACCAAATTACCCTTTTGAGAAAATTAGTATGGATGTCTCAGGACCATACGAACAGACCCCTAGAGGGAACCTCTACATAGTGAGTTTTGTAGATTGGTTGACCAATTGGGTAGAGGCCTTCTCCGTACCCGATCAGTCAGTCAGTTAAGTGCCATACGTGATACACGCTTGGGCGATCATGTCTCGAAAGAGACATGACTGACTGGGCAGAAGATTATCCCGCAGTAGGTTGCCATTGCTTTCTGCAGTAGACTGGTTGCCGACCAAGGCTATAGAACCCAATCTGTCCAGTTATTTAACCCATAACTGGAAGGAAGAGACGGATTAATACCTTTCCCAAGGGCATTTGCGCGTAAGTGAATACAATGAATTCGGTTGGAATTCGAACTCGGCTCCCCGATTTCTCGTTCCGAGCCGATATCCAACGCACCACGACGCACATCCCCGTACCCGATAAGAAAGCTAAAACGGTAGCCGACTTGATCATGGGTGAAATTTTTCCCAGTTATGGTGCCCCTGTGTGCCTGGTAACAGATAATGGGCCTGAAAATGTAAATTATGTGATGAGAGAGGTAGCAGAGAGCCTGAATATGACGCATATAACAACTTCCCCCTACCACCCCCAGAGCAACGCCAAGGCGGAAAGGTTCCATAGGACCTTGGGGGACGTTTTAGCAAAATTAGCGAGAGACAATGTTGAGAATTGGGATCTGTATCTGACCCAGGCTCTCGCGGCGGTAAGGTTCTCAGTCAATGATACGACTAAATACTCACCATATTATATGATGTTTGGCAGGGATGTGATCCTGCCGATAGATAACCTATTGAAGCCTCGTAGGAAGTATATGGGGGAAGACCACCATCAGTTGGTGATAGAACAACAGCATAAGTTTTCGTGCAGGCCAGAAGGCGAATAGAGCCCAAAAGAGGAGAAATGGCAGGGTGAATCACAATAGAAAGGGGGTGGAATTTAAGATTAGAGATCCCGTGTACTACAAGGTTCATTTAAGGGGAAGAAAGCTTGACAGGAGATGGGAACCGTACTACAGAGTGGTAGAGCAGACCAGTCCAGTGTCATATGTGATTTGGGATCAGGTGGCTGGTCATGCCAATGATTTGAAGTTAGCTGAGATTGCTAGTTAGGAATGGAGTGAGCCAATAACCGAGAAGAAAAAACCAAGGAAAGCAACTCTTGTGGAATCGGAAGAATCAGACTCAGACGATAACTCTGAGAGTGAGTGGGAAGAGGATGATGAGGTACCCCTCTCCCACCCACGAGAAAGATGGGAAGAGGAAAAAGAATCAAAAGGTGAATCAAGTGAATGAGAGGAGGAGGATGAAATACCCCTCTCTCAGCTACGAGATAAATGGAGAAATAGAAAGGTAGTAGATTCCCAACCAAAAGAGAACAAGGGTACCCAAAATTTACAGTCAGAACTGCCCGAAGAAAAGAGAGCACAATTGCCTGAAGAAAAAAGAGAAGAAACCCCCTCCTTCCAGACCTCGAGACAATTAGAGGAGTCAGGGATGGAACCAGAATTACCCCTTAAACAACGATTGAGAAGAACACAAACACCCAAATATCAGTAGGGTAGGGGGAGAGAGGAAGGCCGTGTTTGGAGAGGATGTGTGGGCGGACGGCATGTCGCGGCGAGAATAAGATCGTTCGGCGATGCCGCTGATTGGCCAGCAGCGGTACCGCCGGGAGGCGCAACCACTGTGGCATGGGCGACGTCCACTTGTCTGAAACAAATGCTCTACTGACGAATAATTAGCAATAAGAGCGACTGGAGTGAGAAGAATAGCGTAGAACAAAAAAAGGGGGGAAACAATTAAGTGAGGATTTAAGACTGACTGATGAATTATCAAGAAATAAAACAGAGGATTTGTTGCCCTTACAGGAACGGCCCCGTTGAGAGGACCAGTGCTGCTGACAATGATGATGATGATGATGACGACGAAGAGAATAGAATCCTGGAAACACAGCAGAAGTACTGTATTTAAGAAGACTAGTGAAGTGATAATAACAAGATCGAAGTGGGTTTTACTTTTGTAATAGATTTAAACCCGTATGAGGTGTTACTCAACAGACTGAAGGATGAGATAAGCAAGCTGGAAGTAGCTAGAATAACGGTAGCCCAAAGTAATCTAGGACAGGGAAATTATCTCAGATTGTTGTATCCCTTATGGGCTGAAAAGGCTGCGATGGAGAACCAATGGAATAACATGAGGAATTATATGAAAGGAGGTAGAACTACTACAGACCAGAGAAAAACGAGCATTAGTTCCCATATTAGGGAAGGCCCTGAATGTACTCTTCGGAACAATAACAGAGAGTGACCTGGAGGCCATAAGGGAAAGCTTGAGAAAGGTAGAGAAAAACCAGAAAACTCTGGCCCATTGGGCGCAGCGAAGTGTAGCGATATTGAATGTTACGAGGATAGAATTGATGACGAATAGAGCCAATATCAATGAAATAATAAGTAGCCTGAATGAACTTCAACAGGAAATAGCTAATAATACGGAGGCCATGGCAACTGAGGTACAAGGATTAAGTAGATTCGTCCAACAGTTATTTCAGTTGAACGCCATTGCTAATAGGGTACGAAGAACTAGTCAGTCGTTGACTATATTACTGGAACATGTCAGAGCTCAGATGGACATGTTATCCTTGGGACATCTGTTCCCTAGTCTGGTAACTCCATCACATTTAAGAGAGCTTTTGTTAGAAATACAGGTCAAATTACCCCATCACCTTAGATTACCAGCAGAACCCACCAGGGAACTATGGAAGTATTATAATGCTCTAGGGTGTATAACCCTAGTGGAACGCAACAAAGTGTTGGTTTTGATGTCCCTTCCGTTGTTAAATAGAGAGAGTATTTTTGAGATATACCAAGTTATAAACTTGCCCATCCCCTACCCACACGTAGATCAGGGGTCAGGAGTAGTAGAGAGATACAGAATCGAAACTGAGTATATAGCCTTAAATTCAGCAAGGACGAAATTTATGATACTATCAGTAGATGAAGCAGAGAAATGTAAAAATAACGCCCTAAGAACCTGTACCTCACTAAGTCCCATTTATGTAGCTGGTAATCACAGAATGTGTGTACTAGAAATATTTGAGAATAAGAAAGAGGGAATTGAGAGGAATTGTTAGGTAGAAGTGCTAAGAAGAACAACGTTACCATAGGCTATCAGTGTGTCAGATGGTGTATGGGCGGTGGCGGTTCAGAAACCCATCAGATTATTCAAGGTATGTGGTAGAGACCCCACTGGGACAATAGAAGTGAGACCACCGCTGTCCTTGGTAGACTTACCCCTGGGGTGTTCAGCATTCGGAGTATCCATATCCTTACCCGCTATTACCAAAGAGAGGAGATGTATGAGAAGAAGGATATAGTTCTAGAATTAATTAGCAGGAATATAGATAATTATAGGGAATTGTGGAATCCCATAGTGAAGGAATTCCCCAGCATTACGTTAAGGCAAATGCCAGCTCTATTAGAACCCATAGAGAAGATGAATATGAATCAATTACGAGATCAACTAGAAGCATTGAAAGGGGAGAGCATAGTTTGGGGGAAGGATTGGAGAATTCTAATAAATTGGTCTGCCGTGATGTGCACATTGATAATTTTAGCTGCAATAGTAGCAGCAATATGGAAATTTAAGGATTACAGAAGGAGATCGGTTGGAGGTGGTCTGGCGAGTGACACAGAAAAAGGAAAGTTGCCGGACAGTGTCCAAATTTCCGGTGAAACGAGCCCAAACCAAGAAGAGGTTACGCTGGCTTCGACGTATGAGAGGGGGGTGCAGCCAACGCCCATAGAAAATAAATCTCCAACTTCAGTGGAACAGAAAAGAACAATATCCAGGAAGTAAAAATGATGAAAAAAAAAGGGAAAAATATACCTCTATACACACACACACACACACACACACACACACACACACACACACACACCATATTTTTTTTGTTCTTTTTCAGGTCGACAGTAGAGACATTTTTTTGGTTGAAATCGTTGAATAAAATTCAGACAGGACCGAGAATGAAGAAAGAAGAGAACTTTATCCAGTTGTCTGCAGAGATTTTTAAATGAATATGTTATCGAAACTGCATGTTTGGCTTTGAATAAAATTTGGCTTTGAATAAAATTTGGCTTTAAAAAAAAAAAAGAAAAAAAAAAGGAGAATATTTTTTTTCCGTCAGCAGAGACTTTTTTTTTGAATGAAGATGTTATTGAGATTGCGTGTTTGGCTTTGAATAAAATTTAGACGAGTCCAAGAACGAAAAGAAAGAAAGAACATTTTTTCAATGGCCTGCAGAGACTTTTTCATATTTGCATGGTTAGATAGATAAACCAAAGATGCAGAATGAAACAAGGACGAAAAATGAACTTTTCCAATTGAAGAGAATTTAAATTTGGTAAAAGACTTTTTTTCTATATAAAAAAAAAAATTAAAAGAAAAAAAAAGGATCTTGTAAAGTTGTGTGTTGAGATAGTGTCTTGGATTTTCTTTTGTGTCGTTTTAAAGCTTAAAACGACAGAGACAGGTATGTGAGGGATGTGACACTATCTCACGCGGTGATGCTTTCCCTTCTCCCGCGAGGATACTTTACTTTGGTTGGTTTAAAACAACGGAGAGAGAAATTGATATTGGTGACATTATTAGTGTTTTATTGCGTCACGCGATGTGGGCTTAAGGAAAAAAAAAATAATTTTAGTACCATCAAGTCCTTCTAAATCACGGAAATATAAAATAAAGTTATTTTGGATAAATATAAATTTCTCGTCTTTCATGATTTTCGCCTCTTTTATGTTCAATATGGATTTATCTTAGATCTGGAGTGTATTCCACTAATCTGAAGAAGCGTTGACAAAACAAGTGTCAGAGTGATTTGATAAGGTCACCCAAGGTCAGGGCCGCTGGTGAGTACATAGAGTTAGTGCGAATCTAAAATAGAATCAAGCTCCGATGTGAGTTGGCAAAATCTCATTCGTTGAGCTAAAGACATCCGCAAATCGAGTGGGCGAAGACCGATTTTCATAGGCCGAAGACTGTGGGCGGGCCGGATCTCCGGAGAGGATCGAAATTGGTTATAAAAATAGATGCTCAACGCGAAAAGTTCAGTTGGAGAGCTAATTGTTCAGATTTTGGGCTGAGCGCCACCGCTGTCAGTACTCTCACACACTCCGCCAGTGGCCGCTCCGATTCGGCACATTCCGTCAGATTCCATCAAGAACCCGAAAGAACTTTGCTGTTTTAGAAGTACATTTCAACGCTAACAAAACTATTAGGAGCTTTGATGCTTTTGGCGAACTTTCTCTCTCCGTTACAACCAGCATTTTAAACAACTGTATATCATATCTGGCAAGATAAACCTCTGCATGGCCAATATCCAGAACGTGCCAATAAATCCAATGTCGATAAAGTTAATACGCATCGATGGTTACGTGCATCTGGATTAAAGACTGAGACTGAAGACTTTATTTTTGCAGCGCAAGACCAAAGTCTTTTCTCTAGGAATTTTCAGGTAAATATTATACATAATAATGTGGATCCAAAATGCAGGTTCTGTGATAAATACCAAAAAACAATAGACCATCTAATCTCAGGCTGTTTTGTACTTGCCTCAAATGAATATAAAAATCATCACGATAGAGTGGGGCTATATTTACATTGGATAATGTGCAAACACTATGGAAAATCTGTAAACAAACACTGGTATGAACATCACCCAGCTCCAGTTACAGAAATAGAAGATGTCACCGTTCTATGGGATCACACCATCTACACAGACAGAAAAATTGAAGCAAATACGCCGGACATTACTGTTAAAAACTAGAAAGAAAAACTTGCCTATTAATCGATATGGCTTGCCTAGCGGATTGTAACAAATCAATCAAGGAATTCCAAAAACTCTCAAAATATAAAGACCTGGAAATTGAAATAGAAAATATGTGGAAATTGAAAACAAGAATCGTGCCAGTGATAGTAGGTGCACTTGGAATGATAAAAAATGGAACAAAACAACACATTGAAACCCCAGCTTAAGAGATATAGAAAAACTGTCTTAAGTACAGCCCACACACTAAGGAGAACTTTGTCTATGTAACTCTAGGGATGATAGGGGAGATAGAAAAAACATGAAATGGAGCCATAACAAGACACGACGACCTGTCTTAGGTCTTCTTGCGGACTTGGTAGGTAGTGCGACCATAGCAGAAATTGAAATATGATGAAAAATGACATAATAATAATAATATCAAATCTACACTTTAAACAAAATATTCACTGCTTCTCACACTTTTTCCATATATATATATATATATATATATATATATATATATATATATATATATATTGTCATCCGCAGACAGATCTGTTTCGCTGTATCACAGCTCATCAGTACGGTTAGACTCCGATTGCTACATAACCCAGGCTCGAAACCCGACCGATATATATGTATATAATGATAAGTTAGAAGGCCCTCTAGAAAATGTGCCCCTGAAATCTCCTTTGTTCTTTCTAAACTCTACAATTACTACTTTTCTGCTTCCTGTTTTCCTACATGCTGGAAATTCCTGTATTTCAGACCTCGGGTGAACCCTCGGATCCATACAACTATCGCTCTATCAGCCAATATTCGAAATTTTTGAAATAGTACAACATCTTACTGCCCATAAACTATTCTCAGACAGGCAGTAAGGTTTCCGTTTCGCCAGGTTCACGGTCGATATGTTAACGACCATCATGGAGTACATAGACCAGGCCCTTGATATGTCCGGTGAGGCTAGTGCTGTTGCTCTGGACATCTCCAAGGCTTTTGATAGGGTTTGGCACGCTGGCCTTCTGCGTAAGCTACGGGGTTATGGAATCACCGGACGCTTGCTTGATCTGATTCAATACTTTTTATCTAACCGCATAATGAAAGTCGTCTTGAATGGGTAAGCCTCCTCAACCTACTACACAAACGCTGGTGTCCCCCAGGGCTCTTTCTTAGACCCGACGCTCTTCCAGATTGTCATAAATGATCTCCCAGACGTGATCAAGTCCCAAGTAGGCATCGATGCAGATGACACCACAATTTAGTCCCGCATCAGTAAGAAATCCGGCGAGGCGGACAAACATAACCTCGCCGTAGATCTTGAGAGGGATCTACACTCAATGGTGGACTGGGGAACGACGCGGTTTGTAAATTTCAATGCTTCTAAAACGAAATTGCTATCTGTCAACCATCACAGGCAACCTCTCCTGTCCACCATAAGCATTGGAGTCACTCTGAGAGCAATATACTGCGTCTCCTCGGCCTTACCCTATCTTCCGATCTCAAGTGGAATTATTACATCGAGTCCATAGCTAAATCCACTGCTAGGAACGTTGGGTCACTGTGTCGGGCCAGGCTTTTTTTCCCGTCTGAAACCATCTTGCACATATACAAATCAACCATCCGTCCGTGCATAGAATACTGCTATCATATCTGGTCAGGGGCCCCCGCTGTTCATCTTAGTGTTCTCGACAGGCTCCAAAGGAGAATCTGTAATGTGATAGGTACTGATTTGGCGGCTCGACTCCAACCACTTTCTCACCGACGGGATGTGACTTCCCTCTGTTTTATAAATATTTTCATGGCTTCTGCTTCGACGAACTTAAGTCACTGGTGCCCTTGCCACAGGAGTTTACTCGTGCAACCAGACTGGCAACAGGGTTCCACCCGTTCACAGTTAGATCAACCATATGCAGGCGACAATTCAACTCCACAGCTTCTTTCCTCGTATTTTCCACCCGTAGAACTATCTTTTATATCCTTGCTTTCCTGACGGCTACAACCACCAAGAATTTAAATGCAATGTCAATACCCATCTCTTATCCACTTGACTTCAGTTCTTTCTACATCACCCTGTATATATTTTCCTTTCTCTCTACCTTTGTGACTGTCATCACATCTGTATTCACATCCTTATCTAGTCCTTTCTCTGACACCCCCTTGTAACTGGTTCGTCTTTCTCTTTACTCTCCTCCTGTCTAATCTTTTACTCTTATGTAAACCCCCTGCGCATCAGTGGCGTTACCGCCTTGCTTGGGGTGAAACAATTAAAAAAAAGACTGAAGCCAAAACTGCTGACTTTTACTGGTAGAAAGGCATTTAAGACACGCAGGCTTTGTAATAAAGTGCTGATTATCACAGACAGAGATAGAGCATTAATAGAATTAATATATAAAAAACTGTCACTTAACTGATCGGCCGACTTTGAACTTTCGTGAACGCATAATAATAATTCGGTCACTCATCAGGGCATGTCCTGTTTTTCTGCTGATATTTTTCAACATTTGTGTATTTATATACTGTTGTGGAACTGGTGATATTTGTTACTTTTTTCTGTAAGTCTGTGAATATGTGATTTGTTTTAGATCGATGAATATCATGCTATCTGGCTATCTTCTTTCTTCTCTTTCTTATTTTTCTACTTTCTTCCATTATCTTCTGGTTTTCTGCTGATTTTTAGGAGTGCTGGATTTTTGGTGATTTATTATTTTGTGACATCTTGATTTGTATGTTTGTGTTGTAATGATTATAACTGCATTTTGGTTTTTACATTATTATAGTTGTACGTGTGTTTTTAGTTTATGAGTGTTTAGTTTTACGAGTGTTTTTTGTTCGGGGGTTTGGAGGGGGGAATTGGGTATTTGTTGTTGATGTTGCGGTTATTCTTTTCTAATTAATGTTCGTGTGGTATTGTTGAAGGCAAAGCGTTAAGTGTGATGAATTGTGCTTATAATAGAATTTCGTTTTATATTTTATTTATCTTTTTTGTTTGTTTTAGCATTTAAGTGGCAAAGTAAGTATTTATTTTAGTGTCTGCATTTTCCCATTATTTGATTTATCTTGTTTATTAGTTTGCTTTGTTTGTAAAGCGGATTATTACTTTTCCCCCAAACACTATTTGCAATTTCTGCTATTGATATTGTGTGGGGCCGCATTTTTAGGATTTCCCATTTAATTTTGATGGTGATATTACTTTTTTCTTGGCTCCATGTATATTTGAATAATGTTGTGTTGTTTATTTATCTTTTTGATTTGAATTATGTTTTGTGATTGCTAAATCTTTCTTTAAAGGTTATTTCGTGGCTTCTATGTAATGTTTGCTTCTGTGTTAATGTTATTTGTTACGGTAGCTTTATATTATATCATTTGGTTAGACATTTGTTGCTAAGTGGCCAGTTGTTTTGTTTCGAAAATTGCATTTATTGGTGTTGTTTTGTTGGTTTATATTGTTGTAGTTTATAGGATACAAACTTTATCATCCATCAACTAACTAAAATACGGAAAGTAAAATTTCACACTCTCAAAATCGGATCCAGACGACTAAAAGCATTTTGGAAAAAAACAGACCAAGGAGAAATTTCACAAGTCACTGAGAAAATTAAATTTTGGATCCTGAATGGATAGGAAATCGAAAATTGATATATGATCTCAAAGTTTTTTTCACACCTAAAGAAGAAAATGCCCGCTGGAACCAGTGACATGATAAACTTCACTACTTAAACCACGTTCGGTGACCGGTCAAACATAGTCCAGCATAGAATCGGTTAGCTGATGGACCTTGTGGCAATGTAACAAAAGAAATTTCAAGAAGCCGACCCGGACGTAAGGGCGTGTCACATATTCATTCGACCTTCTCTTCCAATTTTTCTCTTCTTCATTTTTACTCCATGTCACCAAAGAAAGCAGCAGCAACAACAACAGCAACAACAGGACACTCAAAGTACAATTTCTTTATTTGTTTTACCTTCTTTCTCACTCTGTCGCCAACCTACCAAAAAGAGAAAGGAACATAAGACTTCAAATTTTTCTACTATCAGTATACGCCAGGGACACTTAGCTACTTACTACTATTTTTATTTGACCCTTTTCTCTCTCTTCGGTTATTTCTCATTCACACTCACTTTTTTTTTATCTTAAATTGATCGACACATTCCTCTGTTTGCTATATTTTTTCTTTATTTGTTCACTTCTCGGGACTATAGCATCTTAGACAAAATATCTAATAGTATAGAAATGTCTCATCCTCTACATTCATTTTCGTACTTATTTTACTGATGTTGCTGGTAATCAGACTTTCAATTTTTCCATGTAATTTCTATAAGTAAAAAAGTAGACTTTCCTACTCGGCTACTTATTAATATCTTGTTTAGTTGATTTTGTTCTTACCTCTTCTATTGGCTCTGTTCAAGCATCAAAACTTTGTCCTCGTGGTAATTCGCATCACACTGTAGCATTTAGTGATATTTCTTTGAATCGTCTTTTAAAGATAAAACTTTTGTTCACACGAGTTCTTTCTGTTACAAGCGTACTGATTGGGATTCATTTTGTGACTTTCTTCGAGGCGCGTCTTGAACTGAAATTTTTAACCTGCTTATTAATAAATGTGCTTATAGTGACATCGATGATTTTTTACCTTCTCAGAAATACCAGGTGAAGCCACAGTTTTCTAATTGGTTCATACCAGCTTGTTCAGCCGATATAGCCGAGAAGAGTCACTTTTTACGCCTGAAGCAACGTGATAATTCCGATCACAACAGACGCTTCTCTGTTTCTACTCGTATTCATATTAATTGAAAACGTGTCATCAAAGGAGTTAAGCCTTTGTTTGCTGACAAAATGAGGCACTGCAAGACCTTTAATAAGTTTCTTTCTTGTGACTACTGTCGTCTTTGTAAGAGACTGTTAAGTAAAAAGAAGTATTATAAGCTTCATCTCTTCACTCGGTTTGAGGTGTTACCATCTTATACTGATAAAGAACAATGTTTTAATTGTAAATTCTCTTCCATTTTTTACTCGTCTGGTGTATCTTTGCTTGTCTTTCCAATTAGAGCTGAATTCTTAATGTGGGATATGCATTTAGTTCGTCCGTGGTTTCTGCTATATTCTCTAAACTGTATCTCCACAAATCATGTGTATTTGATGATATCACTGCAATAGTTCTTAAGAAATGTGCTTCTGAACTGACTTTTATTCTTTTTAAACTCTACAATAAATGCAAAGTGGCTTCTTACTTTCATGCTTTTTAGGAAATTATCTTCTGTAGTTTAAGAACTATCGATCTTCTACCTCATTTTGGTAAAGTACTAGAGGCTCTAATAAACAAAGAACTGGTTAAAGCCCACACTTCGCAGGGCCTTCTTTCAGACAAGTAATATACTCTTCTCTAGATTAAATGTTGATGTGTTAACGGTTACTGATGAAAGCTTTAGATAAGAATGGTGACATTTGGAGAACTCGAAGGCGTTTGACAGGGTTTGGCATATTGGCTTTCTTCGTAAGGAGAAAGTTTATGGTATATCTAAACGAGTTTTTGATATGATTCAATTCAATCAGTCTTATCAAACCTCGAAATGAAAGTTTTCTTGAAGGATTATTTTTCTAGATCTATTTTGTATTAATGCGTGTGTCCTCTAGAACTTTACTCTTAAACTTACGTTGTTTCTAATTTTCACCTACGACTTTCGCGTCTTTATCAATTCTCAACTCGCTATCTATGCTGATGATGCAACTATTCATTCCTGACTTAAAAGTATTCTGATCGGTTCAATAAGGTCAAAAATGACCTACAATCTGTTGATAAATTGGTCAAGAAGTAGCTTGCTTATTACGCATACACATAGTGTTATTATTCGTCCATACATTATTGCTGCTACATCTGGTCTGCTGCTTCTGCTGTGTAGTTAGAGATTTCTGGTAAAATCTAAAGAATAATCTGCAATGTTATCGGTCCTGACTTGGTATCTCGGCTTCAGACCCTTTCCACTGCTTTAACGTATATTCCCTGTGCCTATTCTGTAAATATTTTCATGGTAATTTTTCTGATAAGCTTTCAACTATGTTACCCAAATTTATGAATTTAAGGTCAATATTAGATTTGCAGTAAGGTATCATAATTTTACAGTTGAAATTGCTAGACATAACCGTAAGTTCTATGCTAATATTTTCTTTTTTCGCACTTCTCGATCGTGGAACTCTCTTCTGGCTTCTTGCTTACCAGTCAACTTTGATTTTTATTTCTTGCTAATAACGTCATATTTGGGCGAGAGCTACCCAGTTCTCATTTACTAGTCTCGATAGAGTTCAAAAGCATCTTCGCATCCTTGTAGGTAGTAAACTATTTTCCATCCTCGTACCTTTCTCTCACTGGTAGAATGTGGCAAGCCTCTCACTATTCTGTCACTACTTATATGGAAAGTAATCCGACGAACTGCATTGCTTGGTTCCGCAAGCTCTAACCTTCACGCCTAGGATCCACCATGCCGCTTACATAGTAGCAAACCACCCACGTCCTCTCCGTATTCCATCGGTGATAAGTAAGTTCCACTCAAACAGCTTCTTCCCGCAAATCACTACACTGCGGAACCGACTCCCAAGAGAATACTTCTCTGATCACAACAACCTTAACCTGTTCATGTCTAGAGTTAACTGTTATCTTCCAATCCTTTCCGTATAAACTGACTCTTAATGTAACCTTAATCTCGAGGGGCTCACCAGACCTTGTACAGGGTGAAACTCACTCTAAACAAATATTGTTGTCTCTTAATTTTGTTTTGTCTATTCTAGGATAGCAAACGAATTAAGAAAGCACACCATAATAGAAAGAAGTGTGATGAAATTACGTATTTTTTCACTAGATTTGTTTAACCTGTACAGCATGACAATCTCAAGAGAACTAGAAGACATAATGGGATTTCTTTTTAGCTGAACTAAACTTTACGACATAAGGTACACGGATGACACCCTGTTGATGGTAGACTCAGAAGGAAACCTGCAAAATCTTCTAAACTATTTAACAAATGAAAGTAAAAAGAAAGAACTATTCATTCTAAGAAGGAACTATGTAGGATCATAAGCAAAGGTAAAATGAGTGTTAGCTTCGAATTGGAAACATCAGAAGATATATTATCTACCTGTGTAATTTAGTAACAGACGAGGGAAAGTGTAACATAGAGATCCAAGTGTGCATCGTGATATCAATGTTTTTAATAAAATAATTAAAGTATTATGACAGGAAAATTTAGTTAGTAACAAAGAAAATATTACTGAACTACAATGTCTTATCTCTCCTATCTGACTATAGACGCTTTACTATTTCTGTACCGATGAAGAAGAGACTTGAAGCGATAGAGATGTCGTTCTATAATATGGATTCTATGGTTTACTAAAAAGAGAACAATTGAGCAATGAGCAAGTTCTGAAGAAAATGGGAATAAGATGACAATAAAAAAGAAACCGTTTAAATTTCTAGGATAAATTATGATGAAAGAGGGCATGAAAGGTTTATATAGAGTATATTCATAGAAGGAGCAGCAGGAAACAGTGAGTAACCTACTTAATGTGTTTGGCTGAATGGCAAACGGAAATAAAGAGATATGATAAAGAGTCAAACGTTGCTTAGAAATATGAGACAGGAAGTTGTGGAAGGTGATGACTGCCCACATTTTGAAGTGACGCGACACGTAAAAGGTTAAACTTGACCTATTTATAGCCAAAATTTCAATTATTCAAATTTTTAAAAATAAACCTTTAATTTTACCAGAAACATGATTGGCTCATAAAATTTGTCCATTGAAAGTGCAATGATGTTTTACAAAAGCCACAGGAGATAAAATTTTTAAGGGGTTTCGATCGATTGAAAAGAACACAGTTATTAAAACTTTATTACCGGAATGCCGCATCCTTGTGATGTGATTTCAAAGCTTCCAACTGGTTCTAGGAACATCTTGAAAGGCTGCGACTTGTTCTCTTGCAAACTGAGCACCGTGTAATTTCCTTTTGCGTCCCCATTTTTATCTATGTATACCGAGTGACCCTGGATACCTACGATAAAGATCCAAAAAAGTTAAGATTATTCAAGATTTTTACTGGACAATCATATTTGGTATTTTCACAAGTATTATTGATTCTTAGGTCAACATGTTAGTGACTTCCATATGGATGTAGTATGCGTGAATTATTTTTAACTTATATCAAGTTACTTGAAGTTTCATCGTAATTATAAAATTGAAACGGTGTCAATGATCTTGGTACGACCATAAATATAAATAACATAAACACAAATCAACTGCTGTTCTACACAAAAGTAATATTAATATTCTCTAAGATTTTGTTGTTTATATGATCACCTTACTTAAGTTAGTTATCATAAATAAATAAAAGATAAAATTGGAATCTATTTATTATTGCCATTATATCAGATAACAGAGTGACAATATTCAAAATTCCAAAGATTTACCCCGAGGTTTTGGAAATTTATGAAATTTATAAAGTATGAAGATAATGATTGCATCCATAAGCACTAATACGTTGGAAACAGCTTCGATAATTATAGCAAAGTATTTACAAAATATTAAACATTTAAAGGAAAAACATTCTTTTTTCAATTTAATTTTAGCAGTAATACTGGGGATGAGAAGACTTAAGCTGGGAAGATATTTGTTGTCAGTTGATTAAAATAAGGACAAAAGAAACATTTGATTAGGAAATTAAGTTATACTGCTATTACTACTACTACTACTACTAATCATAATTGTCAAATGATTAGTTGAAACAAGTAGAATCCAAATATTATTTATGATCTTGATAATTTCGAACTTTGTTCTTCTTTTTAAAGTAGACATGTATTTTTAGTAACGCTTTGTCGGATCCCTCCATGTTCTTCTTTGAAACACTTATGCATCAAATCTCGTTTCTAATTTTTTGGCATGTGCTCTAAGTGAGCCATTTACTTTGAACACAATCTTAATTTTTATATTTCACAATTTTGCAAGCTCTTGGACAAAGTTCTGGTATTTCTTAATTTTCGTTTTATTTCATATTTTTCGTATGGTTCACATTTAAAGTCACTTTTCCTAGTTTAAGACTATCAAATTCAGTCTCCTCTGCTTGGATAAAGTGGTTGGTTTGGATGTCAAATTGTCAGATTATATAGTCTAAACTTTCAAGGACAGCATCATGTTTACATTTCACCATTGTTTTTACAGTGTAAAACTTAAATGGTTTGTACAGTCTACATTTTATAATTCTATTTTTCCTTTCTTTTTATGTCCTAATTCAAAAGTGATCATATCAAGAATTTGAGGAAGACTTAAAAAAACAACCACAAAACAAACAAAATGCATATCCGAAAGTGGGATCTCCTTATGATAAACACAAAGAAAGTTGTGTAAACCAGTAAACAAAAATCATTTAAACGCCCAACCTTTTTTCTTTCACAAATATTCGTGGCATTCGTTCTAAGTTCTGTAGTGTTAAAACTTTTCTCTTGAAACGGTCTTCAGATTTCTTCGCACTTTGTGAAACAAATTTAAATTTTCTATTGATCCCAAAAGATTTTCCGTTCTACGATATCTTCCAGCTTGCTGAAAAATTTTAGCATATCTGCCTAGCTTTAGTATTTATATTCGAGTAAATCTCCCAATTCCAAGGGAATTGTCATTGAGTCTTCAGATGAATCTTTCCTATTGCAATCTGTTAGCTATCTCTTTTTTTATTGCTATCCTTCGTCTCAGAAATATAATATATTAAAATTTTTTTTAATAATATAGAAATGACTATTTTTTTTACAACGACCTGCGAATATGTTTTGCTTTTGGTGATTTAAATGCTCATCACGTCAAGTAGTTGAAGCATTCTAATGTTACTGGTGTTGCCGGTATTCAGACTTTCAATTTTTCTATTGGTCAGTCTCTCAGCGGAATTCCTTACTCGTTTCTCTAATAAATATGTTTAACATTCTTATTTACTTTATTTGTTTCTTACCTTCTCTTCTAGCTTTTGTAAAGCATTACAACATTGTTTTTTGGATCATGCTACAGTGTCTATTGATATTTCTTTTACATCGTCTATTAGAAAGGAACCTCATATTCACAAAACATCTGTCTGTTACCAGCATACTGACTGAGATTCATTTCGTGGCTTTATTCAAGACGCCTCTTGGACTGATATTCTTAACATTCCGATTGAGAATCGTGCCACTGAGATTTCTCTTGGGTTGAAGCCGGCATCAATGCTTTTGTACCTTTTCTCAAACTACAATTTTTTTGTTGGTTTACACCAGCCTGTTCAGCCGATATAGTCCACAGCGATCCCTTTTCCGGGTGTACCATACTGATAATTCTGACCACAACAAACGCCTATTAGTGACTGCTCAAAATAATTGTAAACGTCTCCATAAAGAGCCTAAGTTTTGTTTTCTGATAGTCAGTCACCGTATAAGCTATAACAAATTCAGTTCTCGTAACTACTGGCGGCTCTGTAATAGTGTGTTAAATAAGAGTAAGTCTTCAGTCCTTTCTATCGTCACTCAATTTGAGGTGTTATCATTTTCTGCTGATAAAGGAGGATGTTTTACTCGTAAATATCTTTAAATTCCACCCATAACTCATCTGGAGTAGTTTTGCCTGCCTTTCCACTTAGAACTGAGTCTTTGTTAAGTGATATGCATATAACTTCGTCCATGGTTTCTAATATCATTTTAAAAGTTGATCCTCATAAAGCATGTGAACTTTATGGTATTTATGCTGTAGTACTTAAGAAATGTGCTCTTGAACAGTCTCCTGTTTTTTATAAGCTCTACAATAAATGTCTTGGTGCTTCTTGCTTTCCTGTTTATTGAAAATCCTTTTCAGTAGTTTAAGAGCTCAGGTAAACCGTCTGATCCTTCTGAGCCTTCCACCTCTTTTTTCAAAGTTCTATCGGCTCTAATTAACCCATCTCGCAGAGTCATCTTTCAAATAAGCAATATGGTTTTCGCTTCTCTCAGTCAACTTCTGATGCATTAACGATTATTGCTGAAAGAGGATTGACATAATAATGGCGAAGCTGGGCTGTTGCTTTGGATATTTCGAAAGCATTTGGCAGAGTTTGGTATATTGGTATTTTCCACAAGCTGAAAAGTTATGGTATTTCTGGACGAATTTTAAAACTAATTCAGTGTTCTTTTCAAACATCTAAATGAAAGATTTCTTGTATGGCCACTCATCTAGATCTTTTTGCATATGCAGGTGTTCCCCAGTGCTCTATTCTTAAACCTAGGTTGTTTCTAATTTTCATTAACGACCTTTCTGATGTCATCAGTACTCAACTCGGTATCCATGGTAAGGATACAAAATACTTCATCCTGTCTTAGCAGTAAGTCTAATCGGTTCGATTAAGTCAAATAAGCATCTGATATTAAAAGTAACCTAAAAAGTGTTGTTCAATCGGGCAAGCAGTAGCTTGTTAATTTTAACGTTCCCAAAATGAAACTGCTCTTTTTTAATCTTCTGAGAGAACTTTTTTGTCTTCCATCAGCGTGGTTTTTCCTAATCCCCTAAAAGAGTGACTCATTTTGCCTTCTCTAACTTACATAAAGTGGAAAGAGTATATTGAATCACGTGCTAAGGTTTCAGCTTAGAAAATGGGTTTACTACGACGTGCTTGACATTTTTCTTGCCAGAATCTATTTTACATATTTATAAGTCTACCATTCATCCTTGTTTTGAATATTGCTAAGACATTTGGTCTGGCGCTCCTGCTATATATTTAAAAATGCTTGATAAAATTCAAAGAGGAATCTGCGATGTTATTCGTAATGACCTAGCATCTCGAACTTCACTTCTTTTCCCACCGCCATGACATAGTTACCCTATGCCTTTTCGATAAATACTTCTATGGTAATTGTTCTGTTGAACTTTTCTCTGCAGTACCAAGATTTTATGAATTTAAGTGCAGTACTAGATTGGCAGTAAGGTTTCAACATTTTACAGTTGAAATGGTTAACTACGATCGTAAGTTCTATGCTAAGAGTTTTTTTATCTTTTCGTTTTTTGAACTTTCTTCCGGCTTCTTGCTTCCCAGTCAACTTTGATCTTCAAAAATTTAAATGTAATGACAATAGTTATCTATCGTCATCATAATTCTTGTTCTTTTATTGTCCTTTCTCCTTAATAGTAGTTTTTTTATATTATTCTCTAACACACAGGAACTTCTTGCGTCCTAGTAGCTTTATTGCCTCGCTTGAAGTGAAATCATTACAAAAACTTTCCCTTTCTAGTGCTACGATTGTTGACCGCGTAGCATCTGTGGACAAATTATTTTGCAACAGAATAAAAATGCATCTTTCTATCCAAATACATTATTTAGTTGAACCACTTGCAACTGTAGCGTTGTGCAATAACAGTTTACTCAGCAATTCGCATTAATAATTCTCTTTTAATACCACGAAACACGGAGATGAAATGAGAAATGTTTAAGCAAGTCATCAATACTATGTTCTTCGTTCTGAGTTATTAGAGTTAATTTTTCTCTTTATTTCAAGTGATTATATTTTTCACAAATAATTTTTGCTGTGTTGAGCAAATTAAGAATGACAAGTGTTTAAATGCTGTTCAATGTGTATTGCTGTAAGTTTGGCCTAAACCATTTCTTTAGATATTGATATTTTTCTACGGCTTGGAAACAAAGTACGAAAGTTCATTAACTATGCAAGCAAGAAAGAGGCCATTAAACTTCCAAGACGTCTCTAACATTGTGTTTTTTCTGTTAACTGTTTAATCACCGTATTATTTTAAGACTTATTTACGTTAAAATAATCCTGTACAGAAATGTTTTTATATGTAATGGATATTTGCATTATTCTAAAAAAAAAAAATAATTTCATGAAATCATATAATACTCAATGTTTTAAATTTTTAGTGAAATTTATATTTATAAACATTTCAACAAATTTATAATGACGTGAAAAGTGAAGTTAGTGTTGTTATCATGATTGTTTTAGCAGTTAAACCTTCATTTTCCGTTGGTGAAATTGTGAAAATTAGTGATTGAAAATGAAGGATGAATTTTCTAACCGACCAAAAGAAGGAATAAAAAATATATTCTACATATTTAGTTGCTTGGAGTGACCTAAATGTAATTTATTCTTGAATTGAATTCAGTGGTTGAGTCCGAGTTCAATTAATTTGTTAAAGAAAATGCATTTAAAATAGAACATATTATAAAGAGACATCGATGATAATAATTCACTCACTTTGAAATGATCTTGCTCTTATTTTGTCAATTATCAGACGTCCATCCGAGATGTTTTGTCCTTCCACTAACACTTCACGCAGTGCACGTGCATATACCCATACCGCATCGTACAAGTAAGCCGAGTGGATTGTCACCTGAGAAGAGTAAATGAAAAAAACTTGCAGTAATCAGGTGTGCATTACTTTATATTGACATCTGACATGTAAACATTAGAAAAATCATATTCATATGAAAATCAAAGATATATTTACAATAGTAACATTCACGTCTCATATATAGAAATCAGAATTTGATTGTATAAAATTATGAAAACGTTTTGAAGTACGTATTATTTATATTTTGTTATAGAATTAAAGTCTTGTGAAATTTTGTGGTAAATTTATATGACTCTTTATTTATTTTAAAGATTACATTATTTTTGATTTCTTAATTAAGATGGCGTCAGAAAATCAGTAAGTTTTTGTTTTGGTCTATATTATGTTAGCATTATAATTAATAGTGTGTTTAATATATGAAAATTATTCCTAAAAAATTGGTACTTGACATCAGAGATCGCTTAGGTAGTAACTCAATATTCTACTTTTAGAGATAACTTGCAAGCACGTATGACAGTAAACATATATTGACATAAAAATCCGTAGTCTGGATGATAGAAACGTTTTGGGAAACGTTGTATCTGTGAGGTAAGAGAATTCAGGAAAGATGTCGTTTTAGATTTTTGCTGACGTAGTCCGTGCTCGAACAATACGTGCTTCAAACATTTTAAAACACGCATATATAAAAGAATTTGGTCACATAAAAAATGCTACAGTTTGTTACTTTGCAATAAGTAAGCAGTTTGATGTACGTGTGTGTATGCCTACATGGGTGAGTACGAGGCATAAAAATAATTTTTATTTTGAAAAAATTGACTAATCAATGGAGCGATAAACTAAGCGGCTTTAATGCATATATTTTTGATATGTTACTCGCATATTGAAGTATTTTGACATTTTACGTTCACTGATTGGCCGAATTCTCTGCAAAATCTATTCACCAATGTAACTCTCTGGTACCTTTCTATGTTTTTAGAATTTAAACTTTGTGGTATACTTAAATTATGTCTTCACATTGAGCACTTTGCTTTCATTCCACAATCTTTAAACTTAAGTTGATCGTTCTACCATAATCTGTCATCAGACCAGTCATTGAATATATTACAATATCATTTATAATGCAAAAAGAAAGATCTAAGATATCTCATAGCATTTTAGCATCCTCTATCACAGTGTAATCAATTTGAAAAAAATATTTCTCTGGGAGTTTCGAATTTTGTGTCTTTATCAATTTAAAGCTTGGAAATCTTCCAACATTGCTTTCTTAAATTTCACTTTTTAAAACTTCACATATAAGAATAATTCTAGTTATAACATAATGGCATAGATCCGGTTAAGAAGTCCAGCAACAAATAATATAACAACAACCAAATTAGGAAATAACGATATATATATTAAACACAGCAAAATACAAATACTTGGAACTCTTTAGTAGAACAATAAATACGGGTTAGGAAGTAATACTAGAACTGGGACTCGCAATAGTCGTACGGTATCAGTCTTGGCTATCTCTGCATATCGCTCAATACTGATCTGCTGATCTCTCTCTCTCTGATCTCTGCTCTTGTGAGGGGAAGTATATGTAGTTGTAGGAAGAGTTCAATCCATTGTAATGGATGATGCCACCATGACACATAACGGAATACTTTTTTTTACATTACATTATCCTGTCTTTGGTTATAACAGATCACTTGTTAATATAAATATAGTGTGCTTGGATTTGAGCGAAAAAAAAAAGCTATCAGAACAAGGTAAGTAGCAAATAAACGACGCTACTTAGATGAAACGAATATATCAAGCTCTACATAATGACGCATGTAAGATGCTTTTGACGAGACACTGGGAAACATTGCAGATTTTTCTGACAATTAATTGAAAGAAAAAACATGTAGAATTGGATTCAATATTTGCCATAAAATATTTTTGTCTTTATTTCGATGAATACTCCTGATGCTCGCGTTACAAGAAATAAAAAAATTTAAATTCGCCGTAGTTAGTAGGGCACTGTACAAAAAAACATAAATCTTATAATAGATGTTAAATAGAGTTATAAATATGCAATGGGTAACTTAAATTCAAGATGAGAGAGAGAGAGAGAGAGAGAGATAAAAGAAAAATGGAAGAAAAGTATTAACATATTACGATTTTTAACAAACTTACATCGCAAATTAATAAATTAAAAACTGAGATAATCTTATAAAGATTCTTCATGTCAGACAAAACAGTTAAGTCGTTTTTGTGTACATAATGGTAATAATATAGGACGTGATGCTTCTTAATTACATCATCCTGTCTTTGGTTATAACACATTACTTCTGAATATAAACATTTCTTCTTTCCTTCGTTTTTTTTATTTTCTTGATGGAAACTTATTTCCAAACGAAAGTTCATTTTTAGCCGTGCTTTCCATAGAAATCAAGTATCTTTTAAGAAAACAACTGTTTACTTGAATTACAGTTAAGAGTGGCTGTAGCCGAATGTAGAATTTTAAAATAAACTGTCAAATTTCACGATCTTCTGTTTATAATCTTTTACTGATACTTGTATCTACTTGCATACACACATAGAAAAACAACTGCACACACGAATACATACATATGCATGAACATATATTTTAGTAAATTCGGTTATTCTCATATTTGAAGACCACTGAAGTAGATTTACAGATGATCTTTCGTGGAACAGTTTTATTGATTGTTCAAGAATATAGATGTATTTCTCTTCATTGTTTCTCGAAATACCTTCATTCATTGACAATCTTCAGGGAATAATGTTGTTTTCAATTTCTATAAATCTTTCTGCGGTATCTTAATTTGGTAATTTGTAGCTTCATATTTAAATTTTATTTTTTATCATATGCATTGCAGTCAGCAGGATGGATATAATTAAAACGAAGATATAAATTAGAGAAAACAACTGCAGTAAGTTGAAACGCAAGGCAAAAAAGAAAGAGAAAAAACAGAAAAAGTACGAGAAAACTGGACCGGGAAAAACAAAACTAATTGTATAACTAACTAAAAGAAAACATGGAATAGAAAACATGCACCGTATTAAATACATATTGAAAAGGGGTTTATATTTTAATGGCAAATCACTTTGGGCTCCAAAGACAAATACCATTCTTTCTTTTTTCATAAAGATGGTTGCCTTAAAAATAGTTTCTAGGAAAATTTAGATGATAATTCTAATGTGACCTGCACAGAAATTAGAACATGTTCTCGCGATAAGCAGCAGCACACGCCTGGTTTATATGAGGTGCTCTGCAATTGCAGACACGGATATAACAGCAGACTTATGCAAGTTATATAGTTGACCATTTCTGTTGTAGACCAGGACATGTTGAGCAATTTTTCTCTCAAAAAGTTACGTCGTGCTACGTATATAGTCAACTTAACAATGAAATTTAAGTAAATAAAATATAAAAGTCGTTTTAAATATAGATAAGCCATCCTTATCGACAGATTTAAGCATAAATCGAAAGGAGAAAACAATTTGCGTATTAGACGAAAATAACATTGGACAACACTGGCAGAAATTTGCTTAGTAAATGTGAAATACAAGCAGGTTGACGGGATATTAATGGGTACCTCTTTAAGGTCTGCAGTGACTAACATATTCTTATATTTGTGGGTATTTATAAGCAAAGACTATTCTACAATTCTAGCCAACTCAACTGCTACCCGTGGTCCATCGACAGCACATTTTTCTCTTTCCGTTTTCGTTTTCGTATTAAATTATTCTCGTAGTTTTCATTTTTTACATTTATTTTAATTAGGTCTGATCTGCTTGATGTAATTAAAATTTGTACCTCCAACAAAAATTTTGTGGCGCAGTGGTTATCGGCTCGGAACGAGAACTCGGGGAACCGAGTTCGAATTCCAGTTGAAATCCTTGCATACACTTACGCGCAAATACCCTTGGGAAAGGTATTAATCCATCTCTTCCCTCCAGTTATGGGTTAAATAATAGGACAGATTGGGTTCTATAGCCTTGGTCGGCAACCAGTCTACCGCAGATAGTCTACTGCGGGATAATCTTCTGCCCAGTCAGTCATGTCTCTTTCGAGACATGATCGCCCAAGCGTGTATCGCGCATGGCACTTAACTAACTGACTGATTGTGACAGAATTTTGAGCTTGTATTTTTATTTGCAGACGTCTGATTAGTTTTACGAGTGGGTTAATGTTATATTGTTTTAAAAGCAAAACCTCAAAACTCGAAGTTTCAAACGATTGTAAAATCTCTAAATCTTTGGAAAGACACGACAAAACTCTTTTAAATCAAAACGAATTTTGTTAAAGCAAACAATGCAAAATATATGTTCAACGAAATAAGAAAAACAAAACCACGCACGCATGCACGCACGCACGCACGCGCGCGCGCACACACACACACACACACACACACACATATATATATCTGTAAATTCAGATAAAACTTAGTGGGGAAATAGCCATTTTCAACATGTCACTTTAAGGCATGCATTCTTTGACCCCTTCTAAACAGAGAATGCAGAAAATTCTAAGCCCAGAGGTTAGTTTAGGTAAAGGAAGGGGTTGGAATGTATTGGTTTTTCTTTAATTTGGGTTGGGAAGGGGGAAAGTATTATATATTATCGTGACAATCACCTCAAACTGTTCATCTACCAGATTATAGCTGTAGTCTATTAAATAGCACAAAAAAGAACCCGCATACTGCCATACTTAGTCAAGAAATACAGCATAGACACTGACCAATGTTTCTATGAATCTTGCCTATTTTTAAACCCAAGGGGGTCTGTTAGCTTCTGCAGATGCTGATATTTTTTCAACAACGTCTCCATAAAATAATTATTAAAATATTAAAAGTCATAATATAATCATAATAATCATGTACATGATCATAATCATTGGTCGCTTTTCGTGCCTAATATAAATCCTAAAATCTTTTTAAAACTTTCGTACCATGCTTAAAGATCGTAGCATGCTAAAATTGGATTGTAATATATATATATATATATATTAACAGTATATATATTTCATTACACCCGGCGTTGCTCGGGTGTAATGAAAGCTTTAAAACTAATCGATGGTCCTGGAGCTCAGACTCTTTGGACGTTGGCACGAAAGACTAAAAAGCAATAGTTGTTTCCAGTTAAAGTGAAACCGTAGACTGAAAGAAAAATGAATGGATATAAGTCAAATTTTGATTTCCTGGTATCGATATCAAATAAGTTCTTTTCGTCGTAAACTGAATTTTGAAGGCTAAATAAGTCTCCTGAGTAAATGGTATCATGGCTGAGACTGAGAACTACAATTATACCTACTTAGAGCCAAACCCGAAGCAAAAACTAAAATAAAAGGGCTGAAAAAGATACAGACATACAGGCAGATAAACAGACACACCCACAAAAATTTTGCCTTATATATATATATATATATATATATATATATATATATATATATTATCGATTTTCTGCACTATTGTAAGAACTGCAACCTTGAAACTTCTGAATATCGTTTCTTATGTCTTTGTCTATGAGTGTATCAAATTTGATTAAAATCGGACCACTCCTTCTATAAACCGATTTTTTCGATTTTCGACTTTTGATATTTATCGACACAAACCCTAGATAAGAACACTCGCAGACGCTTACAGTACAATTGTGCAAATTTTCAAGAAAATCGGTTCAACCGTTTCGAAGTCTATAAGTAACATACACAGACACACACACACACACATAGACAAAGTTCCATTTATATATATATATATATATATATATATATATATATATATATATATATATACTTCTACAAAATTTGGGTGTGGGCTCTTCACAGAAAAAAATGGACAAAATTGAATATAGACATATGTCCACAATCCTTCGTTTTCGAGTTATTACTTTTAATGTTTACGGTAGACACTTTTAAATATGCACTCCAAGATACAATCTAAAATACTTTTACAATCTTGGAGACAAGTTTTAAACACCAAAACAATATATAATATCCATATATTCCGTTTGGATCGCCAACCACCCCGCTACCCGCTGTTTACTCTAAGAATACAGGAGAGCTAACCTCTCCCTACACCCTGTTTGCTTTTGCGCATGACCTGTCTTTTTCCTTCCGGCCAGAGTTCCTAGCAGTTTACTGCCAGAGATATTTTGAAAATTATAGAGTCGAAATTAAAAATGTCTTCCGTAATATTTCGCTCAAATTTCAGTGTGACCTGCTCGGTAAGCTGTCAAATCGGTTTTTTATTTTCTCTCTCTGCCTTTAATAATGTATATATTTTTTGTTTTTTTACTAACTTTCTTCGACCTATATTCCGTTTGGACTTTAAAGTTAAATCTTAGTAAATTCTTTTTAAAAAAATTTTTTTTTTAATTGGAGTAGATAGTACCTACTATCACCCGATCTCACACTCCACCCCCTTCTCTTGAACAGGAGTAGAGGTGATCACCTTGTTTCTTGTTTAGGAAGGGGTTCCTGGTTCATCTACCTCCTCCTTCGGTCTTACTGTTAGTTCGGTTGGAAGCTCTTTGCGGTTATTGACTATGGTGGCAGTATCTCTCCATTCAGGAGGGTACCGGGTTGGCAGTTTCCTGGTTGCTGCTTCCGACTGGTAGTTAGGAGCCCGAACTCTTGCATAGCGTCTTGAGAGGCTGCTCTGATCAACAGTTGAATAATATCGGGGTTCCTGTAGTGCCATATCGCGCATGGACAGGCGTCCCTTCATGAACCTCCGGTGGGCAACCCCGAGGCCACATTATGTTGCAGGCTGCGCCAGTCTCCATTCCTCACATGCTGCAAACAGTGACTGACCGATTCTACTCTAGACCGGTCTCCTCAACTAAAACACTATGAAAAACAAACAAAAAACAAACAAAGAAACAAACAAAATAGCAAAACAAAACCAGCTACTCGGAAAACGCCCAAACCTGTCTGTGTCTCTTTCACTAACATACGAGGCATCCGCACTAATATAGCGTAGAATCATTCCTCCAAACTAACTCACCTGATATCTTAGCCCTATGTGAAACTAACCTTGACTCTTCTATCCCCTCCTCTGAGTTTTATGTTCCTGGTTACCTTCCTCTCTTCAAGAAGGACTCCAATGTCCATATGCATGGGTTGGTGTATGTGTCATCGAAAACCTCCCCCTAGCTAGAGTGACATCTCTTGGATCCCTGGACCAGTCTTTCATATGCTTCCGTCTCTCACTTCTAAGCTCAGTGAGCTATCTCTTCTTCCTATACCCCCTCCTCCTCTGACTGTTCAGTACTTGACACCATCTCTGACAATATCGACAAGGCCATTTCTTCTCACTTATCTGCCCATATCTTTGTGTTTGGTGACTTTAACGCCCACCACACTAAGTGGCTGGAAAACTCTGTCACCGACCCTGCTGGTGTCCACACCATTAATCTTTCAATCTCCCAATCCCTTACGCAAGTGGTGGACTTCCCCACGCGTTTCTCCAATAGCCCTAACGGAAGGAACTCGCTACTAGACCTCTGCTTCACTTCCATCCCAAGTTCTTGCACCACCAGACAGCTCTGCCCTCTCCGAAATTCTGACCACGCCGTAGTTTCTGTCAACATCTCGTTTCACTCCACCCCTACCCAAGAAACCCAAACCCAGACCAGCAGAATATCCTGCTGCTATCAAAGAGCAGACTGGGATTTGTTCCGTGACTTCCTCTGCGACGTCCCTTGGAACAATGTTTTTAGTCTTCCCGTCTAAGACTGTGCATCAGCGGTCTCCTCCTGGGTTAAGGCTGGCATCGATGCTTTCATCCCTGCCAGGAAATTTGTGCTTAAATCCCATTCGTCTCCCTGGTTCTCGCCCGCTTGCTCGGCCGCCATTGCCCACCGGAATCACTTCTTCCACGCGTCGGACCAAAACAGGTGCCTTTTCGCCTCTGCTCGTAATAAGTCCAAAAAGGTACTTAACGAAGCTAAGATGCTGTTTGCGGCCAGAATGAAGCAACGCATAGTATCCTCTAAGTTCGGCGCCAAAGACTACAGGTGCCTCTGTAAAAGCGTGCTTAACATGAGTAAGTCCTCAATACCCCCACTAATCAACGAGTTTCAGGTCCTCACCTCCTCAGCGGACAAGGCTGAATGCTTTGCTCGTAGATTCTCGACCAACTCGTGTCTGGATTCGTCTGGAGTCTATACATCAGACTTCCAACCTAGAACAGAGGCCCAATTGAATGACGTCCACATCACGCCCTTGCTGATTTCTAACATAATCTCAAAACTTGACCCTCACAAAGCGAGTGGAGGGGACGGAATCCCAATCATAGTCTTGAAGAAATGTGCCCCTGAACTCTCCTCTGTCCTTTCTAAGCTCTACAGCCTCTGCCTATCCTCCTCCTGCTTCCCTGCCTGTTGGAAGTCTTCTACTGTGGTTCCAATATTTAAGAACACTGGTGAACCCTCGGACACCGCAAATTACCGCCCTATCAGCCTTATTCCAATCTTTGGCAAAGTGTTCGAAGCCATTATCCACGCCGAGGTCGTTCAACATCTCACAGCCCTCAGGCTACTCTCGGACAAGCAATATAGCTTCCGCTTCACAAAGTCTACTGCTGATATGCTAACGACCATCACCGAGTATATATACCAGGCTCTCGAAAAAAGTGGTGAAGCCCGAACTGTCGCCTTGGACATCTCTAAAGCGTTTGACAGAGTATGGCATGCCGGCCTTCTACGGAAACTGCGAAGCTACGGCATAACTGGATTTTTGTTGGACCTAATCCAGTCATTCCTCTCTAACCGCACTCTGAAGATGGTATTAAACGAACATGCCTCCCAGAACTATCCTATAAACGCGGGTGTCCCCCAAGGTTTTATTCTAGGTCCTACGCTCTTTCTAATCTATATCAATGATCTCCCCGATGCCATAACATCCCAAGTAGGTATGTACGCCGATGACACCACAGTTTACTCTCGCCTCGATCAAAAATCTGGTGTTGGTGACAAGGCGAACCTCGCTGCCGAGCTTGAAAAGGACCTCCAATCCGTGGTAGATTGGGGTAAAAATGGCTCGTAAAATTCAATTCTTCCAAAACGAAGCTGCTGTCAATTAACCACCACAAACAACCGCACATCCCCGCCATTAGCATGGAACAGGCTTGTCTCCCAGAGAGTAAAACACTACGCCTGCTTGGCCTGACACTCTCAGCGGACCTCAAGTTCAATGACTACGTCGAATCCATTGCTAAATCCGCTGCTATGAAAGTCGGCTCTCTGTGCAGGGCCCGGAAATTCTTTCCGTCTGAATCTATCCTGAACATATATAAATCTACCGTCCGCCCGTGTATTGAATACTGCTGCCACATCTGGTCGGGTGCCCCTGCTATACTCCTCGGGCTTCTTGACAAAATGCAGCGGAGAATCTGTAACGTGATCGATACCGACTTAGCTGACCGCCTGCAGTCACTCTCTCACCGGCGTGACTTGGCTTCCCTGTGCCTCTTCTATAAATACTTTCACGGCTTCTGCTCGGATGAACTTAAATCGCTGGTGCCCCCTAGGTGTGAATTTGCACGAGATACTAGATTGGCAACTAGGTCCCACCCCTTTACAGTGAAACCGATGAAATGTAACCGCAATTTCTACTCCAACAGCTTCTTTTCTCGCACTTCCCGCCTGTGGAATTCCCTTCCGCATGATTGCTTCCCCGACGGCTACAACCTCCAGGAGTTTAAATGTAAGGTCAATAGACACCTCCTAACACACTAACTCGCACCCATTCCCTCCAACGCTCTCCCTACGTACCTCCTAACTCGTCTATAACTCTCCCTCTGACATTTCCTATAACCACTCGCTCTATGTAACACCCTGCGCTATAGTGGCAGTGGACTGCCTTGCTAGGGGTGGTATGATTAAAAAGAAAATATAAACATATGTTCAAAAGATTATTGTTGTGCCTCAACACAGTAACTCATAAAAAAAATGTACAAAATATTCTCCGCTTGCTTCTACTCGCACATCCACCCGTCGGATCATTGACTGGCACATCCTTTCAAATACTCTCGCACGGTGTCGAATGGTTTCGCGTCCTGTATTATTAATGACTATTGCATAAACCAATTGTTTTAGGTGGCCCCACAGATAAAAATACAAAAGATTGGGGTCGGAGGGAATGTGCAGGCCATGGAACCGATCCGCCTACCTATCCATCTTTCATAATAAATATCAGCCAGTTCATCGCGAACAATTTGACTAAAATGTACCGGAGCACCATCATGCATGAACCACACGAGTCTGCATATTAGCAGGGGTAGCAGATCTGGAAGTGCGTTCGAAATAGTCCCTGTAGATAGCGCCTGTAAAACATATGGACTTACCAGACAGTCAGCTACAATTCCATCCTGCACATTAATGACGAAGTCTAACCTGCATTACACTACGGGGTTTCCGATCCACCCACCAATGTTGGTTGTGTAAATGTTTTGTTCCAACTTTTCGAAATGTTGCGTCAAGACTGAAGAGACAAATAATTGATCGGCAGTTTATGCAGTAACTGTCAGCAAAAGATCTCCTTTAGTGAGTGATCAGAGAGCGAAAGACTCTGTAGAGGTTTCAAATGATACCGATACAGGATCTGCTCTTAAAGCATATTCCATGCGGTACTATGAGATGACGAGATGCTAGGTCCACTTGACGTGTGCTGACACCCAGATCCTCTCAGACGGCCTGTAGAATGTGTCAGGCGTGTGAGCGGATCTCGGTTTTCCTCGATCAATAAATTATGGCGATGCTAAGGATCCTGTCCCATCAACACGACGATAAGCAGCAGCAAAGGTTGAATGACTCAGATGCCTTCGGTCTGAAAACATAATCTGCAGACGTATTTAAAAATCATATTTGCCTGTTCACAGTATTTTTAAACAGAATACTTCTCATTTAACTCACTACTACACTTGTTGAACGTTATATATATATATATATATATATATATATATATATATATTTGAATTTTGAAGAAAGTGGGGTGGGTAGTGAATATAGTTGATTAATCTATATAAATTCAAACGGACAATTTACAAAACTTATTCCCTTATCGTTAACCCCCACCAACATTCCACACACAACTCGCCAAATATAAGAAAAGAGGCTTTCCATTCCTTTCCACATCACCTGATGAGACATTGTAATTTCAATATCAAAACAAAATTTACAATTTGTAGTGGTTATATAAAATATTTGTACATGTTCTAAAATATAATTTATAATATATATATATCAGCATGCAGTGTGGGTATAGAAGAATCCAAAGGAATATCCTGTACATACAGTGGTAGGATAATTCTGTAAGAGAACTCCAAATATATATGCATATAAATACATATAGAGCAAATATAAGAAAAATTAAGGCAGACACATTATTTCATGGTGAATCGGAATTATAGGCCTATTTCAGGCGAACCATCATCAGCTTCCGGCTTTATTTTACAAAGGATTTTATTCGTGTAAAATCCTTTGTAAAATAAAGCCGGAAGCTTATGATGGTTCGCCTGAAATAGGCCTATAATTCCGATTCACCATGAAATAACGTGTCTGCCTTAATTTTTCTTTTACACACACACACACACACACACACACACACACACACACACACACATATATATATATATATATATATATATTACTTTTTGGTCTTAATAAAATTAGACCAGTATCCAGATGTATTAAAAAGTGCCTAATGCATTTATATTGTAGAGCTTTTTAATACTTTTCATTTGGAAATGAGTTATCTTTCACCATCTCCCTCACGAAAAAAATTGAAATTTTTTGGGGAGATTATATTATCTCTTTTTTTTTTCATGTAAACTTCCGGGTGTGCTTTTCTTTGAGTAAACTTCCGGTAAATGAATTTTGTAATAATAAATGAATTTTTTTGCTGCTAAAGAAATGAGGTTTTCCTCGTTAAAATGGCCATATGGCATATGTAATTTTTCGAAGTTTTATATACACACACACACACACATATATATATATATATAATTTTTTATACATATTATAAAATAATTTCTACTATTTGTCCAATTAAAAATTTATCTATATCAGAACTATTACTAAGTGTTGATGCTGTCTTAAATTTATTTCTAATCTATTTTACATTTATCTAAATTTTAATTTTCCTTATAATAGTTGTTTTTCTTTCCTTTAGGTATATTATTAACTTATATTATAGATTAGTTTCCTGATTTTTTTCATTTTTATTCCGGAGATAAATTTAACGTAATTTTTTTGTCTTAACCATATTCAGGCCCTGTTTTGGTTTGAAACGAAGGAAAAAAATTGAAAAAATTCAACAAAGCCAGTCGAAGTTCGTCATCTTTCCTTTCTATATACCTTTTTATCTTTTTTATTGTATCTATCTCGACCTCTCCTAACCTCTTTGTCAGCATTTCTTTCCGTTTGCCAATCTAACACACATTTTTTTCTTCTTTCTTTTTTCCTCTTCCACTTTTATTTTTTCTTTCTTCCTCTTTTCCTTTCCTTCTTCCTTTTCAGTTTCTTTTCGTTACGTTTATTTCCGCCCTTACCCACAGACACACTCAAAGCAAATAATTGTATTTTCCATAATGTCAAGATCGTCGATGAAGCGAATTTCAATCGCTGAAGTAGCCATATAACGTCGTTAAAATTTGAATTTTTTATATGTAATATGTATATATATATATATATATATATAGTGTTTAATTGTGATAATGTTTAACATTAAGGTTGTTGTCTTTCAATGGTTTTACTGATAAAATGTATTTTGGCAAGCAGGTATTATTTTATCATAAAAGTATTTTATCATATTGGAGTGCAGATAGAGCGTTGATAGGTACAAAGAGTTTGTCTCTTTAATAGAGCAGATCCTTGCGAACATCGAAGTTTCGTGAGGACATCGTTATGATAACTTATTCGTCAGGGGTGTCTGCCGTTAAGTCCCATTCTTTTCTTGTTTATATAGAATATGGTGCAATATTGTGGGAGTAGTCTTGTTTGTGATTGTTTGGTTATTCTTCTTTTTGTTTATGATTGGTTGATTTTTCTTTTTCTTTATTTTTCTTTTATATTGTATAGTTGTTTGGTTTTTATTTTAGTGTATGCTTGAATGGATGTGTGTTTAATTGGGATGAGCCCTTCTGTTTTATTGATCTGTTTCTTATTGGTTTGACCTTTTTCTTAATGTGTTGGTGTGTTTTACCGCGTGACGGTTTATATTTTGTGGGTCATGGTTGGGTGCTATTGTATTTGTGTTTGTGGGCTTTACGTATATCTGTTTCTTTTTTTTTACTTTTATTTAATTGTTTCTTTCATTTTTGTTTTTCGTTTCGTGGTTGTATTATTTTCTGTTTTTGTCGTGTTTGGTTGTTTGTACGTACTTTTATTTTTCGAATTTATATTATTTTCATGTTTTGTTTTTGTTTATTATTTTTTCTGTTTATTATCGTGGTTTCGTGTTTGTAATTAAATTTTTAGTTTTTAACTTTTTAGTTTCTTTATTTTATTTATATTGTTTGTATGTCTATTTTTGTTTGATTTTGCTGTTATTTATTGTTGCTTGTGAAGCAAAGTAGGTATTGATTCACATGTCTGTAGTTTCTTATCTCGTTTTTTTTTGTTTAATATTTTACTTAAGTTTTTAAAACTGATTATTGCTAGTTTCTCTTCTAGGCATGATTTACAACTTTTGCTATAAGTGCTGTTTGGCCGTTCCTTTCTTACTGCTTTCAATTCAGTTTGCGTGGTAATGTTTTTTTTTCTGGTTCCATATATATTTTGATAACGTTGTTTTGTTTTTATAGTTTTACTGAGTGCTGTTGTTATTGGTTTTATTAAATATTTCTTGTTGTGTTTGGTTATTATCTGTAGTTGATTTTGATTGTGATTTTGCTACTAATTTTTATAGTTTGTTTTATTTGAGGAAGTTTTTTTCTACTATGCTGAAAAATATTTTTCTTATTTTGTTTTATATTATTATCGTAGGGCGGATTAAAGCAGATTATTTTTTCTATTGTTTTTGTTTGGCTTCTCTTCGTTTATGTATTCAAGTTTATTTGAGTATCCGCTATTTTTTACAGCTGACTCATCTGTTTCTTTGTTTTCATTGAATATCTTTATGTTACTTGAGTTCGTAGATGGTCTTTTGTTTAAAGATATGGGTATGTGTCTGAATGTATTTGGAGGGTGACTGGAATTTGTTTTGATATATATGGGGTAGGTACAAGCTTTTTGTACTTATATATATATATATATATATATATATATATATATATATATATATAGTAGCAGCGGGTTCATTTCTAAGTTCCATCTTTGAATATTATATGTTAAGCATTAAAACCAATGTTTTTGAAACTTAAATAAACCTATGGTATATGTTAGATATGTAGCTGATCGCTTTGTTTCTGCAGAAAACATTGATGAATTTAAAAATTTAAAAAAATCGTTTAAGAATAATTATGCTCCCGAATATAATTACAAAATAAATCGTAAAAAACAAATTCTGTTCTTAGATGTTTATATTGATTCTAATAATAATAAGAATCAATTTAAAATATTTGTATATAAAAATCCACTATTTCTAATTCCTGTCTCTTTTTCAATACAAAATAGATACTATCTAGACATTAATTAAAAAGTACTTTAATTTTCTCTTGACGCACATTTCTATAAAAATTTACAAACATAAGACAAATATAAATGAAAAATTCATTTCCAAAAAGAAAATATAAAAATAACAATATAAGCAAAATAATGACAAAAATAATATAATTAACTTATTCTATTGTAATAAAATGCATAATAGCTACAAAAAAGTTTAAAAACTTACTCTACTAAAATAATGCTAGGACCTTGAATAAGTTCTCGCTGAGTTTTGATGAAAAGTAATGTTTTATTTACAAAAATTAGTAAGAAACATGCTACTGAAAGTATTGTCCATTGCTAACCACTTCTTTTCCCCATCTTTCTGGTAGCATTTAAATTCCAGCACAAGTCGACTCTTTGTTTGGCATCTTCATAAAAATGAAAGTGATGCTCAGCCAGACCATGTGCCATCGTTCGGAAAAAGTGATAATCAGACGAAGCAATATCTGGTAAATAGGGCAGATGGGGTAGAATTTCTTATTTAAGCGTTTTCAAGTAATTTTTCACCCGTTTCGTAACATGTAGCCTAGCGTTGTCATGCTGCAAAATCACTTTGTCGTGTAAGTTTTTGAATAGCAGCCGTTTTTTTCAAAAAAGCATCAATTGTAGGCGATAATGATCTCCCGTAAAAAGTTTCGGTCGGTTTGAGCAGCTCATAATAAACTACGCCCAGCTGATCCCACTAAATGCAGAGCAAAAGCTTTGAAACATGGATATTCGTCTTTGCTGCCGATGTTGATGCATTGCCGGAGTTGTCCTACGATCTTTTACGTCTAAGTTTATTGTATCCCCGGACACGATACGGTGCAAAAAAAAAAAAGAAGCCTTTTCTGCCGTTGAAGCAGCTGTTCACACATTCGACGTCTCTCGGCTTTAACTGGTACGGCACCCAATGTCTTTGCTTTTGAATTATTCTTAATGATTTCCAACGTTTCGAAACTGTTGTGTGATCAATTCCTAATGATTCTGCAAGTTCAACTTTCGTCTGAAATGAGTCTTCATGAAGTAATATCTCTCTAATTCTTCGTCTTCAAACTTTGTGCTAGAACGTTCTTTATGTTCAACATAAAAAAATCATTATTTTTAAAGCGTCTAAACCAATTTATACTGCCGTAAGTCTCAGTAAGAATTCTCTGTGCTTCAGCTGCAGATTTCTTTTGAATAAAGTAGTGCAGTAAAATTTTAGCGCAATAAAAAACAAAGTTGTTTACACTTTGGTGAAAAGTCATACACTGAATTTCAAGCTTACTTTCTTATAGTACTATTTATAGATGCGTTACCATCTGAAACAATACGCACGTAATTCTGGGAATGCCATCTGTTGGAAAACAACGAGAACTTATTCAAGGTTCTAATACGTTGGTATACTGCATTAACTGATAAAAATAAACATATAAGATTTATTATATAATATCTAAAACTACTTTTTGTCACCAAAATAACTCGACTCAAAAAAGAATTGTTAATAAAAGCAATATAGTATGTTAATTTTCATAATGATTACTAGAAATAACACCGTATAATTAACACACTGTTAATTCAGCTTCAATTTTATTTCATCAACTATTCGCTTGTAGATCTATAAAAATGCATATTTCTACTCAACACTACAATAAAAATATCTTACTTCGGCATCCTCGATATAGTTGTAAAAACACAAACATGGTACGCAAAATCAACTTCAAAAATATTTCTAAATATTAGAAGCAATAATTATAAAAAATAAAAACATACAATAAAATTATAATTTAACATAGAAACGAGTATTAAAAAAACTTGTTAAAAACCCAAAGATTAAAAGCCTCATGAAATTATTTGAACAATGATTAGCGATGATAAAAATTATAACGCTTTCTTATTAATCTCACCCCTTTAATTTTCCGTGATGAACATTTTTTTTTAACTTCTTCCGGTAAAATATCTTTGTTCATTTTGTCATTTGGCTTTTTGAAATAAAATTCGTATCTAATAACAAGAGAAATTTCTCGTAGAAATGACCATTCAACGAATCTGAACATCGAAATTGGTTTTATTTTATAATTGGCTCTGAAATTTGAATATAAATTGCACTGAGCCCTCCACCCTGACCAATTTTAATATTGATGTAATTAATATTAATTAGGATCGGGATTTTGGGATTTACCTACCTGTTTTTCCTTTTGGATTAAAGTTATAATATATATATATCAACCATTTGTCCGTGCATGGAATACTGCTGCCATATATGGTCAGGCGCTCCTACTGTTCATCTCAGTGTTCTCGACAGGCTCCAAAGGAGAATCAGTAATGTGATAGGTACCGACTTGGTGGCTCGAATACAGTCACTTCCCCACCGACGAGATGTGGCCTCCCTTTGTCTGTTCTATAAATACTTTCATGGCTTCTGCTCCAATGAACTTAAGTCACTGGTGCCTCTGCAACAGGTGTTTACTCGTGCAATCAGATTGGCAACTGGGTCTCACCCATTCACAGTTAGATTAACTAAATGCAGACGACAATTCTACTCCTTCTTCTCTCACACTTTCCGCCTGTGGAACTCGCTTCCATATTCTTGCTTTCCTGACGGCTACGACCTCCAGTAATTTAAATGCAACGTCAATACTCATCTATTAACCACTTGACTCTAGTTCTTTCACCACCCCATATATCCTTTCCTCTCTCTCCACCTTTGAAACTGTCATCACACCTGCATTCTCATCTTGCTATTGCTCCTTTCTAACTGGTTTGTCTTCCTCTTCACTCTCTTCTACTTAATCCTTTTACTCTTATGTAGCACCCTGCACATCAGTGGCATTACTGCCTTGCTCGGGGTGATACGATTAAAAAATATATATATATATTAAAAACAGAATTAGGGGTTGTTTCCAACGAGGGAAATTGGTATAGAAGAAAAAGTATGAGAAGCCGTGAACGTTTTGTTTAAAGTGTAGATTTATTGTTGCTATTATTATAATTATTACTTGCTTTTTGTATGATATACTAAGTGTCCATAGTGGTATTTGTGTCGCTACACGTGTTTCGAGTTTAAAGTTGACTCTCTTCAGGCGAATAAACTTGTGACTTCACAGGTCGATATCCGATTGCTTTTCTGATGGCGAAGATATCGTGTATAAATAGATACGTCAGAAAGTTCATATGCATGCGTGATTTTTTTTCTTTTTACACTCGCACATTAAGTTTCCTCTGTCGCCTTCTTTGATCGTAAAAGTTTTTTCACTGACTTACGAAATTGGATTTCGTTTTTATATTTCAAAATTTTTTCAGCGGTTTTGATTCAACTCTACTGGTCATCTAGTTTTTTTTATTGTTTTTGGGACACTATTTGAATTTCGTGTGTTTGTGTGTGTGTGTCTTAGGGTTTTCATGTTGTTTTGTTGAGAGAAACCTTGTATTTTTTTATAAATATTTCTTCCTGCATCATGAGTGTGTCATGATCTGAATTTTGGTAGATAAGCATTACTCTAAAGTTACCTCCATGGCATTCATGTAAATGTTGGGAAACTTATAATTTCCTGTTATTGACTAGTTTAATGTTACTTCTGTGCAGAGCTAATTCTTTAGTTCAGGCCTTGTGTCGCTCCCACGTATATTTTTGCGTATTCATCGCATTTTAGAGCATAAGTTACGTTCTTAGAGTTGCAGCTCAGATATGTTTATATTTCAAATGTAGATGTGTTTTCGAACTTAAAATGTTTTCCTTCTATTATTATGTAAATTTATGTTTATATATATATATATATATAATGAAAATAAATTGGAAGAATTTACAACTCTATTGGTGATAATTTATTTCGAGAATATTTTTTATTAGAATCATATTTCCTTTTAAAAATATAACTCCCGTTAGACCGAAATTGTTTACAAAAATTAATTGGATTTGTAAATTCTTCCAATTTATTTTCATTATAATACTTTGTTAAATTCTAATATCAAGTTCTCATCGCATTACGATGCCCCGTGGAATTTGCCTTACAAATTACCAAGGATACTAATTATATATATATATATATATATATATATATATAGAGAGAGAGAGAGAGAGAGAGAGAGAGAGAGTGAAGTTTATAAAGGAAAACTCAACACGTTAGAAAGAAACTCGTGGAGAGCGTGGCAGCAGAGAGTCCTCAGAAGAGAAGCCCCCGTCAAGCAAGTGTTTCGGCCCTTATCTCCTGACACTCTAGGGGGGTTGGGCCACACCCGGTTCATGACTCCGGATGTCCCTCTGCTGCCCTTTTTTTTTTCGGGACGAGCCACGGATAGGATCCTTGACCTTCTGGATATGCTCATTTTCACTCAAAGACCCCCGCACTAACCACTTAGCCAAAGGTACACCTGATATTTGTAGGAAAATTAAGTCTTATGAAGTTCACTTTTATTCCTCCTTGACCAGATCCAGCTTGAACACCTCTCTGCCGCTTCTGCCATTGCTTTCAGGGCTCTGTTTTTTTCCCTCCCTGCAACTGAGAGCTGTTTCATGAGGCTGTATGCAGACGCTCCTACAAACCCCCTAGCTCCAATTTCTGCAGTGAGGACTTTGACCTGGTAGTCTTCTCTCCTCAGGCTGTTTGCCAGATCAGCATACTTTTCAGTCTTGTAGATTTGTGCTGCCTCCATCCTGTTCTCATATGGCACTGCGAGTTCTATTATAATAAGCTGCTTGGTTGACTGAGAGTGGACTACTATGTCCGGTCTCATGCCATTCTTGCTGATGATCTCTGGGTGACTCTTCCATTCTGGGAGGTCTGAAGTGCACTCCCAGTCATCTGCCCCGTCCAGCATACTCTGCCTGCATGTTCCAAGTGGTACTGTTGTTCTTGGCCATGATTTGCTGCCTCCTGCCGTGAAGAATGTTGCGGATGCTTTTGGAATCCTGATTTTCCCTTTTGTGGTGTTGGTACTAGCCCAGACTACTTGTACAATCTCTTTGAGCACTTGATTGTGCCTCCATGTGTACCTTCCTTGAGCCAGGGCTACTTTACATGAGCTTAGGACATGCTCTACTGTTTGTTTTTCATGGCAGAGGGGGCATGAAGGATCGTCTGTTTTTCCCCACTTCACCAGGTTTGCATATGAGGGCAGAAGGTCATATGCAGCTCTGAGAATGAAGCTGATCCTGAGAGGGGCCATGTGCCAAATGTCATTCCAAGTGAGACTTCTTTGGAGTGCATTCTCCCACGTTGTCCATTGCCCTTGCTGGCTCTTCTGCACTGCTTTTTGGAGTCTTTTTTGGTCTTCTTCTTTTCTCATCTCCTGAATCATCATGTCTCTTTTGGCTTTTCCTTTGGCCTTTGACCACCATTCAGTTTTGGTCATCCCCAGTCCTTGTCTGTTGGTCTGCATGTGACCTGTTATTTCTCTGATCTTGAGACTTTCTCTGGCAGAATCCATTGCCTCTTGAACTTTCCATTTTCTGCCTGTCTTCAGTTGAGGCTTGATTGCTTCTACCACCCTGTCTCCTGAGTCCTCTAGCATGCTGTGAAGTCTGATCTTCCCTGCTTTATATTCCTCCAGGATGGATTTCAGTGGTAGTTTCAGCTTTGCTTGGCGACAGTACAACGCTATGTCAGTCAGACAGGGTGGGACACCAAGCCATTTCCTTGTGAACTTGCTGATTTTGGCTTCCATTGCCTCCACTATGCTGGTGCAGATGTCGTATATCATCAGAGGCAATAGGAGCTTTGGTATCAGCATGAACTGCAAACACCAGACCTTGTATTTGCCAGGTAGCCCACACTGGTCAATGGTCTCCAAACCTTCTTCCAACATCTGCTTGGTTTCTTTTGCTCTTTGTGTGTCTTTCAGCGTATCATCATACCACCTTCCAAGGCTCTTAACTGGCTCCTCTGTGACTGCCGGAATGGCCTGGTTGGCAACACTGAAGACCACAAATTCGGCCACTTTTCCTTTTCTCAGTGAGAGACTCCGCGATTTCTTTGGCTTGAACTTCATTCTAAATGAGGCAACTATGTTGTCCAGCCTCTCCAGCACATGGCGTGTCTCCTCTTCTCTGGATGAAATCACCGTAGTGTCATCCATGAAGGCCTTGAGAGGGGGCATCTTGTATCCATCTCCAAGGTCTGTTTGTCTTGCGTTGCTAGTTGCTGCTTTCAAGATGACTTCCATTGCCAACACGAACAGTATTGGGGAAATTGCACAGCCCATTGCAATGCCCACCTCCAGGTTGATCCAATCTGTCGTATACTCCTTGGTAGAGAACCGCATTGAGAAGCCATTGAAGTACTTCTTGAGCATGTCGCGGATGTTCTCCGGCACATGGTACATCTCCAGAGCCAACTGTATCATCTCATGGGGTACAGATCCATATGCGTTTGCCAGATCAAGCCACACCACGTCCAGGTTTTTCTTCTCTGTTTTTGCTCTTTGGATTGCGTCCCAGATCATCGTTGCGTGTTCTACACAGCCAGCCACTCCCGGGATGCCACCCTTCTGGACTGACACATCCAAATACTTGTTTCCCATGAGGTAATTGGTCAGCCTTGCTGCCATGACAGAAAAGAAGATTTTCCTTTCGACGTTCAGTAGTGATATTGGCCTGAACTGGCTGATGTCACTTGAATTTTGCTCCTTGGGGATGTGCACACCATCTGCTGTCATCCACTGGCCGCTGATCTTCTTGTTTCTCCAAGCCGATCGCAGCAGTCTGTGGAGCCACTTCAGAACCTTGGGACGTTTCTTGGACAGCTGATAAGGTATTCCGTTTGGCCCCGGTGACGAATTGGCTCTGGCTTTGTCAACCACCTTCTTGATTTCAGCCAACGTTGGAGGTTTGTTATTGAATTGTTCCTCAGGGTTGATTGGCCACACCAGACCTTGAATGTCGAGTGGTGCTTTGCTCTGAGAGTCAGAGTATGTTTTCCTCAGATGCTGCTCAAGAATTTCTTTGTCCACACTAAGGGTCCCAGATTTTGGCCGCTCAAACAGCGTTCTAGCAAACTGGAAGGGGTCTCTGAAGAAGCGCTCTTGTATCTTCTTCTTTTTGCTCTTCCTCTTCCTTGCAGATTCCGCCTTGCTGAGGGCGCTGTGCTTTGCTTTTTGGTCTTCCCAGAGTTTTTACAAGCCTTGTTTTTCAATTAGCAGTGCGGTCTTCATTTGTTTCTTGAGCTTTTTCTTTTGGACCCTGATCTTGTCCATCTCTTCTTGGCGTCTGGATTTCTTTGGAGGTATTTTCTCTTTTTGGGGTAATTTTACTCCATAGGCTTCTCTACATGTGGCATACACAATGTCCCCATATGTGGCCAGTTTGTGTTCCAGGGTGCTTTTCCCTATCAGTGCATCGAGTCTTTGGACGATGTTTGCATCCAGTTTCTCCCAATCTTCAGCCTCGCCCGCTCGCGGCAGATTGAGTTTCAGGCGCCTGGCATCAAGGGCCTGCGCAAATTCCTCATCCGAACCAACAGCGTGGATGTCCTTGGCACTGTGGTTTGACTCCTGGCCATGGTCTTCAGACGTCTTATCTGCTAATGCAGTGCGCTGCTGCTCATTCAGATGGGTCTTCACACATCCCATCTTTGTCCTGTGGCTCTTCATGCCACGGGCGGTAGCGAAACGCCTTCCACAGACACATGGATATTCCATTTGGTCCATATTCATAGTCCGTTTGGGATTTGCAGTCGTGATTGGTTGAGCATCGATGGATTCATCATTCTCTCCCCCTTTCGGTGAATCCTATAAACTATAGTTCATTTCAATGAGCTTAATTAGCTCATTTCAGCAGACTCTTTTACAATATTTCCTCCATCTGGCATAAAATTTATGCCGGAATGAACGTTTTCTTAAAATGAAGCGGGAACATAGTCGAAATAATAATAATAATAAACATAAGATAAATAAATAAATGACAATAAATGTAAGGGGAAGGAGGAAGGAAAGAAGAGAAATAGAGTCCAGTTCCAAATATGAGTAATATCCGTTCGAAGTTATTTTGACCTCTTAGATGGCATGACCTCTGAAAAAAAACAATTCCCCTGACTTTAAGGCGTCTATTTGACCCCATCAGGTCAACCCACTTTCTTAAGACGCCTAAACTCAGGGAAATTGGTTTTTTGGAATAAGCTCCCAACCCCTCTCTCATTTAAACATCATATCACCCTACCTAGATCGTTTTCCCCATTTAATTTATGTTATAATTCTTCCCCGACAAGAAGTGCGCCTTGGAAGTCAGAAACGGGACGTTAAACATATAAAGGTAAGGGGTAGGGGGATAGGAAAAGATTAAAAAGAAAGAGATAACGGTTAAAACGATATAGGGAAGAATTCAAATTGAAATGGCTTGCCGAAAATTTCATATGTAAGAGAACCGTCTATTTTGTTAGTATTCATTCTTAGGAACGATGTGATATTTCCTTATAAATTAAAATACGCGAATTCTACTGCATATTTTTAGTTAAAATAATCCAAGGTCATATCTCCTCCTGTAAATTACAATGTGACCATTAGTGGTAATTTAATGTAATTTATTTAAAATAAGGATGCAATAACAGTGTCTAGTCTGAAACAATAATTGAAAATATAATTAAAGAAATTTATAAGAATGAACGAAAACCCTTAACTATTTATAATAATGTTCATAATCTATAATTATAATAAAACAACAGAAATTTGAAAACAATAAAAACATTTCAATAATGGAAAATCAAATTTCAATAATGGGAAATCAAAATTCGTAACAATATGTCCATATCTCTATATACATACGTATACACTTACAGGTCTATACCTATACATATATCTACATATCCGTACATATACACACCCACATACACATGTGTGCGCGTCCATCAAATGAAATAGTTTTTTTAATTAACCTTTAATAAGAAAAAAATGATGGCAATACGAAATAATGATAATAACATAATGTCATTCCATTAACCAAAACATATAAAAACGATATTTAATTACAATACTTATATAAAAAAAAAATAAATAAAAGGTAAAAAATAAAAAAAACAAAAAATATAAAAAAATAAAAATATAAACATATAATACTTATAAAAATGTAAAACAAAAAATTACAAAAATTAAGGATTAGAATTTAAAATTTAACAATCATGGAGATAAAACAACCTTGCTGCGAAAAGATATTAACAGCACATTCCGGAATTTTCTCAAGTTCAACACTTTTTAAAAGATTTCAATTCATGTAAATCTATAAAATTCACATTAATTTAAAACCCATTCAGTATTTTTCTATACTATTTTAAATCTATTTTTGTGCCTGCATTGCCGGGGAAGAATTATAACGTAAATTAAATGGGGAAAACGATCTAGGTAGGGTGATATGATGTTTAAATGAGAGTGGGATTGGGAGGTTATTCCAAGTTTTGTCGGCCGCATTGTAGTCTTAAAGATATGTGCGGGGAGGGGTAGCTCACTATATATATATATATATATATATATATATATATATATATATACTGATTGTTTAATTAATTAGTTTTTCGTTATAATAAAATTAGACCAGTGCACATAATTAGACACTTAAAAAGTGTTCAATACAATTATATTGTACAACGTTTGAATATTTTACATTTGTAAACGAGTTATTACTCGACCTCGGTTTCTACCATGTGGTGTATTCAGGCGATTTGCAATAACTGATTTTACCGTTTACCGTTTATTTTTTGAACGCTCACATGACGGCGAATTTTTGAATGTGAAATGTTTAAAATTACAAGAAATTATAACGTTTTCATCCATGGTTGTATGAACCTAATAAATATTTTTTAGTACGGTTACACTTAGCCATAATTTCTGTTCTTTCATTGAATAGTTCATTTTTGTTTGGGAATAACATAATCGCTTATTTTTCTTTCTGGCACAGTCTACATATCTTGTCACCGTTATAAGGCTTGGCTGTTTTTACTATACTCCACGTTATGTCTGGGTCTTTTCCATATTTTAATTTAAATTTCCACACGTGGATAGCCAATTTGGTACAGTCTTTTAAGTTTTCTATTTTGAATGTAGATTTTTGATTGAACCATCTGTTCTTAAAGGTGTCTTTGGTTGATCCCAAATATATTTTATTTTGACCATTTTAAGTTTTGTACTTTTGCCTTGTAAATGACTTCTTTTGTATTGCAAAGTTTTTTAATTGAGCATTTATTCTTCTCCCTGCAGTTGCATTCTTTATTAGTGATCTTGTTTTGTTCTTAAAAAACGGTAAACGGTAAAATCAGTTATTGCAAATCGCCTGAAGACACCACAGGTCGCGTAATAACTCGTTTACAGATGTAATATATATATATATATATATATATATATATATAATTAATTTAGTCCCAGGTGATAATATCATAGTAACGATGGATGTTACGTCTCTGTACACGAACATTCCACACGTTGAAGGAGTAGCAGCATGCCATGAGTTCCTCAAAAACAAATTACCTAACAACCAAATCACAGATTTATGCCAGTTAATTAATTTCATTTTAACACACAATAATTTCAAATTCAACAACAAACATTATTTACAGATTAGCGGCACAGCGATGGGCACGAAAATGGCACCTAGTTATGCCAACATCTTTATGCATATTTTAGAAAAAAAGATACTAGACAGTTCACAATGCAAACCATTACACTATTTTAGGTACATTGATGATATTTTTTTAATATGGACTCATGGATTAGAAAAATTAAAAAACTTCTTCACTTTCTGCAACAACTTCCACAATACAATCAAATTCACCATGGAGTACTCATACACATCCGTCCCTTTCTTAGACGTCATGGTAAAATTAAATAAACATACACTTTCCACCAGTCTATACAACAAACCCACAAACCAACATAAATTCCTACACTTTAACAGCTGTCATCCCCTCAAATTAAAAAAAATCTATCGTATACAGCTCATTTATTAGAATAAGACGCATTTGCTCAGACCATCCAGATTTTCTAAACAACATTAACAACCTAACAAAACAGTTTCTAAAATGCAAATACCCAATAAAAATAATAAAGGAAGCACTACATAAAACCATCCACATAGACCGCAGCACACTTCTCACATACAAAAAACGAAAAGACAATAACCGAATTCCCATGGTTTTTAACCATAATCAATATTCCCACACACTCATCAAAAATTTAAAAAATGATTACAGGAACCTCCAATCAAACAAAAACATCAAAGACATTTTCGATAGGCCACCCATAAATGCAAAGAAACAAACACCCAACCTATCAACTATCCTCACTTCTAACAAATATTTAAATAATACAAACCTATCAGGGAATTTAATATGTGGAAAGCCCCGTTGTTTAATCTGTAAACATCTAATAACAGACAAAACATTCTCTGTACCCAACACAAAAATAAAATTACACCCACCAAACCTTACTTGTGATAGCAAAGACATCATCTACTATCTCTTCTGCTCAATTTGCCCCAACAGTGGATATATCGGCGAATCCGGTAATAGCTTTAGATTTCGCTTCAATAATCACAAACTAAATATACGACAAAAAAATGTATACTCCCCAATTGCAGCACATTTTAATCAACCCGATCACACTTTAGAAAATTGCAAATGTTTACTAATAGACTCCAATTTTAGTTCTACATACACACGCAGAAAGAAAGAAAAATACTGGATTTTAAAATTAAACACACACAAGCTAGGGTTAAACAGGGACTTAGGCGTGTTGAATCTCTACAAATATTTCAATAGGTAAAAAGAATGTTCTTTCAGATATTCCAAGGAATTTTTTATCTAAAACAAACAGACTTTCTCCACGGAGGTGTCGCGTGTTGATTGGTTGACCGAGAATAAACAAACGGACGTGCCGCATGCTGATTGGTTTATCGACACCACGCGATATAAACAAAAAAATAGATATTCCAAGAGATTTTTTGTCTAAAACAAACAGACTCTCTCCACGGACGTGCCGCGTGTTGATTGGTTTACCGAAAATAAACAAACGGACGTGCCGCATGCTGATTGGTTTATCGACACCACGTGATGTAAACAAAAAAGTATTAGGACGCCATCGTAAAAATACGTTTCCAATTCTAATTTAAAAATCACTTGTTTCTGATGAAGGACCGAGGGCGGTCTGAAATATAAAACACTATAAAAATAAACAAATACTGTTTAAAAAAGTACGTTTTTAAATTCAAAACTTTTTATTAATATTCTTTCCTATATATATATATATATATATATATATATGCAGATATTTGTCAATCGACAGTTCAGATGACTAGAAGGAAACTGCAGAAATAAACTATCAGTTAACTACCATTATTCCACATGCTAGACCGGGAAAGTAGACGCTAGGTTTAATCAGTACGTGAGAAACGCAAGAGCAACGCTCCAACCTTAAAAATAAATCTCAACATGCAGGCTTGACGGATTCCACGTTCGCAAGTGACGACGATGAAGCGAAACTATAAAACAGGAGTTTTTGACAGTTCATCTGTAATTTTTCGTGGAAAATGTGACGTATTTGTTCGCAAAAAAAAACAACTTAAACAAATACACTCACACACACACACACACACACACACGCACACACACACACACACACACACACACACACATATATGACAACGTAAAATAATCAAATTTAATAAAGACAAAAGGGTGCAACATTCACTGCAATGTGAAAATCATAGCCAGACACATTAGAAAATCTTTCTTAAAACTGGAAGTCTATTATTAGATAGGTTTACACACCTTCCCCATCTTTTGAAAAGGCGTAGTGATTTATCCTTTCTTTACTGTTTAAGATTTTATTTTTGGTTCCTTCTCCTTTTCTAATTTGTTTCTTTTTACTCTTAGTATCCTCTTTCTTCTTATTATCGCCTTGCATGGAATAAAATGATTAAAATAAGTGTTAACGATGAAACAAAAATGCAGGGTAATTCAAAACATTGAACATTTGTTAAAAGAGGCGAATGGCTTGGTCAGATTAGGAACTCACTATCCAGATGTTTTAAACAAGCAGAATATTTTAAATTTTAGTTTACGAAAGCAAATCACTAAGTCTGTAATCTGAAACCCGTGTTGCGCTGAATATTGTTATTGTTGAGTAAAATTAATATTTGTTTCATATAATTAATGCTTTTTTCATCAATAAGCTACTGACCTATTGATTTACATGAGAAAAGGCAAATACATATATATTAATTATCATGTCACTAACCTTATAAATACCCAAGTGGAAATTTTATCTCAAATAAGTTTTTCTCTGTTCTTATAATTATTTTCCGAAATATTACCATTTAAATGAATGAACAACACTAAATGAAAATTCACTGAAATTTTAAATATAAAATGATAATGGAAACGATAACATCGCAAGTTAGCTGATTAGCGTTATACTTACGGGATTTTTCTTGAAAGGCAAAGTTGGCACGCAAAACGGAGACCGGGAAAGATATTTGCGCGTGCGCTCTTGAAATGAGCCCCATTTTGGGTTGCTTGGTCCCCTAGGTGCAATTAGTAGTACTGAACGGAACGCATTCACCATATCTTTTGTTAGAGATTCTTCAGTTTCAAATGGATCTAAAAACAAATTAAGTCATAAAATAATTGTCTAAGTAATAATAAATTCAACACACACACACACACACACACACACACACACACACACACACACACACACACACACAGGTCATAACTTTTGTCTGACCTATTTTTTCATGAATTTTATTTTATTGTATCGTATCTCTTTTCGTTTCTGTCACCAACGTGGCAATTCTAATACCTGCCTCTTTGTTATTCACTACCCTTACTTCCGTTTTTTACATCCACCGAAACAAATTATTTTCCATAATGCTTTGATATTGTTGATGAGACGGGTGTTAAATTTTATCCGTCGAAAGGGTCATCCAATTTAAGAAAACTTTAATTTATTTAAATTGAATTTAAATTGAATATATATATTTTTTTCTAAACATATGCTGTTAAATATAAGAGACAATGAATGTCTATTATGTTTAATCATGAGCCGTTCAAAACGTCATATTTTTGCTTTAATTTCAGTTGAAAATAAAGACAAAAATTCTCCAACATTTGGATAATTATTTATTGATTTTCTTCTAAGCTTTCGGCTCACATGAGCCATCTTCAGAGAGGTTGTTTAAACTGAAATATTATAACATCCACCATCACCGACGATTTTATTTTGTGTTGACATAAAACTCCGCTTGGCAACGGCAATAGTTACCAAAAATAATAAACGCAGTTCTTAAATTTACGATGCGGTTTTATGACGTCACACCGCGTGATAGCGCAAAATGACAACAAAACCATGTAGTCAAATGCAATGTAATATGTTATTTCCGGTTTTAAAGTTGATTTTATTGAGTGTTGGTTGTTTAGATTTGATGTACATGGCCACCAATATCTGCAGGTTCCTCTTACTGTGTGTATGAGTAAGGATCACTGTATTGTTGACCGAAAACTGTATGATATTACCTACATGTTTATATTCTTCAAAGAAATGTTGTTTAATAGTACTCTGATCAGAAAGATGACATGTAAGTCTACGGAAGAGCGTGGTTGTAGTAAAACCAATATATGTACTAGGTTTTTGATTAGTATCAGAGATGCAATCTCTGAATGGGCATGTAAATTGGTACACTACATTGGTTTTTTGTAGAGAATTTAGTTTAGTGCTTATATAAAGATCGACGAAGAGATCTTTTTTATTTCGTATTAATTATTTTTTGTTTCTTTATAAAAATAAAAATTGTTTTCTAGTTTAGTTTTAGTGTAATCGTCCATAAGATCCGATTTAAACTTTATCACTTGTCATAAAATACATAAATTTTGAAGAGTTCAGGAAAGATTGTTTATGCTATTGTTATCCATCAAAGCGGTTAACTATTAAAAATTGAATTATAAAATCAACTGATTAAACTATGATAATGATGTCATATATAAATGTTAATATTTTTAAAACGTTCGAATATCAAATTGTACATTTCAAAATCTAGAAAAAGTGCGCAGCAATTAATTCAAGAGTTACTGACAGATTTAATAATGTTATATATAATTATATTAATTTTGACCAGGCATCTCGCTATTTAGCAGAAAATAACTGGTATAATAAGAAAACTTTCATGTATTCATGGCTTCCCTGTGTCTCTTCTATAAATACTTTCACGGCTTCTGCTCCGATGAACTTAGATCACTAGTGCCCCCTAAATACGAATTTGAACGAGATACTAGATTAGCAACTAGATCCCACACTTTTACAGTGAAACCGATAAAATGCAGCCGTAACTTCTACTCCAACAGTTTCTTTCCTCGCACTTCCCGACTGTGGAATTCTCTTCCAAACGATTGCTTCCCCGACGGCTACAATCTCCAGGAGTTTAAATGTAAGGTCAATAGACACCTCCTAACACACTAACCTGCTCCCATTCTATCAAACACTCTTCCCATCTGCCCAACCCTCATCCTCGCTATCCTTACTCATCTGTCACCTTCCTCCTAACATTCTCTATGTCTAACCACTTCTTCTCTTTACCTTCCCGTATGTAGCCCCATGCGCAATAGTGGCAGTGGAATGCCTTGCTTGGGGTGAGATGATTAAAAAAAAAAAAGTATTCTTCTTTGAACATTACACACTTATCCCAAACTTCTTTTTACATTTCCAAACTCTCTGCAAAACCCACTTGCAAGATCATCATCAGCTACCACATTAACTTCTCCTTAATCTCGACTCCATTCTGAAATCCCTCGTTCAACAACCATTTGAACATTGTGAAGAGCCAATAGTTGTGGCAGACAGTTTTGGGGTGTAGGTAGTCGCTGATAGACGTTGATGATGCTATGATAGTGATGTAAAGAGAGTTCATAAAATGTTACACGAGATACGAAGAATGAGTAGAGGTTATGCAATGATGAATGGGATATCCACACTCAAAATCGATATTTATAATTGTCAAATACTCTTGTAACATCTGTGAAAGAAACCTTATTAATCTACCAAGAGATTCACTTGAGGGTATTAGTACCAACGGCATTAACTTCAATTTATTCATTTATGTTATATTATAAAAAAAAAAAAAAGAAGGAAATTTCCCGACGTTTTGTATTTTTTTGTTTGATTAAATAACAAAATACAAAATGAGAAAATGGCAGCATGACTTACCGAATAAAAAGTTCTTGATCCTTTGACTGGGATCATCTGGCTTTTCATTGACTCCAATCACAACGTAGGTGCCAATGTCCGTTAACCCAAAGGTGTTCAGTGCCCTGACAAATTCCGTGAATGCAAGTTTGTCACCAAGGAAAACATAAACTGTATCAAGACGAATCACAGAATTAGTGCCAAGAATGGTTAGCGATTGTTAATAAAATGTCATAAATAACAGAATGAAGATTTAATTGTCATGTACGTAGAAGATTGCGAGTTCTTAATTATCATCTTAGATATTCATCGTATTGTGTTGCATGTGAAGATGAAACGCAAAAGTAGAAAAAATAATTGACAGCGAGTTATCTAAGAAATTAAAACAACTTAAAACAATCACATATTTAGGTTTGAAATATTTAAAGACAATAAAATATTCCATTATGCTTTAAAAATTGGTGTCTATTAGAAGAGAAAGTATATATAACAAAATTATGCGATAATTTCTTTTGACATTCCAATTATTCTGAATGATGCGTCTCGTGTCTCTTGTGTTGTCCATATGTACGCATCATAATTTCTTGTTTCCTGAGAATATAAGTTAATAAATTAATTCCTGTTAACTCGACCTCTTTCCAAGTACGCTTTAAAGTATTTAACAATATTCTTTAATCGCATGGTTTGGTGATAATTTGATAAAAAATATTAAAACTCTTCAACGCAATGTGGCATATAAGTATGTACTCTATCTAAAAAAATGTCTACTCTAGATTAAAAACTAACGACACACACACACACACACACACACACACACACACACACACACACACACACACACACACACACATATATATATATTGTAACAAAGATGTAGAACACGTAGGGTTTTTTACATACTGTTCATGCATTTACTTTTATAAAGAGTACTCCCTACAACGTAGAGAATTATAATGTAATGTTTGTTACAATGGGTTATAAATTCATAGTATCACTACACACAGATTTTTGCGTTTCGAAGCTGCTATTTGCTTCTCATCGGGTGATAAGTTCAACTTATCACCCGATGAAAGAAGATAGCAGCTTCGAAACGCAAAAGTTTTTGTGTAGTGATACTATAAATTTATAAATCATTGTAACAACCATTACATTATATATATATATATATATATATATAATGACTTTGTGTCAGATTGAATTGCACACACATATTTAAATTCCGACTACGCATAATATAACTATGTGATCAAAGCTGTCTGTTGATAGTTGCACATATTTCGGTCTTGCAACAAATAGTCATTTTGATTTCACTTTTACAACACTTACTATGAGTATTTTCATAGGTTTCCAAAATGAGATTCTGGATTGCACCACCACTCATATAAGGTTCATCAAAATAAACAACGCCTCGGACTGTTATATTGTGTCGAGTCGATAGCTTCTTGAGGGCATCCGCTGTCTCAAGCCAGTTGGTTTTGCGACCCACCACCATCAGAAAATAACGCCACTGGAAATATTTCAGGATAGCAATGATGGATTCGCTCACCTTGGACGTGGACGGCTGCGTGCGTGCAAATGTTGGGCATGGTTTTCCGGCCATTTGTGTCACTTCAGAACACTTCTGAAATTTAAACAAACACATTTAAGTAAGTAATTTATAAATGATACATAAAAAATAATTTAAAGCCGGGTCTTATAAAGAATTATCAGTAAAAGATATTTATCATTATGAATTTTTAACTAGATTTTCTTACTTCTTAATTTTCGTGGAGCCAATTTTACATTCTACAATCATTGAACAAGTATTATGGATTGGAAATAAAAAGATAAGGTTCCAACGAGATTTCAATTTGCATCCCATCTTGGGGGATCCTGTAATGTCGTAATTGACTACTTGTAGTATAAGTTATTTTATGTTGTCCGAATTTTTAAAATTAAGGATTGTTCTTGAAAAGAAAATTTGGTAGGAAGTAAATAAATACGAAGGGGTATCAATAAATCAGTAGACTGGTATTGACAAGGAAGAAGATTATGCTGAAGAATAAATATTTGTTGCGTAAAATAAAAATAGATTGATAGATATAGACAGACTGAGATAGATTTATTGTTGTGGCCTTGTTAGAAGCCAGAAATAAAGACACAAAAAAGGAATAGAGTTAAATAAATATATTAAAAAAGTAATACAAAACATATACAAAATGGGAAGGTCACCATCATGACTGTTTGATCCGGCTGTCAGAGCTATCTGCTGCAATAAACATCAGTATTTAATTGCACTCACCATACAACGGATGCGACACAAGGTCAGTATTTTAGGTGGGGTTATAGGCAGTATCGTAGAAAAATTTCTAAACCCCTTGAGCACTTCCTTTTTTGGGGACGCCTCAGGCGCCGGGGATAAAACTCAGATAAAGCCTGGGAGGATGGCCTTCTGGTATTTGGCACCATACAGTATAACTTTTCTCAGACAGACATACAACAAAGCCGCACTCTACCCGAGAACAGAGACGCAACTGAGAGGTGACCTGAATTCCAGTCTCAGCTGGAAAAGACTTTGCCACAAAGCCAAAATGGCTGCTTATTTATTTAGAAGAGTTCATGTGTGCGTGGGTAAATTATCATAACACATATGAACATACTCATATATATTTCCTTCTTTTTTGTTATACTTATAAAAACCGTTATATTTACATCATCTAATTTATACACACGCAAACTTGTTTTTCGCTGAATCGATATAAATATGGAGAAACATATACGTGAGCATATACAGATAGATCGAATATCGTTGATGTATTACAAAAGGTCTTTGCATAAGATTCTCAACGAGTTGTAGATAATAAGTCTGACTAGTTACTAATAGCTGAATTTTGGTTTTATATTTTCATAGCGTAACGATCAACCGATTAGATCGGTTGAGAAACATTGGGTAAGTATATGAGTAAGGAAGGAAATTATATTGAAGAATAAATATTCTTTAAGATAATACTTTGTAGGAAAAAGTTGGAAAATTTGTCATTTGTATAATACTTACATGTCGGCATATATTGAATAGTTAGTGTTGGTTATATTTTGATACAAGACGTCATTACGAACGTTTAGTATAAACTAATTTTATTTAAAAAAGATACCTTTTTATTGGCTTGTGATATCAGAAGGCGTTTTAAGAAAGGTAAAATGTGATGGTTTCTTTCATTATCAAGTAATCTTATGTGTATGAAGTAAACACACGGCTCTCACGCGTTCTTAGGAATATATCGCATTTCTGAAATACTCACTCACTTCCTCTCTCCGCTGACAAGTAGCAAGCAAAATAAAAGCATTCAGTTCAGACTGCATGCCTTGTCTTATTTAACAACACGAAAAGAACATGATAAAAAGATATACAGTTTGGTTTTCAGCAAGAGAACAACGGTAATTTGTTGGTCGCTATAAAGGAATGAAAAGGTAACCGTATTGTTCAATGTCGATAATAAAAAACGTCCATTATTTTTTATTTAATAATCAGAACAAACGTTTTTGAACACAATACATATTAAGAACGGATATGAAAATTGAAGTAGAATTCGCATAAATATCTGTATAAAGTTTTCACTGTAAAATCGATTTCACTGCTTCATAACCATGGATAAAAACTGTTTTAATTGTAAGATAAGCATTAAAGCTATATTTCAAAACTTCAACATTTGTGAACACCGTAATATAATTTTAAAGTAGAGATTCTTAAATGGGAGGAGCAACTCCTCACAAGTCAGGAATTTCAGCCATATGTATAATGGGGAAAAAGTTATTAGTTAAAAATTTAAAACGGATTAGGAATTTAGGAAACCTTGAATCGCAAAAGGAAGAAATTTAACATGGAACTCTTGAGAATCACCAGGTAAAAAAGTGATCTGATTATAGTTGAAAAAACAAAACAAAACAAAACAAAAAAGACAAACAACAACAACAACAACAACAACAACAACAACAACAACAATAATAATAATAATAATAATAATAACAATAATAATAAAATGCATCATTAATTGAAGGTAATGTGTTTATTATAAGCACTCCGGTACTCAGAAACAGTGAAATGCACATTTAGTTAACATTAACAAGCTTCAATAATATGCTTCACACGCTATTCAAAATGGGGAATTAGTTTTTTATTAAAATTTTCACTCTAATTTTTTCTCTCAATTAAAAGTCCATTTACATACATTCATTTGATTAGAAAGGAAATTTTAAATGTGCTTCGATTATCCCAGTTTCCACTCCCAAGTCAATTATTTGATAGTATTCTCATAAAATGAATTTATTAATGAATTTCTCTATTATAAGCATAAATCAAGCGTGAACTTAGATATATAGTTGCTATATTTTTTCGTATTGTTCGTTTGTTTTTATCTTTTATTTAATCTAATTTTAATATAATTAAAAGTAACTGATTTCTCCACAAAGGCTTATATGTTAATGTAGAGAAGAATTTTCTATGCGAATGCAGTGACTGAAGATTTTATATATGTGAATGATAATTATGTGCTTTAACCAGATCAATTTAGTTTTGATACAAAGCCACAAGTATAAAATACTCAGTGAGGAGTGAACTAAGTATTCAGTAGTCATGGTCAACAAAACTAGTATGGCTAACGATTATTCTCATTTCGTTGGGTCCCAAAGCAACCGACTGAAGCGCACAAATGCATAAATATTTCTTTTTCCACTTTTGGAACGCTATACTGACACTGACAAGGAATTTCTGGAGCACTTGATAATGGGTGCAGAGACAAATGTTGATCCATCGTCGTCGACTCATTTAAAATTCAAAGTTTAGCAGTCAGCAAAGAAATTGGGGGCAACTCTGTTCAGAGATATAAAGGAAAAAAAGTGCTGCTCCTTGAGTTCATTTCACACGGTTTGATAATGTAGTCAGATACTGGGAAAAGCTTGGAAACCGAAGGAAAATAAAGAGACTAAGACAAAATTAAAAATTTGCTGTTGAAAGTATCAACAAACCTTAGCTTCCTTCTGTATTTAGATGTTCATTTTTTATTGAATTCTTCTTTCTTACGTAGACTGGCTTAATATCATGAAGCTAGTAAACTCACTAACATTGAGTTGTGTTACTAGTTTACCAATTGAAGCATTAATATTTGATCTTTTCTTGTTCCGCTATATTACAAACTAAGTAGGCGAAAAGAAAAATAGTTTGATTTAATTATTCCTTCATCTTCATCAGCTGGGTTTGAATATATTTTAACCGTTTTTATCTTTAATTTTTCTTGTTAATTCTATTTCAATATGATGGCAGCAATTTATCCATTAGACGATGAAAACAAGAAGAAGCGTTATTTGAATCAATGTCTTCATCAAGTGTATAACGAATCAATTTATTTTTATTTAAATTTAAATTTGTGCGTGATGTTATCCAGTTTTATGGATTTAGTTTATTTGATTTGATTTAAATGAAATTTTATTTTAAAAACATTTGATTTTTTCTGTTTCAATTTTTCCATTTAGTTTCAGGTATTAATTTAAATTATATATTTATTACTTGATTTTTATTTTTATGTTCTTATTTATTTTCTCGTCTTGAAATGATTTTGGAAAATAGAGAACAGCGAACGAGACGCACCACGAACGCGTTTTAATGCATCTATACGATAAATTTAGACTATTTATTTGCCGAACCTTGATCTAAAACACTTTATAATGCTCAATCTGTGATTCACCACTGAATTAACTCCTCTGACAGGAAAGGAGATTATGTTAAAAAATGAATATTTGCTACGTAAAATAGATGCGTTTTGAAACATTAGATGATGAATTTATTTATGTAATTTAAAATAAAATTTACCGCTTTAGATAATTTGGTTTAATTTACAATGCAGTGGTTATTCAAACAGGAGGCTATTTGTCTGATAACTTACAAAAATGTTACTTAATGATTGTAAGGAAAGAAATGTAAATGTTAATTTCAATGTGTCTTGAATTTTGTGTTCTGTAATCTTCAGTTGAAACCTTTTTATAACATACATTTATGAATAAAGAATTACTCAAATGAACTATGACAAAAATAATATATGCATTATATACATGAATATATGAACAGAGGACAGGAATAAACTGCATGCATCAGTATTTAAACTACATGCACAAAATGAAGGTGGCTTAATTCTTTATTGCGATCTATCTATCTATCTATCTATCTATCTATCTATCTATCTATCTATCTATCTAATGCAAAAGTTATCGAACTTGAGAATGAAAGAAGTATCAATAATAACGGGTCCGCTCTGAACTGTTCGAAAGCCCATTGCAAAGAGGCTGGAGAAGTGTTGATTTTTCAGAAAATTTCAATTTGCAATACTACTCTAATATTTGCAAGAATACTGCGAATAGTGATGGACGGTAGATAATACTTGCTTTCAATCCACTCACTGAGGCCTCGAGTGTGAGAATGCAAAAATCATAGAAACAATGGGGAAAGCATAATTATATGCAGATATATGTATAAATTCCTCAGTTCGTGTTTTCATTGCAAACATCAGAACATTTCGAGTTTGTGTAACAGGTATGTACGGCTTTCGAGAGAAGCACCAAATAAATATGCTTATACTTGTTTTTTCCCGTAGGCTTCTGTCTATTCGTTACCAGAAAGCATTGGTTAGAATAATTCAATGAATAATAATAATATCACTGATATATTGAGAGAGAGGGGGGGGAGAGGTGTCAAATAGCAAATGCAGCAAATTGACTAACAAAGGGTGCGCAGTCAAGCACTACTGGATGGGAGCATTGATTAGCTTGGAACTGTGCAAATGATTTAGATTCGATTATAGAAAAAGGGTAAAATCAAGCCAGTATAGCGATAAAGAAAGAAAATATAAGATTCTTTGAAACTTTGATATTCAAAACGAAACCCTGTTCAGAACAGAAGACGCAACTTCTTTGCGAAGAAGAAAAGTAACATTTATCAATTAGTTCATGTAGTCTTTCTCGTGGAACAAGAAAGAAAATGAAAGAATAACAAAACGAATATGAATACTATACTGAAGACAGGAGAAGATGGTAGAATCGAAAAGAAATAGAAGTTAACTTGAATCATTGGAACTATTCAAAATACCTGCGATCATTTTGAAAGAATTATATATCAAAAAAGAATTGACGCGGTTTTAAATTAATTGCGAGAAAATAAAAAGATTAATTGACACTAGAATTTTGAGATTGAGAACAACCACCACATACATTTAAGAAGACCGTATCTGATAGTTGTAACAAGGGAATGAAAACATGCCAGAGAGAGGGCGTAGATGAGTAAATAAACAAAAAGTTGAAAACAAAAGCAAAACAAACATATCGAATCGTTACTAGGAAAGCGAGGAAGTTGTAGAATGTGGACATTAGTTAAGGTTGTCCATATAATAACGTGCGGACGTGGAACCGTACCCAAACCAGTAAAATCAACATTGAATTAATTAGAGATTTGAAGTAAGATTTTTCAGGGCGTAACAGTTCTTCGGTCTACAAGGTTATCGAGAAAGTTGATGGGATGTAAGAAAACTTGCTGCCACAGCGTTAACCTCAGATTTTGACGTAAACATGCAAAGAAAGATTATTAGAAATAATAATAATGATAATGATGATCATGCTGGTTGTGATGGTTGTTGTTTTTATAATTAATATGAATATTATCATTATTAATAATGATAATAACGAGAGAGAATAAGAATGGCAATGATAATAACTAATTTACTGTAGTACATTATCAATAATGACAATAAGAAAAATAATGCTGATGATTGTCTCTTAGATGCGATCAAGTGGCAATATCCGTCCTTTCTCATTACAGCAATTGTTTGCAGCCAAGAAAAGACGGGTGTGATATTTTCTACGGTGCTCACCAGAAATTTTATCTTATCGAATAGACGAATCACCAGGTCCGGGATCTACTTCCTTGACGACAAGGCCTTCGAAGGATGGTTGATATTTATAACTCCCGGATATCACACATCAGGAGAAACAAGATTGCACTAATTGCTTGCAGAGGGGAAAATTGGGAAACATTAAGCTTCTGGAGAGTGGGTTGGGGCAAGGGTGTGGTAGAGTTTATCGCTAAATTTGAAGTGTATGTTCGAATCCTGACTGATAAATAACTTTCCGAACGTATAAAAATTTGATGGCATACAGGTCCTATATTTTTATCTAAAAAGTACCTAAGGATATCCTATATACGAATTCAAAGTATCTAGTTGACTAACGTTTACCTAGACGCCGCATACTACTGATACTAGTATTTAGCCTAACTCCATAATACTGTAATATTAAATGTAGATTGGGATGCGTTTTATATGCTATCTTTGTTATTTTGAAAACAATATATCAGTCGAAAAGATTCTGCAGCTCTCGTTCAGTGTTCTATCACAAATATGAAGGTTAAAAAAAATTTGGGATTTCAAGTAATTCTATAATCTACTAATCAGTTTACAATTTGTAAATTCAATATAATAATTTAAAAATTCTTCCCAATATCACTTCTAGCGGCACAAGTAGCGTAAAAGGCGTTGGCCAAAAATGAGAGATTGTGAAACTGTGAATGTAATCAGTCTGATAACATTAAGGTAAACATGATGTAGAGAAAAAAAAAAGCTCATTTTTAAAAAAAATTTTAACGATCGAAAGAGACACCTAATTAGTAAAACATGAAACTGAGATGAAAAATAAGATGTGTAACTTCGCTTCATTTAGATGTGACTCTGTCTTTTACTGTGGGAACTCTACCACTCCTATATCTTCCCTGATTTGTCTCGCTTAAATGAAAAGTGATCGTTGTCTTTCCAAGTCATAATTTGGCTTCACGTTGCTCAAAGGTTGCAATGACAATAGAGTTTCATTATCTTATACGACGTGACAATTACTTCGACTTGTTGTAAATTTTAGTAAGTTTGTCTCAATTACGAATGAGTAGTGAGTTCGATCCTCACAGGGCACTCCATACTTTCGGCCTTTTGTTACACCTAAATTAAGCTTTGTAAATCGTTATTATACAACTTGATAGTTTATTGTTGTGGCGAAATTTTGCCGCAGAGTTGTAGTGACCGGTTTGAAAAAATTGTAAGACGCTTTCTTAAGAATATAAGAATGGAATGTAAAAAGTGAAAAGTGAAAAGTGAAAAGTAGCAATGTTTGTTATTTTAAAGGGAAACTCGAGGCTATAAATAGAATTGATGTACACGGCATAAAACAGGACATTTGAATGAAAATGACCATCATACTGAGATTTGCCAGATTTTACGTCGTAATTTTACACTAATCAAGACACTGAATTTTTTATAATCATTTAACCCCAAGCAAGGCAGTACTGTCACTGGTGCGCATGGGGTTACATAAAAAGAGAAAGAGGAACAGATCACAGGGGGTGTCGGAGAAAAGTGAATATTGCGATCATTTTATATTAAAATAAAAATCGGGCACGAAATTTTACAGTGAGCTGATATAAAGACACTATATTAACTGCAGCAATGTGTGACCGATGATGCAATGTGATCGGGTATTTAGACAATTGTAGTCATCGTTGACTCTATCACATTATATCAATTTTTCTCGCAGATTACACCTTGACGAACAATGTAGCTGATAAATCGTTTGTAAATTTAAAATCCTCTTTTTTAAATCCACACTCTAAAATATTTGGTGTCATTAACCTAATAATACTCAGCGTCAAATCCGTAAAAAATAAATATAAATCAGGTATTAATTATAAAGATAAAAGTCCAGTATTAATGATGAAAACTAAAATCAAAATCAGGTATTAATTAATGCGCACTGTCCTAATTTGGGGACATTGGATATTAATGAGTTACTTTTTGTACAAACCAACTTTTTTTTTATTAATGATGTATTCGTGTTTGATGTTGGGAATTTATTTTTGCATGATGGGCAGAAGTTTACTGCTTGTAATCTGGTTTAGGCAAATTGATGTTTCATAGGAAAATTGGGGGAAAAATAAAGTGGAGAGAATGAAACTTTCCTCCTTTCTCCTCTTCCTCATTTTCCGGATTCATTTTTATGCTATTCCGTATTTTTTAATTAACTGAAAAAGTTGTTTCAAAAATATTTTCCCAAATTTTAGGGTGTGTAATCAATTTCCTTTCATTTGGCTCCCAAAAAATAAAATTAAAACATTTTCAGTGATAGATCAGCGCAATGTCAAAAGATTCGTAATATTCAGAATATCTATCTATCTATCTATCTATCTATCTATCTATCTGAAAACACAAAAAGTCTATAACCTTGTAAGAAAAAATATTATTTTATGCAACAAATACTTATTTTTTGACAAAATCTCTTCTCTTGTTAATGTACTTAATTCTGTGGTCAATATTAATGACATATATAAAAAATAATCAGGTCGAAGTTTGGTTGCAGTTTGTACACTTACATATTTCCTTTCTTGTATTTGTTTATGTGTGTGTTTGTATGTTAATGTAGATATGAACATGTAAAGATAACGAGACAAAGTGGAAATTCTATAACCAACGCGTTTCGCCGAGAGCGTCTCATTCTACCTTCTTAAGATTAGAATGAAAGAAAGAGAAAGCCGCATGTAAGAAAAAGATGTTTGCATCTCCGAGGATAATTAAGAACCGTAAACATGGAATACAATGTATTGGCTGACAAAGCCTTTGTGCTTATATATATATATATATATATATATATATATATATATATATATATATATATATCAGAAACAAATGATTTTAAAATTTAAACTAGAAGCGTTCGCCACGAGAGCGTTCGTCGAGAGATGTTTACATCACGTGACGTAGAAAGCGATAGAGATTTTTAATATTTGTAAACGTAAACCTATCTCTAATAATACTTTTAAATGTTGTTTTAATGAAAATTTTTTAAGTGTATTTAAAAAATGTTTAACTATTGAAATATTTATAAAGATTCAAAACACCTAAGTCCCTATTTAACCATAGCCTGTATGTATTTAATTTTAAAATCTAGTATTTCTATTTTATGCTATATATATATATATATATATATATATATATCAAATTAAACAAAATCCGATGTTCAAATTTGCTGAATAGCCATTTCTACGAGAAATTTCTTGCGTCAACAGCAACGAATTTATTCCAAAAAAGTCAAATAACAAAATGAACAAAGATATCTTACTGGCGGAAGTTTTAAAAAAATTCGCAATTCATGAGTTAAATACGATCCTAATTATATTTGAAGACTTAAAGAATCTAATTAAAGGCGGTTTAGTACGAAAGGAACAAAAAATTTTATTATATTTATTGTATTTATTGTAAGGGCCCTGGTAAAAGAATCATCACAAAACCAAATATATATATATATATATATATATATATATATATATATATATATATATATATATATTTTGTTTTGTGATGATCCTTTATATATATATAAAGGATCATCACAAAACAAAAATCAGTCATAGGTAGTGGGGTTCAAATTTACTAGTTAAAAATTAAATTAATTAATTAATTTAACAATTAATCAATTGAAAATTAATTTATTTTTCTAAACGAAATTTAAAATATAAAATTTAAAATTTAAATCTAAGTATAAACGTTCACAAATTTTGCCTTATGGCGGCATTTGCTAATGAATTCTTCTCTTAAATTCAAGAGTAGGTGCTGGTTAGGGTATTTTAATATTTGTATATTCCTGTAAACATAGATTGCATCTATCGTGAAAATTCTTAGGGGTACGAACAATATAGGTCGGGTAATCTTTTCTGTCGTTGGCTGGTGAGATTTGAGCCTCGTAGATTACCTGGGTGGATTTACACTTGCCTTCCACCGGGCAAATACTCACAGAGCTACAGTTGCACTCATTAGAAATTCCAGACCTAGAATCGTTATTATATAAATCCTTTAGAATCTGCTTATTGTGAGAATTAATGATCTCGTCCATGTTTGGGGTACAGGAATAGCTAATTTTTAATGTGTTTCTATTAAAGATTTTCCGTAAGGGATTAATGTTATTGAAATGTTTTATCTATTAACCTGAAAAAATATTTTCCTATATTCATATTGGTTAGTTTGCAGTATGGTGGGTTAAACCATATTACCTTTCTTTTTCTACAAGTATTTTTAATTTTGGTATTAGATGGTTCGGGGTCAATAGTTGGTTTTATATAGGTTAATTTATTTTTGTATCCGCTTTTTAGAAGGGCCTTGTTATAAATTTATTTACTTTCATTGAAAGTTTTGACGTTAGATAATAAACGGTTAATCCTATTATTTACGCTATTGGGTATCTGTTTTAAAATAGTTTTTGGGTGATTAGAAGAGATATTAATGTAAGAGGATAAATTATTTTCTTATATATATATATATATATATATATATATATATATATATATATATATATATATATAATGATGCAAAATCCGTAAAAAGAGAAAATACGGAAAAGAACATCAACCTAGAACAACCAATCCAAAACCTACAGACTTTGGAGAAAAGAATATCTATTATTACCTCTCCAGACCAAAACAAATTACTAAATAAACGATCTGAACTCATCTCAAAATGCAGACATGAAAATAAATTTTTACTACGTTACTTAACAAACTGGAAAGAATAAATAAACAATAATAAAGAATAATTTAATTCAAGCAAATAATAAACAAATTAACAAACCACTGCCGCCATAACAAACATTAGAATAGATGAAATAAAATAAAAAATAAGAATTAATATATAAAATAAATAAATAAACAAATAAAAAATCCAAATAAATAAATAAATTAAATATCGAAAACTGGAAAGAATAAATAAATATAAATATAAAAATAAAAAAATGTAAAATAAAATTATCCAAATAAATAATAAATAAATAAACCACTCATACCATAGTAAACGTTAGAAGGATTACCCACAGTGCACCATTGACTCGTCTATATAAATAGCCGAGGAAAAACCCAAACAATGTGGCCTGATTTATTGCGCCTTGCCTGAAACAGTCTGTCACCTCTGTGTGTTGACTTCAATGTTCACTTTTATATTTACATACGCTCTATTTCTGATATTAAGCCACTTAATCCTATAAATATAGCACCCCTTAAAACTATATTTCTTCATCTTTATATATATATAAAACAATCTATCCATAGGGATTAAATAAAGTTAAAAACTTTCAGATGATTGAATATGACAGTACAAAAATATATTCCTATTTCAGATATTCTTAATTATAGATTTAATAGTTTAAAATGATTCTTGGCAAATAAAATTATTAAATATTGAGCAAAACTGACTTTTTCTGTCGGTCTGTACGAGTACGCTGATCGCTGATTGAATCGACGTTCTTTTCAGAAGATTCATATTCTAGCTTGTGATTTATTCCTAAGACTTGTAAGGGCCAAACTACAAATTGAATGTTTGCACAAACAGTGTCGAAGTAAGTAAACTTCATACCCACTAACACCGAGTACAAAATAAAATCGGGAATTTTTACAGCAATTTAATATACATACATACATACATACACACACGTACACCTCTACCACACACACACACACACACACACACACACACACACACACACACACACGTACATATGAATATATAAAACGTACATATATATTTAACTTTTCATAATTAAAAGATCTCATTGAAGTGTAAAACTGACAATCACCATGCAGTATTGATTCCTATGTCAACACTGTCTCTCTATAAACGTTCTATCCCCGATACTGAGTACTTTTCCTCTATAAATTTAAAATTCTAAACAATATCTATCTATCTATCTATCTATCTATCTTATTTTGTAGAATTCTTGGTAACATATATTATGCACTAAAGGAAAAGATATATATTTAAAATGATTATTTAAAATATGGAAGAATAAACAAAAATAGAAAGGCACTCGTGCATGATTTTAACTTATAAGAAACTTCTTTAAAAAGAAATGTTCTTTTACTTTTTAAAAATTATTCTTTACTCCTAAGCTGATATTTCAGCTTGAAATTACGTATCTATGAGCAAACATTGTGTCGCTAAAAAATGTAAGATAATGCACATGCGTAAAACGCTTTATTTATTTTTAAATCATGAAAAATTCGATAGAATATTCTGTTTAAATGCAAAGACTGTAGTTTTGAGAAATTGAGAAATGAAGTTGAAATTGTGCTAAAAAAGAAACAGTCAGAGTTCAGTTATTTGAATTCGGTGATTTTAGCAAATATATTTTAAAAAGAACAGGTTTTGAGAGCTTTTTTAGTCAGTGTCAGCTGTTTTATTTTTTATTCCTTCATGACTTTTTTTTTCATCACTTAATTTGGATACCGGCAAGCATTCCTTCATTTATTATTTTTCTGTCATCTATATAGTTTCTTTCTTTATTTCGCCTAGTATATTGTTCTTTCCTTCTTAGGGGAAACTAGGTCCGGTTACAACAGGGCCAGGTTTAATCACTTTCTTTAATTTTACTTTCCACTATTTAATTGGGAATTGTTAGTCTCATTTTGAGGAGAAAAGTTTGTCATTTTTCTTCTAATGTTCACTCACATGTATTGCAAGTATGAAGAACGGCTTTTCACGTTGGTAAGTAAATTCTCCACTTTGAAAAATGTGTATCTATTTCATGCTCTAATGTAGGTTTGATGATAGTACCGTTTATGTTTATGCGAAGTAGTAAACTGTATCTGTACCACATTTCAAGTAATTTCTGTGTAAATTTTTCCTGCTGGTATATTGAACTTGCGGCTGCATCAACCTTTGCTACCGATTGTACTAACTTGCCACAGTAAAAATTGAAAATATTGTAGAAACATAAAATGTGTAACTTAAATATACATATTGCGGATCAGAATCAGTGGAGGATTAGTAGATTTTATTTACATATACATTTTTTATTGTCTAGAATGATAAAAATAAAGAATTTTTTACGTCGAAAATGCTTTGAGAGAACGCTAATAAATATATTTTCAACTATAAACACACATAAAAAACACTATATTATATTACCAATCTTTAATGAATCCATTCTTAAGTAATCTAATGTATGTTTATCTAAAACATACGGTGTGTACGGAAAAACGTTTCCAAATCAACATGCGAAAAACCAACAAACATAATGTTTACAAGACATACACACAAAACACTTACAAATATAAATTATCATCTGAATCCTACATAGACATACTAAAATTATTATACACTTCCATATATAAAGCCATATTTACTGGTTGGAATTCATCAATTTCTGTGAACTTCGAAAAGACGTGTCGTCTCTTATTGAATTTGGAACCCCATAATTTACACTAACGCTTGTTTAACAAGTCGAGTACACGCGAAACCTGATTAGACAATGAAAATCAAACAACATGAAAATAAAAAAATACCAGAATTTTTTTCCATATCTCATTCTTTGATAAAGTTTTAATAGAAGTGAAACAAATTCGATCGATACATGTTCCATATTAGTTCTTTATCTTATCATTCTGTCAGATTTTGTCCAGTCCATATTTGATCTTTATTTTTTCTCTGGAATGTTGCAAATTTTTTTTGAAAGGTTGAAAGACGCTAATTTATCTTCATATCACTATAGAAGCCATATATATATATATATATATATATATAATCATATCGCCCCAAGCAAGGCATTTTACTGCCACTGTTTTGTAGGGGGTTACATAGAAGGAAAGTTATGAGAAAGCGTGACAGGTTATAGGGGGTGTCAGAAAGTAGGTAAGAGAAGGATGAGAATACTGATGAGAGTGGAGTGGACGGAGAAAAGAGCATTAGAGAGAGAGAGAGAGAGAGAGAGAGAGTGAGAGAGGATGCAGGTTAGTGAAATAGAAGATGGCTATTGATTTTGCATTTAAATTCTTGGAGATTATAGCTGTCAGGAAAGCAAGTAAATGGAAGGGAGTTCCACAGGCGGAAAATGCGAGGAAAATATTTATTGATATTGATTAAATGTTTATTGATTTACACATACTTATCCAATTTCGACGAGTTTAGAAAACTTGCTTAAAAAACACTAGGGAGAAGCTTATAGTTTCCAAATAATCATTATTGCGATGATTAATGTACATCGATTAATAAACATTAAGAAGCGTGTAATTCGGTTTAATAGGCTTTACAGTGACAAAATGATTTTTCAGATTATAAAATTAGAGTTGAGATTCTAAAGAATAAACAGGACTCGGAAATGGTTACATTAAATATTGCCAAGTTTTCGTTGATAAAAAACAAAAATGTATTTTCTTACTGCACCAGTATTACTTAGTTCTTTATTAAACTTAGTGAGGTCACTGATTGATAAAGTTGCACGTAGATCATACACGGAACAATAATGAAACTGGAGTAACAACTGTTCAAAATGCTAGAAGTGTTGTAGCAGTGAAAAGAATCAAACTTGGATTTTTTGCTTCAGTCAGACATAGCCAATTAGTAATATTATATATTGCAGGTCGTCTTATTTCTACTCTATTTTCAGCTATGTTGATCTTTCACAGAAAGCTTTTCAGTGAGAAATTAATACGGAAGGGAGCAGTTATCTATATTGGTATTGTCTACCCATTTGAGTGGATCAGAAAAGAACCTTTCCAAAAATTCACCAAGCATTTTGTGAAGAATATGCGTTGGATAAAAGTGAAAACGGTTTTCATCCTACTGGACACAATCTGAACATAATCGAAAATCACCGATATAACAGTTTTGGACTCACAATAGTCCATTTTTCAAAGATGCATGGATGAGAAATAAAGTTCAATTTTGATTACTGGCCTCGGATCGCTGTTCAATAGAATATTACGAAAGGTTTTAAAAAAAGAATTGTTTACTATAACCCTAGCATTTTCACTGATATCTCATTTCTTGTGGATAAGCTAGAATCTCACTGAGCCAATCTAGATTTAAATCTATATGATATCCTGTTAGAATCCAGTACTCATGAAACAAATGCGAGAACGACATCTGCATTGACTAGACAAGCTCGACTACCAGATAACCACCATAGCTTTTTTTTTTGAGGAAGATAATTCATCTGTTGGAAAATTGCGGAGGATAATAAATATTCCTCTTTCACTGACAAATATTCAGCTGGAGAAGGACGTAAAACAGCAATACTAAAAATGGAGAAAAATCACAAATAAAATTTAGATAATTTTAGGAAATTTGTTAAAAATTCAAAATCGACTTTTTTTGTTAATTTTTATTGCATTGAAAGAAGTTTTAAATCGAGGAAAACACTTTGACGATAGAGAATCTATGAAAGACACTTTCTTAAAAATTAATGAGTATTTATATTCAGAATTTACCAACAAACTGATTGTATCACCAAGAAGTACTCTGTGCCGAAACTTTCTCTCATGAGTTCATGAAAGTTACGAATCTCGTTAATAATATCTTAAACAAGATAATGACAAGAGGTTGAAATCACCAAAAATTCTGTGAATTACTAAAAAAGGTTGACTACTTATTCAGATTTATTGCGAAATAATAGTGTCCGATGGTTTGTTAAAGGTAATGTTCTGAAAAAAAAGAAACTTATATAAACAATTCTTAAAGACTTTTAGTGACAATAATAATAGATATTCTGAACTTGGCTACCAAAGTTACATTTCATGATGAACAAGTCATTTAAACTGCCTAGAAAAATTCCTTTAAGGAAAAGTTAACATCTCATCAGTTTTTAGAAGGGATTTTAACATATCAGCACAAAATTGTGAAAGTCATTGGAAACACTGAACTGGTTCATTTCCCCTTACAGATTTAATATCAATAAAACGTAATTACAGAAAATCACCATTACCAAGAAGACAAATTCTTCAAAGGATTTTCATATTTTTTGACATGGGTAAATAAATGTACCTTTATTTCCAAAGATTACTTAATATATAGTCTTCTGACAAAAAATTGTAAACATATCTGATAAAGAATCGTTGACCTCAAAATTAAAATAATTAAACTTGAAAAGATCTATGGTCAGAAGGCTAAACTTGCAGGGAGGACAGAAATTCAAACGATTTCAAGTCCAGACAAAGCAATATTTGATGATTCAAATTCAAATCCCAATAAATATAAAAACCGAAAATTGGCAATCGGTATCATATCAGTTTTCTGATCAACATATTTGTGGGAACTGGGTTTTTTGCAAATGAATTTCATCAAGTCAAAGTCATCTGACTGAAGCCTACAATCTTGTATTAAAATGAAAGCCACTAAATATGATCCGGATATTGATAGAATTTAAGATAAAATTCAAAATCAAAATCGCATTGATAAGAATTTTTTTCGTTTTGGAAATAATCACTTAATTAGAAAATTAATTTAACTGAAATAAACTGAAATTTTTATAGCTTAATAAATTGTAACAAGTTCTCTACGATTCCTCACGACCCCCACCAAAAAAAAAAGAACAAAAAAAAAAAACAGGTCCGGGTTCAAGATTTTGAAAGTTATCTCTATTAAGTTTTGGTTACTTTTTTATTCTTTTAACATGAGTGAACACAAGTTACGATGCGATAAAAACATAATAAATATAATGAATTATTATTATTATTATGTCATTTTTCATCATATTTCGATTTCTGCTTTGGTCTCACTACCAACCAAGTCTGCGGGGAGACCTAAGGCAGGTAGTGGCGTGTTGTTATGACTCCATTTCATGTTTTTCTATCTTCCCTATCATCCCCAGCATTACATAGATAACGTTTTCCTTAGTGTGTGGGCTGTACTTAATAAGACAATTTTTTGTATATCTCTTAAGCTGGGGTTTCCAGGGATTCTTTCAATGTGTTGTTTTGTTCCATTTTTTATCATTCCAAGTGCACCTACTATCACTGGCACAACTCTTGTTTTCAATTTCCACATTTTTTCTATTTCAATTTCCAGGTCTTTATATTTTGACAGTTTTTCAAATTCCTTGGTTGCTATGTTACAATCCGCTGGACAAGCCATATCAATTAATAGACAAGTTTTCTCCTTCTGGTTTTTAACAATAATGTCTGGCCTGTTTGCTTCAATTTTTCTGTCTGTGTAGATGGTGTAATCTCATAGAATGGTTACATCTTCTATTTCTGTAACCGGTGCTGGATGATGTTCATACCAGTGTTTGTTTACAGCTTTTCCATAATGTTTGCACATTGCCCAATGTAAATATTGCCCAACTCTATCGTGGCGATTTTTATATTCGTTTGGGGCAAGCACAGAACAGCCTGAGATTAGGTGGTCTATTGTTTCTTGGTGTTTATCACAAAACCTGCATTTTGGATCCATATTATTATGCATAATATTTGCCTGAAAGTTTCTCGTGAAAAGACTTTGGTCTTGTGCTGCAAGTATAAATCCTTCAGTTTCAGACTTTAATCCAGATGCACGTAACCATCGGTGAGTATTAACTTTGTCAACATTGGATTTATTGGCACGTACTGGATATTGGCCATGCAGAGGTTTGTCTTGCTAGCGCTGTTTCATCTTTTCAAGAGCTTTATCTTTGGCTTTCATTTTCATATTTTTTGCCGCAATAGTTGGTTCTTGGCTACTGTTTTGCTTTTCTACAGAATCTACTAACTGTAAATCTTGTTTGTATTTACTGCCTTCTTTTATTATTGAATATTTTTTCTTTCTTTCTTCATGTTGCCTTACTAATTGTATCATCCAATTCTTTGTTGTTTCTATGTATGTCAGTAAGCTAATAGTTGTTGTCTTGTATGACAATTCCAGCTGAATAAGACCTCTTCCACCTTCTTTACGGGGTATGTATAGACGGTCTACATCAGCCTTTGGATGATGCATCTTATGCTTAGAAAGAAGCTTTCTTGTTTTAGCATCCATTCGCCTGATGTCGTTTAGAGTCCAGTTTAAGATGTTGAAGCTATATTGGACAACTGGGATTGCAAGGCTATTAATGGCCATAACTCTATTCTGTGAATTTAATTCAGTTTTTAATATCATTCGTAGCCTTATATAGTACTCTTTACGCACTATTTCTTTCATTTTTTTATGGTGAATGTTTTCGCTCTCATTTACACCGAGGTATTTATAAGCTTCTTCTGGTTTCAATTCTTTTATTGTTACAGCAGGGTCTAGGCTAATTGAGGATGTTTCTTGTATTGATCCACGTAAAACTGTAGCTTTAGCACATTTATTCAAATTAAATTTCATTCCAATATCTTCGCTGAAGCATTTTACAGTTTGCAGAAGACCTTCCAGCTCATTATCATTCTTAGCATATAACTTTAAGTCATCCATGTAAAATAGATGGCTTATTTTCTTTTGGCCTATTTTATAACCACATTCTGTCTTATTAAGTTGACTGGTTAGTGCTATTAATGATATGCAGAATAGTAAGGGAGATAAAGAATCACCTTGAAATATACCTCTTTTGATGTTTATTTCATCAGACTTATAGGTTCCATTTATATGATTGAGGTAAAGGCTTGTTTTCCATATAGACATGCACTGTTTGATGAAATTGATGATGACGGGCGATATCTTGTCTTAAAGTCTTTAAAATCCATTCATGTGGCACACTATCGAATGCCTTTCGGTAGTCTATCCAGGCAGTACTAAGATTTTTCTTTGTATTGTAGCAGTTTTCCAGGATCATTTTGTTAATTAGCAATTGGTCTTTACATCCATAACAGCCACGTTTGCACCCTTTTTGTTCAAGCGGTATTATGTCATTTCTTTCTAAGAATAAATATGTTTGTTTTGTTAAAATAGATGTTAGTAGTTTATATGTTGTCGGAAGACATGTAATTGGTCTGTAGTTTTTCGGGTTGTTTGTTTCACCATTCTTGGGAAGAAGAAATGTAATTCCTTTGGTCATCCATGCAGGAATTTTAGTGGGATCGTCAACCATTTCTTGAAGTTCTTTGGCTATTTTTTTATGTGCTGCATTTAAATATTATGTGCTGCATTTATTATTATTATTATTATTATTATTATTATTATTATTATTATTATTCCTTTGATTTCTGGTGCATAACCATTTCTTTCCGGGTTCCAACCAGAGACCTAAGGCCATAAACAGCGTCAAGATATCTTTCACTGAGCATCTGAGGAAAAAACTCAACTTAGGAATACATATATTTTACATAGATAAAGCACTTCTTAAGGTGTGTGCTGTACGTGTGAATAAAACTTTTTTTAGTTCTTTAAGGCATGAACTACACCCTGATAGCTCTTAAATGATTTTATCGTTATCTTTCTTAAATCAATTTCAGGACTCCAACTACAAATGGATTGTTGATGTCCTCATGTGCCACATTTTTGAGATTTCGATTTCGAGTTCCTTGCAATTGGATAGACTTTTGAAGATCTTCAAAGATACATTACAATCTGCAAGGCACATTATATTGTTGCGGTCTCTGATTTCAATGTCTGGACATTTAGCTTTAACTGTTCTGTCTGTGTGTATTGTTAAGTCCGTAACAATTGTAGCAAGTTCTATCTCTCTTACCGGGTCTGGGTGGTAATCATATTTTGCAGTTTCTTTTCATTAAAAGTTACTAATTTTTTAATGCATATATTTGCCAACTTTGTCATGCCAAGTGGGTGCCAATGCCATTAATTCTGATACGAGATGGTGAAATGTTTCTGGGTATTTATCACAGAATCTGCATCTTGCGCTAACACACATTTTCAATATATTTGCTTGCTAATTTCTAGTTAGCAAGCATCGGTCTTGTGCCGCAATAGTAAAACCCTTGTTATCAACTTTTAACCCTGCACTAGGTATCCACTGATGAGCACGGAGGTTTTCTACATCAATTTGTTTGTTACGGTCAGGATATTGACCGTGAAGAGGCTTATCTAACCAACGTTTCTGTATCTGGTTCATTGCATTTACTTTTGCTTTCTTTTTTTAAGATTTTGCCGCTGCAGTAGATGTTTTACGTTTTATTTGCATTTCTTTAACCACTTGAAATTTAATTTGGAACTTTTCGGCTTCCTCCATTACTGATGTAATGATTAAACAACAATATATAACACAAGCAGAGAAATATTGTATTACTGAATACAGTCTCTTGCTTCTTTCATGTTCTTTGGCACATATCATCATTCGATCTTCTGTAGTTTCTAGATATTGTTGAAGACCGACTGTTGTAGCTTTGCAAAACAGTTCTTGTTAAACTAATCCTCTGCAACATTCGGATCTGATCACATACAAACGATTAACATTAGCCTTGGAATGATACATGTAAATGCAAGTGAGAAGCTTTCTCGTTTTAGCGTCCATTCGCTTAATGTCAGCTATGGTTCAATTAAGGATATTGAAAATGCATCACTGCCAAAGTATTTATGGCTAATATTCTGTTTTTTGAATCCAACTCAGTATTTAATACCACACACACACACACACACACACACACACACACACACAAACACACACACGTCCCTAGTATTCTTTTCTCACTTTATCTTTCATTTGAGTATGTTATATTCCATCTTCTTCGCTAATTTCTAGGTACTTATATTTTTTTTGTTCCAGTCTGTAACCTCTGTGATATAATCTAAATCTAAGTGTGTTCCTGCGACTCCCCTTTTCTTGAATGTTACTTTTTCTAATTTATCTAATCCAAAATTCATACCTATGTCGTCACTGAAACATTTTGCAGTATTGAGGACATCCTTCAACTCATTGTCGTCTTTGGTAAAGAGTTCGAGTTCATCCATGTAGAGGAAGTGGTTAAAAAGTTTCTCGTTTTCTTTGCATCCATAGTTATCACTTAGTTCATCCGCAAGGAGGATTAAGGACAGAAAATCGAAAGGTGTGACAGGGAGTCTCCTTGAAATTTTCCTAATCGGATATTTAGGCGGTTTTAAGTGGCAGTGTCATTAGTGTGATTTCATTATAATGTGGTTTACCACATTCCATGCTTGGTTTAAAGAAGTTTATTATCATCGGGGAGATTTTTTATATTTTCAAAGGCTTAAGTATAAAAGTGTGTGGTACACTATCAAAGGCTTTACCGTAATCTATCCATGGTGTGCTGAGATTTCAACCCCTTACTTCGCTTATCGTTAAAATAACATATTTTTAAGTAAAAAAATATATTCATATGATTTTTGCATGAGAAAAATAATTAACAAAAAAAAAATCTAAAATAAATGTAGTTTTCAGCAACGATACTATAAAAAGAAAACTATTCAAATATAATATTTACTGATAAGAATCATGCCATAGTAATTAGAAGTTATTTTATGAACAGAAATATCAACAACAATAGCAGCTACTGTAAAAATTGTTAATTGACACTAGTCTAACACAAGGTCATAATAGTGGAAGTTCCAGCGAAGATGAAACTCACTAGTAATTATCTACGGGACCAGTTTACTAAACTTCACTCTATGGCAGCCGTTTCAACTGCAGCAACATCACCAACGAAAATTAAAACAATAAAATATAACACAAGCAGGGAAATATTGTGATCAACCGAGACAAATTATTTGGATCTTAGAGTGCAAGGAAACTAGTAGCAGCAATAAAATATAAAAAGATGGGGATAAAATCAGTATAAATTTGGAAACATCATTGGTGAAAAAGGGAATTAATGTAGGCAAAAAGAAAAATGAAAAATTGAATTTACCTCAAATGAAGAAATTCTTTTCAACACCATTAAGATTATAAGACTTGAGAAATAATTTTATTTAGTATTAAAAAATTTGAAACTGTTTTTTAATTATAATTTAGTTCCACGGGCAAAGCTCGAATATCTTTTGATCTGTTCGGTTCTTAATAAAATTAAATTGGAAACAAATGCTTCCTTGCAATAATGAATCGGATTGTGTATTTTACATACACACAGAGGCACACACTCAGACATACACACATACACAAAAGTGTGCTGAAATCTTCTCGTCTATAACCTACATACTAAAATTGCACTATTTTATGCTCTCATTAAGATTGAGCTCTCTAGAGAAGAAAATTTTAAAAACAGTTTCCACTTCTGTGATATAAGTATTACTCCTCAGAAATGAATTGAGTTCTTTCGGTGACTGGCGTGTGTATACATTGATTATATACAACACGTTAAAATTTCCTTTCTCTGATTCATGCGTCTATAGTAGGGACTCCGACAAATCGGTCGAGTTTCGATACCGGCCAGAAGTATGGGGATGAGCTGTGATACAGCAAAACAGGCTTGTATGTGGATGACTATAATATATATATATATATATATATATATATATATATATATATATATATATATATATATATATAGGTAGGTAGATTTTGGAACTGTAAAAAATTACACTTAAAGAAAGTTGCAAAATAATATCAAGAGTTATCACAAGAAATATTTTTCAATTCTCTTCAAAACTTTGTATTTATTTGGGCAATCAAACTTAAAGACGAAATAAATTTGGATTTTTATCGCAATATAGGTGTCACCGGAAACATGTGTCGCTTAAAACCCGAGTTTTAACAAAAAGAAAAAAATACAATACGATTACTAATAGATATTTTTAAGTTTAGTATTCATTTTTTTTTATAGATTAAATGAAAATATCAAAATTAAAAAGGAATAAAAACACTATGATATTTAGTTTAATATACAAATAACTATTTACGTATGCCGTTTTATTTATTGGAATTTTTTATGGTATTCACCTGTTAAAATTACCTCCCCCTGAACGATTGTTTTTACTTTGTTTACTGTTTACGCTTTTAATCATCACGAATATTTCTTGTATATTTTAATAGTTAAGTCTTATTAAAATGAAAGATTCAACTTTTATAATTATTCTGATTTGTTTATATTTTTAAAGTTAATATTTATTCATTAAAAAGCCTGTTTACGAGCTAATCTCGGAAGTAACTCTACTTTAGGGTCAGTCAGTTAAGTGCTATACGTGAAACACGCTTGGGCGATCATGTTTCGAAAGAGACATGACTGACTGGGCAGAAGATTATCCCGCAGTAGGTTGCCATTGCTTTCTGCGGTAGATTGGTTGCCAGCCAAGGCTATAGAACCCAATCTGTCCTGTTATTTAACCCATAGCTGGAGAGAAGAGACGGATTAATACCTTTTTCAAGGGCTTTTGCGCGTAAGTGAATGCAATGAATTCAACTGGAATTTGAACTCAGCTCCCCGATTTCTCGTCCCGAGCCGATATCCACTGCACCACAACGCACATATCAAATTTATCTTTAAAATATTTGTGGAATTTCATTTCTAATGGTACATATATTTTTTTCAGATATTTCAGGATCGTGAATATCTAAAGGATCAGAGGAGCAAAATATAGCCTAAGGGCACTTTCCAGCTTGGACCTGTTGATAAAAGTGCTATACAAAAAGTAAAAGTGAAAGAGAGAGGTTAAGAAAAAATTAGATTCATCACCAACAGCTTTAACATTAAATGTCCAGGTTAATGTTTATTCCTCATCCTACTCATTTTCTTCAAGTGAAAAACCAGAAGAAGAATATTTTCAGCCAAGGAGTCATCCAAAAGGGCCTTATAATTTCCAAGATATGCTCCCAAGTTAGTCAGCGTGGGGGACATATCTTCTAATCTTAGAGCCAGCTTTGTCAATGCCTTGCTCTTGGATTTGAAGGCTTTGGGCCTTCTTATACCAAATATTAATATGAAAGATATTATTATAGAGAAATGCAAAGTTGATAGGGCAAAGTCTAAAGTGAAAACAACTACCCAACAAAAACATGATGAAAGTGTAGAAAACCTTATATGTATTGGAGTTGATGGCAGAACAGATAAGGGCACATTGCTGTATAAGGAAATTGTAGAGTAAAATGGACCGAAAACTATGAAAAAAAACTATGAAAAAAAACTAAGGAATCAGAACGCTATTTAACTTTTACAAAGGAGACACCACATGGAAATCAATATCTGATACATAGGGTTCTCCCTAATAGTGGTGCAACAGGTGTTGTTCATGTTCATGCAGAGCAAGTGGTGGATGTTTTGCATGAATTCAACAGTGAGAACACTATCAAGGCTATCCTTGTTGATAACACTAATGCCAACACAGGCTATGAAGGTGGAATGGTTGCAATTTTAGAAAAAAAATTAAAAAAATCTTCACACAATTGGTTGCTCTTTGCACCATAATGAACTACCTTTCAGAGCTCAAAACGCCCGACAGCATTCAGTAGTCCTATGGGGAAATTATGCTCAAATGATTGCCATAATTTACCCCAAATATCATTTTCCACCATTAGCAGTCCTCTGCATTCAATTTTGAAAATTGATGAAATGCATGATCTTAATTGTGACCAAAAACTTCTGTATGAATACACAGTGGATATTTCTAGAGGTAAGGTTGACTCTAGATATGTCTCCTGAAAAATTGGTTCTTTAAACCAGATAAGGTGGTTAACTTTGGCAATTAGGCTTATGTGTTTGTTGACTCGTGGCGCATACCCACAAAAGCTCACAACAAAACTCCACAGTTTAACAAATTTTATTGTATGTGTGTATGCCACCTGTTGGTTTGAAATTAAAAGAAATAATAAGCTCCACAATCAGCAAGTACACATTTTTAATATGACCCAGAAGATTAAGAGGCAGCCACATGAAATCCAACAGATCACATTAAGAAATATACAAGGAAATAAATTTTGTTTACTGCCTGAAAACCTATATTCCATGGTCAAATCTGATGAAGTTGAAGTAAGAGAAGAAGCTTTAAAAAGAATTTTGGCCATTAGGTAAGTAAATATTTATTTATATATCAATGACTCAATTATTTATTGCAATTTATAGAATCATTTTAAAGATGTTATCTAATTTCACCATAATTATTAATGTAGTAGAGATTGGAATTTTTTAAAATGAATTAATAAATAAATTTTTATATTCTTTCAGGAGTGGGGAGTCAACCAAGAAAAGGTTAAAAAGAATACCAACCATTAATTTTAATGCCACACACTGGAAACAATTGATAGATTTATCACTATGTGGCATTTTTGAACCACCAATGATGGAAGAATTTTCTGAATCTGAACTTCAGGAATTATTGTTAAATGAAACCAATCTTGACTTGCCAGATTTGACCTCACATTCCCAAGGCATGGAACGTGCTCAAGTTAACAAAGGAAGCTTTGGAAACTGTATATGGTTTTGAAGCAAGGCATCAACATATTACAGCCAAAGTTTTGAATCAGAAATTGAGACCAGCATTTTTGTCTAAGGGCTCTTATATGGATCAATTTGACTATATATATTAAGTTCTATTAAAATAGTGTTTGTTTTTCCTTATTTGTTTGTTATATTTTCACTTATAACAGAAAAAAATCATCTAAGGTACTCTAATATCACTGTTTAATTCATAACGTTAAAAGGTAGTTTTTTAAAGCAGATACTGAAAAGTGGGGGGGGGGGGCAGATTTTCAGTTTGAAGATTAGTCATCAGTTCTTTAATTAATATCATTTTTAGAAAATAAAATGACATTTCCCGACTAAAATACTAAAATTATTTGGTTTTTTCACCAATATTCAAGCCAAATCTTGCAAAAACGAGAAATTTTCAGTGTCATTTTGTCTGCGATCTTTGATGCCAAACGCTCAAAAAATCGTTGAAGTATTTGATCTAATATTTTGTATCAGTACTTAATAGGCCCATACACAACTTTCGGTAAGTGAGATCTTTTAATATTTTAAGAAAATTGAAAAATCAACCTATCCTAATTTTTATATATATATATATATATATATATATATATATATATATATATATTACAAATGAATAAGGAACGAAGAAAATATTTGCAACGTTCAAAATATCTATTTAAATCAGTGCTCAATATAGAAATAGAGCAATAAATATTTATTATAAATTATACTTTAGGACAATCCAGGTTGCTTTTTTTTTGTTATGTTCTTTAGGGTACACCCATATTTTTTCCAGAACTGTATAACCTCTTTCATTTCGGGGATGGGGGCAGTCACTTCAATTCTTTTTTTACCTATTTCCCTGTAAAATTTTTGGCATCGGTTTGAAAGATCTTGTTCTGTCTGTAGAATATTGATCTTTTCTCATAGCGTCTTATTGTTTGAGCCTTTAGTTGTATTGTTTGATTTATTTTTTCTTTAGTTGATAGGACTTTATTTTTAATGTATTTTCTTTCGATTCTTCTTCCTTTTCTAGTTCTTACATTTATTTCTCTTGACAGTTCATTGAGTACTGATAATTCATTTCCAAATTGTTCGATTTCTTTTTTTAATTTTTTTTCCAAGGTGGATCTTCATGTCTGTGAAACTGAATTATTATTATTATTATTATTATTATTATTATTATTATTATTATTATTATTATTAATATAACTGTTTAAATGATGAAAAATAGAAAGTAATAAATAATAAAAATAAATGATATAAATATTATATATGATAGAAAATAATCATCAAATATTTATATGAACCAGTTATTAATGTTGTTGTTACTTTTTTTTAAACAGTTGCTTAAATGTTAATAGAAAATAATCTACTATATATAATAAATAGTAAAAATAAACATTACAAAATAAATGTTAGGATTTTAGATGCCTCTCTTACAAATTCAAAAATATATCCTCTTCCTAAAAATAAACAAAGAAAGAAAAAATAAATTTTAGTCATTCGACCTAAATTTATAAAGAAGTTAACAAATACCATGTGGTAAATATTCATAAGAAAATGAGCTTGCCAAAGAACACTGTTATTTTTATGGGGAGTTAAAATATTCTTGGTGATGCTTATCAAAATCTTAGCACAAAAAACGAACTGACTTAAGAGTATAAAATAAATAATATCTTTTTATTTATTTGCTTTAGAGTGAGTCCTTTCTTTTGTTTATAAGGCTGATATTGATAGCAGTCTGGAGAAATATCCGTTTCAGGTCGGTAGTGGGCAGTTTCAGTGTCAGACATTGATTATAGTAGTAATCATCTTAGAAATAGATCACTGTTAATCTACTGTGCTTTTCTCGGCCATAAGAAGGATAGAATTATAATTAACAAATATCTTCTTAACTGCTTCACGCGTCACGCACGGATGATTTCTCAAGTGGGTCGCATTCACTTGTTCCATGGTTTCTCTTGCCGTCCTTTCTCCTCACCTAGCTCACAGGTGTGAGCTTAGATCCATTTCACCAGGCTCCGAGACGCTAACCTTTGTTTCGAGTAACATGAAAAATCTCTTTGTGTTAATTTTTTTTTGATTGGCCCAAATTATTTCATTTTCAGGCATTCATTTCTTTTATGAAGTTATGCGGTTAGCCCGTCTTATTTTGGTAGATTTAGACTCATAATAAGCAGTCTCTAATCCCGCAAACCTTTTTGAAGGAATTCAGTTTTTTCTTCTTTTTGTACTTTTTATTTGAGGGCTGCTTCTTCTTTAGTTGAGAGAGAAGTAAATAGAGAGAAAGAGAGAGAGAGAGAGAGGGGGGGAGAGAAAGAGAGGGAGAAGAAAGAAAAAATAAAGAGGACAGAATGAACGACAATGAGATTCGAAGGCGTATTGGTATGGTCAAGGATGCATTCCAAAAACTGAGTAGAATATTGAGAGACTGGAAAATTTCGTTAGAAACAAAGAAGAGATTACTGGATTGTTATGGGATGTCTGTTCTTCACTCTGGCAGTGAATGCTGAACAATCTCATCAAAGATGAAGGAAAGACTTGAAGCAACCGAAATTTGGTTATACAAAAGGATTCTGAGGATAGCATGGACCGAACATGTTAGCAACGACGAGGTTTTGGAGAAGATGGAAACAAAAAGGAAACTTATATTTAACATTATGAAAATACAGCTGAAGTTTCTGGGATATGTAATGAGGAAGGAGGGCTTGGAGAATCTGATACATACAGGACAGATAGACAGAGAGAGAGAGAGAGAGCGAAAGAGAGAGAGAGAGAGACAGGGAGACTCAACTCATGGCATACTTGATGGACTTGAACAAATAGACGTTAGAGCAGAGTTTGGGAGGAGTAACAAGAGAAAATGTGTTAAGAGATACAAGGATTAGGTATATGTGGAGGGACACGATCACCTACGTCTTTAAGGGACACGGCACATAGAAGAAGAAGAAGAAGAAGAAGAAGAAGAAGAAGAAGATTTTTAAAAAATATTTTATTCTATTTTTTATATGAACTCGCCACAAAGAGAAGCAATGAATACCAGAACACCTTAAGGATAGCCAGCTAGTGACCATAATAAATAAATCAAATATGTATTTTAATAAAGAAAAATAATAAATATATAATATGTTAATATAAAATGAGTAAATGAATGCATAAATATTTCTATATTACATACACTTAAATTATAAAATAACACAATTTTCATGTTTCATATGTTACATATTCTTATCTGATAAACTAAAATATTATTCCATTATTTTGGTCTATTCGTAAATTACTTATACTTAATTCATACAATCAAAATATTCTCATAATTCTTATATTGCATATTAATATAGAAAATATTTATTTTCTTCTTATTTATTTTTATTAGTATAAAAACATTATTGTTATGATTCCTATGTTGACTAAATAAGACTACATAAATAGTATCATTACAAATAAGTATTCTCGATAACCAAAACAAGTATAAATGATACCATTTTGAACTATTTCAATCTTACATTGTAATGTTTTATCACAACGTTTAAATTTCATAGTTCAAAATAAATTTAAGTTCCATGTAAGAAAATGTTCTGAACTGATGATGTTGTATTTAAAAGCCTAGTGAGAGGGAAATAAGTTTTTCTTAAAAGTCAGCTCAGCAACATTTGTTGTTTGAACTTTTATATTCAATCAGGAGTAAAATCTCCTGTTCAACAGTTTCAATAGAACTAAAATGAAACATAGAACCAAGCGGAATAAGAGAAATGGATAGAGATAGAAAGGGAGAAAGAAATAGTATGGAAATGAGATGGGATATGAGAGAGAGAGAGAGAGAGAGAGAGAGAGAGAGAGAGAGTGTGTGTGTGTGTGTGAGAGAGAGAGAGGGGGAGGGATAGCGAGGAGAGAAATGATTGATTGAGAACCAAAGGCAGACAAAAAGAGATAGGGAGGGAAAGAGAGAAAAACAAGAAAAATCTCTCAAGGTTTCAAGTCTCAAGCATAATTTTAATTCAATTCAGACTTGCTTCATAATTTAGGAAAATGAATTCGGGTAAATATAAAAAAATGTTTTTATGATGGTTTAATGAATATGTTGATTTTTGCTTTCGTGTTGAACTGTTTTGGTAATTTGCAAATGTGTATGACAAAATTTTACTTAGATTGACATTCCTATAAAATTTCCCCAATTCTATTTGGTTGTATTTGTGTATGTGTGTGTGTCTATTTGCATTCGTGATAACGCATCTGTAATGTTAAAAGGTATATGTAAGAATTAATTATACTCGTCTGAGTGCATGTGTTTGTAACATCAACAAAAAATAATAATCGGTGATACTTAAAGGCAATCTCACAATACTTAAAAACATGAATAAAAATAAATTTTTTTGCTGATCTGCTCTTATGCTGTCAGCTGACAAACGCTTCGAAATTTAAATGGTTTTGCATATTGAGTATTTGTTGTCAAAAGAAAGAAGGAAAATCAATTTAAGTTTTTTAGCCAATTTTTTAGCCAATTTAAGTATGAATTTGACAGATCATGATGTGACAAAACGCTATGTGATTTAGTAGATATTCAATAAAATGCCAAAATGCGAAAGTCTAAAATGAATAATAAAGGGATTCGAGGAATAAATGGGATTTTAGAAACCACTGTAATTATTTATTCTGCAAAGATTCTGAAAATATTGCTTAAATCATGTATAGCTTATTTCCAATCCGTTTAGTTATTGTAGCGGGTTCCCAGTAGGACGTATTGTTTTTAAGCATTTTATAATATACTCTTTCTCCTGGTTCTAAGGTCCTCTTTGGTACGAATGACGTTGGCTGTTTTTTGTGTTGCTTGAGTAGTAATTTATCGAATACAGATTTCATTTTTCTCGCAAACATCACCTCCGCCGGTGACAGGCCTGATGGTGTATTATTCTTTGGAGTAATCCTATACACTTGTAGAAAATGTTGCAGTGCTTTCTCTGTTGGTATCCCGTATGCCTTTTTTAACGCTCTTTTTAGGGTGTCAACAAATCTCTCAGCTTGACCATTCGAACGTGGGTGATGCGGTGTGGGTTTTATGTGATTAACTTGGAACATCTCACAGAACTCCTTAAAGTCTGTGGACGTAAATTGTGCTCCGTTGTCTGCTAGCAGATAATCCACTACCCCGAACTTTGCGAACATGTAGGCAGTTAATAGTGTTTTCTGCCGTTGGATTCTTGTAGAGAAAGGCTTCCGGCAACTTGCTGTAGCTGTCTACTGTGATTAAATAATAAAATCCGTTGATAGGTCCCGCATAATCTATGTGGATCCTCGACCATGGTCGATCAGTTTTCGGCCAAGGTTTTTGTATCATTGGGGGTGCTCTGGCAGCTAGGGTGCAACCATTATATTTTTTCACCATTCGTGTAATGTCTTCATTCATGTTTTTCTAATAAACGTCGCTTTTCACTAAAGCCCTCATACGATTTTTTCCAGGATGTTCTTGTTATAGTGGAATATCATGCCATCCCCGAGAATGTAATGCTCTAGAGTATAAAGGACGGTGACAAGTGGTACGAGAGAGCGCAACCGTCTTATGCCTCCTCCACGGTCGTCGTCCTTAAAGAGGGCTCGAGAGGAGGAAGAGGATGTTACTATAAAGAAAGGAAAGAAGGAGGAGCGTGGCAGAGTGGAGCGGATCACAGCTACCCCCAGAACCCAATCCGCCCCTGCATCACCTGTCAGAACTGTTTTTATTGAGGGGAGGAGTCATTCTGCCTCCCCAGTGAGACATACACCCTATCCTTCCCCCACACCTCCCACACCCTCCTCCCAATCAGCACCTTCCTCCCCGAAATCTGATCACCCCTCCCCGAATTCTGAAAAACCCTTCCCGAAACGGGAGAAACATAAAAAGAACGTTTTCTGCAGCAAAGATGTTTGCAAAATAGACAGACAGGCCTTAGAGAGGGACCTTTCTACCCAGAAGAAGACCCTCCTAAGGCCTTTATTCAAATTAAAAACTATAGATGGAAAGTCCATCGAGGACCCTGCCAATTTCCCGGGAGCCCCCGGTATACTTACGTTAATCAGAAATACCGGGGGATGTAGAACAAAAGCCTTGGGATTTGTGCAGGGGGCCGTTGAGGCTTTTCCAACCATCAAAATGGTCCAAACGGGCACGAAATATCTCCAAAGGCTATCACATTTTTGTGCCAGGAGGGTCCCCATCATCCTCCACCTATCATTATACAGGGCTGTAAAGCTAACGTTTCCAACGGACGTTGGCGGCATTGTCCAAGACGGACAAATTACGTCCGATATTGGTACAGGAAACCTTGGACAATCCGTCGGGGTCCCTACTCCCATTGATTTTCGCTCCGTATGTGACCAGAAGTAATTTTTCTGCTTTCTTTTTCAGGTCTAAATAGATGGCCAGAGGAGTTTCTTTGCTGGTCAAGCGTACCCTGGACGCGAAGGTGGATCTTGTCCATGTCGGTGCCGAGGGCCGGCTGATCGTGGCCGATATTGCAGTGAAAAGCAATGCGTTTCGACTGGTTGCGGTTTATGCGCCCAACGACCGGGAGGAGCGCGTCTCGTTTTTTCGGCGGTTGGAGCCCTTCCTGGTGGATTCAACGCGACTCGTCTTAGTGGGGGACTGGAATGCCATCCTGGACCCCAAGTTGGATAGAGGGTGGGGAGCTAGAGGGAAGACACGTGATCGTAGCTTGGTCGATCTGATCGAGGACTTCGGTCTAGTCGATAGATACCGGGCCGATCACAAGGGTGGGAGAATGTGGACGTGGGCTAATAGTTGGCCTTCTACCAAGGTGGCTAGCTACCTTGATAGAATGTTAGTTCACGAAGCCGACCTAGATTTTTTAGATTGTCCCACGTTCCACTGGTTAGGTTACTCGAACCACAAACTCGTTTGTGCCCGGGTAAATTTAGAAAATATGGCTAGAATGGCTGGTTACTGGAAGTTCAACGTGTCCTTACTGGACAGGCGGGACTTCCGGTGTCAGCTAATTAACTTAGTGCAGAGGGCGTTAACTGGGGGAGTCATCGGGAATAAGTGGTGGGAGAACCTTAAGAAAAGTATTAGGTCTTTCACCACAAAGTTCAGCAAACGGCTCAAACTAGATAAGGCTGACAAGGTGAAGACGCTTAGAGCTAATTACTCCCGGGCGGTGGCTGGTGGGGATCCCCTAGAGATAGCCATAGCTAAGGAGGCCGTGGAACGGTCGAATAGCGATCGTTACATGGGCCAGGTAGTTAGACATAAGTTAAGCAAGATGTCTTCCGAAGCTGTGAACATGGGCGCAGAACTGCGCAAGGAAGAAATTCGCCGAGGAGGCGACCGGTACATTCGAGAGGTTCGCAACCCGGAGGGACACATACTTCGGTCGACTGACGACATGTGCGAGGCGTTTCCGCGGCATTTCGAGATCCTGTTTACCAAGGAGCCTGGTCTCCGTGATGAGGAGTTTCGCAGCTATTTGGCTGACTTCCCCCGGCTTTTGCCGGCTGATGCAGCTAGCTGCGAGGGACAGATTACGGAGGGCGAAGTCTACGCGGCTTTGAAGAAGGTCGACAGAGGCAAATCGCCGGGTCTCGATGGTTTGCCCTATGAATTGTACTTGAGGCTGTCGCACATCTTTGTCCCGATTTTGAATGTCGTGTTCAACAACTGGTTCCGGCAGGGGTCCATCCCCAACTGGTTCACCAGGGGTGTGACCACGCTGTTGAGAAAAGGCAAGGATGTGGGGAGGGAGCTAGAGGGTTACCGGCCCATAACTCTGCTAAACACAGAGTTAAAGATTTTGGCCAAGATCTTGCAAAATCGTTTGCAATTAGTTGCCGAGTCTCTGTTGGGACCTGAGCAGACTTGTGCTGTGAAGGGCCGAACAATTCAGAGCAACCTGCATCTGATACGCACGATCATAGAGGGGATAAAAGACGACGAAGAAGCCGCGCTGATCCATTTAGATCAGTCCAAGGCATTTGATAGGGTTGACCATCGTTACCTGGTGGCTGTCCTGCAGGCAGCTGGATTCGAAACCAACTTCCGCCGCTGGATTAGCCTCCTGTATCAACTTACGACGGCTGTGGTATAGGTGAACGGAAAGTTGTCGGGCGTTCTGGCCCTGTCTAGGTCGGTCCGACAGGGTTGTCCACTGTCGCCCCTACTTTATGCTTTGGCGTTGGAGCCCCTCCTTCGCCGGCTAAGGGACAGGGCGTGCAGTCCGGCCCTACGTGGAATCGCTGTCCCTGGTGGTGCTCGAGCCAGGGTTTCCGCGTACGCCGATGACGTCACTACTTTCGTGTCCTCCCGGAGCGCCTTCTGTACCACCTCATCGAGGTGGTACAGAAGGCGCTTGAACAGTACGAACAGGTGACAGGGGCAAAGATTAACCGCAACAAGTCGTCCGGCTTGCGGTTAGGCGCCTGGAAGGGTGTTACCCTCCCGGGGCCCTTCAATTGGACGGACGTCCCGGTCTGCATTCTTGGAGTGTGGTTCGGGCCCGACCTACAGTTGGAGAAAAATTGGTCTGAAGTACTGGCAAAGGTAGACGCGTCGGCCAAGACTTGGCGTCGAAGGAATTTGTCCTTAAAGGGTATGGCTGAGGTGTGTGCTACATACGTCTTTCCCATTATCCTTTACCAGTTGTCAGTACTTCCACTTTGTAAACAGCGTAGGAAGGTGATCGAGCGTTTGCTATTCTCCATTCTGTGGAGAGGACGCAAACACTACGTCGACAAACGTGTCTGTTACCAACATCCGTGTCATGGGGGTCTGGGAATGCCATACCTGATGGGCCATAAGGTTGCGTCAAGGTTGGTTTTTCTCAGGCGAGCGATTTTGGAAGACTCATTGCTTAGGGGGATAGTGAGGGACATGTTCCCTAGACTTACTATCACTCTCCCATCTTGAGGCGGTGCCGTAAGCCTCGAGGGCGATCGAGTTTTCTCCTCGAATGTCTGGCGGCCCTGCGGGTCATTCCACGGTCCAGTGACCTTTCACGGCCTAGGAGAATCTTCTATCGTGGGTTAGTGGAGGGCGTCGCCAAGGATCCATTACGTGATGTGCTGCGCTTGTCGGAGGATGAGTTTCGCTCGTTCTGGTCTTGGGCGCCAGGTAGTGATTATCTCAGCAACTCTGAATTTTCGCTCACCTGGCGATTAGCTCGGAATCGCTTGCCTCTCAATGACAAGGCCTTCATATGGGGCCTGGCGGATTTGCCAGATTGTGAACGCTGCAACCTTGGCTTGGAAGAAACGGCTTCGCACGCCTTCTACCATTGTTCGCGGGTTCGCCCTCTATGGGACCGGGTCGGCGAGTTGACTGCTCGTATCGCGCCGCGAGAGCTTGTGCTCATTGATCGTGCATTCGCCTGCGACAATGTGTCGCCCCCGTTTTCTGGGATGAAGCGTATGGTGTTTCTGTCGCTGCTAGCCACGGCTCGAATGGTGATTTGGACGACGCGAATGGAGGAAGTCTTGCGAGGTCAGCGTCTTTCACATCAGGATCTGATCCGATATTTTGAGCTGATGCTCAAAATAAAGATCAGAACTGATTGGAAACGTTTGACTTCGACAGACTTCAGCAAAAGATTGGTAAATGTGGCGAGCCTGGTTCGCTTGAACGGGGCTAATCTTGATTTTCTCTTTTAGATCTGCTGGTTACATCGGGGTGGATTCCTGTGGAACCCTCCCCTGGTTAAGCTAGTTCTCTTTTGTGTACCTAGTTAAAGTGAATGAATGTGTTCCTGGCCTGTACCCGGCTTTCTCTTTTGTTATGATCCATGTCGAGATTCCCAACCTCCCCAGTTTGTTTTGGTCTCCTTTTATCTCGGCTGGTTCAGCCTTTTATTGTCCCATTCCGCTAATTTTTACCCCCCTCCCCACTCCCTTAGCGAGTGCGCTTCTTGATTTCGCCGTTTGGCGGAATACAGCGGCCACTGTTTTTTCTGGGATGGACGGTTCTTACAAACATTGATTATTATTTTAGTTAAAAATTTGTTGTATTTTCAGTTGATTTTTGGGTTCATTCCCCTCCCATCATTTCATTTTTTCATGAAATATTTTATATTATATTGTACATATTATTGTATATATTATATTTTTATTGTCATGGGTTATTCTCCCCACTTTTTAGGTGTCCCTTGTAAGTTTCTGGCATTGCGGTGTACGAAGGATTGGGAGTAGATGGATGGGTTCTTTTGGTGACTGAGCAAATTGTAACGAGTGAATGGGTCGTGATAGTGTTTAGCTAGGTATAGGATAGTTAAACTGTCTCTAAGAAAGTGAGATTTCTCTTACGAATTAAGTGCATTTGGATTTCAAACACTTCGCAATTAACTTTCCTTATTTCGATTGAGTTGCGTTTTCGACAAAACCAAACTGACAGATAATGTATAAAAATGAACTGAAATTCAATAAAGCATCATTTGTGCTCATTTTAAAATGAAAAACTGTGGAAGAACAATGCTATTAAAATTGTTTCTTGCAATCACTTACGGATGTTATTAGCAATGATGAGTTAGCGGAATAATGTTTTTTCTCTTTTCTAATGAATAAATAAGTTTCGATATCAGCTCAACCCACACTTCAAAATTCTGTCATTATTGAAAGTGTGATCACCTGAATATTTTTTGTGAAGAGCGATAAATGTGCATGAAATTTATAGTTCAAGGCTAATTAAATATGTTGGAAACTTTAGACACCGTTGCACCGATTTTAGCAATACAATATTACAAGAATAAAATACTTTGTTTTTAGCACATTAATACTAAAATGAAACTAAATAGGTTAAATAGTCCAGAACTACTAAAGATAACTTCATAAATTAAATCTAAATTGTTTTTCAACTTCTATACCATTCACACTCTGAGTAAAAAAATAATGGTTCAAAACAAAATACAACACAAGTTTCAAATTGTACGTTAATGTGAATAAGCTTAGAAATTAGACATAATGAAACCATTGTCAAAGTTAACCATTTATTTGTGATTCAAACTATTTGACGTGTAAACTTTGGAATGAGTAAGATCAGTACAGCAGGGGTTTGTTTTATACATGAATCTGTTATCTGCAAAAGTTAAGGAGTGTTAAGAATTACAATAGTTCAATATGTTTTAAATGTTTTATGGTAAAATGTTCTGATGATGCTTTATTTTGTTCTTTGGCTGAATTTGTTTTAGTTTTTTATACTAAAATTTTGTTTGCTTAAACCAAAAATATCGTTCACTTTAGTACTGCATATGTTATATTAAATCTAACAATGCAAATATTCAATTGTTTCTTTTTTTTGTTTGTATAATCAGGATACCTGCTTAACTGGTCTATATGTTTTCGTGGAATAAACCTTTCCATGGTGAAAAAGTTTCCCACTGAAGAAAGTGCTGTAGTGTTACGAGTTGACCTGCCCAGATTCAAGCATAACATAGTTAAACCTATGTGCACAGAATTAAAAGCTCGGGTGTATAACAGAAATCACAGAACTTGCAAGAACTGTGGGTTTACTGTCAAAAGGAATAACAGAACATTCCTAATTATGAAACAATTTTTAAGTTGTATTCCTCCGTTTCATATCAAATTGAAGTTGGAGTTCGTCCGAATGGAAGTCATACTAAATAGTGATTGCGACTATTAATATCGTTTTAATTATAATACTTTTGTACAATTTTATTGTTTGCGGCCATCAATAAAACATTTCATCCTACTTTTCCTCGAGTGACCGAAAATTTTTGTGAATGTAAAAACTTGCCTAAGTGCACTGAATAACCACATATGCCCTCGGAAGTACATTGAATAATATTTATTTTAATGAAAATTATGCAAATTGATTTTTGGCTAAGTATTTCATTTCTTCTACTCGCCATATAATTTCAAACGTTCATTTTAGTGGATATCCATGTTTAAAATAGACCTTCAGTTATTTTTTTAAAACACTGTATATTATATCTATCGACCTGTGCCCTCGAGAAAACTTAATAAAGAAAAAGTGCTCTCCAGCAGTGTTCGAACCTTCGCCGCTGTAGGAAAAATGTTTCGTTTTACTCCAGCATTCTTTATCACTTAGTCATAGAATGCATCACAGCCCATCCTGGTTCTATTTTCTCCTTTTCAGTAATGTACGCTCTCTCGCTCGGATGGATGTTGCTCGAAAAACTATATCTGCTCAGTTTCGTATCCGACGCATAAACAACGCAATTTAGAATGAATTCCTTAAAAGGAAAACTAGAAACACACTGAACCTCTTTCAAAACGCTTGCTATCTACTTCGATATTTATTTTGATGATTTGCACTGTATATTGTACAGGCAAATGCATATATATTCTCAGTGATGTGTGATGTCATGAACTACTGCAAAAGCACAAACCTATCAACAACAAATATTGAAACGTTAAAATTTAAACAAATGAAATAACAAATAAATTACATTCATTAAACTATAAGAATTAAAAGATATGAAAAAATGTTACATTGCTAAAGAATTAAGTCTATGATAGAAAAATCGAACTCAAAGATATGTAATAAAAAATACATCAAAAATTTTACTAGAATAAATTTTTATTTTATATGATTAAACTCTCGTTTTTAACTTCAAGAATTACAAATATATATATTTTAACTACAAATTTATTATTACGTTTATTCAAACAATAGCATCGAGTGCTAAATCTAAGATTTATCTATCTAAGATAAATATAAATATCAGGTTTTATGAAATTTCCAGGTCGACGTAAAAGTTCTGACAGAATTTAAATACAATTTTAATTTTCGATTTTTCGATTTTGTAGAATTCGTGGTAGTTTAAAACTTAAGAGAGTATCAGTATTTCCCTATATTACAATTTCTAATATATCTATATACAATTTTGATGTATAATATAATTAATGATTGAGATTTATACTTAAATAATGAGAATATGAAACAATGAAATATTTTCAGGCCTATTATATATATATATATATATATATATATATATATATATATATATATATAAGAACCTTAAATAGGTTCTCGGTGTTTTTCAATAGATGATCCCAGAACTGCGTGCGTGTAGTTTCAGGTAGTAACGCATCTATAAGAAAGTACTATAAAGAAGCTTCAAATTGAGTGTATGTAATTTCACCAAAGTTTAAAAAACTTTGTCATTCATGGCGTTAAAGATATAAGATTTCGTACCAAATAAAGTGTATTAGCAGTTTCCTGGATTGTAAAGGTTCTATATTATCTAGTGAAGATATTGACCCATTTTATCATGCCGAAGTTTATATTCAGCGGGTGATAACATCGTGCAGTATGTTATAAGATGGTCAATTGTTTCTGAATATTCATTACAAAATTTGTATTTGGAATCAACACATTTCCTTTTGCTTTCTTTTTTAGGTTCTTTGCCACTGCAGTAGATGTATTATGGGTTATATGCACTTCTCCACCTCTGTGAAATTCCCTATTGAATTTGTTATCTTCCTTTATTACTGAATAAAGATTATTTCCTTGATGTTCTTTGACATAGATCATCATATATCGAGCGTTTCTAATTTTTTAATTTTTTCTTTTTTCCTTTCTTTTCTTCACTTTTCTTGTTTTTATTTTTCTTACCTCCCACTTCCCTTTCTGTTTTGTTTAACCCTATTCTCAATTTAACACTACTTCTTACCCGCTTTCTTTTGTAAAGCTAGACGAAATCAAATTTTCCATTTCTTCACTTACAACTCCATCTAAAAGTTAAAATCTAAAATTAGACATGATTTACTACCGAAAATTTTTTTGTGACGTAAATTTCTCATATCTTAACTGTCATTTTTTATTTTATTTTTGTTTCTTTTTCTTTTTATTTTCATTTTTTATTCTCTCTTTTTATTCTTATTTTTATTTCCATTTGGAAATATACACGGTTGCTGAGGAGATGTGAAATCTCTCTTATGGTTTTTATGTTGAAATGTTCAGTCAATATTTTTGAATTTTGAAAATTTATTTTAATTTTATATTAGCTCTGTAATTTTAATTACATTGAGCTCTCCTCCTGTATCATTTTTTAATATTAAAATTTTAATATTAGTTCGGATCAGGTTGGGATTTACCTTCCTACTTTCTCGTTTGGATTAAAGTATTTTAATATATATATATATATATATATATATATATATGTGTGTGTGTGTGTGTGTGTGTGTGTGTGTGTGTATATATATATATATATATATATATATATATATATATATATATATATTTATTATAAATTATAGTTTCGAGCATGTACAAATTATCATCTACTACAAAGTCTACATTTTGCTTCTACATTGAAAGGACAATGTCTAATCGGGTAGAGACGTGTTAAAAAAAATTTTTTTATATGCATTCAAGAAAAAATGGAAATTATTAAATACATGAGGAGCAACATATTATTAAACTAGAGGCATGAAACAACAAACATATTAAAGAACTAACCTTACAATCATGCTAAAATTACAAAAGCTAAAGTTAAGATATCTAGAAACGAAAAACCTTTATAGTATTAACAATACTCTTACCTCAAATTTTACCTTTATTTCATACTACAAACTGTGATCTAATTAAAGTTTTATATAAAAAAGAGATTTCCTAAATTTTAAATTAAGTTTAAATATAAAAAATAGATTAATTATAAAAACTAAATTTAAATACAAAAGTATTTGTAGTCGTATACTCTACTAATACAGATATGTTTACCAAATAGCAATTCATATCCCTTTTTACCGCATCCTCTTCTACTCTTCCACCCCCTATAAATTTCCTTCTGTTTTTTTTTTTTTTGTTAGACACAAAAGACTTGCCAACAAGGCTGTAAAGGACCATACCATATCCTCTACGGTTAAAACTGTCTATAAAATTTTCAACACGCCCATTAATCACCTCTATCCTCTACCTCTTCCCTCTTTTCGTTCAAATTTTGATAACTTACAACTCTAATTTCCCATTTTCTACCCAACTTACCTCTCACACATAATTCGGCAATATAAAATAAAGAATGTCCCTTTTTTTTCCACACTTCCCGATGAGACATTGTCCTTTAAATATCGAAACAAAATGTACACTTTGTAGTAGATAATAATTTGTACATGTTCTAAACTATAATTTATAATATTCATAGCTCTATTTTATACTGAGATCTGTTTTAAATTAATGTTTTAAACTTTGTTAATTTTTTCTTCTTTCCTTATTCACTTGGATATATATATATATATATATATATATATAATCCCTCTTCTTTTTTCACTTTGTTTATATTAGAATATATACTTGGATGCATGTTTTTGTCTTCGTATTAGTGTACGCTTTTATATGAATGTACACATGGTTTTTAGAACTAATAGACATATTGATATTTTGTTTTACTTGCTAATATATATATATATATATATATATATAGGTGTGCCTTTATATATGTATATTCTTATATTTATGTGTGTGTATGTATTTGTGCGTATATATGTTCGGATGTCCTTGTATGTGTATCTATACAAATGTATACATGTTTATATATATATATATATATATATATATATATATATATATATATATCTTGTCTATGCACATTTATATGCGCATATGTGTCTGTGCTAATATTCCTGCGCTTATTTGTGTATATTTATGCCAGAATTTGTATATAAGTAGTTTCATGTATGTGGTTATGATGATTAGTGGAGTTTTTTGTCGTGTACGTTTTTGCTTTTAGCTTTTTGCATTTGCCTGAGTATATATGTAATCACGTTTATTTGTCCATACACTGATATATGACTGTGTCTGAATTGATCTCGTTGATTCTAGGCGCTTGTCATCTTGCGAGTTCGCTCTTATATGTATCTAATATTGTAGCCTGTACAGACGATTTCCAAACCTGGCTTTGAAATTTAACGGATATATTGACACGTCGATAAAAACAAAATTTGCAAAATTTATCTATGTATATGCGTGTGCGTATATACGACCGTACATGTGTATGTGTGCCAGTGTGTGTTCCTTTTTGTATATACTCGTCTATTTCTCCATATGTAGATGTCTTTAGATTTGAATATATTTACACCAACGTCTTTTACTCGTTTAATATCGAAATAACTTTATGACTACCTAAATTTAATGCTTTTGTTTAACTTAGAATTTAAAATTCGTAATAAAAATAATGTAAATTAAAATGAATGTAATAGTCGATTAATAATGCTGATCTCTATTTTAATCAAATATTAATGTTATTGCCTCAATAAATTATTATTAGTGTCTATTCTCATATTCTTCAAATTAAAATTGCTTTGTTTTTATTGATTCACTCTCTCTATGTAATAATGCTTCCCTGATTAAAGGTGTTTGGTTAGTCTTAAACCTTTTAAAGCTCTCTAACTTGAAATAAACCTCATCACTTGATATGGCACAGATAGTGCCGAAACAAAATGTTACTTTTGTAGTGATTTTATAACATTTATGTTATAAATACTAAATAAATATTATTCGATCTACTTTGTTTTGAGCAGTTTTTAAGAATGGTATTTCTTTGGATACAGAATTTTATTCCATCCATACCTACCCTATACTTATATATATATATATATATATATATATATATATATATATATATATATATATATATATAATTAAGCTTGTCTGTCATTCTTAACGAAACTTGCGTAAAAGAGTTGCTGGCTAAATGTACAATTTTTAAATTGAAAACAAGGAAAGTAGTTTCAGCAAAAACCTTGTTTTACGACAAATGGCAAGAGGTAAAAATGAAATCCAGCATTTAAATATTGAAATCTAAAAGCATAATGCGATACTTAAAAACACCTTGACCGAATCTGAATTTAATAAAGCACAATACCATACCAACCTAAGTATTAATAATGATGTACTTAAACACAGACAAATAATTACTAAATATTTTCGCAACTTACACCAAGGAAATATTCTACAGTGGTAGATATATAAAATATCCAAATATAAAAATATTCTGATGTGGTAGATATATAAACATATATTCTACAGTGGTAGATATATAAACATATATTCTACAGTGATAGATATATAAACATATCCAAATATAAAACTATTCTACATTTAGTAGATATATAAACATATCCAGTCATAAACTAACAGATGACCAGAAGGAATTCCTAAATTTAGGACAAAATTGCCATTTCCAGCCTAAATTTAAACTCCTCACAAATAAGACGGAAATTGAAATGTTATACTAGTCATTATGCCAACTGTAAAATGACAAATTAATAAAACTTTACCCAAACCTCAGAGATCTTTTCAAGGTAGAAGCTCCAAAAGACCTCACTCCACGCAACAGCTATAATAACATCCTAACAACAAAATTCGCAAATGCTGTTAAAAAACCCAATCCAATACTTACGTAATTTTGGAGAAATTGGATTATTACAAAAATTATAGCAATTCATTGATGATCAGTGTAAATTTCCAAAATTAAACCGAAACCGTAAATAATATGTCAATAAACTCATAACTTTTAACAACAGTGATGAAGAATCCATGAAAACAAAATTATTGGTGATAACCAATCAGGATACCTATATGGTAATGTTAAAATAAACAAACCTGGACACACATTACAATCTATTATTTATCAGAATCCAACACATATATCAAATGTTAAAATTCCCTCGTGATATTGTTATTCCATATCTATCTATTGATTATAGCATTAAGTCAACTTATGAATTTCTACAAATCCTTAAAACTACAAAACCAAACCCAGGTATTCTAGCGTCACCTGGTGTAGACAATTTATTTACTAATGTCCCAGTTGATGAAACCATTGATACGAGGGTCATTCAATAAATAATGTGGATTTTTCGGTATAAAGACTTCTAATATAGATAGAAGCTTACATTTTTTTATTTTTCAACGTAGTCTCCCAGCAGTGTCACACACTTTTCCTATCTGTGCACAAGCTTCCGTATTCCGTCAGCGTAAAAGTCTTTGGACTGATGTCTCATCCAATCGCTCACAGCACTTTTGACTTCATCGTCACTTTCAAACTTCGTGCCTCTCGTGAACGCTTTTAAGGGATCACCTTCTTCAGAAACTCATCACCATCCTTCTTATAGCGGGAGAGACACTGCTGTGACAACTCTACTCTATTTTGTTTGTGCTCTGCAGTAAGCATCTTGGGCAAACAACGGCAGCTGACCGTTGGAGTAGACAAGGTCATCATGGACAATTTTGTGTATTGTTCCAACAGATAAGGTTGTAGTTCTTTGCAATGTCATCCACTGTCACCCTTCTGTCAGACTGAACGAGGTCATTGACTGATTGGATCATCTCAGGAGACCTCACTTCTGTAGGCCTCTCAGGCCAGTCTTCATCATCAACACTGCCCCGTCCTTCATTAAACAATTTATCCCACTTGTAGACATTTCTTTGGCTGAAACATGTGGCACCATACACAGATGACATTCCCCTATGAATTTCAACTGGTTTGCACTCTTCAGCAACCAAAATCTTGATAATTGACCTCTGTTTAATCCTGAAGTATGCTTTTTGGTCGGCCATCTTTGTTAATCTCCAAAACACTCAAAGTTTTTTTCAATATGCAAAAAACATTAAATCTCTTTGAAAAAGAAGTGAAGTAAAAAAGAAAAATTAAAAAACGTAAGCTTTTATCTGTATTAGAATTCCTTATACGGAAAAATTCACCTTATTTATTGAATGACCTTCGTATAATCCTTAATTCTTTATAGAAAAATCATTCAATTCCACATCCATCAATCAAACTCAATATTACAAAAAAAAATAAAATAAAATAAAATGATTGCACGCCTGCATTACTAAAGTCCTCTTCTACGAATATAATGGCAATATTTACACTCAAACTAATGAAGTAATTACGGAAAACCCTCTCTGTTCGTGCTTGTCTATTATATGTTCTAAGTAGAAAAAAGTTATTTTTTGAAGATACTAAAATATATGTTCGCTATATAGATGATATTTTTATTTTAACTCAGAACAAAGACGAAATTGATAATTTTAAAACTAAATTCTAAAAAACATCCGTCCTCAACTTTACCTATGAACTTAGCTAAAAATAAACTCTCGTTCTTGGCTGTTGTTGTGGAGTCTTGTAATAAAACTTTCACTACTTCATTATATAAAAAACCTACAAGTAAAACTCTTGCCACCTTAATTTTACTAGTCAATATACTCTTAACAGTAAAATAGGTTTTATTAAAAATCTATTCATTAGGCGCACGAGAATTCATTCCCTCGATCGCTTTTCTTTTAGGAACTTAATAACGTGAAACAAATGCTTGTTAATAACGAGTTTCCCAAAAATCTTATAGATTAACATATTAGACATTTTTTCTAATGTAATTAACAGAAACACCAAGCATACATAAAAAAATAGCAAAAATATCATTAATATTTTCTACAAAAATCAAATGCATAGTAATTATAAACAAAACAAATTTTCACTTAGAAATATTATATGGAAATAAACAACTCCAGTGGATATAAATAAGAAAATTAAATTAAATTCATTATCTATTGCACAAATTTTAAAACTGCTAGCCTCATTGTCAAAAATAATAATTCACCTGCAAGATCTAAATTACAAAGCAGTAATATTATTTACAAATTTACAGGTCCTTTAAAGAATTGTGTCCTTGATCAATTCAAATTCGCTTTTTTATAATCATTTCACCCCTAAGCAAGTCAGGACCGTCAATGGTGCACTGGGAGTTAAATTGAGAGAAAAAACAAGTTACAGGCGATGTTGAAGAAAGGATAAGAGATCGCTAGAAATCAAGGAGATAAAAGATGGCAGTTGACGTTGCATTTAAACTTTTGGAAATTGTAGCTATCAGGGAAGTAAACAAACGGAAGGGAGTTCTACAAACGAAAAGTGCGAGAAAAAAAATGAAAAAAAATGAAAAAAAACTGTTAGAGTAGAAGAGGCGGTTACATTTAACTATTTCGACGGTAAAATGATGAGACCTTGATGCCATTCTAGTAGCACGTGTAAATTCATATGATCGGAGAACCAGGGGAAAAGCTCATCAGAGCAGTTGCCATTAAAATATTTGTAGAAAAGAAGTAGAGAATCCACCTTGCGTCGGTGAGAAAGTGACTGAAGGCGGGTTACCATATCAGAATCGATTACATTGCAGTCCCTCCTTTTGATTTAGTCGAGAACCTCAAGATGAATAGCAAGAGCACCCGACCAGATATGTCAACATTATCCAATGCAGGGCACAAATGGTAGATTTTTAAATGTGTAAAATAGATTTTCACGTGAATACATCTTGAACCGACACTGACCCAACCTTCCTAGCAGTAGAGGCAGCTACCGATTCGATGTAGTCAATACGTTTGAGGTTATTTAATATATATATATATATATGGACGCAGTGTGTTGTTCCTTAAGAGACTAGCATGATCCATTCTGATGGGAGACAGGAAAGTTTCTCTATGGTGGTTAAAGGAGAGCAACTTCATCTTGGAAGAATTACATTTTAAGAGCCATTTTCTACCCCATTTAATCAGAGATTGGAGGTCCTTTTGAAGATCAACAGCCAGGTTTATTTTGTCAGTCTTGGAAGATTTCCTATTCAGACAGGTGTAAATAGTGGTGTCATTTTCATAGATGTCCACTTAGGAACTGATTATATCAGGAAGATCAGTGATGAAGATCAGAAAACGTAGCACTTAGGATAAGGCCAAGAGGGACGCCTGCGTTCTTATGAATGGATCTGGAAGTTTGCTTGCTCAAAACAACCTTAATTTCACGATTTGATAGGAACGATTAAATTAAATCAAACAATCATCCAGAAATACCATAGTTTTAGAGTTTGCACAGAAGGCTAGTATGCCAAACCTTATCAAATGCTTTCGAGGTATCAAGAACAACAGCTCGAGCTTTGCTGCTCTGATCAAGAACCTAACAAATATAACAAGAAAACTCACGTTACATTACTCTGACCATAGCTTTATTTGGTATCATTTAGATATACATGGGGACCTCCCAAAATCTATTCGTAACATATTTGTCGATAAAACAAATATAATAGCATGATCTACATGCAAAAAGTTTAAAAATAATGGAAGCAAATAACAAAAAGAAGCCAACACTCAACAATATCCACTATGTACACGGCCACATTGTGCTGACAATGTTTGAAAGATAAAACATTCCTATAACTATACATACATACAATCTACATAATCAGTGAAAGTAAAATAAAGTTCTGCGTAAATGCTGCGTAAATGCACATTATATATATATATATATATATATATGTGTGTGTGTGTGTGTGTGTGTGTGTATGTACACGTATATCTACGTACACCCATATTTATATGCTCTAAATAGGTTATTATAAGTATTAATTGCAAGATGTTAGTTTCATAATTATATTTTTGAAATTTATTATTGCTTCAATTTTATGTACATTTGTTTGTATTTATACATTCATGCATGAACGCATCTGCACATTCCTGCATGAGTATACATAGATATACACGCGCGAACCTATTCATAAACATTCATACTATTACAAAGTTATTTTTCCTTGTTTCCAAATTATTACTTATGGTTGTTGATTTTATAAAATGTTTTCTTTGTTGTTTAAGTATATATATATATATATATATATATATATATATATATATATATATATACTTAAAAGTTATTGAAGTTGTACTTATTTTTTAAAATTTGATAAATAGTTCTACGTTTGTCAAATGTTTTATTCTGTTGTCTAATCTTAGTTTAGTAGCTATGTTTTTAGATTCATTGTTTATACAACTTTCTGTTTCGTTATTAGTAGTTTTGCAAAGTTTATTGGCTTTTTTGTCAACTTAGAATCTTGATGTCAAAATGAATTCACAACAATAAAAAAGACTAATGAAAGAATCAGTTGCTAAACTTAATGCAAATTCTTTTCTTCAATTACACTTATGACATGCGGGTTATTTTTTTTTTTCAAGACGTACGTATCTTATATAATTCATACATTTAATATCGACATCCATCATGAATGAATATCTCGGTATACATCAACAATTATGATTGCTACATTAAATTTGGTAACCTAAAATATCTGTTCATTGTTAATGACAGTCAATTTCCAACTGAAAAGAGACAATTTTCTTCTTTTTTGCTTCTAAAGTAAAAATTGCAGTGAGGCGAGAGAGTGGAAAAATAATTTCATTTAAATATATCAATTATCAAAGATGGCCAGTTTTACTTCAATCAAATTGCCAATGTATTTTGAAGTAAAACGTTTAGAACATATTACATTTTTTGTGTTGAAGAAATTATGGTGACAGAAATGTTTAATACATTTCTTATGAGCTCGTGGCTTTTTCATTTTTGTTTAAAAATAATTTCTTTCGGTCGCATTTTTAAAAGTAGATATTAGTTGAAGTAGTATGGTAGTAGGGTTGTTGTCTGATATTTCTGTCTTAGAGGAAACAAGTATACAAACAAAAATGATTGGATTTCATAAAGTTACTCCAAGAGCCCTTCAAATGCATTTTTATTCAAGAGAGATGCTTTTTCTTTATCATACATACAAATAACAGTGAGTAGACTCATAAAGAAATATGAGTGTGTATTTGCATGTTTGCTTTTTATGATCAAATTAGCTACTGTGATTCATACAGAAATGCATAAGAAAATCCAAAATAAGTGAACTCAGATGGGATGCGAGTTCACCATATTGATAAAAACTAATTTCCCTGATTGCCTAAGATCTTTTTCGGTCTCAATAATCTCCTTCTGAATGGGACTTGAATGAATCAATAGCCACTTCCAACAGGATGAAACTTCTTTTTTTCCCACAATCTTGTTTTTCAAAAGGAAAAAATGATTAACCATAGTTCAGAGTTAAAATACAGACAAACATTTAATTCACAAAACATTGGATAAAAATATTTACAAATATACACTACAGTTTGGCATTCAAATCAAAAGACATAGAGTTTACTACTGTCCGGCGAATTTTTACGGGGAGAGAAAGAAAAGGTAAGGCGAAGTGTTACGATGAGAGGAGGGGAAGTAATTTGTCAGATATCTTACTCGTTAAGTTAGCGGGGCAGATAAGTGCTATACTTTTTGGAAATCCTTAAATGCGTATATAAAGATTAATTATTGGCTTGGTCAATGAAAGAGGCAAAATATGTATTTACTCAGATAGTTCCATGAGGTTCTCTTTCAAGGTTTTAGTTGTTCTGACTTTGTCTGCGAAATTCTTTCGGCTAGATCTCGATCCTAGAATTTTTACCGGGGTTGATATGACAGTAAAATCATTAACAACTCTTTCAATTTTTTGTCTGTCGTCGATTAGATAGATTCTTTCGGCTGGAATATAATTCCGTATTCGAAACCAGTGCTGACGAGGTCAGCACATCATTTTCTCAACTGTTTCAAGTTTTATTTTTTTTTGTCGTCGACTTAGGGATAAAATTCAAAGTCGAATGAAAACATTTTCTAGAAGCCCGGAACAGCGTCACAGATAAATCTGGAAGTAGATTCGTTTTGAGTCTATCTCTTCCTCTTTGACGTACGTCTTACAAAAAAAACTGTGACTACAGTTACCGTTTTTCCTCTCGTGTTTACGAAAAATTGGTTGTGTTGAGTTTGAAAAAAAAAAGAAAGACTTACAAAAAGTGATAATTCAAATAATGAAAACTCAGTTGGATCGACAACAAAAAAGCGACGAGCAGTTACAACAACAACAATTACTTATGGAGCTACATAAACAACAGATGCATTTGCAAAAACAAGACTTCAAAAGGACCGAGGAGCGATAAAATCAAATTGAAGAGTTACTTCTTAAATCATTAAATGGCAAACAAACTGAGAACGATACTGCTTTTTCCCACAGTAATATCTGGAGAAGTATGGATACTTTTGAGTATGTACCTGAAGACGAAAAAACCTTTGATGCTTTTTTATAGGCGGTACGAGGATTTATTTAACGTCGACTGTAATAATTGGCCAGATTCCAAGAAAGTGCGTTTATTACTAAGGAAGTTGGGTACAGCAGAGCATAGCAGGTTTGTTGATTTTATCCTCCCCAAAAAGACAATAGACCTGGAATTCTCAGAAACAGTCAAGCTACTGTCGGAATTATTTGGGCCGAACACATCGCTTTTTCATAAAAGATGGAAGTGCCTAAATTTATTCAAAGAGGATTATCAGGACTATTTAGCATTTGCCGCTACGGTAAATAAATACTGTAACGATTTCAAATTAGCGGAATTATCTGCTGACGACTTTAAATGCCTAATTTTTGCTCAAGGTCTGGTCTCAGTCGGAGATGTTGAAGTTAAACGTCGAGTGGTAACAAAACTAAAAAATGAGCCGGGTTTAACCCTCCAAAAATTAGCAGAAGACTTGCCAGAGGGTTGTATCTGTAAAAAGTGATTCTAGGAATATTTTTAAAAAATATGAACAGATCAAAACGCCACTCCCCGGAAAGTGAGAAAAGAAAATACCGTGACAAGCATACTATAAGACAAAAAAATTCACAATCAGGTCCGTGTTACATTTGCGGAAAATTACACTAGAGGAGGTATTGCCCGTCCGGAAAGAAAAAAATCTGTCAGAATTGCGGTAAAGCTTGCCATATAACATCAAGTTGCTGGTATGCGAAAAAATCCATAAGAACAAAAAATAAAATAAGGCAGACGCAGTGAAGCGATAAAGAAGATGAAAATTTGCGCAAATATGTAATCGTGCAAATATTAAATAAAACAATTAAATTTCAGCTGGACAGTGGATCTGATCTGATGATCACAAATTTGCATACGTGGAGCCGACTGAAAAAGCCAACTTTATTGAGAACTAACAAAACGGCACGCTCTGTGACAGGTGAAAAAATAAACATTTTAGGAGAAGTATTTTTTGCGGTAACATTAAATAGAACAACCAAGAATTGAGAGCATATGTGATGACAAATACTGAAAATTTGTTCGGTACAGATTGGATTGAAAAATTCAATTTGTGGGACTGTCCAGTGAGTATGTTCTGTCGCAAAATAGAAACTACAACGTCCAACATTGAAGAACTGAAATTGGAACTAAAGGAAAAATTCCCGGAGGTGTTTTCAGGCCGCTTAGAGAAATGCACTAAAATAAAAGCTCAATTCAAGTTAAAGGATAATGCACAGCCCGTGTTCAAAAAGAAGAGGAACGTTCCGTTCGCAGCGGTAAACCAAACAGACGAAGAATTAGACAGATTAGTAAATGCAGGTATCCTGTCTAAAATTAATTTTTCGGAATGGGCTGCTCAAGTGGCATACGTTAAGAAGTCACATTAAATCAGGGTATGGGCTTATTTGTCAACGAGTTTGAACGCCTCGTTAAAAGACCATCATTATCCTTTACCTAGCCCCGAAGAAATATTCAACAAATTAAACGTGGGCAAAATTTTTTCAAAAATCGATTTATCAGACGCTTACCTACAAATCCAGGTTGACGGAGAATGCTCCAAACTGCTGTGTATAAATACACATAGAGGTCTATATAAATTTAATAGATTGGCTTTTGGAATCAAGGTCGCGCCTGCTATTTTTTAACAGGTCATGGACACCATGCTGGGCAACCTTGATTTCGCAACTGCCTATCTTGACGACATTCTAGTTACGAGTGAACCAGTGAAAGACTATAGAGAGCATATAATAAGCGTATTCGATAAAATCCAGGAATATGGGTTTAAAGTTAAAGAAGCTAAGTGCAAATTTTATTTAACCCAAATAAAATATTTAGGACACATTATTGATAAAGACAGTCGACGACCGGATCCTGATAAGGATACGGCGATTAAGGACATACCAGCCCCGGATAACGTACAAATTTCTATCAAGTACTCATAAACATGCATAACTTGAGAGCTCCGTTGCATGATCTTTTAAAGAAAGATAAAATATGGAATTGGACACCAGAATGTCATTCAGCATTCGAGAAAATAAAAGATACACTTACGTCAGACCTTTCCCTCAGCCACTATAACCCAAAATTGGATATTATAGTCGCGAGCGATGCCAGCTCTTATGGCATTGGCGCCTGTATATTACATAAACTTCCGGACGGAACGAGAAAACAAACAGCGCATGCTTCCTGATCTTTGCTGCCGGAAGAAAGGCAGTATTCACAGATCGAAAAAGAAGCATTAAGTATAATCTTTGCTGCGACCAAATTCCACAGATATCTGCATGGCAGTCATTTTACTCTACAAACCGATCACGAGCCGCTGCTGACGATATATGGAAGTAAAAAAGGATTGCCGATGTACACCATTAACAGACTCATTCGATGGGGAACAATGCTGTTGAAATACAATTTCAAAATCGAGCATTTGTCTTCCAAGAATATTTGCCACGCTGACGGATTATCCAGACTCGTTCCCAAAAATAAAAAGTTTTTCGAAGACTCGATAATCGCAACATTGAGAACGGATTGCAAAATGAAAAACATGATAGCCAACACCATAAGAGAGCTCCCAGTTACATTATCCGACATTAAAAGGAAGGCTCTGAAATACGTCTACTAAGAATAAAATTTACAAAAAAGGACTCAAGTGTGCCTAAGGTTTTTCTCTTTGTGGCGAGGTACTATTATACAACGAAAGAGTGGTGATACCAAGAAGTTTACAAAAGAAAATTCTTCGGGACATTCAAATAGGACATCCTGGAAAAAACCGAACTAAAAACCTCATGCGATGTTATGTCTACTGGCCTAACATGGACAGAGATATCACAGACATGATTAATGCATGCAAAGGGTGCGCGTTTGCTGCTAAAGCTCGACCACTTACGTGCAAGCCCTGGCCGAAGACGAACCAGTCATGGCAGAGAATACATGCCAATTATTCAGGACCATTAGAGAATCACTATTACCTCATAGTTGTAAACAGCCGCACTAAATGGCCGGAAGTCCTCAGATGTAAAAGACCAACCACAGGATGCACGATAGATTTTCTGCATGAATTGTTTGCACATTTCGGCGTTGTTGATTGCGTAGTAACTGATAACGGAACTCAGTTCACATCTTGCGAATTCAAACAATTCTGCGAAATGTTTCAAGTGAACCATATCACAACTCTACAATATCACCCTAGGTCCAATGGGAAAGCGGAACGTTTCGTCGACACATTGAAACGAGCACTTAAGAAAGCATAGGGCTCACCTACTGAGAAGGCGCTGCAACTGTTTCTGCAGGTGTATAGAAATACTCCAAATCCCAATACACCAGCGGGACTTTCACTGGTAGAAACGATGTTTGCGAGAAAAATCAGATCAGTTTTCGACAAGCTTATTCCCAAGCAAGATAAATTAAAAAAGACAATCACACTTCCCAGAAAAAGGTTACTCTTGTGGCGAAAAAGTACTTTTCAAAGTATACACAAATAAAATGACGTCTTGGAAAGTGGGCACTATAAAACAAAGAGTGGGAGACCTGGTCCACATGGTACAAAGTCCCAAGAATATACATAATCGCCACCAAAATCAAATCAGAAAATGTCGGACAACTGACATAAATGATTCACCACCGTCAAATGAAGAGCCGATAGATATCATCTTCGAGAATTTCGACCTCGAGGCACCTCAAGCTTCACCCGAAAGAAGGCGATCTAGTAGGAAAAGGAAGTTCACGGATCCTTTGATCGTTGACCCTAAACAGAAAAAATATTAAACAGCTTTTCGGGGAGAAAAGCTCTTGGAAAGGGGGGTGTTGTGGTGAGTTACCCACTTAATAATGGACTCTTCTTTGCCTATATTAACCGAGAGTCTGTCGGTCACTTGTAGCCAAGCTATTTTTACTCTTTCTCTTTGTACCTATTTGTATCTGTTTGTATCTCTTATTGACGTAATATATGTTATTGACCTATCATCCTATTGACTCATTACTTTATGGTTCCATACCGGGTCCATATCAATAACCTTGATATTGAGCACTTTAGCCCACAAATATAGCATACCTTAAAATTATATTTTAACCTATATATATATATATATATATATATATATATGTGTGTGTGTGTGTGTGTGTGTGTGTGTGCGAGCGCGTAACATTTAGCGTTTTCTGGCTAAAATATGATCTTTTTTCTGTTAAGCAAAGCAATTTAAAAAGATAGCTTTTTATATTCATCATCTCACATCATACAAGTAAAAACCTCCCCTCAGCTTTCTTTCAAATTGACATCATAACGTATTTTTAAAAAAGTGAGATTTCAAACCAACAAATGTTTATATTAATGAGATGAGGTATTGTATTTTATTTACAATATTTAAATTGTTTGAACTATGGTCCTTGTCTTTATTGTCATATTCACTATGTTTCGGACATTGTATGCACTGATCTTCTTCAGGTGATATTTGTTTGAATTTAAAACTGAGCTAAGAAATTTTGTGAATGTGAAAAAAAAGTAGATGACGACAACAATCCAAAGAATGTAAGTAGTGAACATAGATTATAAGCTTGCTCATAAAAACATTCTGAACAGCTTAAATTGACTGAAATATAACAATTGATTAGGCAATATGACTTTGGTACCAAGAATTGGATGTGCGTTGCGGTACAGTGGATATGGGCTCGGAACGAGAAACCGGGGAGCCGAGTTCAAATTCCAGTTGAATCCATTGCATTCACTTACGCGCAAATACCCTTGGGAAAGGTATTAATCCGTCTCTTCTTTCCAGTTATGGGTTAAATAGCAGGACAGATTGGGTTCTATAGCCTTGGTCGGCAACCAGTCTACCGCAGAAAGCAATGGCAACCTACTGCGGGATAATCTTCTGCCCAGTCAGTCATGTCTCTTTCGAGACATGATCGCCCAAGCGTGTATCACGTATGGCACTTAACTGACTGACCAAGAATTGTGTTAAAATCAAGACTGCTTTCTGAAATTCAAAACCAGATTTCTAACTTTATTTTGAGATTATCATTAATTAATCATTGTGCTATTTTTGAAATTCTAACACTTATATACTCATAAAATTAGTGACATTCAACTATTTAAAATTGTGACAGGTCATTAAAGTTAAGTAACAGAAGTTTGGGATATGCAAATGTTAAGCCCAGTCTATTACAAGATCACTAGTTTGAATTTTACTTACTCACAGACGCAGGACATCCCATATTAAAAAGGCTACCGGGGCATAAGATTACAATGAGATGATGCTTGAAAGTTTAAAGTGAAACACACACACACACACACACACACACACACACTATCTATCTACATTTGCAAGAGAACTGGAAAAAATCACCAAATATGTAAAGGGTGACTGAATCATGCACATTGGCTCACTGGGAATATTTCAGACATCTTTTTCTCCGGAGAAGGAATAGTAATAATTAATACAAGTCAGTCAGTTGAGTGCTATAAACTTGACTAAAATCAGTAAAAGTACTGTCGAAATTGCTTTAGTAATTAAGAGAATTACAGTACTTGATCCCAAGCCAATATAATACCGGTGTAAAATCTTGATTCCATGATCACGCCATTATAATGAAATTTTATACCGATGAACACTATGGATGGATTATATGAAGCAGTCAAAATTTCTTTGACTTATATGGGCGTGAGTTTTTAAAATCCTTTTGTTCACTAAACACTGAAATACTAAAAGGTGAGCCAGGAAAAATAGGAATATCAGCGACATATAAATTATTTTTTTTTATTTTGCTTAAAAAAAATGTTGAGAAATTGAAAAAACATCAAGTTGAGAAACCAATTAAAACAAAATGTTAACTTACATATGAAATCATTGGTAGATTCCAAGAGGCCGTAATGGCGGCCTCGTAGGCACATGTATCCTCTGGCCCGATAAAAGCTGCTACTCCCCGGGCATACATATCCGTCATAGCCTTGATAGCCACCAAAGTGTTACTCTGAGCGTCAACGTAGAAATAATCCAACTTGATTCCATGATCAGCAAAATCTTTACTTTGATTCACATCTTCAATTGCAGTAAGAAAGGCTCCGGCAGATTTTTTGCCCTCTCCACCTTGAAGCATAGCAGGTAGAAACCCAACCCGAACTGTCAATGGAGATATCCGATCCACTGTCATTCGCGACGAAGAGTTGCAAGTAGATGTCAAAGAGAGTGAGCGGAAAGCGGCTGATGCAGGTTCAACGGCCATCGCCACAATAATGGTCACTAAAGTGATGACGTTCGCGGGCATATGGTTATGGAGTGATACCGGTGAATGGAATGTATTGAAGAAGCGAAAATGTGTGGGAGAAGAAGTTGAATAAGAATGAAAATGTACGGAAAAAGAAGATATGATAGACATTTGCCTATCTGCATGACTAACGTTTTCACCACCTCCATCATCGCCTCCTCCTCCGATCGCACTGATTCGCTGATGTCCTCCAAAATATGGAGTCAGAATTGCGTTGAAAAGGTGTGTATTACTTGTCATCGTGTAAACATTGTTTGATTCTCGATTTTTCGTGAATATACATCCTTGCAAATATTCTCCCATTCAGGTTTATCTATTTTTAGATTCAAGTGCTTGATTATCGTTTAAACGATTTCTTGATCTTTTTTTTTTTTGTAATGATAATAATTGGATGAGCAGCCACATAACAAAATATTTCATCCATTTAAGACGATGTTATTTGTCGGATGAGATTGGCTTTAGGCTTCATTGTCAGAGCTCCGTGTTGCGTCATTAGAGACGAGTTCAAACTTAACCGCTTTCGAGCACTCTGATTACTATACTGCAACGAGTGATCCAAGATAAAAAGCAGATTAAATGTATTCAAAACAACATAAATTTCGTAGCTATTTTACATATTTTCTAGTAACCAAAGAAAGAAGAGTATTCTTGATGTCTGCGACGGAACAGTTCCTAAAACTTTATTCATTATTCTTCTCTTAATGAGATGAATATTCAAGGAAACACGTACAAATTACTGAAAGATCTATCCAGTATGACTCGAAAATTATGGTACCAATTATATGTAGCCTAGTTATTGCATTGGGAATAATTATGATTATTCTTTCTCATCGCCTTTAAATGATTTTTTCTTGCATTCATCTGCAAAGGTAAAAATAAATGGTTAAATGTTTATTATTATGATTATTAATATTAATATTTAGTTTCGAGCAGTTCTTTCTTAATCGTGTGTGGATACATTAAATTCAGTCTTATGGTTTCATATAATTTGATTGTTGTTCTTGTTCCTTTATTTATCACTGCCAATGAAATGTCAGAGTAGAATGAAATGCATTTCACATAGGTTCTGGTTGGTAATATATCTGACTGTCCGATGAATACCTTGTTTAAAAAAGGAAAAAAAATCGATCAGAAAATGATAAATTTAGGAAAATGAAAGTTATCATTGACAAACAACCATACACAAATATTTCTTTGGTTATGAATGATACATTGTTAATTTTTTTATTAGTATTTCTATTAAATTAACTCCCGTTGATTTTAATTGCAACTAATGTTCACATTAGTCTACAGTAAAATTAAGATATACTAGTCAAAAATTAATAATGGCATACAATAATTCATATAATAAACAAATACTGAAGAATGATATATGACTGCCTTTTCCACCCTTATTTATGGCGATATAAATTTTTCTTTTATTTTCTTCTTCCGAGTGACTACGTCATACTACGTGTAGACATCTTTGTTTTACAATTCTCTACTCTGATTTTTAGAGTCTGTCACGATTTTTTAATTTTATTATTATTACAAACTATAAAATGCTTCACTGTATTTATATATGCGAGGGATTTACTGAACAGTTTTCGACTGATTAAGTAACCTTAGAAAACAAACAAAAGAATCATAATGTTTGGTCATTTGAACATATATTGCAACATTAGTTGACCGGAGAACTTTTCGATAGCCACGATATGAATTTACAAACTTTCTTAAACTACGTAAAAGTATTGTTCAGTATAACCTCGAAACCAAAGAAATCGCACTCAACTTAAATAATTAACCATTCGAATATTTTAATTTGACTGTAAGACCTGAATAAACCTGCATGACATTGATGACAAAATTTCAGAAGCTTTCGAACAGAATTTTATCCTAACAGCTTCTTTTGAAAGAGATTAAGGTCTCATTCTTTACAAAGTACTCTCCTTGCTCAAAGAACGACTTAATAATAGGATTGCAATCTGGACAGTTCACATCCATGTTGTTCGAGCGTTCAAACCATTCCTTAGTGAACGAACATAGCATTGTGTATAATTGCACTGTTCTATTCCAATACAAAATTATTCCTTAATAGCAAAAAGTAAAGGGACAAAAATATTTTGTAAAATTTGAGTGTTTTACTTGTCTTCCATCTTCCTTTACTCCCTACATCATAACAAATAATCTGCTAGATGGATGTTTGTAAAATGTTGCTCTTTATGAAGATTCTGCCAATAGCATTGCATTCTATTAGGACTAATTTGAGATTCTTATAAGAGAACACCCTTTTTTGTCACTTGATCTAAGTCAATTTTCACTTAGTCCATTGAATGAGTTTTTCTTGTGAGCATTAACTTTTGTTTTAGACATCAACACAAAGTTGCTCGAATTTCTAGAAATTTACGGACATCAATTGATTGATATTTAAATAATGCTCAGTGCACCTTTTTCTGTATCTCAAATGAGACAATTTCAGTGTTCTTCACTGTCGTTTATTGTGATTTTCCGTTTCTTAATTTTCGAAAAGATGCCAGTGAGAGATCAAGATCTGATAAGCTTTTGAATAATGCGTTCATAACTTTTATTCTTTTCTTAATAAGGCGAAATCTTTTCTCTTCCAGTCAACCTTATTTTATCAACATCTTCAAAATATCAAGAAATACAGGATGTACACTCTATGCAGGGTTTAAATGATAAATTGCAACTACGTAGAATCACTTCAAATGGAGCTTTATAAATAGATATTTCTAGAAATTTCATGTCATTATCAGAAAATTATTTTTGTAAATTATTTTAAGTTTGATACTTATTTGCATATAAAAAAAACAAGAACAAATAAGTATAAAATCAAATTTCCTAACAGATGTTTATATTAATCAAACTGCTGTAAGATAATTTTTAAAATTACTTTTTTAACATGTTTCGGTAATATACTGGAGTCATCATAAAAATATGTTTATATTAATATCTATTTATATAGATGAGTTTCTATTAAATATGCAGACAATTTATCCCATGCAGTTATCCTATGAAGTAAAGAACATTTCACTAGAAGTAAACTATTCTCATAGAAGTGTGTAGGAAGAATGTTTAATGACAACCTCAAATAATGTAGTAATTCAGCATTATTTAAATCAGTATTCAAGTTGTTAGTTTTTACGTTAGCTCATACCCCGATAATTGGCAGTGTCGATGTGCTGCTGCAGAATCTGATTTCATAAATATTTATTTATTGCATATTTCACAGAAACACGAATTTGTTAAGTTCTAGAAAGATTGGAAGACGACGCAGCAACAGTATTTCAATTACGTGAAGAAAAATAGTGTCTTAAAAAAATGTGCGTCTTTGCTACATCGGCACATTAATGGATATCAAGAATATTACTTGTTAATCAAATATTTAGAATTTACCGTAAATAATTTTTCTAAATCGTTAGCCTTTTCTTTTCAGACATTTTATTTTAATTTTTCTTTTGCTTTTTTATTTGTTATATATATATATATATATATATATATATATATATATATATATATATATATTGCTGAGAAGGGAATGTTAATAAGAATAAAAACCTTCGGTTTCAGCTTGTAACCCTGCACGACGTTACCCCACTGATGGGTACGGGGATTTATCTACACCCGCTTGTTTGGTACGGATAGCACCATGAAGAGGCTTATCTTGCGATCTATTCTGCTTTTAGCACATTGCATTTCCCTTCTTTTTAGCATTTTTTCCGGCTGCGAAAGGTATATTATGGTTTAATTGCACTTCTTCGCCCACTTGAAATTCCCTTTTGAATTTGTTGGCTTCCTTTATTACTGATTATAGCTTCTTATTTCTTTCATGTTTTTGGTACAGATAATCATCCAATGTTTTGTCATTTCCAGGTATCTTTGAAGATCGATTATTGTGATTTTGTAAGACAGTTCTAGTTGAACTAATCCTCTGCTTCCTTCAAATCTGGGCACTTACAGACGATCAACGTCAGAATGGTGCATGCGGTGGTAAATGAGAAGGTTTCTCATTTTGACATCCATTTGCTTAATGTCAACTATGATCTAATTGATGTTGAAATTGTATTAATCCTAACCCCTAATCCTAACAGTCAAATTGTTTTTGGCTGATATTCTGTTTCGTAAATTTAACTCGATATTTTATACCAGATGAACACGTCTTTTATATTCTTTTATTACTTTCTCCTTCATTTGGGCATGATATTTACCTCGCCTCCTCACTGAGACGTGATGTAAGCTCAGACCAGAGCCCAAAATTGCCCAGTCCTCGCAACCGTCGGTTGCACTGGCTTCGGTTCACCCTTCTAGTGCAATGGAGAAGTGTTGCTTTGGACATCTGTTCCTCGGGACCGTGAACCTCTCAGTATTTTATTTTTTCTCGACTGAATACCTGATCACGGTCAGAGACAAAACCGAGTTGCACTCTGCCCAAAGACAGAGACGCAACTTAGAGATAATAAACCCGACCGGCAGGTTCCAGGTAAGTACTAAATGATTTTCTAAGTGTAGCTTAGATGTGGCACAATGCTGAAAATATGGAGTACCCAAGCCTGTTAATCATTACAGCAGACCGAGGTCCTCTTCATTTGGGTATGCTGCATTCCATCTCCGTCCCTGACTCCTAGGTATTTATAGGCTTCTATTTTTTCAGTTCCCTAATATCACTGACAAAATCTAGATCTATTGAGTGTGTTTCTGTAAGTCTCTCTTTCTTGAATGTTACTTTTGCACATTTATCTAATACGAAATTTATACCCATATCGTCACCTAAACATTTTACAGAATTGCGGAGACACTTCTACTCAACGTTGTCTTTGGGAAAGAGACTGAAATTATCAATGTAGAGTAGGTGGTTAAATATTTTTCTTTACTTTGTATCTATAGCTATTATTATTTTGTTCATGCGAAAGAAGGATTAAGAACAGTTAAAACAGAAGGGGCGACAGGGAGTCTTCTTGAAAGATTCTACGTCGGATATTCAAGCGGCTGGAAGTGGTTAGTGCATCTGGTGTGATTTAGATATACTGTAGTTTTCCACATTACCATGCTGGGTTTAAGAAAATTTACTATTACCGAGGAAACTTTGTAGATTTTCAAATCCTTAAGAATCCAAGAGTATAGCACATTACCAAAGGTTTTACGGTAATCTGTCCATGCTGTGCTGAAATTGCTACCCTTTTTTTCTTGCAAAATTGGGGTACCTTGTCATTTTCTGGGGATTTCCATTTTGTGGATTTTATTAGAGTTTGCTTAACGTTGTTCTTGCTTTTATTGTACTATTCTTGTGCAGTTTTATTCTTCATTCTTACACATTCTCGTATGATTCATTCTGCAGTGGAATGATATTTCTTTTGGTTGCTCCAAATATTCTCTTAAAATGTTTGCACTTCTATACATGGTAGCATTTTGACTTCTATTACTGCTTTTCAAATTTTCTTGTAAAACTTCTTAAGGTTTTATTTTGTCGATATAACCTACAAGGCTATTCATATCATTATTATTATGTCATTTTTCATTATAAATCGATTTCTGCTATGGTCGCACTACCTACAAAGTCTGCAGGAAGACCTAAGACAGGTAGTGGTGTGTTGTTATGGCTCTATTTCATGTTTTTTATATCTCCCTAACATCTATAGCGCTACATATACAAAGTTCTCCTTAGTGTGTGGGCTGTACTTAAGACAATTTTTGTATATCTCTTAAGCTGGGGTTTCCAAAGATTTTTTCAATGTGTTTTTGCTCCATTTTTTATCATTCCAGGTGCATCGACTATCACTGTTACGATTCTTGTTTTCAATTTCAACAGTTTTCTATTTCAATTTCCAGGTTTTTATATTTTGACAGTTTTTCGAATTCTTTTGTTGCTATATTACAATCCACTGGACAAGCCATATCAATTAATAAGCAAGTTTTTTCTTTTTGGTCTTTCACAATAATGTCCGGCCTATTTGCTTCAATTTTTCTGTCTGTGTAGATGGTGTAATCCCATAGAATGGTGATATCTTCTATTTCTGTAACTGGTGGTGGGTGATGTTTATACCAGTGTTTTTGTTTACATATTTTCCAGAGTGTTTGCACATTGTCCAGTGTAAACATTGCCCCACTCTATCGGGACGATTTTTATATTCATTTGGGGCAAGTACAGAACATCCTGAGATTAGATGGTCTATTGTTTTTTCGTATTTATTACAGAACCTACATTTTGGATCCACATTATTATGTATAATATTTATCTGAAAGTTCCTAGTGAAAAGCCTTTAGTCTTGCGCAGCAAGAATAAAGCCTTTAGGGTTACGAGGATGCATTTATATATAAAAATAATATTAATAATGTATAAAAAGTCGTAGTAAGGGATTCTATTGAGTCCCAAAAAAGTTTTAATTCATGATGTAGTCGTAAAAATAGGGAAATAGGAATAGAACGTTTTGGAAGATGCCAGAATGTTCCAGTAGATTCGAAAGAATTCGAAAGGTTCTAGAAATATGCAAATTAATTGTTAACCTCTATAAAAATATGTTTTAGGCAGTGAGTAGTTAGTTGTTACCAGGGTTTGCTGACGTTATCAACTCCGGTTCTGATTCAAGGATTTATATCTAGCCGAAAGAATCTCATAGAAAAGTCGTACCGACTCAAATTTGAAAGTGTTGTTAAAAGGATTTTCTAACATTATCAACTCCAGTTTTGATTCAAGGATTTACATCGAAAGAATCTCATAGAAAAGTTCAACCAACTAAAATCTGAAAGAGAACCTCATGGAACTATATGGGTAAATACATATTTTTGACTCTTTCATTGATCAAACAAATGTCAATGACATTTTTATAAAATTGTCTGCAGTTTTCAATTATTTCGTAATTTTAATTTATGAAAAGTGTGTGTGTGTTAGTGTGCATGAATGTGCATGTGTGTGCATGTACGCGCATGTGTACATGAGTGTGTGCGTGTGCATTTGCATACATCGTTAACCAGCGTTTTATATTTAACTTTTTTCTATTCTCGTTTTGACAGCAATTGCTGTGTTATTTGGGAATTAATAATAGTAAAAAATATTTCAAAATTTCTTTTCTCTTTCTAAACTAGATCTTTTGCAATGAACACTTTAGTGTAAAAGCTTATATTAGTGATTTAATAAGCTGAGCTCCGTCTGGTACAAAGCCAAAATAATGTAGTACTTGGTGATTATCATAATCTAACAATTTCTTGTTTATCATTGCAATAGAGTAAGCTTGTGAGAACACTTTAGGAACAAAAGTAAGAGGATTGTGATTCACTGAAATTATTTTCTTTTACGTTTTTTCCTTTTTTGGGTCACGTGTGATCTAAAAACTTTAGCTACTAAACTTATTTTAGCCTGTAACTAAAAGGTGATTATCGTGGTTATCTTTCACTAGCCTTGGAATTAGGAATACTTTCCATGAATGTTGATTTACAAGTCAGATAGGCAGTTCGATCATTGGCGCAATACAATCTTGTTACCTCAATTTCCCTTCCATACCATTTGACTTTATACCAGATTAAGCCATACTTATATAAGATACGTTATTGACATGAAACAAACTTCATCTGCTGTTAAGATTTTCTCTTTTTCTTCTTCCTCTATATAATTATGATTTCAACTCCCTAAACAGTCAAATAATAAAAATATACTCGCATTTAGACGTGTATGAGGAGATTGAAATGTATTGAGAGAGTTCAAGATGAAGAGAGAGAGAGAGAGAGATTTGGTCAGTCGATAGCTTTTTGATACTGTTACCGACTCGACAAAGAGACATCTGGTGCACATCAGCATGCAATCACATACACTTAGATAACGCGAAACAGTACGTAAGGGCAGGAGTATTTTCTGAAAGAAAATATTTAACTACAAACTAATACTTCAAGTCGTCTGTATTCTTTTTGTCATTTAAAAATAGAAAAAACGATTGGGTAAATATATGCGAATTCACACCTGTATGATTTCCAAGCACATGTCTACTTTTCCACACTTGCTTACATAGACATACGTATATGATTAGAATGATGTAGATACCCACTTTCACGCATAAAGACGAATATAAAATGGTTAAGTGCATGTATTCTAAACAATTTGACGTCATAAAATCAACCACTCTAACACAATATTATATATATATATATATATAATTATATGGTTATGTAAATTTTACATTGCAATATGGAAATTTCTATGTTTCGAGATTAATTCTCATCATTAGACAATGTTGGTGGTGTGGTTGTGCAGATGATTTACATTTAAATGACAAATACTTTCGGTTTACTGTGAATGTATGTGGGTATTTTGTGTGTGTGTGTGTGTGTGTGTGTGTGTGTGTGTGTGTGTGTGTGTGTGTGTGTGTGTGTGGCTAATCAGAATGGAGATTCACTTTGGGGTTTGACCCCGAAGAATCTCTGTGCTAACCAACTTTTTTCCTCCTCTTTTTTTCTTTTTCCTTGACCCTATTTTTCTCTTGTCTGTTTTCCTTCGCATTTATCTGATCTTATCATTTTCCCTTCAGTTTTATTACATTTGATGTGATATTCCTTTTTAGTAGTACCAATCTCCTTTCTCGTCCCCTTTAGTCTATTTGTTAAAGAAAAGATTTTTTCCAAAAAAAAATCTCGAACAGCTATTTTTTTGCTCCATCTCTCAATTTGCTGTAAAGTTTATTATCCTGATGCAAAGGGGGGAATTATTAAAAAAAAGAAAGAAAGAAAACTAACTTATTCTATTTTGGGCTTCATTTTTATTTTTATTTTTATTTTTATTTTTACCTAATTCGTCAGTGATTATTTTTCTTATGTGCTTGTTAGTTATATGCATGTTGTTTAATTTAGGTTTTATCCATTTTCTAATGTGAATAATTTACAATGTCTACATATGACATTAATTTCGTTGCGTTTATTTAATAAATTTTTATTTTTAAGGGATCTAATAATAAATAGTTTTTCATATAAACATAATGAACCTGGTTCATTTAAGGACTTATATGTTTTAGCTTCTTTTAGGATTTTCCACTTTATTTTGGGTGTTCTTTTTTGTTTCCTTTAGGTACCAATGATATCTCGATAGGGATGTTCTATTTCTGTATTTGCTATTATTAAATGAAGATGTATGCTGGTAAATTCTCTGCTTTAGAGTGTTTTTAGTACTCCCTATATAGACTTTTATATTGTTTGGGTTTTTCTTCGTCGATATTTCGCATTGATAGATTATCGATTCCGTCAAACACCTATTTTCTAGCGGACAGTTTATGGGGTTTTTACAATTACATTTTTTCTTGTCTAAATTGTTATTTTCTGTTTTCTGGTTATTTTTACTGGTTTTGTTGAATTTTTTAAAAATATTATTATTGTGTTTTTTTATAATTTGTTCTAGATTATTCACACAGCTGTAACTTAATTTTATAGTGTTTTTAATAAAGATCTTACTTTGTGGATTTTTCTCCGGGAAGTGTTTCCTAATTAACTCGAGGAATTTTCTTCCCAACCTACCATTAGTCATCTGGTTGTAAGGTGGTGTGTACCAGATGATTTTCCTATTCCTATTTTTTCTTCGAGGGTTGCTTTTCTTGTTTACATATTTAATATTTGGGTTTATGTATCCACTATTTTTCAATACAGTATTATAAAAATAGCTATGTTTATTGAACACTTCCTCATTAGCAGAGTTTCTACTAATTCTGTATTCTATTGATGAGGGTATATGCTTGATGATAGAAGGAGGGTGGTTAGATTTTGGGTGGATTTATAAAGGATTTGTGTTTGTTTGTTTGTATGGTTGGTGTATATTTTTCTCTAGATCCAAAGTTACATCGAGGAAATCTACTTTTTTATCTTAGCTTTAACTGTTACTTTTAAATTGAGATTTTTAAACTCCTTGTGTATCATTTTTCTAACCCTGTCTATTTTGAAGTTTGTGGTATTTCTTATTACTATAAGTCCGTCATCTTTATAAAGTCCAATGTCTTTAGTGTTTATTTCCTTATAGGCTGTGAGATTATATAATATTAATAATCCTACCAGATTTGAAGATTCTACAGAATCCATCGAACCCATCGTAATATCAAAATTGTGTTGGAATTAATTTTTTCCACTGTCCTTCTTTGTGGATGAGCACAGATGTCTTGGCACTCATTATTATTGTTTTCTCCTCCTCCGTTATATCCGAGTAAAGAGTGGCGAATTCCAGAGCCGTAACAAATAGTTTCTTTGATACCGATGGATAGTATTCTTTGATATCAAATTGGATAAAAGAGCAATTGCTCTTTCCTTTTATATTATAGAACCACCCTGTTACGTCCGATGTGTGTGCATATATATATATATATATATATATATATATATATATATATGTATGTATGTATGTTTATTGTTTTGGTATTTATACAAGTTATGAAGTATTAATTGTTCATGATGTGCGTTACACGTGTTTCGAGCCTAAAATTGACTCTCTTCAGGCGAACAAATTCGTGGTTTTATGTTTGGGTTTCTACTAATATCTGATCATTCTGTTTAAAGTTAATAGGAAGAATGTGAAAATAAATAAATAAATAAGAACAGTAAAAAAATTTAAAAAAATAATAAAAAATAAATCAGAATAGTGTGAGTTGAATGCTGGCATGTTGAATGGTCTCTTTCCATATCCGCATGTCTCCTAATGGGTAAGCAGATATATATATATATATATATATATATATCAGCATGCAGTGTGGGTATAGAAGAACCCAAAAGAGTATCCTATACATACAGTGGCAGGATAACTCTCTAAGAGAGCTCTAAATATATATGTATATTAATACATATAGAGCAAATATAAGAAAAGTTAAGTTACCATGAAATAACGTGTCTGCCTTAATTTTTCTTATATATATATTTATATATATATATATATATATATATATATATATATATATATATTGTAATAGCTTAAACAAGAATTTTTTTAACCCGAAATTATTTCATAACACTATAAATGTTGTATTTAGTGGCTACACGTGTTTCAGTAGATATGCCTGTTTTAAACAGTAATAAGAAACAAAGTTGTATTAAAATATTAATTAACCGTTTTAAAAATTAGTTTATTTAGAATTCGTTAGCAAATATAGACATCGAAAAGCCACAACAAGAGTTTTACATTACATAACTAGGGTAATTGATTCTTGCTTTGCAGCACTGAATTCTTGTGATTTAATTATAAAGTATACTTTACGATTTCAACGGACTATCGATTAATTTCTTGTTTTGACGCATATTTTCATTATTAAGATATTGGATCCCTCGTCTGTAGACATTAATTTTACTGTTTATAAGAAATTTACTCAAACACGTGTAAAAATGTGTGTGTGTCTATAAAAATGATGGATTTTTATTTATTAATCCGACAGATTTTATTACTTAAGCGTCATTTTTAGTGGATACCAATATTTGGGTAGGCGCCCCGTTTATTTATTAAACAGTATTTATTTATTTATTTTTGTCTACCCACCTGAATGTGAAATAAAATGTGCTCTTTGGCAAAATTCGAACCTCGGAATTGAAACCGACATTAGATCCGATGTATTTTAAAAGTATGGGCTACGAAGAGCGTCGATCTTCAAGCAAAGTTGAATAATACCTCATAAACATAATTCTTTTTCATAAGATTTCTCAAATATTCAACTCGATAGACGAAAATAAATAAATATACGGAGCCTCTACTCAAACATGAGTATCCGCTAAAAATAACGTTTAAGTAACAAACTCTTTCAAATTAATGAATTAAAATAAAGCATCTCTTTCAAATTTTTTTATCTACATTAGGATACGAAACTGATCAGATATGTATGTTTCGAGAGCCTGAAAAGATTTACGTTTACAAAGTACTATTCAACTTTGCGCGAATATCGACGCATTTCGTGGCCTAGACGATTAAGACATAGCTGATATAATGGCGTTTCTACTGTCAAGGTGAGAGTAGGCTCGACTCCTGATAAAGAGCACGTTTTTTATTTAATAAGATTTCTAGAACATTCAGGCTGGTAATCAAAAATGAATGAAAAAACGCTTAAGTAAAAAATTGTGTGTGTATATATATATATATATATATATATATATATATATATATATATATACATTAATGATTTCAGTTAAATGGTGAAAAGGCCATTTATTTTACAAACAAATCCAGAGAGAGAGAGAGAGAGAGAGAGAGAGAGAGAGAGAGAGAGGGTTTATTAGAATATAAATTTAGTTTGGTTATTAGGAAAAAACACATCCAACAATATGCAATAGTTTTATAGAAATATATGAGCAAACTGAGTTTGTTAAGACGAAGATAAACAGATTAGCAGAGAAAGACAGATTGTTTAATTCATCTTCATCAAAGAGAACGCTTGCCGGTCTGTTGGTCTTAAAACTAACATTCGAAGGCAAGTCTTTCATCGACACACACACACACACACACACACACACACACACACACACACACACTAGATAGATTTTGGCTGAGGTAAATCAATAAAGCAATATTAAAGGTATAACTAAATTTCTGTAGGTCTGTATGCACATTTTCCCATTTGTATGTGCAAAGAAAAACTAAAAGAAAAAGTACTTGATACATCATGGTAATGATGTTCTATTTGCTATTGGACATGTTCTAGATTTTCATATACTTGTATGTATATATGCCAGTGTGAAGGAATTATATGAAATAATATGTTTGTTTGACAATACGTTTGATAATATATTTGCTAGCGTAAACAAAAAAGTACTTGATATATCATGGTAATGATGTTCCATTTGCTATTGGACATGTTCTAGATTTTCATATACTTATATGTATATATTGCAGTGTCAAGGAATTATATGAAATAATATGTTTGTTTGACAATATGTTTGATAATATATTTGCTAGCGTAAACAAAAGAGTATATAATTGAGAAAAGAAAATGATTTCAGTGCTTTGATCTTGATGAATAAGGAAGCAAGCAAAATAAGAATACTATTTTTAACTTGATTGGTATTTGGAAAAAAATCAAACAAACAAACAAGCAAACAAAAAACTTCATAGTAGACATTCAAATGAAATACGGATTATTCTATGACCTCGTATATAGTGGTGATCGCCATGAATTCTTACGGCAATGGGATAATTTGACCAGGCCCATCTATTCTCTAAATAACACGTTACAAGCTAGACTTCAGCAGAGAGTAATCTATTTCACACATTTCTGAATGATAATATAGCGAAAGAACTCCACTACGTATTCTTAAGAACAATCCTGGTAACAAACAATACAAATATTACAGATAACGGCGTGAAGATGGAGATAATTCCTCACCCGGTAGGGTAACACATGTGCGATAATTGTTACTTGATTGTCAGCCGGACAGTATATTTATTTTCCGGACTACCCGGAAAATAAATATACTGAGTAACAGCATAAAGAAGGTGGCTCGGGAGCGATTTCTCGCTCCGTAAGGATAGACATGAACGAGAGGTATCATAGGTCCGTCACTCAATGTCTGTGCGCAATAAACAAAAAAATAGTAATCAGGACCTAGAACTTATGGACACTATGCGAATGTGGCCAGCTTACAAACTCTAAACAAGAAATGAATGGATTAAATGTAGACATTCTAGGCCTGTGTGAAGCTATTTGGACAAGTAACGGGGACTTCATAAGCGACACACAGAGAATAATACATACAGGCAAGAAGAAATAACGAAAGAGATATAGGGTCAATATCAGATAATGTTATAAAAATGCATTCTGGGATACTAACAAATCTCAGAAAGCAATTATCGTTTTATACGTGCCAACAGCGTAGAGTACGGAGGAAGACATCAATAACATTTACAACTCTCTCGAAAACGCCAAGGCCCTATGTAAATCCCAAGTAATCACTATCCTCATAGGAGACCTGAATGCCAAGCTAAGAAAAGAATAAGACTAAAATAGTCAGCAACTTCGGACTATGATTCAGAAATGAGCATGGCGAAAGATGGGTCCATAGTGTTTAGGAAACGTTGAAATAATGACCAACATCGTGTCCCAAGGGTACCCAAGACACCTGTAGACATGGAGAAGCTCTAGAGAAGACTAAAGATTCAGAAACACTGTTCTAACATTGCCAAGCAGGTTACATCACTCACCTATGCTAACGCAATAATAAAGTAATAATCTAGGGCATAACACATTCCTATGGCATATATTAACATAATTCGGACTCAAAAGTACATGGAGGACATAAATATAATAATATAATGAAATGAAAATAATACAATTAATGAGGTGAAATTGCTTTAAGCTGCTTGCATATTTATTACCATTGATATCATTGGCTCTCGGTAGATGAGGTGATGGAGCGTAAAATCTTGCTGTAACCGGAAGCAGAAAATCTGGAGAAGAAAGAAAGGTAAATATGTCTTTGTTTTTTGTTTTTTATCGGAAATTCTGCAACAAGTAGCAAGAAAATATCCGTATCTCTTACAGGAAAACTCAATATATATACACGTATGTACATGTTTTAAGCGACAGTCGAACGACTTAAGCCAATCAATTGACCAATGTCCTTGCTGTTTCTCTTCTTTTCAGACCATTTAACATTGTCTAATTTCCTTTCTAACGTCATGGCTTTTCTTGTACTTCGAAGCACTGCCACTGGAAGAGGTTACTCTACGCTTGGGCAATGTAAGCGCAATAAGTTTCCACGAACACAACACAAACAAAAGAGAACGAATTCATAACAATCCAATATAATAGAGAACCAGGAACTGATTCAAGACGTCTTCATCACTCTGGCGCAGTATGGCGACGTATTGTTCCATCACACAATCTATTCTTGCGACATGCCGCTTACGTCATAGGTTCGAAGCAAACGGCATAAGTCAAAATAATATTAATGGTACTGTCGTAAACTGAAGGCATATTATATATATATATATATATATATATATATATATATGTGTGTGTGTGTGTGTGTGTGTGTGTGTGTGTGTGTGTGTGTGTGTGTGTGTGTGTGTGAGGTGAATAAATCTGAGTAATACCAAATGAAAAAAATATTTTTGGCCTGACCAATTAGCGCAGGAGGAATGTTTGACGACCTCGTGGCACACTATATACACCACCAGTTATCTGTATTCAGTTTTGGAAAAAAGCGTGGATATTTTTCTACAAGCCTTCAGCTCTATTTTGAAATCATATGAGCGGGTAGTCTGGTCAGCTCTAACAGCTGAAGTATTGAACTCTCATGTATCGAAGCCGACGGGTGAGACCATCGCACGCACGCACGCGCGCGCACGCACACACACACACACACACACACACATACACACACACACTGAGGTCCTATATGAAGTGTGGGAAAGGAAACCACCATTTCAAAAATTCTTTTATTTACGGCTAATGTTTTAGGCTATTCATATTTCGCTTTCTAAATTTATTGTTATTTTGATTATTCGTTTATTTTATTTAATTATTATTTATTCGATTTCTTATTACATTTGTGTGTATTTTTTTTTCGTTTCGCCATCTTTGTATTTGAAATAAATTTGGATAATTTTAGGTGATGCGATATTATGTAATCTTTGAGTCATGATGCAATCATATATGCTGAAGTTTGTTTTAGGGTCTGTAATTTAAAACTGAACACTGATCTTTTGCTTAAGAGTTTATATTTTTTCTGGGAAGATGATGATTTCTAGTTTATCCACTAGGAAAATATTTCAGTTATTGTAGTAAGTTGATGCACTTTTCTTATTTTAAAGATTATTTTTATGTGTTTTAGTTTCTATTTTTGAGGATCTATATATCTTATGAATGCTGAGATATCAGCTTATTTTTTGTGGCTAAATGTTTTGCTTTTGTGAGAAGCTCCTCTGTTTCAGGAAACAGAACTATAAATAACCTAAAACATTAGGATCTGTAGCTATTTGTCTGGTTTTCCTTGTATCTTATAGTAACTTTAAATGTTTGAAGATTATAGGTGACAGGAAAGCAAGAAATCGGAAAGAAGTTTTGCGTAGGAGAAAAGTGTGAGAAAATAAACTATTCGAATGCAACTGACAGTTGCATCTCAGTATTTCAATAATGATCAGGTAGTTCAAATGATGAGACCTCATTGCCAATCTAGTAGCACACTTAAATTCATGCAGTTTAGGCGTAAGGAGAAAAATTAATTCGAACAATTGCCATGAAAATATTTGTAGAAAAAACAGAGGAAAGCCACGTCACGACGGTGAGAAAGTAACTGAACTTGAGATGGTCAGTTCAGGATCGATTACATTACAGACACATCTTTGAATGTTATCAATAATCTAGAGATATCTAGTAGCAACACCAAACCAACTCCTTTTATCTTTTCCATTAAAGGTACTGTCTTTATCTATCTATCTATCTATCTATCTATCTATCTATCTATCTATCTATCTATCTATCTATCTATCTATTTATCTATCTATCTCAGAAATTGTATTATTTGATTATTATAATAATTGTTTGTAGCATTATTCTTTCCTTCATTCTCAACTGAATTTAATGAAGTTTGTTATCTCACTAGTCATTCTTCTTGGTGATTGATGAATCCTTAAAATGAGGTTCAACCAAGATTTCAACTGTAATTATTGGCCAAGTAGGCTAGTTTTGCCTTCGCCCGTTTAAATGTAAGCGATCCGATTTTTATTCAACTAATTTATTTACCTGGAAGTTATTTTTTGGGCCCCATTATTTACCTAAAGAACAAATCCTTTTGAGATAAGGATAGACTTAATTCATAGCTCAATTTTATTCTGAAAGGTGATATATGAACTCATAACAAATTAAAACTAGTTAATGTCATTCTGTGAATCCCCTAACTAACCTTATCCCTAAATTTAACCGTACTGCTTTTACTCTGATCTTAAATTTCTTTTCTTCGGGTTTAAGAGATGGAGGAAATGTAAATGGAAACAGAAGGGATTGTCTTGACATGAACGGCAAAATAATTGGACAAACTCGTCATCGTATCCACGAGTGCATTTAACTGATAAAAAAATATCTCATAGCGCTGTATGCATGAATATAAGCGTTGCTTTCTATTGTTGTTTTGACTATGTGACAACGCAACTCGTAAATTTCAAATTTAATCGCTAACTTAATTCATAAAGAAACTACGGCTACATTTACTGGAATCGCACATTAGGTTAACTGTATACCTCAAACATTTCCGCTTACGCGCAGAGATTCGATCTTTTAACCCATTTTTTTCAATAGGAGTAGATAAAGTTATCTATCGCCCGATCCATACTCTTTCCCCATCTTTTAAACAGGAGTAGTTTTATTCTGTTTCCCGTTTAGAATAGGGTTTTCAGTTCTTTCTTTTCTGACCTTAATAAGGGTGGCTGTCATGACTTTTTGCTGATACAACTGTCTAGGAACTAAAACTATTCATACTGAGGTTATCGGATTGGTAGTTCTCTGATTGTTGCATTCCGATTGGCAGTAATGTTCCCGAACTCTTGGGCAGGCCTGAGTGGCTTCTCTGATCAACAGACACATAATATCGGTGTTTTTGCAGTTGCCATGTCGGTTCTGCAAACATTTCCGATGAACAACCTTGAGGCCACACTATGCTGTAGTCTGTGCTCATTTCCAGTCAGCTCATTATGCCTGGCATAATCCAATATTATTCTTGGCCTTTTCTATCTTTAAAAATATATTACGGCTGTACCGAATAAACAAAATCTAACTAAACCTGCCAAACCATCACTGCAAACCTGTACACACAGTAGTTGGAACTGAAGCAGAGAAAGCCAGTATTGGTTAATTCTAAGGGTGTACTGTTCCTCCATAACAACTTCAGTCCTAATGTACCTCTAGTACAAGTTTGCCAAGGAAACTATACTGCAACTTGGATGTGAGACACTATGCTAGTCACCTTACTCCCCGGACCATGTGTGATTGTATGTTAATTTGTTTGTGATACGTGCGTACTGAAATATATAATATTTAGTCCATATTTTCAACTCACATACATATAAATATAAGTTTGTTCATTTGTTTGCTATGCATGGTCAACTTCCGTGTGCAGTCCTCAAATTTGGTATGCATAATTACTAGAAACAAGTGAGTGTTTTAACGCGTGGTTTTTGCATAGTACAAGGAAAAAGTTGTTTTACCGATTTCCTGTTATACGGAAATATCTTTTGTCATAACAACTAGCATTCTATGGTGTAAGATTATAGCTTCTGTTTTATCATCAATGTCCGAACGAGAAAAATATTCCTGTACTTTTTCAGAGAAGCAGAAGACATTTTCTATATCAACACCCAACATTGCCTAATGACGAGATTCTATCTCGAAACATAGAAACTTCCGCGTCGCAACGTACATTTAATACATAATTATATGATTGTATTAAGCTCTACAATATTTATTGCATTGAGCACTGTTTATAAAAAAATAAATGCCAGGGGACTCAGAACCGTAAAACCTTTGCTCCCCTTTAATTGGATATATATATATATATATATATATATATATATATATATATATATATATATATATATATATAGTGTGAGGTGAAACGGTAATGTTCGATACTGTCTTCTCGTAGTAGCCTTTGATCACTGGAAAGCAAAGTTTAATAATAATAAAAGAAATTAAAGGAAATAATAGCATAGTGGCGAGAGAAAAATGGAGAGAGACGAAACCAGAGAAACTCGGAGTTAAGCTTATATTAAACGCATTTTTTTTACTGTTAACCAAGATATTGTTTCATATTTTTAAAGTAATGTATCTCCCTTTCTTATTCAACACAAAAATAAACGAAATATATTTTTATATACTACTTTTACCTTGTTAATTCATTGACAATATAAAACGAGTTACATAAATGTTTCCCAATGTGTATTTTGCCCATAACCTTTTTTGGTTGTACCTTTCCATCTACAAGTAGTTTTCTGAGAATAGATCGTTAGTAGATCTGGTTAACATAATAACTTGGAAACACAACATATAAATAAATACACTTGCACTCATTGTTATTGTCCATGAGGTTTAAAATTACATTAGAAGTGTTAGTTTTGGATTAGTTTTAGATTAGTTTTAGATTATGTTCACGAACATAAATTAGCTTACATACGATTCAAATTCTCTCTTATGATCTTATTCTTTTGATAACAAAAATTCAATGGGCTTATTAAGGATTGTTGTGTTATTCTAATCTACCAAGTAGGAAAAGTCTGTTTTCCAAGAAAATCTAATATTCTCACATTTACCTAGACTCAAACACCCATTTGTAGCACTGGTTGAAATCAAGTAACTATTTCAAACATGATACAAACCACAAATAATAAAGTCAGAGCTACACAGACTCAATTATGCATTCAAATACATAGAGAAATGATCATAAATAATTTTAGAATTGCTCAAAAAGGCACATGAATTAATAATTCGTGAATGCGGATTAACATTAACTGATTTAATTTTAAAAAGTTTCCTTATTTTTATTAGTTTCTTCAGTCTCTGCAAGTGCAAATATGCACACTAAAAACTAAGTTTACATGTAAAATAATTTCTGATGAAAGTATTAATCTTAAGTGACTATTTTTCTTTTGTAAAATCATCATTTGCATTAACAAAACAAAGGAAAATGTAAAAGAGAGTGACAAAGGTAACTTCGATAAATCGATGTTCTTAAAAACCACATTCATGACATTAAAATAACAATTAGAAATAACAGTAGTTTCAAGAAACTGTAACATGAAGTCTACATGTAAATTTTTAATTTATCGTTTATGAATATTAGTGGATAAAAAGGGCATAGGCAGTTATAGTGAATATAAAATTTTTATAAATATTATGCGCGAGTATATAAGAATACACAGAAACACGTGGGCGCGAAAATAAACTATACAGAAACAAGTGATATTATTGAGCGAACGTTATTTATGCAAAGGGAACAGAAATTCTTGAAATGATGAATAATAAATCTAAAAATATGAATAAAGACTTTAATTTAAATAGGAAAAATCATTAATGACAGTTATAATATTTCATAGCTAGATATCAACAGCTGAAAAATAGAGAAAGATAATTAGGATTTAAATTACAATAATGATGATAACTGATGCCCTTGTCATCATTATTAAACGAGAAGAAAAAGAAGAGCAGGACTAAAAAGAAGAATTGGCGAAAGAGAATAAGGTAGGGAAGAAGAGGAGAAGAATAAAGACAAAATACAGATAAAAGTAAGGCAAATAATTGTTTATAATTATGATGATTCTAAATAGCAAAAAAAGACGATTGATAGCAAAAACGATAGATAGCTATACAAACTAACAGATAGATAGATAGATAGATAGATAGATAGATAATAAAGAAACGGAAATAGATAGATAGATAGATAGATAGATAGATAGATAGATAGATAGATAGATAGATAGATAGATATGAGCAGACTGAAATAGATAGAAATATAGAAACAGATAGAACAGAACTTCGAAGAGGAAAGAAGAAAGGAGGAATGAAAGGAGATAATTAATACATAAAGGATGAAAAAATGGACATTTTGCATTATATTTGTAAAATTAATTTCTAGTAAAAAAAAAAAAAAGAAATTAATTTATACATTTAACACATGAAAATCTACTCAATAAAAATATCGTGACGTAAAGTCCAGCACTATAAAACTTACCTTTCGTAGTACATGAAGACTTTATCCCATCCATCCCGGCACTATTATTTGTTGCATATGTAGATTTTTATCAACTGATCTGTATTTTGATGCATAACAAAAATATCCTTTGCCTCCGACATTCGATTTTTTTTATTTCCTTTTTCCATCGGTAATTAATAGTGAAGAAGAAAAAACATCAAGAAAAGCTCAGCTGGATTTGTAGCTGTAGTAGTGTCAGTGAAGCGGTTCTATTTTGCATTCAAACTTGTATATGTAAGTGTGCGAGTCTGCGGACTGCCGTAACACAATTTAACGTCGGGGCTCGTAATGATGGCAACAGGACATATGCTCAAACGATAGTAGAATAGGTGCACACTTTGAATTAACGACTACGAGTGGCGCAGACATAGTTTTCGTCTCAATTGAACGTATCGTCCGTTCTCTTCTGACACACAAATTAGTAGTAAAATTTATTTTCCTTGCGCGGAGACCGAAGAATGCTTGATATTTTTTATACATAAATGCGCCTTTTCTGGCACCTTTACCAACGTTCTTCTCTTCAGCAAATTCCTTTTAGCTGCATCGTCTTTTTGGCCTAATATATATTTTTCTCTTTTCTTTCCAAACCATTTTTATTTATATTTTCTATCGTCATCGCTAACCTCTTTTTTCTGTTCGATTTTCTCTTCCTTTTCATTCTCTTCTTTTTGTCTTCTTTCTCCGCATCTTTTACAATCTAACTTCGTTTCTTTTCTTTCCGCTCTAATGAATGTCTTTTTCATTTTTTACTTTTTTCAATCAAATGTCTTCTCTACCCTTTCTCCTTTAATGCTAATTCTCATTGGTGATGAAATCTGTTTTCCTTGTTAATATTCAATATTTTAAAATTTGTTCATTTACTCTTGTTTCCGACCTTTTTAACAATGTTTTGATCGCTCCCTTTCCGTTTTTCATCTTCAACCAAGTAAATTTTGCTTGTTTTAATTAATCTATTGTCACTCTCTTATGTAATCCTCGAACTCCTTGATCAAGGAATTGGCGCTATCCTTAATGCTAATGAGTCCTCTTCTCCTCTCTCTTTCGTACATACAATATGTAAATGTTGCTTCTCGAGTGTAAAACTTTCTGAATTACCATCGGCTTTCTTTTTTAATGATTTAGAGATTTAGATTACTGTCATTATCATTTCCATGCATTTGCTTGTTCACACCGGATTACCATAGATTGAATAAGAAGCGAATCTCTTCAAATCTCCAACGCCCTTCTCAATATTCTCACAAGCTCCAGCACTATAGGTGTAAAGATTCTAATGTTACTGGAATTTTTCACCTAAACTCAATTCTAGCATTTTGATTCCAAGTGCGCATAGTATCATGGGATCAATATCAATTTTATATTCCACAACTTTCTCAACTCTCGGGTAAAGTCCTGATATTTTCTCAGTATATCATTACCTTTCATACCTACTCCGTGATTCCTTGGCACAATCATATCTACTATCTGGTGACTCATTTTATCATTATTCACAATGATCCAACCCGGTTTTCTCGTTTGGATTGTGTTTTCGGTTTGGATATCACAGTCGTGGAGTATTTTTACTAATTTTATCTTCCATGATAATCTCTGGTTTCTGTCGATACCATTCACCCCCATGACTGAAGTATGAATCTCAGTTTATAACAGTTGTAACTCAGTCTAACTATGCATCTATTACCGCTATCCATGCGTAGACTCTACGGAAAGGCCTGGCCAATATCTATTACATTGCGGACAAACAAATTTATTTTGAATATTTGTTTGTCCCGTGTTTTTATGGCTAATATTTTGCACTTTTAAATGGTTGATTATACCAGATCAAATTTTACAGTATTTATAACACAAGGTACAAATCTAACTCTCTTGTTGAGTAATATTTATATTCAATTTGATGTCTTTGTCTATGACATATTATGTGACGTTTCAGCAGAATATATGACACAAATGTTGCGACACTTTTGCAAAAAATTTTATCAGATAAAAATTAATAGAAAATAAGTCTTTCGTAGAATGATTTTGATGATTTTGAAAAATATGTGAAATGTTCGGCGAGACACCAAAAACACTTGACAGATTAATAAATTGACAAATCTGTTCAAATTCATCCAACGTTTGATTAGCACAGCGTATATTATCATGCTTAGCTTTCTTGGATACTGAAGAATGTATGTATATTGACTTTGTATATTATAAGAGCAGCATGTTTATCACACACACACACACACACACACACACACACACATAAATATATATATGTATATATGTATACCTGTTACCGTCACATTTCACGGCATGAGTATTATTTCCTACACTGGCAAAACAATAAAATTGTGATGTGGCGAATATGAAAACTGCATTGACGACAATTATTTGAGATGTGTGTCCATGTTCAATGTTAAATTCAAACTTCCTCAGCAATCAATCTGAATCTGACTCGAGCTTTCGTCTTGTCATAAATCATAAAATTAGTTCCGATTGTCTAGGAAGACTTGTTATACGTTGCTAGGTAGACGTGATCATTGTTTCATAAACAAAATTAGACAAACAACTTGCAATTACTGGCGTCATGGAGAGACATTTTAATAATTTTTTCCAAATGGTGAAGGAAATAAGATCATCAATTGAGTGGTGTGTCCATATTAAATGAATTTGTGGCGTAAATTTGTAAAAACATTCACGGAATGTGAACACAATGGTGTTTATGTGACATTTCTTATTACACCTGTATCACTGTTATTTAGGTCACGTTATAAATGTAAATATAAATATTTCTAACGAAGCTTGTACCTTATATTTAATTGTTACCTTCGCATGTCATATATAGTGGTGGTATCTTGTACAAAATCAACTCTAGTTCAGAGTTCAGTAGGTTAGGGCGTTTGAAAAGTAAGAAAAGTAATGCAACTCACGTTTGTCAAAATACAATTGAGTTGTAGTTAATTATTACTAGCGAATATATGCTAATTTCTACAACTACACATAGTAATGCTATTTCTTGTATAGCCTATAATCATGTATATTATCTGGCTTAAAATCTATGTACACACACACGTACGCACACCCACCCGTATATAGTCGTCCGCAGACAGATCTGTTTTGCTGTATTACAGCTCATCAGTACGGTTAGACACCCGATTGATTTTAACCCAGGATTAAAACCCGACCGAATTGGCATCAGTCAGCGTTTAGTTTTAGTTTTAGGTATAGTTTGAAACAAAATCAAATCATAGAAATGGTTTTGAGGATGATTTTGTCTACTTTGAAAATTAATTTTCGGAACATTTCAACCAAGCTCGAACACCAGTCAGTGTGAAAGGCAATCATTAGACTACATCTGTGTTAATATAGTGAGATTAGATTAGACTGGCAGAAAGAATACCCAGTTAAGGCCCGAACACATTACATAAGAGAACTGGACGGCGTTGTGGTAGGTGTTCTGAAGTAGATAGTTCTGCATCAATAGCATTAAAGAATTCTAATTCTAACGGCCAGTACAACGACCCATTAAATGAATATTTATAATTGGAACTCAACGAAAGGAACTCTGGCCGTTCTAACTAACACTGTCCTCTACAACGGAAAAAACCCAAAGGCTATCTTATGAACAATATTTTGTGTCAGTTGTAAGAATGTCAATAGATATTTCTTCTGAAAAAACAGCTAAACTGACGTGACCTTATGTGCACTTTTGACCTCTTTAGTCTATTGATTGTTATTAATGAACATTTTTTCTACTCTTTGTTCGTATCATGTTTTCCAGATTATAATTTCTAGAAATATAAAATTTTGAAAATAGATAATTGCATATTTTCTTATTTTATGTGAATACTTCACGAAATTAATAGCGGTAACGTAATATTTCTGTATAGGATAATTTCTATTAAAAGTTTAAAAAATATGTGAAAGTAGAAAATGTGATATTAATATTTGAATATAAAATAATTTCTGTAAATGAAATTTTGTCTTTTTTTCTATGAAAATTACAGAATCGATTTTGATGACAGTTTTGTGCGTCTGTATCATAATTCAGAATGATTAAACACGCGATTTTTTATCAATAATTTTGAATAGTAATTAATTTTTTTTTGCCTTATATGATATCACTTATGTTGTTTTACAGCTGTTGAGTAAACAATAAAAAGTAATCAACGACTAGATTTGAATTTGCATCTTAAAATCTTTATCAATTTGTTCACGCAGACTAACCGACGAAATTCAAATCAATCATATAGCCATATTTTCCGTCATCCGATTTTCTTTCACGCTTCATTGCTTTTTATTACCTACCTGTAGAAGTACACATAAAAGTCTTCAGTCTTTATTTATTTAGATGAGATATTTTATGACTAATTTATCGTTCAGCCTTTTGAATTATCATAATATTCAAGTTGTTTTACATTAAGTAAGCAGCACAAATCGGAAATTAAAAAAAAAACTTACAATGAGATTTGAAAGCACATCTTATTCCACTGTTGCTTAATAGTTTCAGAATATAAATTGGTGTCATTTTCTTTCAGACCATTTACCCCGTTTTAGTTCCTTTCTTAAGACTACTGTATTATTCGGTCTTCCTTAAATATCTAATTGAATTTGTATGTTTTATCAAACTAGCCAATTAAAAATAAATAAACTAAACATTTTCATTTGAAAACATCTTTCTTGAGTTGTATCTAACCAAATAAGTGTAACACTTGGGATATTTAATAGGCATCTAATTAGCCGATGTACTTTTCACTTGCTAGGTTGTCATTCTAAGTATATACTTGTAATATTTCCGATACACTGTTAATTCAAACGACCTTGGAAGTTTCAAATGCCACCGTTCTTGAATAATTAAAATAAAAGAATGGCCTTAATACCAAATAACTGACGTCAGCATCTTGTAAACTATCACGTCTTCAAATCGAAATGTCAGTATGTAAAATTAGAAAAGGACGATCTAACCCTTTTGTGTTCAAAAACTTCTTATTCACTTGAAATGTATCAATCCTTTTTTTCGGATAAAAACAAGTTGAACTCTTCATTGAGTTTTAAAACATAAATCAGAATCTGTAAATGTCGTGTAGTTATTTTTATTCTATCGGAAAACTAAAGCTTAGTAATTTACAAAAGGAGAAAATTTACCATTAAATAGATTTAAGAAAGTAACAAAGCCAGGTTTTTAGAACACACACACACACACACACACACACACACACACACACACACACACACACACACACACACACACACGTTAAAATTCTAGTCAAAGGACTTATCTATATTCAAATGATCATTATTTTCCTTTTTCTTCTCTCTTTCACATTTAATGTTTTAATCATCTTTGTTGACCATAAGTATAAATAATATGTAATACAAATACAGTGAATAAAGCATAGGTTCTTGCCCTAAAGCAGTGGATATCTGGTCCGTTTTGCATGTTGACACTAATGTGTTGGGTTTTAAATATATATCTTACTGTTGTGGCTTTGTGTGTGACTAATCATACACTGAAAATATTTTAAAGTTTTAACCACCACCAAAATCATAATTTCTCGTTTCATTTAGCATTAATTTGCCTATCTATCCAGGGCTCCTTCAAGGTGTTTTGCTTTCAAGATTTGGAAAAATGTTGTATTAGTTCACTTTACTTTTGACATCAAAAATCATTTTTCGTAATTTTGAATTTGGTCTGAAATAAAAATTCCTAATGATCACATTTACCAAGAAAATCCTGATGTATCCATCGTGTAGCAATAACATTTATTAGAGCGATTTTGCTTGTTATTACTGCAAATTTGTTTTTCGTCACCACGCAAAAAATTCAAGCAAATTGATTTAATAATGATACACTAGTAACACTTACAGAGATCATTCGTTGAATTCATTTAACACTTTTCTAACATTCATTTAATTATCTCTTAATTTTAACGTTCAATTTGGCTAAAATACTATGAAAATAAAATTGTTTCCAAAGTTATTCACTTGCAACTGTAATACTGTTTTAGACTTTCTTTCAATATTAAATTATAAAGGAGTATTCGTTGAGCTTATAAAGCTTTTGTAGAACTATTTATGCAAGTTTATAATGAGTAATACAATTGTAACGTTAATGGCTAATAGTAACCATTTTCTTATCAGGCAAATTTCATTAACCGAACAGCCAGATTTACTGTCGGTTGAAATTTGTAAAATCAATCTCTTAAAACAATTTTTCAGGAAAAGGGTTTCTCAGTCTGTTAACTCGCTCTTTCCAGAATTGAAATTTCCCTTTTAGACTTTTGTTTGAAATAGTGTGGAAAGCAACATTTTGATGAGGGCAGTATTTTCGCTTCAATTTACATGTGTTATCTATTTTTATTATTGCTATTCTTGAAAGTTTTCAAAGGATGTGATTTCTGTTATTTGATAAATATCTTTGTATTTCCGTAGTGTCAGCTCATGATATTCCAAGAATGATATTCTGTATGACCTACAGAGTTCATTCGCTAGAAGCCATGATATTTATTAAGAAAGTAATTGTATACACCTAACAGTTCAGTTTGAATATGACAAGACTAACAACATGAATCGAGTTGTTAGATTACTGTTATGATTTTGTAGCACCTTGCGGTGTTAGACAATTTTATCCCTAGAACAGCATATAATTTTGATGTTTAATTTTCTTATCGCCTGTACATAATTTGTTGAAAAGATCCATGCACCAGTTTATTTTAAATGTTTAGTACTTATTAATTCTATTGGGTTGTCCGGAAAGTTTATGCCATTTGTAAGGGGAATTAAAACGCAAAACAAAATCGTACCATTAAATATTTATTCAACGATATACGAGCTATTTTACTGCACAGCATTTCTTCATTTTTCCTTCAACTTAAAGATTCCGTTTTCCCGGAATTTCGGTGGTTTCTCGGTTTTTTTTTAATATCATGCAGGTTTTTTTAAAAAGATTATTTTGCAAGGACCTGAATAAAGGAAAATCCGATGAATATGGTGGAAGGCCTATCCCAGCCAAGCTGCGATAGCTTTTGTCGGGTCACCAAAGAAACGTGTGGTCTGTCATTATTATCTGATGAAAAACAGCACTTTTTCTGTTCGTCAATTCAGGGCATTTTTCTTGAATTGCTACCTTTAATTTGTCCAGTAGTGAACAGTACTTTTAAGAATCAATTGACTCATTACTTGGCAGAAACTCATGATACAGGATTTCTTTCCCATCCTACCAGATACACAGCATTACTTAAGATTTGGGATGGCAATGTTGGCTCATGTCGTTTACCCCAGGATCTTTTTCGCTGAACATTGTTGTAAACGATTCATTTCTCATCACAGATCATAATTTGCTTCGAAAAGGGTACGTTTTCATTGCGTTTATACAGCAAATCACAGATAGAAATGCGATTTAAATTATTAACATATCTTTATATTGTACCTGTCGATAAATTTGACATGTTCTAACGTGTTGGAACATGACGGACTGAAAATTGGCATGAACTATTCGTACAACCCAATACATTATATCCTAAATTTCCATGAAGAATTCGGAGTACGTGATAAAATTGCTTTCATTCCACTTCCAGATCATATTTCATGCTTTGGAAAGGCTTGAGACCTACTTCTTGGAAGACTTACTGGCATTGGAAGAGAAAAACACGCTATTTTCTCTTTGGAGATTTATTTGGGTTGTGGTATGGAATGATAAAATGATTGGTACTCATGACTTCATAACTGTGCATGTATTCGCACAGGTTAGAGTATAAGAAGAAATTAAATAGATTTGGACGTAATATTTTGAAGCTAGTAAATGATCTAGATATTTCTCGAGCAACAAGAGCAAGTGTATAACAAGAATAAGGAAATTCTGGACACCATACCAGCGCATGTAAATAAGGCGGGATCTCGAAAATGATGCTAGAACGGTAACATTGGTGACTGAAATGGATGGATACCACAAACATCAAATATCATCCCAATTCAACACTAGTGCAACTGAATCGATCACTGGACATACTGTACAATATAAACCACATTCCTGGAGGTTTAGAAGTTGCTGACTACAATTATTGACACCATGACATCAGTTACAGAATCTCACCTCAACCAGAGAACATAGGCATCGAAACGTGGAAGATTAAAATCGTGCAATCCTTATCAGACGAATCGTTTGACTTTCGGTGAGGACTAAATAGTTATGTGGGTCTTTTTGTACTCAAGGGCCATTATTGAAACTGGAAAGTATCTTAACATGTGTGATATATACATATAGTGTTGCTAATCATTTGCCCGTCTTTACGCTTGACATCATTCTGGTGGTAATGAGAATAGAAACTGCAAAGAAACTATCGATAACAGTCAGAAATAAATATCTGAAATTTAGAGGGCACATACTTGGGAGAAAAAGCTTACAGAGTTTAACACCCCAGGGCAAATCGAATTCAAATGAAGCATCAGTTAGAAGTTTTAGCAAATAGATGGAGTAACCATTACTACAGAAAGAAAGAAGTTTAATAAAGGAAGAGAGATTGATTAAAGCGATAGAGATGAAATAATAGAGAATCAAGATCTTCCATGTTTTGAAGAGATTTGTGATATACGAAAATGTACTGAAAAGTTCTCAGGCTTACCCACATCTCAAAATTAGTTTTCTGATGTTTGATCATTGAAATGCTGATTTTTGAGAAATGATCGAATATTTTTCTGCCTTTCCTCATGTCTTCCTGCTTTCCAGCTTGTTGGAAGTCATCTTCTGGAGTTCCCGTTTTTAAGAACATTGAAGAACCCTCTGACACATTTAAGTATTGCCCTATTATTCTCTTATCACTTTTCAGCAGAGTATTCGAGACTCTAATCAATACTGAAATGATTAAGCATCTCACCTCTCAATACCTACTTTCTGACAAAAAATATAGCTTCCATTTTGACAGCTCTACCGCTAATGTTCTAACAACCATCACTGAATATGTATATTCAACTTTTGGATAATACCGGTGAAACTGGAGCTGTGACTAGATATCTTCCAAGGCGTTTGACAGGGTTTGGCATGCTAGTCTTCTACGTAAGCTCAGGGCTACGGCATTAAAATGCGGTTGTTTGAATTAATCCAATCGTTCCTATCAAATCGTGAAATGAAGATCGAACTGGCACGCTTCCAGATCATTTAACACTAATGCAGGTGTCTCCCAAGGCTCTATCTTATAACCTACACTGTTTCTGATCTTCATCAATGACTTTTCATCAGTTCACAAGTTGGCATTTATGCAGAAGAGACTACCATTTACTCGCATCTTAATAGAAAATCCATCAGAGCTGACAAAGTAAACCTGGTTGCAGCTCTTGAAAAGGACCTCCAATCAGTGAAATGTCTTGTAAACTTTAATGTCTCCAAAACAAAACTGCTCTTCTTTAACAACCACTGAAGATCTTTCTTGTCCGCCATCTGCATGGCTGATACTAACCTTCTGGAGAGCACCACACTGCGGCTTTTTGACCTCACATTTTCAACGTACTGGAAGTGGAACGACTACATCGAATCAATCGCTGCATCTACTGCAAAGAAATTTGGGTCATTGTGTCGTGCCAGAAAGTTTTTTCTCGTTTATCTTGCACAATTATAAATCTACCATTCGTTCATGCATTGAATACTATTGTCATATCTGATCTGCGGCTCCTGGTATTCATCTCGAGGTTCTTAACAAAAGAAAGATCTGCAATGTAATCAATCTTGACTTAGCATCTCAACTTCAGTGACTTTCTTAACGACATGAAATAGCTTCTCTCTTTCCCTTTTCTACAAATATTTTCATGGCAACTCTTCTGACGAGCTTTTCCCCTGGTGCCCCGACCATATGAATTTAAGCATACTGCTAGATTGGCTTTCAGATCCCACCCTTTTACCGTTGAAACAGTTAAATGTAGCCACCACTTCTACTTCAACAGATTCTTTTCTCGCACCTCCAGCCTGTATGACCCCCTTCCATTTACTTGCTTCCGTGATAACTGCAATTTTCAGAAATTTAAATGCAACGTCAATCGCCATCTACTATCATCTTGAACCCTTTCGTGGAGTTAGAGTGTTGAGTTGTCCTTTCCCGTTTACGAGAGGGTTAAAACTCTTTACAGCCGACTTCTACCAAATTCACGAAGAATCCACTTTAAAGTTTTGGAATCTTTCTAAGTTATTGAAAATGACTGTAAACTGTTCAATAACTTTTTTGTAATTTTTATATAATTCTTCAGTTGTAAAGACTGTATTTCAACTGAGTTCAGGCAAATGTAACTCATCGTTGAATTCAATAGCAAGACTTGTTTAGTAAATAAATATGCTGCTAAAATCTGCATTTCTAAACTATTCATTAAATGTTTTATAATATTTCTTTCATTTATAAAATCTGTGCTATAAAACGATGAATAGTTTAGCTTAATTATGCAGCGTTATTTACTTTCTAAATTCGTAAATTTCTAATTCGTGTCATGTATTTCGTAAACATGTCCAAATTTATGAAAAAAAACTAAGTTATTTAAAACATACTGTGAAAAATAATCTACTCTTTTAAAACAGTACGAATATGTAGTAACGTACGTTTTTATAAAACAGTTATTTTAGCCTAGTGAGTTTACCTAATTTATCGCTATCAGATTTCGAATACTATTTTTATGATCAGCCGATATTTACTCGACGAATAGTCCGACTTACTACTGGACACACAGAATAAGACGTAAAACATTTCTCAGCTTGTCCAAATTCATTTTGCGCAGTGTACTTCTATTTTTCAATAGCGGAAAATTCTCGGCTGTTTTTCATCTTAAACTTTTGTTTTTCCTAGTTGGCAGACAAAGTAAACAGAAAGGGTTTTGGAAATTGTCTGCTGTTGAAACTAAATTTCACCCTTTTTCTTTTTTCTTTTGTATGCTTTGCGTTTATGTTAGTACGTATATAGTTATATATAATATTGACACATACATAGTGGAAGTCGACTCATGACCGAGTAAAACCACTCGCAGGACTCAGAACACCCAAACGGGCATTTCAGGAATCATTTCCATGTCGTTGGTGAATTCTTAAATTGTTCATAAAACTAGCAAGTGACCTGAAAACCATTCTATATTAATTACAGAAGAGTCTTCTAAACCCAACCTGATTAACTGAATATTTAATTTTGTACTGGCCGACCTATATAATTTGTTACAAATTCTTGCTGGGTATCATATAGGTAGATGGGGATGTTTCTGCTTTACTCTCGAGGAACAAATAGAGCAAATAAGACAGCATTAATCACACTATTGGGAATCCTTCGTGTCACTCGCGAGAAGAGGGTTAACGTCTTCCATACATCTGCCAGCTCGTTTCAGCTCAGCGTAAACAACTAAAATTCTTCAACATTTTTTTCATGGCTTCCTCTCTGATGTAAAAAAGGTGTTATTATCTAAGTTAAACTTTTTAAATGTGTCCTTAAGGTTGTCTTTGCAGTGCTTGTATTGATACGGGGCTTGTCTTGAATCAGGAGATATTAATGTCATTTTTGTAAAAGTACATGAAACTTACATATAAAACAGCAGTTACAAAAATTTCCTAAAGAGAGCACACGAGAATTCATTCACTTGTTCCTTTTCCTTAAAGAACTCAATCATGAAAAACAGACGTTAGTTAACAATGGTTTTTCTAACTACTTAATCGACCACCAGATTAGACTATTTCATTCTCTAAAGTAACTAACAGCGATAATGATAAAAATACATGAACATCTACAAAAGCTAAATACATGTCAACTATAAGCAAGACGAATTTTTTCCCAGAAATATCATAAAGACATACTCAACCCCAGTCAACCAGAGCAAGAAAATTAAATTGTTTGTTACAAAAAATTTAAACAGTTCTATCTTATAAAAATTAAGAATGCAACCGCAAAATCAAAATTACAAAGAACCAACATTATTTATGTCCAAATGCCCCTTAAAAAAACTGTGTTCCTAATGAAACAAATCTAATAAATAATTACATTGGTCATACTATTACATGCTATCTAGACGACTTACGTTACGTCGAATTGACCATAGCTCAATCAGAACTCATTTAAACATACACAAAACGTACCAAATTCTATCCGAAACATACTTGTAGAAAATATAAGTATGACAGCCTCATTCACATGTGAAAATTATGGAAACCCTAATAATAAAAAAGAAGAAATCAGCACACAGTAACATTAACTACAAACATTTCTATAACTTCAGACACATTCATTATAACTCCACACATTCAGTTAAAAATAACATAAAAATCACCCATGAAAATAGTATAAAAGAATAGTCGAAAGCGTTCGTATATGCAGGACATTTGGACAGTTTTTACACACTTTGTGTGTAGAAGCAAAGAACACTAGCAAGAACACAAAAAAAATTAAATAAAAAGCTTAATCGCGCTACTTTTTTTAATAATTTCAAACCAAGCAAGGCGAGACCGCCACTCGCGGGCAGGAAGTTACAGTGATAGAAAAGACTGAGTACATGGAGTATTGAAGGAAGGAAAAAAGATGAATGGGATTCAAGAACAAACAAGATGACAATATTTCTATATCAGATTAGAAAAATTTGAGACTAAGCCTTTTTTAAAAGATACCCATAAAGCAAATAGAATGAAATGGGCGTCTTTACACAGTGAGAGTCTATATTACTTGTAATAACCCACACAAGTTTTCACGCCAATAAGATAGAAGTAGTGTGACGGTTTGAGTGAGCTCATGAAACCTTTTCTAACCTGTTGGAACATGAATGGTTAAAAATCGGTATGAACCTTTCGGGCAGTTACAATTTAATATATTAAAAATAATTAAAACAAAAACTGATTCACTTTGTTTTGTATTTTTTAATTAACTGGTGTGTTATGATAACAAATCAGAGAGAGAAAGGATTTTTGAAGGCTAATGTGAAGCCATGGTTTAAGAAACCAAGCATTTTCAAGACGAAGACTTACTTACGATAAAGCCTCATCACATTGGGAAAAGAAAATTTATGAGTATCATAATAAAATGGGTTTCAGAGATACTCTTTTGATGAAATGGCCGTTTATTTTTCGCCAGGCTAAAACTCGAGTAGAACTTGTGGAACATTCTGAAGAGGAAGATTTACATTGAGGAATTCAATAGATGCTTTGTAATCTGTGTCATATGAACAAATATAACAACTCAAACAATCAATGTATAAGCAACTTCTAAAACTATGTTCAGAATTAGGTGTATACATTGCACTTTAATTTGATTTTTATACCTTTGTTGTCCTTACAGTAACACTGATTTTATTTATTTTATTTTTGCTCAAAACAATTCTTTTTTAAAACTTTACAAATGTTCATAATGTTTCTTGGACTTAATAATGTGAAGCCTGGAAATTCTGATTAACTTCATAAAAATGTCGGCGCATTGTTAAATTGAGATGTAGACTACTATAATGTATGCATATGTCCTACACATTAATAAAGAAAATATTCCTGTTAATCATTTCATTAATTTTCTAAAGTAACAGAAAAAATTAAAAATGATTAGAAATATGAGACGCAATATGACCCTCAGCCAAACTAAATTACAGGCAAATATCGAAATACAAGAGAACAGTGCAATAAACTATACAAAAAAAAAAAGAAGAAATACACGGAAATAGACAGTACATTTCTAACAAAAATAAAATACACATGCCCAAAAGAAACACAAAAATTCTTATCAGAATTATGGGAATCTAAATGCAAGGAGGAATAAGAGAAATCCAGGAAAATTCTTGAAAAGAAAATAACATGGATGAAAACAGTACCAAATAAAGAAGAATCGGACAATAAAAAAAACAAATACTCCAAAAAAGTTCTTAGTACGAAACAAAACCCAAGACAAAACACATACCCAGCAAGCCAATGTGAAAAACAAAATAGAGATCAATATTTCAGAGCATATTATTATAACACACAAACACATCCAAACATCAGGTACACTCACAAAGTCATACCGAACCACATACTAACAGACCCACACAACAAAAAATCATTTCATAATAATAATTTTAATATTCACGCACCTAAACATCCACCCATCAAATACACCTACCAAAACGTACCAGGTCACTTATCAACGAGCCAACGTAACTGGCCCCTATTTCATAACACAAACAGACAAAACTACAAAACATTCCCCAAAACACAAAATGGACGACACTACTACTACTACTACTACAAATCCCACTATTAAAATACACTCACCTACTCAAGATCATCCAGATATACCCACACCACATTCTTTAACCCAAACACTTACCACCTAGAAATCTCAAAACATATAAACAGAGATACCTCACCAACTAGAAATTTTTTTTAGAACATCCGATCTAAAGGAAAAAAACAATTTAAAAAATACAAAACTCATTATCATTAATATTTCCTCATATCCTTTAAAAGAAGAGGAAATAAACCTTCTAAAATTCTCTCATCCTAAAAAAGAACATTACAGACCTAAAAAAGTTCTTAAAACATTCGAATGGAAATTTAGACTTATAGAAACATTACACAACAACAATACTACCGTTAGCTCATTACTGAAAATCAAATCTAAATATTGCCCAAATAAGAATAACAATTCAAATGAAATGAACATATTCTTTGAAAAAATCTGAGACACAGACTTTCAAAATAATTACAACTCCCATAACAATCTCACACACAAGCAAAAACTAAAATAATAAAGGAAGTAGACCAAGAGTGCTGTAGTCATTATGGATAAAACTTACTACAAAACAAATATTCAAGATATGCAAGGAGACGCAAATAACTACAAAATAATCAACCACAATATACATTAAAACATTGCATCAAAAATAAAAAAAAATCTGCCTTGAACACAATAGAATACTAACGAAAAAAGAAAAAAATTCTTACAGACTTTGCTTCAACAACCAGCAATTTTTACGGACTCCCAAAGATATACTAATCAAAAAAATTTAAAACAGGCTATCCAGGAAAAAATCGGAATATATTCACATCCTAAATCCTAGTGATCTTAAATTCAGACCAATTGTAGAAGGACCAGCCTGCCCAACAAGCAGACTGAGCAACTTAATTGATAAAATATTACAACCATGCACCACAAAAATAAAAAAGCTACATCAGAGACAGCATACATTTCCTAAGATTCACACCACAAAAAGTAGGTTCACTCATAATAACATTTGACGTGGACTCTCTGTACAGCAACATACTCCATGAACTAGGAAAACATGTCATTATATTCTGGATTGAGAAAAACACCCAGAAATACTTCTCACACGCTTCACAAAAGAATTTATTATAAAAGTAAAGAACTAATTTTAGACGACAATTCTTTATAATTTAAAAACGAAAATTATATTCAAACAACAGGTACCGTGATGGGGACAGAAATGACACCGACATATGCAACACTCACCCTAGCATATCTAGAAGAAAGCCTATACAACCAAATAGGACATAAATATGGGGAAGACATAAAAACAGAATTCACTAAATCATGGAAGAGATATCTAGATGATTGTTTTATCCTTTGTTAATCAACATGGGGAGACATAAATAAACTACACAATCTACTACAAAACTTGCACCTCAAAATTAAGTTCACACTAGAATATAGTTATAAAGAATTGCCATTCCTATACATACTCATAAAAACAAAACAATTACATCAACACAGACATTTACCATAAACCCACAGACACCCAACAATACCACCATTTCAAGAGTCACCACCCTAAAAGTTGTCTGAAATCCATCCCCTACTTCATAGCACGACGAATTTGCACAATAGTAGCTGACGAAACCATTCGTAAAATACGCCTAGAAGAACTACGAAAAACATTACAAATAAGAGGATACCCCGCTCCACTAACAAACAAGGGTTTCTAACTGGCCGAAGAAATACCATTAGGATCTATCCGAGAAAAAAAAACACGAAAAAGAAAAAATCATTCTAGCATACGTTTTCACACTACAAAAACAATCCAGAATTATTTACAAAGATCAAAACACACATAGAATTCTCCAACAAAAATGGTAAAGTAAAGGAAATCTTAAAGACAACTAAAAGAATTAATAGCAAACGCCAACCCCAAAATTTAAAAAAAACATTCTAAGTTTATCAAAGTTCGAGCAACATACAACAGAGGGGATCACAAAATGCAACAAAAAATGTGGGGTATGCAACATAATAATAGAAGGAAAACACTTCAAGTTTAAAAACACATCGACATTCGAAATTAAAATAGATCTTAGTTGCAATTCTAAGAACGTAGTTTATGCTCTAAAATGCGATGAATGCACAAAAATATACGTGGAGGCGACACAAAGGCCTGAATAAAAAAAAAGTATTCCTGCACAGAAGTAACATCAAACTAGCCAATAACAGGAAATTATATGTCTCCCAAAAAATCTTCTAGAAAGTGTACATTTTGTTTCAACATTGAAAGAACAATGTCTCATCAGGTAGTGTAAAAAGAAAATCGAAAATTCTTTACCTTATATTGGCGAATTATGTGTGAGAGGTAGATGGGTGGAAAATGGAAAATCAGAGTTGTAAGTTGTAAGGTAGAATTTGAACGAAAAGGTAGAAGATAGAGGGGATTACTGGATTTGTCGAAAATTTTATAGACTGATTTAACATTAGAAGATAAGGTATGGTCTTTTACAGCCTTTATGGCCAGTTCTTTGGGTTTAACAAAGAGAATAAAAAGGAAATGTATATGGGGGAGTAGGAGAGGATGCATTAAAAAGGGGATAGGAAATTGCTATTTGGTAAACATATTTGTATTAGTGAAGTATACGAATACAAATATTTTTGTATTTAAATTTAGTTTTTATAATAAATCTATTTTTTATATTTAACCTTAATTTAAAATTTAGGAAATCTCTTTTTTATATAAGATCTTAATTAGATCAAAATTTGTAGTATGAAATAAAGGTAAAATTTGAGGTAAGAGTGTAAAAGTTTATCGTTTCTAGAGATCTTAACTTTAGCTTTTGTTAATTCTAGCATGATTCTAAGATTAGTTCTTTAATGTGTTTGCAGTTTACTGTGGTTCCATGTCTTCGGTTTAGTAATATGTTGCTCCTTATGTATTTAATGATTTCCATTTTTTCTTGAAGACAAAGGAAACATGGTTCCTTTACTGATTTAGATGTTCTGACTTGTTCTAGAATTTTCCATTTAACTTTAAGTGTTTTATTTTCGTTTTTTTAACTTCCAAAAATATTTAGAAAGTGATGTCATATTTTGTTTGTCCTTGTTATTGAAGGTTGTCACAGCTGCTTATCCAACGTACATTTCCTCTCTTTCTCTTTTCCATTGACCCTTTTTTCTTCCCCCCTCTCTACTATAACTTTCCTCATCTTCCCTTTTTTGGTTTCTCTTCTTTTCCTCTCATTTCCCGTTTCTCTTTTCCCCACCTTCGTTCCTGTGACACGCTTATATTTTTTATTTACACTACGTAATATTTAAATGCTTTTTTTCAGAGATCGAGTGTGAATCCATTTTGCCATCCCTCTATTTTCCTTCCTCTTCCCTACCTTGAGAAACAACGTCTAGACGTCTTTTTTCAAACATAGTCTATTCTTTTCCTTAATTGTAAGTGAACTTCCGGAGTTTACTTCGCAGAAATGATCATACGACACATATGATTTTCGAAGTTTTATTTGAAAAACTATACATATTTCGCTCTGCAAAGAGATGATTTTATTTACATCGAGCCCTCTGGCTGGATCAGTTTTAATATTAATAAGATCTTTCTTGGGATTATATATATATATATATATATATATATATATATATATATATATATATATATATTTGTGTTTGGATCTCTTAATTCCCAAAACTACAAAAGCATTTATCATGAACTTTCATAGCAATGCTAATACTGTTAAAATGCATAAGCACATTCTTGCTATTTTTCATTATTCATCCATATTTGTTTTACTTACGTTTTTCATTTTATTGATAGCAATTTATATAACATCTTTTATACCTGTTCGATTACTATTTGAATATTTACATTATTTTATCTACTTTGATAAACCTATATACACAACCCGCAATTAAAACCTTTATACAAAAATTTCATACGAAATGCTAAAATGGAAATTAAAAAGAAGGCAAATAATACGTGTTTGAAAAATACAATAAACTAAAAAGATAAATATTTTCAATTTGCATAAATGGTGTGCATAAGAATTTAATGAAAAATTGTTTGAAATAAAAAAGTAAAGATTTAAATTTATACTAAGGCATCGAAAGTATTAATTTTAAATTCGTCACAGTAAAAGAAATATTTGAATATTCTAATGTGAAGATGAATCAGACTAGAAGTATTTAACTTTAATTAAATCGTTATTAATATCTACACTGTCTCATATATTTCTTTCATAATTAAAGTTTTTTAATTACGTGTACTTTACAGAATAACTACTTAAGCACAACGGCACAATGAAAGATGATGAAGATAGTTAAGAATTATACTTTCGTAATTTTGGCATTAGAGGCCATGTTTTGTCTTATATCATCTCTTATCTCCTTGACTCCTATCCGTTCTCCGTCACCTCGTACCTTGCACTTTACTCTCACGCAGCTCTCTTCAAACCAGCTTTCCCGTCCTTCTCTTGCCCATTTTTCTGACACCTACTGTGATCTGTTCTCCTTTCTAACCCTCCCTCTCCTTTTATGTAATCCCCCTGCATACCAGTGGCAGTACCAACTTGCGTGAGATGAGGTGGTTATATATATATTTATATATATATACATATAGTCATCCGCAAACAGATCTGTTTCGCTGTATCACAGCTCATCAGTACGGTTAAACTCCGATTGCTTTTAACCAAGGATTGAAACCCGACCGATTGGCGTCAGTCGGCGATTCTACCTCTAGGCTATGGGCGATCGGTAAAAGAAGGCAGACTTTTTAGCGTATACATTTCATTATACACGCCCAACAGCCATTTCGAAATGGGCGATGCGTACATGCCAGAGTAGCTACTGTTTTTACAAAGTCTACCATTCTTCCAGAGTGCTCAATCAGGGTGTGAGAGCGTATATATTTTTTTAATCATCTCACCCCAAGCAAGGCATTCCACTGCCACTATTGCGCATGGGGCTACATAGGGGAAGGTAAAGAGAAGGAGTGGTTAGACATAGGGAATGTCAGGAGGAAGGTGACAGATGAGTAAGGATAGCGAGGATGAGGGTTGGGCAGATGGGAAGAGTGTTTGATAGAATGGGAGCAGATTAGTGTGTTAGGAAGGTGTCTATTGACCTTACATTTAAACTCCTGGAGATTGTAGCCATCGGGGAAGCAATCGTTTGGAAGAGAATTTCCACAGTCGGGAAGTGCGAGGAAAGAAACTGTTGGAGTAGAAGTTACGGCTGCATTTTATCGGTTTCACTGTAAAAGGGTGGGATCTAGTTGTTAATCTAGTATCTCGTTCAAATTCGTATTTAGGGGGCACCAGTGATCATCGGAGCAGAAGCCGTGAAATATATATATATATATATCTGTGTGTGTATAAGTAATGATATTAAATATCCTTCTGTGTAACTGAATGTTCTAATTTTTCTTCATTTCAGTATATCCACCATAAAATAATAGAACTAAATAAAAATGATCTGTCCATAAGTTATCTGCAGTATTATAGATATTGAAGAATCTATAAAACAGCAAATTATAAAATCATAATCGTTTTACTGCTTACCAAAGCTAAAAGTGCGCTAAAACAATAGTATTAATTTAAATTATTTACACATCTAAATCGGCCATATATACACCTCTCTGAAGTCATTAAGTAAATCATAAATTTCAATAATTCAAAATTTGGTTTAAAATTTTTTAAACAATGCATTTACATGTTATAACATAGCCTGAGTTAATTTTTTAGGTAGTATCAATATGTTTTATTGAAGTTATTAAATTTATTCTGAAAATTTACTACTTGAACTTATTAGGCAAAAGTAAGTAATCACATTTTACTTCAATAGGAAGGTAATGAAATCATGAAAATTAATCAACACTTATAAAAGAACAAATAACAAACACATATGATAAGGTTTTGAATTCTTTGAATTTTTATATAGTAATTCTTCTGTTCAATAACAGTCAGTAATCCATTAATTTTTTACTTCAGCAGGTTTTAAACATTATAACTGAGTAGTGAGTTCGATCCTCACTGGGTACCCCATACTTTCGGCCTTGTGCCACATCTAATCGGAGCTTAGAAAATCAACTACGCAAAGTTACTTAGTTACCTTAGAAACCGAAGGAGTGATGGGAAGGTTAGGGAAGGTGTCACTAACACTCTCCTCCAAGATCGAATTTTCCGTCAACGCACGGCGCAGGAAAGCGAACCTCGTGGCGTGTCGGTGATACACCAAGTGTAGCATTCCCAACCCCCATGACACAGACACTGTACACAAACCGGTCTGAGAACCTTATGCTTGCCACCACCCTACAAGAGGGAGGACAGAAAGCGCTCGGTCAACTTCCCAGGGTCCTTTGATGTAATACGTCTACCGATGACAATCTCGCCGACGTCCGTCGGGAAAGTTAATTTAAGTTAATTTATATAAGGAAGAATAGAGAATAATCTGTACCATCCCTGCACCTAGTTTGACTATTTTTTCAGTTCCAGCAACTCTACTTTCGACATCCTAATTTTTGAGAATGTATTTTTGCAGCAGCGAGAAAGTTCATTACTTTTAACTTGTCTCTCGAACGCCAAATCAGAGTAATTAATACTGGAGCGTTCGGAAATTTTCCAGGATCCTCAACTCACTTCTCGTCAACAGTGTTTAATTTAAATAATGGTTTCAAGAGAGCCTTCCTCTCACCTGAAATCTCCTCTTTAAGGGCCTGTCTAGTTATGTCTCGGGAAGGCCATCGTTTTTTTTTTTTTTAGGAAGGGTTGAGGGAAGAAGAAGACATAGAAGGAGGAGGTTCCTTGACTTATTTTGAATGGCGTGTTCCGTTATTACTGGTATAGTAGGGATAGATTGGATATTGGCTTTGTTCACGGCCTTCTCCTCCCTGCTTCGTAAATCCCGCTTTTCTTCCTTTGTGGAAAGATGGCTCAACGACAAATGTGCCGATGTAGAGAGATTGATCACAACAAATAATGTTGATATGCATAAAAAATAAAGGAACTAACAGGGCAAAAGTCCTGCTCAGCAACAGGATATATAAAATCAAGGAACGGTCCACTAATATTAGAAAAAGAAAAATTCTTAAGAGATGGGACAAGTATATTGTTGATCTCTTCCACGACAAGTGAGAGCAACCAACAATGCACAAAAATACGGATAGACCAGATGATGTGTAATCGGCGACATGTAATCGGCGATGACCAAATTGAACAGAAACAAAGCACTATGACGAGCTTGTAATATCCTTAAAAGACTTTAGTGTAGACAGGCTCATAGAAATAATAAACGAAATTTACAGCAGCAACAACACACCAGACGACTAAAAGATCAATTTTCATAACAGTACCTAAGAAACCAGGTGCAAAAGAATATGAACTCCACTAAACAATCAGTTTAATGCGTCACAAAAAAACAAAAAAAAAAACAAAACAAACTCATCATCCGGATTCTGATGAACAGCATCGCTCCAGAGATAGGACAAGAACAACGTGGCTTCGTTAAAGATACCGGAACGAGGAATGCGATATTCATGTTCAGAATGCTATCTGAAAGAGCAATACAAATGCAAAAGGACCTTTACCTGAACTTTATAGATTTCACAAAGGTGTTTGACAAAGTACGCTACAAAGACTTGATAGAGATGCTCAACAACCTTTCCGGAAAAGACGTTACAATAATCAAGAATCTATATTGGCAAAAATTCGCTTGTGTACGGATAGGAATGAACTCAACAGGTATACAAAAGTAGAAAGCGGCGTAAGACAAGAGTATGTTTTCTCGTCGGATCTATTCAACCTGTACAGCGAAGCAATTAAGAGAAAAATAAAAGCCTTTCCAGGATTCGTCATTGGCTGCCACAATCTCAACAATATAAGATACGCGGATGAGACGGTGCTGATGGCAGACACGGAAAGGAAAATGCAATACTTTCTACAGAAGGTAGCAAAAGAAAGCAAGAAGAAAGGACTGAGCATAAACTTAAAGAAAACTGAATGTATGATCATCAATAAAACGAAGAGCACAATATGCCAACTTCAAGTCGGTGAAACTAAAATAAAGCAAGTAAATAAATTTAAATACCTGGGAAGTGTTCTGACAGAGGATAGAAAGTGCGACATGGACATCCAAAGACACATTGGCATGACCAAGGACGCATTTCAGAAGCTAACCAGTGTACAGAAAGACAAGAAAAATCTCATTGGAGACAAAGAAAAGACCGCTCGATTTCTATGTGATATGTATCCTTCTGTGTGGAAGTGAATGTTGGATGATCTTATCAAAGATGAAGGAGAGGGTTGAGGCAGCAGAAATGTGACTTTACAGAAGAATGCTGAGGATACTATGGACAGAGCACGTGAACAACGATGGGATGTTGAAAAGAATGAAAACGAAAAGAAAACTCATACTTAACATCAGGAACAAACAGATGAGGTTCCTGGAACATGTAATGAGGAAAGAGAGCCTGGGGAATTTAATACTCACAGGACAGATAATAGGAAAAAGAGACAGGAAAAAGCAGCGTGAGGTCTGAGCAAATGGATGGCGGAGCGGTGCTTGGAAGCGATACCAAGAAAAAATATTAAAAGCGACAAGAGACAGAGCTAAATGAAAGTCAATGATCACCTACGTCTTGAAGGAACACAGTAGATGAAAAGGAATATATTTTACTTCCGATTTTTTCCTCCTCCGCTTTTTAAAGACGAGAACCGGGGTATAGACATCTTCTCAATCTCAATATATCGGTCCAGTTGCGGCAACTCTACATTCTCCTGTTGATGCTGCTGCTCAAGCTGCTGCTGTTTTGGGGGCTGCTGCTTTTTCTGTAGTTCTTTTTTCCTTTGCTGCTCGTGTTGTCGCTGCTTGAGATGAACTGGTTGCTCTTGTGGTTTTTACTAATGTTTTTGGTCGATTTCTTTGGTAGTGCAACCTTCTCGTGTGGAACATCCTACTGATGGAGATGGGTTGCTGTCTTGGATCCTCTCCTAACGAACTCCGTCCATCCACAGAGGTCGTTAATAGGAAACCTTTATGCGTATCTTCTTCCCCACTGCTTTTTTTCTCGTTGACGGTTGAAGCTACGGTACCGGTTTCTTTACGGGACACGATTTTGAAAGATGTCTGCAACACTGCAGCACCGCAAGACCAGTATAGGGGTCGGTGGCCTTCGACGATATAGACCGTCCGCCACAGGTAAGAACACTCGTCGGGGATATCGAAAAAGTTCTTTCTGGGTATTGTCACCAACAACAAAACCGCTAGTGGCAATGCCCATTTTGCTTTCCGAAGACGAGATATCCCCTATAAAATTTAGCAAAAAGATTACACTGAAGGTAACAAAAACGATCAGAAACAAACGTAAAAACAACAATCCAGGACGAACATCGAGAAAAATGTGTCGCTTAATTTTCAAAAAATAATTCGCCAACCGCTGTAGGTTAATCATCAACTATTTTTCATCATATATTATGGACAAAAAGAAAAATAGTTTTATTACCTTTCAGTGGTCTTAAGATGATATTAGTTTAATCTGCATAATATTTCAGTTGGTCCATTTTTGTAAATTCAAAGTATCCCAAAAAACTACCCAATGAAAATAGCAGATGATTTAGTTTAATATTTTATTAAGGATGTAAATGGACGAATTTAAATTGGTTCAGAACTTTTTGATTTATTGATGTTTATTTGATTTGCATAATAACTGTTATCTACTTTTGTTTTGTGCGATAAGGACTAGAATTACTATACGCCATGTTATTTAGACTAGCATGCACACCTCATCAACATTTTGACTGTTGTAACCTTTTGCTTTATTCGGGTGTTTGTCTTAAACCGTGGACGTAAAATTTTGAATCAACTACTTTATCAAATATACGCTATCCATGCTGAGGGGATATTTCTTATCAGTTAATATTTCCAAGTCTATTCACCGTTGTCTATTTCTTCTACCAAACCAGAGTATAAGACTTTTACCGCATTACCTGCTGGCTGAATCCACAATTGATAGAGAACAAGATATACGAGTTTTGTCTGATCTTGTAGGTAGCAGACGAGCTATTACTTGGCGCTTTATTGATTGTGTGAACTGAAGTTCTGGTATTTTCCAGATAAGTTTACAGTATATAGATGTTTGGAACCTAAACTTTGTACGAGTTATTAATACAACTTGAAAAGGGCAGTTTATTTTCTGTTTTCATTGTTTCATTATGAGTGTTATTGAGCTTATGTGGCCCAGTAATGCTTGCACATCTTCTGGATTCAACCAGTATGAAACAGTCATTTACTTATCTAAGCAACATGGTTAATTTTGACGGTGATGTATCTACACCAATTTTCTCAAGGTTTATCTGTTCCCTCACTGAAGACTGTAATTTATTTTCAGAGTTCTGACTGTAGATGTTTAAGAGTTTGATTTTCATTAAACCATTCCCAGACAAATGCTCGCTTTTATGGACTTACGACACTAAATCCAGATTAGATAATATATTTGATTACTTCTCTGTTAATGTTATTTGTACAAACATAATTTTGTTTTGACTTAAGGTTCATTTCAAGTAAAAATTACTTCTTAATTCTTTTCAAGTAAAAATGTTAATACAAAAGGCAAAAACATCCCGTAAAAATCAGATAGAAAATGCCAATTGATTCGTATCTTAATTTTCTGTATTTAAATTTGAAAATATATTTGTCCAGCCTTACTATAAATCCTGTGTAACCATAAACTATATGTTAATTTGCATCATTTCACTTTGACACTAAAATATCAAGAGAGAAAATTGTCAACACATGCAAATTGTCAACACATATGGAAGAAATTTTGTAAGAATAAATATTCACTTGTAAAAGAACATAATTTTCCCGATCAATGCCGAGTCATCTTGATAAATATATTGTTAGAAATCAATATTTATTTGGATTACTTCCTTTAGATATCCGCGTAACTATGTGTCATATCCCGGTTGAATGATTCTAATCTAACTAAATGCCCTTCGCCGCAATTAGATAAGCAACTCTAGGCTGAATATAACTTAATTGACCTCTGATCGACCGCTGTAAAACCACATATTGTACATTGACAAATGTAGCAAAGTGTATCTAGATCAATCTAATGAAGTGCGATATTTGCATTAATGCATTGAATGCCCAGTTGAAAAATATCCTCTTTTTGATAGTCAGCCTCAAAGGGATAGACTGTTTTTGTTTCTTTCATTGAGGAATTGTACTATCTAGTGAATCACAGATTAAAGTACAATTTCCAATTTAAATATCTTTGTCATTAGTTTACCTTTTGATTAATACATACTTTTCAAGTTTTTCCATTTCTCGATCTACAAGAGTTGGTTAAGGCTAGGGTTTTTCTGTATAGTAATAATAATAACATTAATATACTTTATCTAAGCAAGATGCATGGCAATTACAATAATTATCTGTAAGGAATATTTTTAAAAAGCGCATTACTCTAGCTGAAAATAGTAAGACGATCAAATTAATTATTTACCGCAATAATTAAAACATCTAACCTTATCATCATAAACAAAAACTCTTTAGTGAAATCCAAATTATACAAGATTAACATTACTTATGATTTCAAATTCCACATAAGATACTGTGTTTATGATAAAGCAAATTCATGAATAATTATGTAAAGCATGCCACTACATGATTATCAAGACTGCTGACTTTACATCTCTATAAGGGATCATTTATATGAACATGAAAACATATCAACTTCGATACATAAAATAACTGTCACAAACACAAACAATTTTTCCACTCACTATGTCAAAAAAAAAAAAAATTCGTATACAAGAGAAAGAATAAAATCTTAAAAATTTAGAGACCCTAATTATACAAAAAAACAATAACATCAGTAACCTACACATCACTTGCAATACAACAGCCAGCTTCCTTGAAAATAACAAATAGATTAGCTGCAAGCGTTCGGAACAAACACCCATTTGAGCAATTTCTTCATATCTCTTTCTGCACACAAGAGAAATAATAAAATTTTAACAAAAGTCCCACGACAGCGATTTTTTTATAAAGCAAGCACGCACATATACATGTGTAATTGCACGAATATACATGCACACACACACACACACACACACACACACACACACACACATATATATATATATATATATATATATATATATATGAATTTGCATAGTCATTATCATTCTGCTATTGTCAAAAAATAATCATCATCTATAATGGGAGGAATGCAACATTTCCTGATATCTACGTTGAATACCAAAATTTTGTCATAAGTATTTTATGATGACATGATGTTAAAACCCATTTTCCGTTACTATGCTTAATGTTAACAACTCCCGGTAAGAATAACGGAAAGAGATTTACCATCATAGCCAAGAGAGATATCCATATATATGAGGAGAAGAAGATTTTTACCCATGAAAATATTACGCTATCTCGATTAATGAAACCTCTTTGGAAACATTCTGTAAATTCCCGTCTGTTTAAAAATGTCTGCACGCTTCTATCTATTTATTAAAAATATATATTAATTTTCACATAAATCTGTTAATGAATTTAAATAATCTAAATTGAACAATTCATCTAATGTTAGAAACAGTTCAGTTGTGTAAGAGTTTGTTTTTACCATTTCTTCGCTACCCTTTTCAAATAATGGGAATATCGATAACTGTCTGATATATTCGTTGGTTAATTAGTATTTTTGTTCACTGCCAGGCTAATTAAATTATATTACTCATATTACATGAGGATTCTGGTTTTGCATGTATCTTTTCAAAGAAACCAGGATACACTAATATTGTTTTGGATATTAGCGTACAAGATTTTTCGTTTAAACTTTTCTTTTAGTTTTCATTACAAGTTGCGGAATTGATAAATGAAATATATGACAGTGGAAAAATACTGGTGGGGACTGCTCAGTATATTAATTTTCATAGCGTTGTCAATTACACCAGGTGCAAACTCTATCAAACAGGATTCTAATGAATATAGCTGGTACTAGAATTAAAGTGGGAATAAGGAAATAAATGCGGCCTTGTTCAAGAAATGCAATATTCATTATCAATATGCTATCAGAGTAAGCAAATAAATAGAAAACCTCATTCTGAAACAGCATAGAAATACATTTATGACTAAAACAATCTATGTTTATGAACAGATATCGACATTATTTTCCTTGATGATTTAATTCAACATGCAAAAGGCAAGCACGTCTAAAAGAGGATATAGGGGAAAAGATTTATTTTCAAATTATATGTAATATATACAATTAATTGTGAAATATAAAACATCGTATAACAAAATGTGTAACATAACCTTTTTCGAGCAGTTAGTAAAATGTCTTTGTATTTGTCATTAGGAGAAGTTTATCAAGGAAAAAAGTGAATGTGAGTAGAAGTTCTATGGTGAAAAAAATATAATTCACTCTCATGAATAAAACATAAACAGTTAATTTTAAACTTATGTCAAGATTATTAGCTGTAATATAATTTCAATGACAGTCAGAGAGAACACTTTCTACAAGGATGTGATCGAAAAAACTTGTGAAATGCCCGAATAATTGATGTATTTCGATTTTTTTCGGTCAATCGAATTACTTTGAAATCAAAAGAAACAAACCACTCTTTTACCTTACAGGCAATACATCAGATAAATTTTGTAGAAATAAACTATAATTAGGTCATGATATTGAGCTTAATGGCCACCTTTCGTAGCTTTTAAAAGAATTTTTACAATGTTTTTTCTTACGTCAACGAATTTTGATATTTTCAGTTGTTTTACTTTTAAAGACGTTCATTATTACATTGAAAGGGCGATAACTTGTCAAATGTCAATTGCAATGTAATTTAAAAATTAGACAAATTTTTCATCATTAATTTACTTATACATGACTATATAAAACGCAAAATCGAACTATACGTAACTTGACAGAATTCAGAATTATTTATTTTTGTTTCTTTTGGATTTTATTAACCGCTTTTGAGTTACTATTGTTTCTACATGAACATATATCAATTTTTATAAATCTTAAGAGTAAAAACAAGGGAAAACTTAGTGAGTAAATTATGATGATTTTTTAAATTACATCTATTCAGGTTTTATTATATATGCTAATATATACGTACGGAACCTATGTATATAAACTTATATATCGTTTTAATTTTCTTTTCTTATCTCTTTATATATAAGTAAGATTTATAAATGTTATACAATTATAAGTCTTGTAAAACTTTCAGAAATTTTACATACTTCTGCAAGAAGCATGCAAAATTTACATATTTGATAAAAGCTGTAACATATAACATATTTGTCGCAATAAGCTACATCAGATTAACCAGATTTTACTAAGTAAAGAGAAGCAATAACGTTACGAGACAATATTATTTTGCTACATTGACAATGAGTGAATATTCATTTGGGTGTTCTTCAAACTTTAAATTACTAGTGTTAGAGCTATAGTGATACCAATAAGTTGAATATACACGGTATACCCAGTGCTTGGATAAATATAGGTCGATATGTAATCAAATATTTTGACGGATGTACATCTAAAAATATATTCAACACGATTCGTTAAAGCAAAATTACTTATTATATTATAAAAGTTAAATTATTGCAACGCACTAGCTGAATATATTGCCAGTACAGTCATTTTTAGATCACAAGGATATGAAAAAGAGTGACTTTAAAACTTGCGTAAATTGTGGATTTCAAGACATATAAGTAAAACTAAGAGCACTTTTAGAACAGTATTACTTTAAATATGGAAGGCCAATAGAAACTTTTATTACAAAAACGTTTTCAGACATAAATAATAATGCATCGTTTTGTCTGAAAGCCAAAGAAATATTATTGTAGATGTTCTGAGCATGGTGTTACTTTTTAAGTAAAAAGGAAAGCATATACACGCCTAGCCTTTTGAGTGATAAAACAGTACCACACCTCTCGACAAATTAATGTATGGGGAACAGGATTGGTAAAACATTTCTTTTGTCGGAATTTAACTTTATGAGACAAGAAAGTTTTGGTCTGATTTATTTATTGGTGTACTTTCGATTTTTCAAGTAGACCACTTTACATTTTACAAAGTTTCTCCAGATTGATTTTCGTTACTTTAAGTTTTTGCTACATTTGAAACTTCACGTGTTAGATGAAGTGAGTAACTACTATTTAATAAATATTCTGGTTGATTGATGAATACGCGGCTTTCCTAATTCTTCTTCTTTCTTTACTCGAGAAAAAAGAAGACACACTTATGTTTAACTACTAAGGAAACGCAAACGTTCCTATGCTACGGAAAATTACCCTTTTCTTTTTCTGACGTTTCCTTTCTTCTTTCTTTACTTCTTTTACATTTTGTTTCCTTTCTTTTTCTCTTTCTTTCATCATTAGTATTTTTATATTTTGCGTGCAAGAACTTCTAAACGTTATTTGTATAGCGACGCATCTGTCAAATCGTTCTATCTCAAACGTTTGTTTAATGACTATCAGCTGTCAACAACCATCGTAGCTTTTAAAGGAATGACATAAAAACTCAGATTTCACTAATGCTTGGAGGATGGCCGATACTATGAGAAAACATGATGATATTTAACTTTCATCTTAAAGACTCAAAAAGTAATTCCGAAAAATATACTAGTATATAATCATTTTTATACTGGAATTTTGTTAATATTTCACACCTAGAATATTTACTGTCAAATTTTACCGTTTAAACAGATTTTTGGGGGTTAGATCGATAAACGTGTTTTCACCTCGGACTATAGCTTGTTGGTTATTTAAAATGATTAATTTAATTTATTTATCAATGCTCACATTTTTTTGGTTTTTGATAATAACTGTTTGTAGATGCCATTGTGAATTTATTTTTCCATACAATCCTGCTTTCTTTGTAATATCAAGCAGTGTATTAATTGCAAATCTCATAATATTTTGCAACGTTGTTATACAAGTAATTAAATTGAATTTTTTTTGGAAAATAATGGAAGGATTTTAAAAGTAAAATTTTGCTTAGAATTGGGCTAGAATCTGTTAAGTATGAGTTTGATTTAAAAGTTCTGAGATAGATAGATAGATAGATAGATAGATAGATAGATAGATAGATAGATAGATATGAACAGACTGAGATAGATAGATATGAACAGACTGAGATAGATAGATAGATAGATAGATAGATAGATAGATAGATAGATAGATAGATAGATACGAACTGACTGAGATAAAACACAGCAGAAAATGTGATTTTTAAACAGCGATCACAAAGTATGTCCCTTACAGAATTGTATCTATCAGATATCATATTCCTTTTCTCAATGAAATAAAGTTTGTATCCCTTCATCCACTTGAAAACGACACATCCAACCGATTTTAATGAGAAGGAAGAAATGTTTAGAACATTTTTATTCTGAAATATTTTCTCACACAGAAAACTATGAAGAAACATTTTTGAGTTAATATCAGAGTTTCAAGTTTTAGCTTTTCATTTGGCTTTGTGAAAGTTCCTACACAAAATTCTTTTTCTTTTTTCTTTCTTTTTTCTTCTTTCTTTTTCCAGGTGTTTTTTCATTCAACCTCATACGTGTCTTGTTTATACTAAATATGTAACCTTAGGCAAAATTTGCCTTATAAATGTTTACTGAATATAATATATTGCACATTTGACTTTTTCTGTTTGCGATCATATCAATACACTTTTACCATGCACATAAGAATACATACTTTCACAATAAATTGATTCTAGTTAACTCTTGTAATATCGAAGGGTTTGGATCTTTGCAGCCGTTGTTTTGCTACTTTCCAGAAACCACTCTGTAAATTTCTTTGTCTTCAGTTTAAATACATTTTTAAAATGTACTCATGTACATCGGAAATGGTTTAATATGATTTTGTTTGTAAGACTACAATTTCAAGCAAAATTTAAAATAAAATCAGATTTTATATATTAAATCTTTAACTCTTTTTCTTTGTTGGGCAAGAGAATATTTACATTTTCGACACAAATAAATATATCTTATTTTTAAAATGTAAAACAACAATCCGTTACTTATTCTAGTTATCTTAATCCTTAAATTACTTTTTTCTTTATACTGATCTAATATTGCATACTATTAAGTTTTATGCAGTACAATTAGATGTAACATGCTATAAATAAAATTGAGAACTGATAACAGAATCGTTGTTGTTGAAAATTGTAAACAACGTAGATTTAACTATAGAAACTTAGGAGAAAATCTGCATTAATGCAAATAGATATAGAAGAGTGGCCGTTCAAGACAACTTTTATTTCACAATTTCATAAGAAATATTAAATCAGTTCAAATATTCGTACAGAAATACCAATTTTCAATTCATGAAGAAGACTCTTATGAAAAACTCATTCAAATGCCTTTGAGATATCCAGTACAACAACTCGAGCTTCGCCATTCATATTTAAATATTGATAGACTCTTTAAGAAATAATCGTTAATGCATCATCAGTTAACCTAGCGAAGCGAAAGATACATTGCTTATCTTAAAAAAGATACTCTCAGGTGAAATGTTTAACCAAATCAGAGTTGATTAGAACCTTCAGTCAATTTCTTAAAAAAAGGCAGATGACTAATAGGCCGATAGAAGGATCAGACGCTTTGTCTGAATTCTGAAAGACTGGGAGTACAGAAGAAGATTTCCAAAAAAGGGAGGAGCAGAAGAGCATTTATTGTAAATTTTAGAGAGAACGAGTAATTTCAGGAAAACCTTAGTTAAGGGCGATTACAGGGATACCATCAGGGATCCATTTTAGAGATGAAAGTAAAAACCATCGAGAAGTTATATGCACATCACATTAGAGTCAATTCTAATCGGAAAGTCATGTAAAGATATTTCAAAGGAGTCAAAAGTAGAATTTGAAGAAAAGTTACAAGCAAAATATTCTTCTTTATTTGTAGATAATAACACCTTAAATTGAATGAGGAGATAGGTAATAAAAGAGTTACATTTTATTTAACGCACTATTTCAGATCTTCCAGTTGTCATGAGAAACAATCTTGTTAGAAGCTATATAGTGCCCCATTCTGTCAGCAAACAAATACTTAACCTCTTTGAGGAAACGTTTACAATTATTACGAGCATGCTCATGGCAAAACCAGAAAAAGTTATTCCTGTAGACTATAGAGGCTTAATAGACAGAATTAAGGAGAGTATTGTGGTTTTACCTGATATTTTCGAGAAGGCATACAACTTATGAAATGAACTTTAGTCAGGACTTTTGTAACATAAAATTATTTTGTGAAGAGGGGGTTTCTGTCTAATAGAAAATAAAAAAAATTAAGAGATACTATAGCGTGATCGGAATGGCCATGAAAACAGAATCATGATACTCTATAAGAGTTAGCAGAGGAGTTAAGAAACAAATAAAGTAAAGCATATTGTTGGTTAGAATTATGAGCGAAACTAGTATAAAAATACACTATTTGATTAAGAGACTAAGTAGATTAAAGTTTCCCGTGTTCCTCAGATAAAACTTGATCATTATGAATCAGTTTGCCATTTTTATTTTATCTTATTGCTTTTTATTGCAATACTCAGATAATTCCTATATCTTACGAGTGTTAAACAAGTAGATAAATCGGAAATAAAGAAGAAACTTTCTATGATATTTGATATTGCAACGTTTTAGGGAGTTTGACTAGAACAACACTGTCGATTAGACTACGAAAGCTAACCGGTAGATGTTATTCATATTTAGCCATATCGTTATACTCTTTATTATTTAACTGTTACTCTAAGTCATATTGTTTCTTTAGTAAAAATAGTTGTATTAGTAGAATCCTTAATAACTTTAAAGTGCCCAGTTTTTTGATTTTCTTATATTAAATCTTATCATATTTTATTTTTGTTGGTTTTTATTGCGGCAATCGTTCTTAATTATTTAGGATTGTGATAAAAATACATAAATAATATAGATAAACATTGCACGAGTGTATACATTTACATGAAGGTTTCTGAAGTTAAATAAAAATACTGTTTTTTAATTCTTTTGAATTAAAGAAAATCTGGAAATGTTACTTCAACTAATGAACGTAAGTATAGTTTATTTTCTGTTCTATTCCTTTGCATATAAGCTCACTTAGATGTCTATGATATTATCTGATATTCTTGTTTTAATCATTTCAGCCCAAGCAAGGCAATAATGCTGCTAGAACGCAAGGCGTTACATTTAGTGAAAGAGAATGAGGAGACTTTAATGAGAAGAAGTGAGGAAAGGACATTAAAGAAACAGGATTCAGAAAGACAAAAGATGGGAATTGACGCTGCATTTAATTTTTTTAATATTGTAGATAAATGGAAAGCAAGAAAACTGAAGGGAAATCCACAGGTGAGAAAAGCGAGAAAAGAAGCTGTTAAAATAGAAGAGACGATTGTATCTAGATAGTTCCCCAGTAAAACGATAATACCTCGTTGCCAAGCTGATAGCACGCTTATATTTATGCAGTCGAAACAATAAGTAAAACAGTTTGGCAGACAGTTGCCATTAATTATTTGTAGAAAAGACACAGGAAAGCTACGTTACGTCGGTCAGAAAGTGCCTGAAGTCGAGATACCATAACAGGATTGATTACATTACAGACTCGTCTTTGAAATTTATCAAGAATTTCTAGATGTACAGCAGATGCCACAAACAAGATTTAATGCACAGAAATTGAAAGATTTATAATTGTGTATGATGAATTTTGACTAGAAAGATTTAGTGGTACGACACAGTGAACTAACGTATCTAGCAGTCGACTTAGTAATTGATTCGCTCTACTTCATGTCAGTGGCAAAACGTGAGCCTGAGAAGATGCAAAGTGTTTCTCTCTTGAAGTTTAGAATCAGCTATGCTGATGGCCGGTAAAAAAGGTTCTCTTGGTTGATTAAATGGAAGCAGTTTTATTTGGGAATCTTTACAATTTACAAGCCACGTGTAATTTACGTACTGATAAATGAATCCTCATTTTATCACTTGATTAGCATTTTGATAAAATTACCTAAAAAATATTTGACCAACATTTATGAAATTGACGATAGCATAATAATAATATAACTGAATTGAATTGAAGAAAATAATAGCGGTCATTAATACTCAAGCTATCCCAGTATTTGTATTTTATAGTTTTAACGTAATGAAACTTAAAGGAATTTAATCGAATTGATGCACAAATTTGCAAAGAACACATAACCACAAGGTATATGTTAACCATCTGTAGTTACCAAGGAGTAGTGGAGATAGGTATATGATTCAACTGGTATTGGCTTACAAAATTTAAACAATAGAACTTTATAAGTATCTTGCAGCGAAACAAGCTTTGATGTTACAAATCGTAATGAAGCCTAAAAAAAGTAAGAAGCTTAATTCCGTATCAGAAGAAACCTATAAATATGAAAGAGTATTCGGGATAAATATTGAAAATAGCGTTGAAGTAAATGCAACTGCTACAAAATCAGCAAGAAAACTGAAACAAGAAGTGAGAAAGGACGGCGAGAAGCAAATAGAAGAAAGCTGGAACCAAAAGAGAAGGAACCTTCTTCGCAAAACAACATTTTTTCAAGTCAGCTTTAGAATTATTATGATTTAAATACAGAAATGTACACCAACTTTCCACACCATTACGCTCATAGAAACGTTCAAATAATGATTTAAAAAGTCTTTTAAAATGTTTGAATCTGTGGCTAATATAGGGTGACCACTAAAAAACTAAAGAGTCTGAAAAAGTCATAACTTGCTCATTTTCAATCTTTTTTCTTTTCTTTTTTATGCAAGTTATAGAGCATCACTTACAGATTAAAATGGCTACGTATGAGGTCCCGTAACGAGTAAAACTCACTGAGTTTTCTGTTTCAGTGAAATATATATTATTCATACTCGGAGAAAATGCTAGCAACATTTTCATGCCAAAGTATCTCCTAGCGATAACATGATTCGGAACCAAATCGCTCGGTTTTAAAGAACTGAATCAGTTGGTGATCTTCCAAGATGACATAAGCGCACAGTGCAACACTGGCGCAGCGGTGGAAGTTGGACAGCAAAGTGTCCTTGAAAATCTACCAGCTTTTATTCGTCGTCGCTCTGTTCAAATAGTCATCGCCAAACCATCGCTTCAGATAATTTTAAACTGGATTTTAAAATATTTCCTTACAAGATTCGAATTGTCTAAACTTTACTATCCAGAAGTACTCACCTGCGCTTTATACCGTTTAGTCTTTCAGTGGCCACCCAGTATAAGGATGACTGGTACTTCTAAGTTGAAATTGTTTTATACTATTTTAAATTCAATTTTATTTCCTGCATCTCCACACAATCATTCAATCATTAAATACTGATTATTTAGTTTGTTAAAATGAGAATACAAAGTCTATGGTAATTTAGAATTCAGTCTTACCATGATCGTTGTAATTGTGGTATAAATCCTGTTTTTGCGTGTTTAATGTTTGTCATCATTGTCGTTAAAAGCTGGATCACATGATTTTCATTTAGATTATTCCATTATGAACCATGAGTCAGAGAAGAAAACTAATGAATAAGAAATGTTTAAATATTCTACTGGGGAATTGATTTGACGTAAAGAAAACCGATGGCACTCAAAGGATATTGATTAAATATACGTCAAATATAATCTTTTCCAAATAATTTCTTCCACTATATATGCTAGCTGACAAGCATATAAAATCATATGATACAGTCTAAATGTTAAAGAGTAAGTATAATTTCCGGATATACTGTCATATCAGTGAACTAGAGAAAGAAAACATTTAAATATTAAAAATATATAAAAATGCTATAAAGTACATTTATCACCTTGGTATCAATGTTTAACACCAATTATAGACTCTCCTTACCTGCTTTTAACAGAATCTCATTAAAAGCAGATAGCTGTCATTATATCAGGTAAAACACGGAAAAGCATTACACCAAGTAGGGTAGACCTTCCACTAAGGAACCTGCCTTCACGACGTCGTCTTTGTAATAAGAAAGCAGTATATTGCCTATGATAGTGTTTCAGAACGTATATTTCCGTCAAAGTAGATATTTTGAATACTGCAACTACTGCTAAACTCTATGGTAGAAGTAACGTAAGATATAGTTTCAGGTTATGTGTCAATGCCTTGCCGTGGAACAGCGAATTAATTTTAACTCTGTGTTCTCTTAAAGAAACAATAAAAATTTTAGGAAGATATTGACGTTGCTATAAGGAACATTCCAAAAACCGCGCAGATAATTCTGGCTGGTAATTTCAGCTTAGATCGATGCAAAGTTTGTGTTTACATTGGCTGGGATACTTAATCTTTGGTAAGAGGAACTAGAATATTCAGCTTGAGCTCAATTTCTATTGAAACCTCCTCATTACAAACACCTTCTTTAGAATAATTCTCCCTGCTATAAAGTGTCCTGAAGGCAATCTAGAAACAGGCATTATCAAAAATGAAACGTTGCTAGCCCTTCGCTACTCTCATGACAGGTGTTCACAACTAAGATTTGCCATGCCATGTACATTGAATTAACTCATCCTCGTTCCCTTCGTATTCCATTGGTAAGGAGGAAGTTTCACTAGACCAATCTCTTCCTCGCAGCCGCTACTTTTTGTGAACAAAGTCCTGAAAGGATGCTTTGTACATCACTCTTCAAGTCTAGAGGCAACCGTTATCTATCCAAGATAGTCTCATAAAATGCATTCTTTACTTCTGATATGTCCCAGAAAGGGATATATATATATCTATCTATCTATATATATATATATATATATATATATATATATATATATATATATATATAATTCGAGTTAGTTAAGTGTTTAAGACAAATGTAACCGGGTAGAACAGTCCAGTATTTTGACATAATAAACGCTGCTCGTTGTATGCAGTATCTTGAGACGTAGGTGTAATCAGTAGACGTAGACCAATAGACCTCGTGGTAGATCTCTAGTGGTAGACTAATAGAGCTCTGGATCTCTGGACATCCTCGCCTTAGTCTATATTTATGGCTGACACCAGCCAATCACATTCCAGTGAGGGGGAACCAAGGTGTATACATATTCATTACCTATTCATTACATCAACTTCCTTACAACAACCTCATTTAGTAATCCACTACCTTGAGTGTCTCTTGGGCTTTGCATTTAGTGAACGGGAGTATAGAAAACATCATGAAACACAGCTCAATAGATGGCTTGGCGTTATGTAAAACATTTCTAGCAGAATCTGTGCCAGAACATCTAGTTTAGTGTTGAAAATGACAACATAATATATGTGTAAGGGGAGAGGAAGAAAGTCTTTTGGTTTACCAGAAACGAGATTGCGTTTCTGAAATTCGTGGGCAAAGAAGTCATCAAATCACGGAGTCAGCAGATGAAGTGATGAGCCGAAGACTATCGGCGCTTATACCTCAGTAAGAACGCCATCACTGTTTCAACTTTTTTCTTGTCATGAATTAGTTGAACCACTTCTCAAGAGCTGGGCTGAAGCATATACAAGCATATTAATACTCATCAACTTTAGTAAAGACTTTACTGGCGGATCGTATCAATCCGAAGTTTCAATGCAACTTTATAGCAGGGTTAGGGTTACTATCCACTATCCATATTATCTTCTCATTCAGGCAATTACAGAATAGTCAAGAATAGAGTCAGTTTTATACGCTGTCTTCGTGAACCTTTGCAAATATTTCGACCTAGTTAATAGAATCAGCCACTTTACACTTTTGCGGAAGATGGGATGCACACTGAAACTTGGATTTCATCATCAGCTTACAGTGACTGTATCAGGAATTTACAGAATTTTTGCCAAGTACAGCCAAAATAACAAGAATGCAATAGTCAATGAGGGATTAAAAGATATAATTTTACTTGGTTTAGCTTAATCAAAACTTAAGAAGAACTGAAATCCATATATGAACAAACTGGATTTATTAAACATCATGCCATTATTACCTTACCTAATATGCATCTATCAATGTGTAAATACACTTTGCTAAATACACAATTATAACAATAGCTTCGTGACTTCTAAACCTGTTATTCTATTTAAAGGAATACGAGCTACTATTTGGTCTCGGTCCACTGTAAATATGTTCCTAATTGATTCAATCTGTAAGAAAGAGAATTATAATTTGTTTGAATAATGTTGCACGCTTGCTTCTGTTTCTTTTTATATTTCCTTTCTTTTCAAACTCACTTGCACATTCCGCATTTATATCACATTTTTATTCTAACTTTTAAACTTTTATTTAATTCGAACTTGGCTCACCGATTACAAATTTTAAGGCTTTCTAGCTTGAATGTAGATTTGTGATTATAGTAAGGTTTTTAAAATTTCCTTCGGTACATCCTACATATATTTTTGACTGTTCATTTGTATACTGTATTTCTGTTTTGTAAATAACTCCTTCTATTTTACAAACTCCGTTAAGTGAGCATTTGCTTTTGTCTCTGCCGTTACATTTTTCGCTAAGGATATGTTGCTGCACGTCATTTTTTTTAATGTTTGGCATTTTGTCTCTTTATGTAATTTTCTTAATTGCAATACAGCAGTTTCGTTACTTAGGTGGACTATTTCGCTGATGTTATTTGGAATATACAGCCTATTAGTTTGGAGACCACGGTTTCGTCAAACGAACCTTGTGGTACATTAAAAGTGCCCTTTTGGTAAAGTTATAAGTATAATTACATAACATTCGAAAAAATAGAATAGCGCATTCCAAACGACGTCTTGCGAGAACGTCGCCTCATTTTCGTGTTCCTTTCTTGTTTGTTGATTGTAAATTTTAGTAATAATTCTTGAAGTTGTAATTGTCTTTCTTCGTTCATTCTTTGGAGTTCGATTTGTTTTTCTTCTGCCTTTTGAATTTCTATTTGTTTTTTCTCTAATTTAATTCGTGCTTTCATTTGTTTTTCCCTGAATTTTAATTGTCTTTCTTCACTTTTTTATGTTTCTAGTATTCCTTTTTGAAAGTCATCCATGGTTTGCTGCTCTGACTCCGTAAGTGGTTTCACTTTTTTACCGTTGTTTTTTTTTTTTTACATTTAATCTTGTAAAGAAAATTTTCCTGTTGCGACTTTCAAATACCTTTTACAATTTTTTTCTTTCTATCTCTTTTCGTTCCAAAGTTTTTATACAAGCAGATTTTCTGCAATAGTGTCACCAAATTGTTTGTGGTCGACTTGTGTGGCACTATGTTTTTTTCGTTGTTCTATATGTATTCTTTCGAGTTTTGTCTCGAATTTTGTAACTCTCAAATTTTTCGTCGGCAAGTTGTGTTCGACTTGAATTGGAATCCTTCATCGTTAAGTTTTAATCCTTTATCGTTAATATTGTTGTTGTGTATGTGAGTTCGAATCCTTCGTCCAAGTTGTTGTGTCGACTTGTGTTCGAATCATTATTGCCAAGTTGTTGTTGTGTACGTGTGTTCGAAATCTTCGCCGTTAAGTTGTTGTGGGGTATACGTGAGTTCGAATCTTCGTCGCCAAGTTGTTGTGGATTCCGGCTGAGGAACGTAACGATACAAACTGGAACGTTGGTTAGTAATCCAGGAAAACGATTAGTAAGGAATATATATATATATGTATATATATATATATATATGTCTTTGAAGTGAAACTGTGCTGGAATTAGTATGTCTGTGTAATACTATTCTGGCTGAGTGGAGCTCAGAGCTACTAAGAATACTGACGCGGTATTCTCTGTGTAACTTCGGTATCTCTCAGTAACTTAAGGATCAGTACGATGTCTCTCCTGTTCACATTACGGCAGGAGTATACACAAGTCGAGTCCATTACCACAGAAAAAGAGGAAATCCCACAACATAAATGAAAAATAACATTATTATAAATTAATTTTATATGAAATATTTCCGTTTACAGACATATGGTTAAGAATTTTTAATCCATGATGTAGCTATAAAGATCGTTATTTTTCTAACTTAATGAAAAAATTCAATCATGTACGCTGTACCGAATAGTTTTTCTCTATTTCCAATTATTTTTCCAATTTATTTTATTGTATTATTTAATTACTTCTTTAAAGGAAATTGGGCCTATCTTTAACGAAAATTATATATTTGAAAGTATTGATAAGGAGAAATATTCTCTCATTCGCGTTTCCTATTTTTTATTATTTTGGACAGCATTCTAAATTCTTCCTTCTGTTTCTGGCACTGTTATATTTATAAAATTTCTTCTTCATCATCTTAAATAATATTTTACTTGTTGGTAAATTGAAAGAATGCAGTAATATCATTTATCAGAGTATATTAAGAAATACAGGATTATTGATAACTTACTTGTTTTCATAAAATATTATATATATACATAAATATTATATATATGTATAAAGATTATATATATATAAATATTATATATATATATAAATTATAAATATATATATATAATATGGGTAATGGTTACTAATGTATGTATATTCCGCAGTTAAATATTTACTTTAAAAAGTGCTCAATAGAAAAGTAGAGCATAAATATATGCTAATTATTATTATTATTATGTCATTTTTCATCATATTTCGATTTCTGCTTTGGTCACACTACCAACCAAGTCTGCGGGGAGACCTAAGGCAGGTAGTGGCGTGTTGTTATGGCTCCATTTCATGTTTTTCTATCTTCCCTATCATCCCCAGCATTACATAGATAAAGTTTTCCTTAGTGTGTGGGCTGTACTTAATAAGACAATTTTTTGTATATCTCTTAAGCTGGGGTTTCCAGGGATTCTTTCAATGTGTTGTTTTGTTCCATTTTTTATCATTCCAAGTGCACCTACTATCACTGGCACAACTCTTGTTTTCAATTTCCACATTTTTTTCTATTTCAATTTCCAGGTCTTTATATTTTGACAGTTTTTCAAATTCCTTGATTGCTATGTTACAATCCGCTGGACAAGCCATATCAATTAATAGACAAGTTTTCTCCTTCTGGTTTTTAACAATAATGTCTGGCCTGTTTGCTTCAATTTTTCTGTCTGTGTAGATGGTGTAATCCCATAGAATGGTTACATCTTCTATTTCTGTAACCGGTGCTGGGTGATGTTCATACCAGTGTTTGTTTACAGATTTTCCATAATGTTTGCACATTGTCCAATGTAAATATTGCCCAACTCTATCGTGGCAATTTTTATATTCATTTGGAGCAAGCACAGAACAGCCTGAGATTAGGTGGTCTATTGTTTCTTGGTGTTTATCACAAAACCTGCATTTTGGATCCATATTATTATGCATAATATTTGCCTGAAAGTTTCTAGTGAAAAGACTTTGGTCTTGTGCTGCAAGAATAAAGCCTTCAGTTTCAGACTTTAATCCAGATGCACGTAACCATCGATGAGTATTAACTTTGTCAACATTGGATTTATTGGCACGTTCTGGATATTGGCCATGCAGAGGTTTGTCTTGCCAGCGCTGTTTCATCTTTTCAAGAGCTTTATCTTTATTTTTTGCCGCAATAGTTGGTTCTTGGCTTCTGTTTTGTTTTTCTACAGAATCTACTAACTGTAAATCTTGTTTGTATTTACTACCTTCTTTTATTATTGAATATTTTTTCTTTCTTTCTTCATGTTGCCTTACTAATTGTATCATCCAATCCTTTGTTGTTTCTATGTATGTTAGTAAGCCAATAGTTGTTGTCTTGTATGACAATTCCAGCTGAATAAGACCTCTTCCACCTTCTTTACGGGGTATGTATAGACGGTCTACATCAGCCTTTGGATGATGCATCTTATGTTTAGAAAGAAGCATTCTTGTTTTAGCATCCATTCGCCTGATGTCGTTTAGAGTCCAGTTTAAGATGTTAAAGCTATATTGGACAACTGGGATTGCAAGGCTATTAATGGCCATAACTCTGTTCTGTGAATTTAATTCAGTTTTTAATATCATTCGTAGCCTTCTATAGTACTCTTTACGCACTATTTCTTTCATTTTTTTATGGTGAATGTTTTCGCTCTCATTTACACCTAGGTATTTATAAGCTTCTTCTGGTTTCAATTCTTTTATTGTTACAGCAGGGTCTAGGCTAATTGAGGATGTTTCTTGTATTGATCCACGTAAAACTGTAGCTTTAGCACATTTATTCAAATTAAATTTCATTCCAATGTCTTCGCTGAAGCATTTTACAGTTTGCAGAAGACCTTCCAGCTCATTATCATTCTTAGCATATAACTTTAAGTCATCCATGTAAAATAGATGGCTTATTTTCTTTTGGCCTATTTTATAACCACATTCTGTCTTATTAAGTTGACTGGTTAGTGCTATTAATGATATGCAGAATAGTAAGGGAGATAAAGAATCACCTTGAAATATACCTCTTTTGATGTTTATTTCATCAGACTTATAGGTTTCATTTATATGATTGAGGTAAAGGGTTGTTTTCCATATAGACATGCACTGTTTGATGAAATTGATGATGACGGGCGATATCTTGTATATATTTAAAGTCTTTAAAATCCATTCATGTGGCACACTATCGAATGCCTTTCGGTAGTCTATCCAGGCAGTACTAAGATTTTTCTTTGTACTGTAGCAGTTTTCCAGGATCATTTTGTTAATTAGCAATTGGTCTTTACAACCATAACAGCCACGTTTGCACCCTTTTTGTTCAAGCGGTATCATGTCATTTCTTTCTAAGAATAAATATGTCTGTTTTGTTAAAATAGATGTTAATAGTTTATATGTTGTCGGAAGACATGTAATTGGTCTGTAATTTTTCGGGTTGTTTGTGTCACCATTCTTGGGTAGAAGAAATGTAATTCCTTTGGTCATCCATGCAGGAATTTTAGTGGGATCGTCAACAATTTCTTGAAGTTCTTTGGCTAGCTTTTTATGTGCTGTATTTAAATAATATAGCCAAAAGTTAGGAATTTTATCTATATCTGGGAATTTCCAATTGTGTGCTTTTTTTAGTGCAAATTTAACATCCTCTTCTGTAATTCCAGCCCATGTCATTTCTGGTTTATTTTTTATTCGTTCTATCTCTTGTGCAATCCAATCTACTTCCTTGCTGTGTTCTTTAGGGCAAGCCCATATCTTTTCCCAGAACTGTGTAACTTCTTCCATTCGGGGGGGGGGAGGACGACTGTCACTTCAATTCTTTTTTTACCTATTTTCCTGTAAAATCTCTTTGTATCGGTTTGAAAAATCTTGTTTTGTCTGTAAAATCTTAATCTTTTCTCTCATAGCGTCTTATTCTTTGAGCCTTCAGTTGGATTTTTTGCTTTATTTTTTCTTTATTTGATCTTTATGTGATTCTTTATTATTATTATTATTATTATTATTATTATTATTATTATTACATAGTGGAACTTAATAGCTATAAAGTTTCAGTGTTAAAACAGTCAGGCAGTAAAATGTGTCAATCATTTTACTGGCTGATGTTGGTGTTTTAGATATCAAGTTGCTGTATGCAATAATAATAATAATAATAATAATAATAATAATAATAATAATAATATGAGTTCGAAACCTGGGTTCGAATCTCACCATGTCAAGAAGGTAACTTCTTGATATTATCGGTTTGGAGGAGGTGATTCCCACGTGCGGTACCTTTGGAAAGTGCCTGAAAACCATACCAGAGGTTGACACAAGCCTTGTGAGTGAAATTGGGTAGACCGCTTTTTTATTTGTTTTGAGGAGCTGTCAATGGTTGGGCTAGCTCGAAGTCACATGTCATCGAGACCGAGAGTTTGAGCGTCCTGGCTTTGTTCAGACTGTTGTTCATGCTAGATAACGCGCTCTCTCCCAGAAACTGTAACTAAGATCCGCTCAGCATAGTTGTTCTATAAACCACTAGTGGGTTCTGTGAGTGTTAAACAAACACAATTGTGCCTAAGCAGGCGTCTAAATGGTGATTAGCTAGCCGCCTCGGTAGACGGGTATGCTCGAATACGAGTGACCATTATATACAAACGTTATTCATTCGTTCATTCATCTGCTCGTTCATCTGTATATTCAGTTATTTAACTGAACTCGTTAACTGAACTTAGCATTTTCTAAACTAATATCGCAGTATTTCTAAGATAAAATATCGTAGGTTTTACCAAAGAAATATATTTCTTTTGAAATATCTACAACTAATATCGCAGTTTTTAAGGAATAATAATCATCAATCAATCAATATCATTAAAAGAGAAACAGATAAAGTAAATAATAAGAAAGATTCATATTTACCTCAAAATATTAGTAAAAATAACAAAATTTCGTATATTTTCGTATTAAATATTAGTGTATATTTTTGTATATACATGTGCCTTGGTCATTCTTGATGTCAAGTGGATCATCATTTTGGTTCCAGTTTACGTTTCGTCGAAGTTGTATGCAATATATATCGCAAATTGGTGTGCGGTGAGTTGCTATTTTTTTTAGAAAAAAGAGATTGATCAATGATGGGTTGCCGCGGCAAGAAAACACTAGACGATTGTGGTAAAGGCATCGAGTTAAGGTAGGTAACTTTTCGTTTTGCCTGCGTGTACTTTGCTCTGGTGGTTACTAGAGAGAAAAAAAAAAGAAAAAGTTGCTAGTTCAAACAAAAAATAAGGACGTAACAACATACTTATTGCAGTTTTGTGCAGAGTCTGATTGTAGAGATAGAGGGTGTGATTTTTTCGGACACGGCAAGAATGTTAGAAAGCGCATACGGGAGAAATACAGTTGGTAAAAAGAAATAAAGTTGACTGGGATGAAGAAGTCTCCAGAAGAAATACACTTGACAAAGAGGAAAAAATATTTTCGAACTCTTCGAGTTATTAAATTCAGTTTAAGCAGATGAAGGCCTTCATTGGAATTATCTCCTATCGCCGCTTTGTTAGAAAGAACATAAAGAAAGCAAGGAAAGCCAGGAATAATAATAAATAAAGTTCTTTGATGTTGATTTGTGGTATTACAAGAGCCACGTCAGGAAAAGAAAGTTAGGCATGTGTTGGCAAATTTGTTCTAAAATAAGATTTGCTTCCTCTTTCTCATGATCCTTTCTCCGTCCACTCCACTCTCATGAGTATTATCATTCTTCTCTTACCCACTTACTGACACACCCTATAACCTGTCACTCTTTCTCATAACTTTCCTCCTATGTAACCCTCTGCACAACAGTGGCATTAAAATACCTTGCTTGGGGCAATATGATTATAAAAAAAGAAAAGAAAATAGAAAGAAACAGAAAATAATAATAATAATAACAGAAAAGAGTAGGTGCTCTCTCACTTTTCTCTTCAAGTACATTGTGCGTTATTTTTAAAATTCTTTTTCTTTTTTTTTGTTTAAGGATTTTCTTCAGGTTATCACAAAGGAGTTGATCGATGCTACAAAGTTGATAACAAACTCACAAGAAAAAAAAATGAAGCGACGGATATCTAAAGCAAATCAGTCTTTTAGTCGGCCAGTATGTGGGTTGTAATTGGCGCTTGAATGAACGAATAAATAAATGAAAAAAGAGTGAAAGAACAAAGGGAACAATAAAAACAGAGTTAATGCAATCATCACATGCAACCTCTCCTGCCTCCCATAAGCATGGACCAAGCGATTCTCCCTGAGAGCAATACACTGCGCCTCCTCGGCCTTACCCTCTCTTCTGATCTCAAATAGAACCGCTACATCGTTCATTACTAAATCCACTGCTAAGAAGATTGGGTCACTGTGTCGGGTCAGTATGTTTTTTCCACCTGAATCCATCCTGCATATATACAAGTCAACCATTCTTCCGTGCATGGAGTACTGCTGCCATATATGGTCAGGCGCCCCTGCCGTTCACCACAGTGTTCTCGACAGGCTCCAAAGGAGAATCGGTAATGTGATAGGTACTGACTTGGCGGCTCGACTACAGCCACTTCCCCACCGACGAAATGTGGCCTCCCTTTGTCTGTTCTATAAATACTTTCATGGCTTCTGCTCGGACGAACTTAAATCACTGGTGCCTCCTTAACAGGTGTTTACTCGTGCAACCAGATTGGCAGCTGGGTCCCACCCATTCACAGTTAGGTTAGCCAAATGCAGACGACAATTCTACTCCTGCAGCTTCTCTCGCACTTCCCGCCTGTGGAACTCGCTCCCATATTCTTGCTTTCCTGACGGCTACAACCTCCAGGAATTTAAATGCAATGTCAACACTCATCTATTAACCACTTGACTCTAGTTCTTTCCCCACCCCGTGTATCCTTTTCTTTCTCTCCACCTTTGAAACAGTCATCACACCTGCGTTCTCATCTTTCTATTGCTCCTTTCTAACTTTCGACTTCCTCTTCACTCTCTTCTAATTAATCATTTTACACTTATGTAGCCTCCTGCATATCAGTGGCGTTACCGCCTTGCTCGGGGTGAAACGATTAAAAAAATGTCTAACTGATAAGGCGAAAACTGTCACCGTAGCAGATTATAACAATTCCACTGTTAAAGAGACGTTTAAAATTTCCGCTTATAGAAATCATGCTAAATGAGTTCCACTGTGACCATCTAAATTGACCTACTCGTAAGAGAACGATACATTCTACTGTTTTTTGGTTTAAATATTTTTCTTCGTTTATTCGGGTCACATTTTCCTGTGGGCGCCATTCAATTTGGAGGTTTTCTTCCTGGACCTAAATACAAGAACTTTCAATTGATTGAGTACTTTACAAATTCTTCTCAGAGTGGTATCAAACTTAAGCTGGTTTTGAAGGTTTCTAGAATCATTTTTTCTTTTGATCCCTTTCGTTATATTTGACGAAGGCCGTTCTGGTCGGTTTTTAGTGTGATATGTTTTAAAATTCAAAACTTTACCCATAGTGGCTTAAAATCTGTTCAATTTTTATGAAATAATATTAATATTGCTGTTTTATTTTATAATGAATCAAAAGATGAGATATGTTTCTCTAAACATATTCAAAATAGAAAGAAAATGAAGGAATGTATATTGAATAGCGTTTGTAGTGATACCGACCGAGCAAAAGCGAGGGACCGGATGTTTGTTCTATACCGACCAAAAAGCAAATGAACAAAAATCGTCGTTGCGAATCCGAGTTCGCGTAGATGTTCCAGTTGAAAAATAAAAATTAATCAAATATCAAATTTCCATTGCGCGAATTTTATTTATCAGCCAATGGGAAGCCCAGAATCAAATACAAGTGTGAAATTCAAAACGAGCTGATTTTGATCCAAAAAGCAGATATAAAAGGCGGATACAGACAAGACCCAGCAGACAGACTGACGATGACAGGAGAGAGTAATTGATATCCCCTTGACTTAAGTCGAGCGGCTACTATGCTTGCCTCTTTCCTTCTCCACTGTCTCAAAAGTACTTACTGACCTAAGGAGCGACTACTTCAAAGACATTCCTCACATACCTTTGCTCCTCACATTCCTAAGCCTTTAATTTCTTTCAGTTATTATTTGTCATGAACATTTTAACCTCCGTTGGACCTATATTTAAGTATTGATTTAATTGTAAAACATTAATTGATATGTGTATATATAAATGTTATTTTCAACTCAATTTACTTTTCTTGATTTTATAATCATTTTATGATTTATACTGGGCTATCTACCACAAGGCCAAATTCCGTTAACCTGCAAGGGTATACAATTACCCTTCACTAAAACGGAATCCCACAATTAACAGAAAAGGAATAGATAATCAACCCACTATATGTTCAACTAAACATCTTGTAGAATTGCTTTAAATGAAGTTAGGTTAGTCTAAAGTTTTAGAAACCTCTGGAAAAGATCACAAATATCTTTTGTAATAATTTTTCCACCCTATGAATATGTGATTTTTCGGTATTTAAAATCAATTTTTACAACAAATTATCACTTTAGAATTTACAGACTATATATTTAGTTTATTATAATTATTTCTATTACTTTATATTTTATTTGAGTAAGTAATAAGTTGGATGAAATTTAAATCTTTGAAGGTGTTATGTGAAATGCAGTTTAAGATTTAGAATCAAGTATCAGAGGTCTTATAAATCTTATTGAGACTGACTGATCTAGTATGTATATAAATAAGTTGTATGCTGTTCAACTACATTAAATATCACAAAGATTTTCTAGCTTTTAGACGGAAAAAAATCTTCTCCCTGATCTTTACTTCGTGATTTCCAAGACAACGAGTGCAATGAAAAGGAATGCAAGTATCTTAGCTATGACTTTTCTCAAAAAATTGATATGCGTAAAGAGGCAAGGTTTTTGATCATTCAAAGTTGTGGCTTAGCAGCTCAATGAAAATAAATGCACAAATATAAATTACAAATCTATATTTATGCGATTGTTTCATGATAACTTATATAATTATAAGAGATACGTAGACGAATACAGGCAAACAGATTAGCTCATATCCAACTACAAGTAATAGCTATATATATATATTTATCTCTACTCTCTCTCTTATATATATATATATATATATATATATATATATATTATAAATTATACTTTAGAACATGTACAAACTACAATCTACTACAAAATTCCACATTTTGTTTCGACATTGAAAGAACAATGACTCAACATAATAATGATTGGTAATAAACATCATTTTTAAAAAGAATTTTTGAAAATTCGCTTTTTTTTATTATTGGAAAAAATTTTTCCTACGAGGTAAAGAGGATAGGAAAAATGAGAAAACAAAAAGAGAAAAAAAAATATCTTTATTTACTGTTACAAATTGAGATCTTTTTAATGTTTTAATTTTAATTTCTCATTTTTCCTCATCTTTTTTTCGTCATACAAAAAAAATTTCCAATAATAAAAGGAAGTTAATTTTCAAAAATTTTCTTTTAAAGAATAACGTTTATTAACATCATTATTAACCACCTGATGAGACATTGTTCTTTCAATGTCGAAACAAAATGTGCAATTTTGTAGTAGATTGTAGTTTGTACATGTTCTAAAATATAATTTATAATAAATATTCATTGCTCTAATTTTAAATTGAGCACTGTTTTTAAATTAATATTTTGAAAGTTGCAGATATTTTCTTCATTCCTTATAGGAAAGAATATTAAAACGTTTTGAGTTTAAAAATGTGTTTTTTGACAGTATTTGTTTATTTCTACTATTATATTTTATATTTCAGACCGCACTGAAATAAATGATTTTAAATTTGAATTAGTAACGTACATATTAAGACAGTATACGTGGATCATCACTATGCCATATATATATATATATATATATATATATATATGTGTGTGTGTGTGTGTGTGTGTGTGTGTGTGTGTGTGTGTTTGACATCTGCAGCCTCTTCACTTGTGTTACTTTATCGGAAACTATCGATATTTGTTGCGATTTGCTATATCGTCGTAATTTAATTTCTCCAACTATACCTGAAGATGTTTTTGTTGAACTGATGAAAATTTTAGCTTTGATAATATCATGTATCGTCAGATTGATGGCGTAGTGATGGGTTCTCCTTTGAGTCCTGTTTTTACGAATATTTTTGTGGGATTTTACGAGAAAAGCCTTCTTTTGGGTTCTTCCCGACCCACGGTTTACTTTTGGTATACTAACGCCACATTTTGTGTGTTTAACCATGAATCGGAAGTTGACCAATTTTTTCCCTTACTCAACGGTGTTCATCCTGCCTTTAAATTTACTGTAAATAAGGAGGTCAATAATTCATTGCTCTTCTTAGATGTTCTTGTTCATAGAACACCTTCCTCTTTTATTACCTCAGTTTATAGGAAGTCTACTTTTTACGGGTCTCTATGCTCGTTGGGATTCTTTTGTCCTAAACAACAAAAGATTAATTTGATTAAGACTTTGACCCATAGGGCGTTAATAATTTGTTCGGATAGCACCTTGAAAGAGGAAATTAGTTGTATAAATAATATTCTTGTGAACAATGGTTATCCATTGGACATTGTTCAATCGGTTATTCGTGAGAAGACTGCTAGGTTTAATAAAATTAAACCTGCAACTGTTAGTAAATGTCTGGTCTATCTTTGTTTACCGTTGTTGGATAGGATTAGTGAGTCCGTCGCCAAACGCATTTAATCTAGTTCCCGTGAGTGTTATTATGCATGCGTGTTGTTTTTCAAATCAAGTCTGTTTTTTCATCTGTACGTAAAGACTTTTTATGCCCCACCATGTTAATTTTGTTATTCATCGTTTTAGATGTAGTTGTGGACTCGACTACATAGGTAGAACGACCCAACGTTTAGATGTCAGGATTAAACAGCATGTACCTGCTAAAATACTTAACAAAAATCTTTCGTCTGGTGATACCATTTGAAATACATACTGGACTGGTTCTCTGTTTTAACCAGAGCACACACGTTATTCCATCTGAAGGTGTTGGAGACACTGTTCATCAGGTCCAGGTGACCCTCTCTTTGTAAACAAAGAGATTGTTTGCCTGAGCTTGCTTTGCTGTGTCTCTAACATCTTTAGGTGTTATAACTTTTATTTTCCCCTGTCAATTCATTCATGTAATCCGAAACATACATTTTTTTTCTTTCATAATTTATTTCCCCGTTTACAGTTTTGACGAGAGGGCACGAAACCGGTAGACGGGTATTTTTGTTTTAAAATTTATCATGGCCTTTAGTAATAAAAAATGTCTTGCCTTTAACGCCATAATATGTTTTTGTACCGTCACGCACACACATCAAGACCAAGTAGGAAAATCTTCATAAATTCAACTTGTTTCAGTTTTATTTAGCTTTATCAATAATTCTTGAAGTAGAATATGAAATTATGCTTCAATTTCGAATGTTTTGCTATTTTTTCATTGGATGTGAAGACATTACTTATTTATTTTATGCTACATGTGCGTATGTCTGTACCAATTTGAATAAAAATCTACGTTTTGCTGTCATTGGTTGTATGTGTGTCACCTGAATTGCGTGTGTGTGTGTGTGTGTGTGTGTGTGTGTGTGTGTGTGTGTGTGTGTGTGTGTGTGTGTGTGTGTGTGTGTTTAAATTAAGGTAAAGGGATTCATTTTAACTTCGATAAAATGAAATCACTATTTTATTTTAGTTTCGATTGAATTAAAACACTATATCCATAGGTAATATTTCGGATTTTTCAATTGCTGCCCACTGACTTTACCACTACTAAAATATTTCACTGACAAAAGTTAGTCAATTTAAATAATTGCAAAAATAGATATTTCAGGCAGTAAGGAAATAACTGATTAAGCACCACATTTTGCAATTAATAAAACTTCAATAAATTTTATAAAATTTGTTTAAGAAAATTTCAACAATCAATATAATGTGCATTTAAAACCAGGGAAAACTGATTTTTAGTAGTCAGCAATTGAGACAAAATTGACGAAAGTGAGATTAATTTGAAATTATATTTCGTATTATCATTACAGTTGTCTTTATGATATATACTAAGTTTCCAAATTTTGTTGAAATTTGTTGATGTTAACTTAGTAAAAATGTTTAAACTTGCAACAGTTGCCCTCAGAGTTTCGTATTTTCCTTTCAGGTCTGACAGTTTGTGAACGTTCAGAAGAGCGTTCAATTTAATAACAATGAAAAGGAAAACGTTGCATCTAGAGCCAACATTTTCCAGAAATTTCAGACTAAATACAAGAAAGGATATTCAATATGACATTAATCAATCAATCTGAAGTCGTTCGTCTGACCCGAAAGGAGTTGAAGATTTCTCCGACACAGTGCTGCTCATATTTCACTTAGTAAAAGAAGAAAATGCAACAGACGTAGTTAATTCGTCTTTACGCATAAGGTGAGCGACAACAGGAGATAAATCACTCGGTTTAATACGACCAGCTGAATAATCTTTATAGAGAGTAAACAAAGGAGATTGGGAAAGGAAGTTCTACTTTTTTTTTTATCTTGTTTGCATCAGAAAGCAGTAATGTTTTAAAATAGCAGCTCACTTATCAACCTAAGAAAGCTTATATTTCTAATACTTATCCACCGTTCTCTCTGTTTTGATTGTATTTAATAAATGTACAGATTCGTGTTAATCAAATATCGAAAAAGTGAAAAATAGTACTATACTCGGATACAACAACTGATTATTTAATTGTTTCTTCAAATAGTGACAGGGACGATATTATTAATGGCAAAAACAGCACTCAGTTTGGAACCTTAGCGCAACTAAAATGTCTATATGAAAACTAAATAAAATATTCAGAATAATTCCTAAAAAGTAAATTATTCCAGTTGCTTAAATGAACATATAGATAATTCGGAAAATGCATTTAGTTCGGTCTATGGTTACAATAGTGAAGCACCCAATGTGAATAGAAATCACCACGTTAGCTGTAGTCAGAGGGATTATCTTTTACGTGCATTTGAATAATCTAAAAAACGGCGACACAATTGAAAATTTTAAAGATTAAAAAGATGCAGGTTTTCCTGATACACCAATATCTCATCGGGTGCATTTACCCAATAACGCATTATTTTTCGATACCGTATTCACTGGTTGTTATGGGGAAACACACCTATTCCTCAGATAATGGACTCTCCCTCCTATTTTAATAAGAGTTAAGGTGAAGTTCATAGGAGTTCTTTCGACTTCTATAGTCCTGCCTAGTCATTTTGGCGTGTGTTGTTATTTTACGACTTACTTGACCCTTATTTTGGCGAGTGGTGGACTTTTTGTTGGAAACTCCCCCCAAAAAAAAAACTTAATCTCTTATTTGGACGTTATTTTAAAAAAAGAAAGACCTTTTTTTGGATAGATAAGTTTATTTTTTATTTATTTCTTTTCGTTTATTTACTTTGTTCTTTTCGTTTTTTTTTCTAGCTTTTTGTTTTTTAGTTTCGCATTTTTGGCGGCCATATTTGTTTTTGTTTAGGTCGGCCGTTTTAAATTAACTTTCATTTTCTTTTTTTTCTCTGTTTTTCATTTTTTTTTTTTTATTCTTATTTTTCAGTTACAACTCGGTTTCATATTTGTTATTGTTTTTGTTTTGACAAGACAAGTTCGTTCCTTTTTTATTTAATTTTTTCTTTTTCAGTGACCAGTTCTTGGCTGTTTTTGAACTTTTTATTTTTTGTGCATTTTGTTCAGCCCCTCCCAGACTTTTTGGTTACCGAAAGTAATCTTTTAGTTTATTTCGCATTTTATTTACAACTTAGTGTTTTTATTAGTTTTCCCTCCGTGTCTTTTTTTTCTCTGCCTATTTAGTTTAATTCTTTTCCCCCTTTCTATTTATTAGTTAAAAAGTTTCTTGTACTGCTTTTTATTTTTATTTTTGTAAAGTTCAATTTGTTATTATGTAAGCCGTTCTTGGCCTTTTTTTTCTATATTTGAAAACCTTTCTTTCGTATACATATTGTTGTTTTTCCAGTCGCTTTAGGCGATTTCTTTTTATATATATATATATATAAAAAAAAAAAAAAACTTTTTCTACTGCCCCCCTCTTTTTGTAGGAAGGATTATTGTATTTCTTCCCAACAAGTTGTTTTTTGTATTTTAACCCCTCCTCTTTTGTAGGTGGGATTATTTATTTTTACCTTTTTGCCTTTAAGTTTATTTCCCATTGAAAAAGTTTGTTTACACACGCACTCATTTTTATTTTTTTTTTGAAAGTTTATCATTTGATATTTTCAACCCATCTCTTACGTAGGTGGGACATTATGTGATTCTTTGTATTTTCATTGACATTTTCCTTTTATTTTTCTCCTTTATCCATCCCCTGCAATTTTTCAAATTATCCCCATCTCCACCCCCGCTTTCGTGTCATATTCCCCCCTCCCCCTTCCCTCCCCATCCTTTGAAATAATTTCACAAAAAATAGAAAGAGAGAGAGCTGATTAAAAAAAAAAAAAGCAAGTCTTCCTTTAATGATGGCCGCCGCTGATCGGCCAGTGAGGAGGGACTTATTTGGGTCCTCCTCTAAGAAAGATCCGCCCGACAAAGCAAAGAAAGGGCTGGAAGTAACTAAAAAAAAGCCTCGAAAAAAGACCAGACCATGGAAAACACCACAGATAAGGAGAAAAGAAAAGACGAAAGTGAAAAGACAGCCGAGGAGTCGCCCGATTGCTGGAAGTCCCCGCCATCATGTATAATAAACCTCGCGGAGTTCTTGGAAAGGGCCAAAGAGTACGAACATCTTCTGAAAGAGGATGGCCTTTTAGAGAACCCCCAAGAATTACAGAAGTTTGAAAAGAGAATGGTGTCGGTCTTCGTGGTGGACAAGCGGTCTCACAAAATTTGTCGCTCCACGAAAGACACAGTGATCCGTACACTGACGTCCCTGGGGGTCAATCCCCAAAGAATTATTAAGGGAACAGGGTTCTTCATGTGGGACATTCTGTTACCCACCGCCAAGGATTGTGAGGAGATGGTTCGCCGTGACCTCATAACTAACGATCTAATAATCCGTACCGAGTATGAAGGCCGGCGAAGGACCAGGGTAGCAGTCTACGAGGTCCCTCCTCAAGTTGTTGGGGAACATCTAGCAGCCTTTCTTGGCAAATATGGCGAAATAGTTAGCGCCATTTCCGACAACTTGATCGGGGAATGGAGCTTCGATATTATGCTCGATCGTTTGGCCTTTGTCTCCGTCCCCAACTGTTTGGACTTTTGTGGCCGGAAAATGCCGGTCATTGTGGCTGGCAGAAAACCAACCTGTTGGAAGTGTGGTGAGACTGGTCACCTTGCCGCTTCCTGTCCAGACAAAAAGGCCTCTGGACTTCCGGCCACTACAAGCGCAAATACCCCTCGGCCTGATACTAATAGTTCCGCGGCGCCTGTAATGGGCCTACCAGCGGCACGTACCGGTAGGGTGAAACCTTCGGTTGGGGCTAGCCCTTCACAAACCCTGAACCCATCTCCTTCCGCAAGTGCGAGTCAGGAGAAGGGGAGTGGCGTGTCGTTGGTAGAGGCAGAGGGAAGAGACAAACAGCGGGGCCTCAGTCTCATGAAGCTCCCAGGGATAATGGCACCTACATCCCCATTCCCGCTACCAGTTCCAAGGGCGACGACTCGGCATCTTATGCTAGTAAAGCGTCAGACTTACAAAAATTAAATGAGCTCAGCTGGGAAAAAATAATTAAGATAAAAAAAACTTAATGAGGAGTTGAAAAGAAAAACAGCAAACAAAAACATAGAGATCCCAAGGTCCTCAATATCGGCCCCCTCCAGCCCTTCTGCAAAAAAAATAATGGCTCCTCCCCCAATGACTAGATCATTGACCCCTACTCCTTCCAAGATGACCTCATTAAAACAAAAGAAAAACAAGTCCACTCCTAATTACACCCCTGTTTCCAGTCCCATCTCCAGTCACGATCCCACTCCATCGCATACTCCAATGCAAACACCAAAGAAACTGGAAAAAAGACAAAGAAGCCCTTCCTTAGAGGACTTAAAGGCCCAAAAAAACCTAAGGCTTTATTTAATAAAGGAATTAACATCTGCAAAGTTTCTACAGAGCAAGCAGATCGAGCAATTGTGCTCTCGAATAAAACAAAACAATTCAAGACTCTTCTTAATTTCCAAAAAGTATATGACAAAGATGTGGAGGATCCTAGAAATTTTCCAAAGGCTAAACGGATCCTCACTGTTGTAAGAGCTGGACAAGGTTCCCAAAAAGTGTAGGAAATGTTGGCGGAAGCCAACGAAAGTTTTCCTGCCGATCCGCCATTATCCTATATAAGGGATGATTTGTCTGACAAACTGTCACAATTTTGTTCAGGGAGGCTCCCAATTTTTGTTCACCCCTCCCTATATAGAGCAGTGAAACTAACGTTTCCTTGGGACATTGGTGGCCTGTCTCTTGATGGCACTATCAAGACAGAGATGAGCCATGGCTCAATGGGACAGGCCGTCGGTGTTCTCGCCCCGGCTATGTTCAATGTGGAGGCGCAACCTTAATCGGTTCAATCATGGCTCTCTGGTTAGCTAGTTTGAATGCCCGGGGCCTGAGATCAGTCTCGCAGGGCGAGACTCGTCCGTGATCTTCAGAGTCTCGGGGTGAATGTCTGCTGTTTGCAGGAAACCCGGTTTTTTCCTCATGATCATGAGAGGATTCTGTCTAAAGATTTCCATCTTTTTTCAGCATGTTTTGATGGACGTTCGAGAGGTGTTTCCTGGCTGGTAAGCAAGTCTTTGGATGCGACGTGTGGCCTTGTTTTCGCAGATCCGGCGGGCAGGCTTTGCGTCCTGGATGTTACCATAAAAGGTAGGGCCTTACGTTTCATTGGGGTTTATGCGCCCAATGTCCATGCTGAGCGGCCTGCTTTGTTTCGGCAGATCGAGCCGTTTTTGACGACATCTCGTTCGGTAGTGTTAGTGGGGGATTGGAACGCCGTCCTTGACCCCGAATTAGATCGTATAGGTTCAAATACGGGTACTAACAATCCTGACGTGAGGCCGTTTCGGGACTTTATCGACAAGTTCGATCTTGTCGATAAGTATCGTAACGAGCATCCGCGGGAAATAGTGTGGACTTGGACAAATAGTGGCGGCTCGGTTTCCGTGGTACGTTCCAGTTACCTCGACCGAGTTTTACTTAAGAGAGTCGAAGTAGGGCTCTTAGAATGTCCAAGTTTTCATTCGATAGTTTATTCGGATCATAGGCTCGTCCGGGTCCGGGTAAACTTAGATAAGCCTAAGCCTAGGTTGGCTGGTTACTGGAAATTGAACGCATCATTGTTTGATGACAAAGATTTCCAGCACCAGCTGAAACTAATGATTCAGCGGGAATTGACGGGGGCTGTCATTGGGAACAGGTGGTGGGATAAACTTAAATCTAAAATTAGGTCTTTTGCTGCTGACTATAGTCGTCGGCTCAATCTAGCTAGTTTAGCAGAGCAAAAGACAGTAGAAGAAAAAGTTGATCGGGCTGTTAAATCCCGTGTTAGTGGGGACGTAGCCATAGCTAAGGCCGAGCTGGCCTCTCTGCTTATCAGGAAGGACCAAGCTCAGGTAGTTAGGGCTAGGTTAAAAAGAATGTCTTGCGAGGCGACGAATATGGTCGCTGAACTGCGGTTGGAGGAAGTCAGGAAAGCTTCCCAACGACATATCGCGTGCGTCACATTGCCGGATAATCGGACCGTGACTACAAACGCGGGCATATGTGAGGCTTTTCGTGATTACTTTCAGGAACTTTTCACCAGGGAGCCCGGTCTGAGCTCTGCTCAGTTCGCCACCTATTTGGCTGACTTTCCCCGCCTTGAGGCGGCTGAAGCGGCTGGGTGCGAGGGGCCCATAACAGAGGATGAAATCTGGGAAGCGCTGAAGCTAGTTGGCCGGGACAAGTCTCCGGGATTAGATGGTCTTCCCTACGAACTGTACTTGAGGCAGTCGCCCGTGCTTGTCCCTCTGCTGGAACTGATTTTCAACAACTGGATGAAGCAGGGGTCTATACCTCAACGCTTCACCAGGGGTGTAATCAAGTTACTACGCAAGGATAAGAACGGTGGTGATGGCATAGGTAATTTTCGGCCCTTAACTATGTTAAACGCAGAGTTAAAGATTTTGGCCAGGATCCTAGCCCGCCGTTTGCAGCTTGTCCTGCCTAGTCTGATTGGCTCGGAACAGACTTGTGCTGTGAAGGGCAGGACTATCCAGGACAACCTTCATATGGTACGCTTGATCATCGAGCAAGTCGACAGTGAAGCCGCGCTGATCAATTTAGATCAGTCCAAGGCATTCGATAGGGTTGACCATCGATTCCTCGAGTCTGTCCTTTCAGCCGCTGGTTTCGGGCCGTACTTTCGCTCCTGGATTCGCCTCTTGTATGCAATTCCCGGTGCGCTGGTGGAAGTGAATGGGGTAAGATCGAAGCCTTTCGTATTGTCTCACTCCATTCGTCAGGGTTGTCCGTTATCGCCTTTACTCTACGTGCTTGCGTTGGAACCGTTCCTTCGTAAGTTGAAGACGAATCCGGTCCTGCGGGGAATTTCACTACCTGGTGCTACCACCTCGGCCAGGTATTCCGCCTATGCTGACGACGTTTCGGTTCTGGTGTCGAGTAAGGCCGAGATTGACGAAGTCGGCAAAGAAATCAGAGGGTACGAAACGGTGACAGGGGCCAAGATCAACCGTGATAAGTCTGTTGGCTTGCGGTTGGGTGCGTGGAAAGGAGTTTCTCTTCCCGGACCTTTCCTCTGGACGGACGGGCCGATTAAGATACTCGGCATCTTTTTCGGTCCTGATCTCCAGTTGGAAATGAATTGGACGGCGGTGCAGGAGAAGGCCGAGGCCGCAATTTCATTGTGGTCTCGGAGGAATCTTTCCTTAAAGAGGAGGGCGGAAGTATGTGCCTCGCACATCTACCCCATTCTCCTTTACCATCTTTCTGTGCTGCCACTCCCGTGCGCCATGCTAATGGATTTAGTTAGGATGTTGTTCTCCTTTTTGTGGGAGGGCAAGTCCTCTAAGGTGTGTCGCGAGATCTGTTACCTGCACCCTTCTGAAGGCGGTCTAGGCATGCCTAGCGTTGAGATTCGTCAACATACGCTTCGCATTGCGTTCCTAGACCGAATGTGTCAGCAATCGGATGGGGAAGGCAACTTCTGGAAGGAAGATGCCCATAAGAATTTCCCATCCCTTAGAAGTGTGCACTCGTCTGAATATGAGGCCAGCCGTTTACCACGTGGCGAGTGCGCCTTCTATCGTGAATGTCGGTTAGCTCTGAAACGACTCCAACGGGCGGCGGATGGTCTCTCCGACGTCCAGGCGTTGTCGCGTAAGGCATTATATCAAATTTTAGTTCGGGAAGCCGTTCAGGATGATTTGATTGGCGAGCTCGGTCTTACGAGGCGGGAGGCTCGCTCATTATGGCCGTGGGCGCCCGGGTTGAAATGTCTCACTAATGATGAGGCATCACTCACCTGGCTGGTGATACGTAGGGCCCTCTGGGTCGGCAAGAGGCTTTGTTCAGCGGGCTTGGAGAAGTCTCCAAACTGCGTGCGATGCACTGGGGAGGTGGAGTCCGTGGACCACGCCTTCTTTCAGTGCAGAGTCGTAGTACCGCTGTGCAAGTTTGTTGAAGGCATCATGGTTCGCATACTGCGCGGAAAGTTCTTTGTCCTCGAGGCCAGTTCTGTCTGTAGCAATGTGTTGCCGCCACTGACGAAGGCTGAGCACTATGTGTTCTTTTGCTTGCTAGGAGTTATGAGAGTCGTGATATGGAGGACGCGTCAGAAGGAGCTCTATGGGGACGAGAAGTTCACCTCTTCCCAACTAATCTTGTTCTTTAAGCATCAGCTTAAAGTCAAGATTAGGACGGAAAGGCGGCGGCTCCTCCATCAGAGGTTGGCAAAAGATGGGTACATCTTGCGCGATTGTGTCGAGTGAGAGGAGCTGATTTGGAGTGGCATATTGATGCCGGTTAGGCATGAGGATTTTGTTCCGACCACTTTGAACCTAAGCACCCCTGCCCTCATGTAGACTAGATTAGGCTTGATTTTTGTCTTGAGTTGTCTTTTATAATTTATTCTTAGCTAGAATTGAATTTGATTGCTCATTGGCCCCTTTTATTTCTGTCCCCATTTTTCTTTTTAGTTTAACTCCCCCTCCCTTTCCTTGCTTAGGTGACTAGATATATCAGTTCTCTGGTGGGTGCAGGACGCTTTTCGTATTTCGGGTGTGACTTTCGTATTTGTTTTTGTGTTTGGATGTGTGCATACATGTGTGCGTGGTTGGAGGAATAAATGGTTTAGTTTATTTATAGTCCTGCATCGATTTCGTCCAGTTAACAGATGTATCTATCACGTGATAGAATATGTGGGGGGGGGTTGTTACTAATACAGTTTTGTTTAGTTTCTTGTATATAATGCGTTTTTTCTTGTAAATATTCATTGGGGTTTTTTTATATTGTTATTTCCCTTTCCCCCCCCCCCACAGACAATCATTGTACATATTGGGAGCTTAGATAGGACTTCATTGAGACATTGTGGTATTATGGTGGACGTAGAAAGAAAGGTTAGTAAGAAAGCGTTGTTTTGGTGATAGGAATACTGTGGCATGCCTGGGTCAGTGATTGTGACTAGCTAAGTTTAACGTTAGGACTAGATGAAGACCAGCCTTCCCCATCCCCGTATTCGGCCATGTGCCACATTTTTTGTCGTAAAATACAAAAATAAATAATGTTCTTTAGAGTTCTATTTGAATTCAGTAGAACTACTAAGCAGTTGATATTAGTCGGCAGTTAACCGAATACTAAGGAGTCAGTTTTCATTGGAAGATTGCCAAGTTCCTTAAATTTTAGGTACGTTAAGTCGATTAGCAACCGACATAGCACGATTATAACCTTCAGTGCGAAAACTACTCCACCACATTGGTATATAACAAACGCCACTCTCATACAACAGTCACAATAATACAACAATTTTTGAATAGAAAAACAATCTCAAGATACACGCTTTGGTACCAAATACAAGGGCCATCTTAAATGGTCATGTTAGTGTTCATTTTTTCAAATGATGAAATAAATGATGAAATTTTTATTCCGTGGCCGAAATAATCGCGCTTTGGAGAAAGTAATTCGAAAAATAATAAAACGTGTACTTGCCCAGGTAAAGCTGAAAAATAAATTAGTCATACCCTCACTTTTATTTGTTATCATTGGATCGTTCCACTGGATCATTTAAGCGACGTGAAGGAGAAAAAATTACTGCATGGATAAAAATCTGTTCCTTATATCTACCAACACAGATCTTTTGCCCTAAAGAGGCGAGAAGCGACAACTATCACAATAGAACCTTCACCTGAAACATCATCCAAAGTACAACACCGTAGTCTGACAGAGGCATAAGATTAGAAACATAATACTGACAACAGTCAAATTATATCAGTTAAAAGTTTTTAACAATTAAATTTTCAAAATATTTCAAAGCTGTTCGATTAAAAATTGGGGAAATAAACTCAAGATAACTACGCATAATGATCTTTATATGGGAGAGATCCGCCATTGCGCGTAATACGCTAAAAGTGGAGGGCCACAACCTCTAATTCGTACGTATATAGATGATCAGACGGTGACTACATCTTCGGTTCCTGAATGTCCAGGAATGTGCCAAATGCAGAAACAATGACAATATAAGCCTCTTCATGATCAATACTCTGCCCGTATCAAACAAGCTGATGTAGACAAACCTTGTAAACATAAATGGTTATATAGCCCAGGGTTAAAAGCTGACACCAAAGATTTTATCTTTGCAGCACAGGTCTAATTCTTGCTAACTAAAAATTACTAAGCACACAAAACAAAACAACAACAATAATAATAATATTAATGATGATCTGAAAAGATTTTGAAAATTTTATATATAAAAAATTGTTTAAAGTAATTTGAAAATAAAAAATATACGAATAAAGATGAAAAGAAAACTTAATGAATTTTACTTGTGAGTGATTAAGGTTTCAGTAATATTGTTTGAAATTTTAAAAATAATTTGTTTTTCAATAAAAAAGATATCTCACTTGGGAACTCATGTTACGAAGTGAACAGCAGGTCAAAGGGCCACCAACGTTTATTGCATCACATTGATCTGTAATTTGAACCTTGTAAAAGATATTAAGAAATACTCTATAAAGTCACTTATGAATGATTATTATAAAGGCGCACGCAAATGCAGCTCGAATCTTAATTGATGCAAGTAATGCTTTTAAAAAAAAGTGATGAGAAGCTATCAGAATTCAAAATTAGAAATAATCACTTGGTCTGAAATGAAATTACTTTTGAAATCGGCTAACTTAACCTATGATTATTTGGTTCCAGTAATAGAATCGGTGATTTTTAGCTCTGTAAATAAATTTTAGTAAATCTTTTGAGATTGTCATTTTCACTGATTCATTTATTCATACACAGCAATTTTCATGGAAGGAAAAATTAAGTAAATGAGATAGATAGATAGATAGATATGAACAGACTTAGATAGATATATAGATAGATAGATATCTGCCTACATGATGATAACTTCTATAGTCATATTGTTCTTAATTGTACAGTTATCTGTAAGAAAAAAAACACATTTCGAATTCCGACCGAAGCTGTCAAAATACACTTTACGCTAATGCTCTTAAGAGAGGGAAACATTCAATTACTCTTTATCTCAATTTCAGATGTCCACTGGCATGTCACAATGATAAGTGTTTGAACAAATCATTCTCCAAGATCGAAGTTATCCATATGATAAATAATATGTAAACTTTTACAATTATCTGAAAAATAAAATCTATATATAAAAAATGAAAGAGAACTCCAACAAAATATTATTTCTAAAAGAACCCCTAGAAACTCCATAAAATATCTATTTCTATTCACACACACACACACACACACACACACACACACACACACACACACAGAGAAACGTGTAAATTCAATGGTATATATTTTTATGACACTATTTGTACGTTTCGCTTCATTATATCACGTTAGTACCTCGACTTCACGAATTTAAGTACAGTCTAGATTGGTAGTTAAGTCTAATAAGTTCACTGCTGAAATTGTTAGTTAAAACCGTAAATTCTATTTTAATAGTTACTTCTCCGGTACTTCTCGCTTGGGGAAATTTTTTGACTTCCTTCTTTCCTGTTAACTCTAATCTTCAAAAATTTAGATTGAACTTCAGATTTACTAAGGTGTAAGTTGGATCTGTTAATTTGCATGATATAATGACCGGAAGTAATGCTCTCGGTGTAGATCACGGCTCGACCTAGAAATGAAGTAGACGTTATTCGAAAACACCTGACAAGAAGTTGTAGCAGAATCGGTGTATTCCAGAGGCAGAAAACAAACTGATGTCAATTTTAACCTCAATAAACAAAGGTGATGAGATTTGACGGAGATTCAGACGTCGAAAAGCGTGCTTGTCAGTTGTTGTTTTTTGTTTTTGTTTTTGTTTTTTGGAGATAGAAGACAAAATTGAATTTTGTCATTAAGCTGGAATTGTGAGTTAACTGAAATTTCCTCCTAGTTAAAGAAAATGTTCTGAAAGATGTTTTGATTATAGCATATCTCCTTTGAAAAATGAAATGTGATTTTAAATCACTGTTAATGAAGTTATTGGGTCACTATATTGTCCTCCCAACATGCTTGTATCACACACAGTATAACATTTTCATTGGAATTTTCAAGTTTAAAGAAAATTTTGTTCAAAACTTTCTTACCAAAACAGCAAAGAAAAATCCTAATATTCATGGAAAATGATCAACAATCATTTTCGAATTTTTGACAAAAATTAGCGAGACACTAACTTATTTAAATGATTTATAAATGCCGTGGGTAATTGTTCATGAACGATTTCTAATTTCTGTTGTTACTGGTAATTCTGGCATTAGATACGCTTGCTAAAATCTAGGAGCTCAACTGGTGATTGAATGTGGCAATTTACTCTGTCATATCTCAGCACAGTCAACCTTAGACTTACGCACTTTGCAACACCAGTATACATGAATATTAATAAATTTTAAACCACGGATACATTCACTTCTAAATAAAAGTATACTCCAGATGCCCATTCGACATCTGTTTTGAACAATTGTTAACTAGCTAGTGTTGTAGGCTAAAGTTCGACTTGTTCGAAACTTGTGTCATGATAGATTAAATTTAGGAAATATCTACATATCTTCTAAAAATATCTCTACATAAGAAAGCCTGTTAGAGAGAAATGTGCAACAAACTCCTATCGAAACATAAGAATAAAGAATTCTAACTTTATTGAGTATCCTAATATCTTGGACATATGCTAAACTAAGTTTAGTTTACCTCAGTTTAGCTATCAATAGCAAATAGTTTATGATGGTTTATGATTTTGTTTAATTAGCATTCTTTCATTCATATGTGTCTATATTTTATGTATTTCATGATTTCTATGTCAGTGTTTGTACATGTTTACGTGTATGTGTTTGTGCCAGTATATGCGTATAGAAAATATATATGTTTATGCATTAAGAGCCTCGCTATTAAATGACACCAGTGCCAAATTATCAAAATGCAAATTTAAGCCTCTCAACCGCAAACCTTGTGACCTGTCTGGTCATTCAACAAAGTAAATAAACTCCATTTACATCTGCTTAAAAGAAACTTAAGAGAACATAAAATGTGATACGATTATTCAGCAATAGGTTCTCTGCAATAGCAGCCTGATCTAATTGAATGCATATATAATTATATACGTCATTGTTTGAAGATATCAATCTAGATTAAATGAAGTAAGTTTATAAAATCAAACAAAATTTCATTTCAATCACAAGCTATTCGAAATGTTCACTGAATTAAAAAAAATACAATCAACTCGAACAAATCTATGTTTGCGTACAGTATGCTTTCATTGTATTTTTTATATTTAATTAAACAAGACAGGACACTGTAGTATTCAGAATACTATTTAATATTTGAATAAAGATAAATCACCGTGAATCAGTGACAAGAGTTTGCCTATCTATTTCATATATAGGGTTACATGGTTGTAAACCTGTGCAATGATGCTACACTCAGCAAACTATGTGCGTCGGCAAAGTATAGAAGATCGTTTACTATAGTTTAATTACATAAAAAAGAAAAGAAACGGAATAATCAAGAATTAATTAAATAATATTCGAGGTGTAACCAATTAATATTAATGGAGCTTAGTTCAAGGGCATCTTATCTATTTCTTCTTTGAGCAACTTTGAATAATACGTTTAGTATTATCGCTTGAGCAAGCCTACAATTCGGTTATGTGAAAGTATAAAGTCATCGATTTTCTTCTGGAAGTGACAGATTATATTTTGCGGACAGTAATTAAATAGTTCATTAGTTTGATTAGTAGTTTACTGAATATTTTATTGAAAAGTTACAGTTCATTGTTACAAAATCCTAGAATAAAGTTGTGAATAGTAACCACTTTTTGTTGTGCTTTAAGACGTCTTTTTCTATTTTGTACCAGCTGTTCTTATGGCTTCCACAAACACAGATTATGTGAGTCCACAGTAATCACAACTTTATCAGAGAATAAAGCAAAAATAACCCTATTTCTTTTATGAAACACCTGGAAGACTTAACTTATGTATTATGATGTTAATAATTTTGTTTTCTAAATGAAAAAGATCCAATGGTAATGTTTTATTTTTAAGTGGATATTTTTGTGCATCGCTAATTATGCATACGCAAACTGAAATATTTTAACACAAGGTTAAAAATTAAATAGAAACAGAGGATAAAAAATTAAATTTTCAATTTCGAATAACCGATATGAAAATAATTACTGACCATAGTGTTCAGCAATTCTTACTGTAGTTGCTCTTTACCGAATGTTTTAAACAGGTTAATACATCACGAAGTAAAAAGGATATTTGATTATTACAAAGAGCCCAAAATTACAATGACTGATACTGATGACTCCGTTGGCCTCTTTACCTTTATTTTTCTTGGCTACTTGCCGGGTATATTCATTTTTTATTCGTATTTATAGACTATCTCTGAATTTTATAATTACTTAATAATATCGATTAAATTACATATTCAACTAATCTAACAAAATTACAGGGTTCAGTGGATAAATTGTCGTCATTTTCTATTTTTAGTTGTTTGTTTTAGGGTCAGTTGGGCACCATCTGTGATAAAAACACCAACACCATGACCAATTCACTCCGCGAGAAATTTGGAAACGTCATGCTGTACTGCTGAACATTCAGACCGAAAGCGCCAATACTAATATTTTTGAGTGAGGAAAGTGCAGAGGATTCGAAAAGAGTTTGAGTCTAATAGTGATTACTAAGATGTTTGGAGTGATCACTAGTGATAGCGGCGTTATGCCTTCATTAATCTTCCCACAAGGCATCAAACTCAACAAGGAGGCCTGAATCGTGCCTTGTGGAGGTACGACTAGCCTGGATCAAGAGGGCGGCTGCTGGAAGACCCTATATCTAGCAACAGGACTATGCACCATGTCCCACAAGCAGGAGAACCCAGTCATGTCTCTCAGACAATTTCGGTAACAACATGAACTTTACATCTAACCATTTGACTCACCATACTGCAACCCCCTTGATTATTAGGTGTGGGGCGGGCACAGTTCAGCGAGAGACAAACGAAATTCCTTGTAACACCAAAGATGAACTGAAGGCAAGGATTATGGCAGCATTCACCAATTTAAACAAGGTAACTGCCCAGAAGAGATGCAAAAGTTTTCGAAATCGTATGGAGGCCGTCATTGAAGACAATGGCGATTTCATTAAATAAATTACTCTTTAGATATTTTTGCATAATTTTGGTAAATATATCTGTAAAAATGATATGTTGGTATTCTTTTCATTTTACGTAATTTAGACAAGAAGTCATCCATCGCCTCCTATATATATATATATATGTGTGTGTGTGTGTGTGTGTGTGTGTGTGTGTGTGTGTGTGTGTGTGTGTGTGTGAATGTATGTGTGAAAATTGGATAATTATATATATATATATACAGAAGGCGATGGATGTGTGAAAATTGAATAATTATACATATATATTATAGATAAATATATATATATATATATATATATATATATATATATATATATATATTAGTCTAATTTCAAATGACCTAATTTTTTTAAAAATAATTTTATTTTAAATCCTATATCTTTTTATTCCCTTTTATTAATAATTATGCCTTTTTAAGTAAAGGCCTTTTTCTAATACTTCAACGTTTTGGGGAAATTAGGTTTTTGAATTTGTCCAGCGTCTGTAATATTTAAAAAAATTTTTTTCTTTAGTTTCTTTCTTTTACCCTCCCTTCCTTCTTTTATCTCTCTTACCACCTTTTTTCCGTATTGCCTAAACTACGTCGATTTAACGCGTCTGTCTGTTAATTTTTAGTTACATTCTTCCTTTTTTTTGCGAACCCAGACGATGTCAATTTTTTTTCTTTTCTTATTTATTTGATTTTATTCTATCTTTTTCTTTTTCTTTTTCGTTTTCTTTTTCTTTTTCTTTCCCTTTATTTTTATTTTTATTTTTTTATTTTTTTATTTTTTTATTTTATTTTATTTTATTTTATTATTTATTTTTTAATTTCTTTGCAATCTATTTAAAAAGGAAAAGTAGACTAATTTTTCTCCAGTTTCTGAAAGGTTTTTTCTGTTGCTGAGGTGATGTGTCGTCCCCCGTGGGGATCTTCATATCGAAATGGCTATTCAACATCTTTGAATTAATCCTTTTTTAATATATATATATATATATATATATATATATATATATATATATATATATATATATATATTATAAATTATATTTTAGAACATGTACATAATTTCTTCTATATATGTCCTCTTCTCTACAATCATATGGCTGTTTCAGTGTTTCGACTTCAAACACATCATCGGGAGAAGTAAAGGTTTGGAATCATTCTCTGTTTATAATTGTTTCGTTGTTGTTGTGGGGGCTGGTTAGGGTTATTGGTAATTAAGTGAATGTATTTCTCGTTTTGACCGTTATAGTCTTTTGAAGAATCTGGTGCGTAAGTGTGAAATTAATACAATTAATACAATTAATCAACAATTTCACACTTACGCACCAGATTTTTTCTCTCCTCATTCTATATTCACTCGGATATATATATATATATATATATATATATATATATATATATATATATGTGTGTGTGTGTGTGTGTGTGTGTGTGTGTGTGTGTGTGTACAGAAGGCGATGGATGTGTGAAAATTGGATAATTATATATATATATCGAAATAATTAAGAAACGAAGAAAATATTTACAACGTTCAAAACATTAATTTATAACAGTGCTCAATATAGAAATAGAGCTATGAATATTTATTATAAATTATATTTTAGAACATGTCCAAACTACAATCTACTACAATGTTAGTTACTAAAAAAATGTAAGAATAACTTTAGTGAAGTTGTACGACTTGACTAAAGTTATTCTTATTTGTTTTTTATCAACTAATAGAGGAACAGATTGCCGCATCATTGTCATTTGAAGGAAAACAAGCTGGATCCAAATAACCAATTACTTACTTTTTATAAATTTTTAGAAAAATGATCAATACTGTCTTTTTTACTAACGCATATATATATATAGATATATGTGTGTGTACAAATAAAAAAAAGAGGAAGAGAACAGCAAGATCCGAAATAGTTAAAATGGCAGAAAACAATTATAAATATCAATATTAAAGAGGTTTTTAGTAACCAAAAGCGTTATGGTATGATTGGAATGTTGATATTTATTCGACATTCTGCCTCACCTGTACCATTTTTGTGTCTCATGACTGAATGCGTGATTATTGATATGTCAAGGTGAGAGATTTAGTAATAGACAATGAAAAAGATAGACGTTTTATTTGTGTCTCTGTTGTCGAACATTTGAACAGCTGCTTGGCTGGATACTTCGTGTCACTGTCAAGGAGGGAAGAAAAGATAGCGTTACTGGGCACCTAAAATATATTGCTTCCCTGGTTCCGAGACGACTTAACAGTTATCAATAATGTATCGCATAAAATATCATTTAAATTTTTACGCTCCCATATGTAAACGCCACACACACACACACACACACACACACACACACACACACACACACACACACACACATATATATATATATATATATATATATATATATATATATATGAAGAGGTCATGGATTTATTTTTAATCCAACATTTTTGCTACTTCAAACGGGGACACTTTTTATTTCAAATAGACGAGCAATTTTATTTATTTATATATTTTGTAAAAGTATGTGATACGTCTATCGGCCTGTCATTCGAGAAATCTAAGTAAAGAAAATATGTCCTCCTGCAAGGAAACTACATTCATATATATATATATATATATATATATATATATATATATATATATGAATGTAGTTTCCTCTGGAAGTATGGTAGTCTTTGAAAAACAGTAGCTACTCTGGCATCTACGCATCGTTCATTCAGCAATGAATCAGAACACTGTCAGCTATTGAGCGTGTATAATGATAATATACACACTAAAAAGTCTGCCAGAGGTAGAATCGCCGACTGACGCCAATTCGATCGGGTTTCAATCCTGGGTAAAAAGCAATCGGCTGTCTAACCATACTAATAAGCTGTGATACCAGTGAAACAAATCTGTCTGTGGATGACTATATATATATATACACACTCGCCCGTCGATTGAGCACCCTGGAGAAATAGTAGACTACTAAAACAGTAACTACTTATCGCTACTTACGCATCGTTCACTTAGTAATGAATTTGACCACTTTCGGCTACTGGCGTGTGTTTAAACTGTGTATATAACACGCTAAAATCTGCTTTACTTCACCGATTATTAATATATATATATATATATATATATATATATATATATATATATATATATAGTGTATCGAGGAAGCAAATAATTTTCTAAACATATACTGTTAAACATAAGAGACAATGAATGTCTATTATGTTTAATCATGAGCCGGTCTAAACGTCGTATTTTGGCTTTAATTTCAGTTGAAAATAGACAAAAATTCTCCAACATTTGGATAATTTTTTATTAATTTGCTTCTAAGCTTTCGGCTTACATGAGCCATCTTCAGAAAGGTTATTTAGACTGTAATGCAATAACATCCACCATCACCGACGATTTTATTTTGTGTTGACATAAAACTCTGCTAGGCAACGGCAATAGTTACAAAAAATAACAAACGCAGTTCTCAAATTTGCAATGCGGTTCTATGACGTCACACCGCGTGATAGCGCGAAATGACAACAAAACCATGTAATCAAATGCAATATAACGTGTTATGTCTGGATTTAAAGGTGATTTTATTAATTGTTGGTTGTTTAGATTTGATGTACATCTGAAGGTTCCTCTTACTATGTGTATGAGTAAGGATCACCGTACTGTTGGCCAAAATCTGTTTGATATTACCTACATGTTTATGTTTTTCAGAGAAATGTTGTTTAATTGTACTCTGATCAGAAAGATGACATGTAAGTCTACGGGAGAGCGTGGTTGTAGTAAAACCAATATATGTACCGGGTTTTTTATTAGTATCAGAGATGCAAACTCTGAATGGGAATGCACATTGGTACACTACATTGGTTTTTTTGTAGAGAATTTAGTTTGGTGCTTGTAGGGTTATTAGAGACTATGAGGTCAATTGTTTTGAATTTTTTATAATATATAATGAGTTTAATTTGATTATTACTATCCACTGGTTTAACATTTCTACGTATTACGTTTTTGAGAGTTTTTTCATCTTGCTTGTAATTATTATATATTTGGTTGCAATAGTATAAGTTAATAGTGTTATGTTTATTTTGATGTAAACCATTATTATTAATATTATCAATATTGTTAGAGCTATTGTTAACTTTGTTGAGATATTATTGACAAGTGTTTGCTTAATGTTGTGTAATTCTTAATAAAATATAGATTTGGAAGAGAATATCATTTGTGTACGCTGAATTAAGTTTTTTATAACAGCTAACTTATATCGTTGGGGGCATTCACGATTATAATTAAGAAGACACGAATTTATGCTAACTCCACGATAGAAGAAAACTGGAAAAAATTCTCTACAAATTGGCACAAACACACTCGGACATTATATTTCTCGGATTTTGCAAAAAAATGGAATTAATACCAAAAGGATTCAGATTTAAATACAACTTCCAACACAGCTTTATTACATCGCATAAACAAAAAGCTCATCATATATACAACAAAACCTCCACGCAATTAAGAAACCTTGCGCACAACTCTACTTACATTAAGAAATCCTTCTACATGAACTTATATAAAAAAATCAGTTATTCTCTCTATCGAACACTTTCTCCTTTCCAATACTTTCAAGTAAAAAAAACACTCAATTTCCTGTACGAAAAAAAGCTGACACAGTACATATTTTTGAAAAACCAAAAAATCAATAAACTAATTGCTGAAGAAACAAATTTTACAACACATACCTCACCTGAATAACTACTTAATAGAACACATTCCACGAAGATCTCACTATGTACGCTACACCCATAACACCTCTGCTAATAATCACATCGCAAACCTATCTAAATATACTCTCACCCAAGGAGAAACCTCTATATTAAATAAAGGATTATCATTCTGCCCCTCTAAACCTGTGCTACGATATGGAAAAATACCTTCGTAGACTGAGACTACAAGAATATTTCTCAGATAACAGATCCAATTCTACTGACAACAACGCTAAACAATCATACTCCAAACTTCTTCTAACAAAACATAATACCCTATGGACTCCCCCAAGCGGACACAACCAACACTTGGATCAATATGCCAACAAAGCCAGACAACACATGGATAACTTCTTAAAAAACAAAGGACACCTAACAAAAAAAAAACACAACCTATCCAAAGTAGAACGCCAAGCCATCTATACACTTAAAAACAACTGAAACATAATTATCGTACCAGCCGATAAGGGAGGAGCTACAACCATCTTAGACACCAACAACTATATTAAAGAAGCAGAATCACAACTTCAAAATAACAGGTTCTATGTACCCTTACCTCTAGATCCGACCAGTACTTACAAAACAGAATTGTCACTTCTCATTCAGAACCTGAATCACAGCACAAAAAATAAAATAAAAGCTCTTATTCCTGAGAACCCCAAAACAGCAACATTCTACACTGTCACAAAACTACATAAACTCCCCAAAATCATCTCAGAAAAACACCCTAACACCTCTTCATCCAACCCACATCATACTAAACAATCAAACAATGAAGAGATCTACAAAATTTCAAAAGCCCTTAAAATCACACCACCTGGCAGACCCATAATATCAGGCATTGGTACCCTCACAGAACTTATATCTGGATACATAGACAATATCCTAAAACCTTCATTGCCTGACATACCTAGTTATATTAGAGACACTACTGACTTTCTCAACAAATAACAAAACATTAACTTAGTCCGCGATGATAATATCCTAGTAACGATGGATGTTACGTCTCTATACACGAACATTCCACATGTTGAAGGAGTATCAGCCTGCCATGAGTTCCTTAAAAGCAAACTACCTAACAACCAAATCACAGATATATGCCAATTAGTAAATTTCATCTTAACACACAATAAGTTTAAATTCAACAACAAACACTATTTATAGATCAGTGGCACAGCAATGGGCACGAAAATGGCACCGAGTTATGCCAATATCTTTATGCACATTCTAGAAAGAAAGATACTAGACAATTCACAATACAAACCATCAGATTATTTTAGATACATTGATAACATTTTCTTAGTATGGACTCATGGAGTAGAAAAATTAAAAAACTTTTTTACTTTCTGCAACAACTTCCATAATACAATTAAATTTACCATGGAGTATTCAAACACATCCGTCCCTTTCTTAGACGTCATGATAAAATTAAACAAACATACACTTTCCACCAGTCTATACAACAAACCCACAAACCAACATAAATTCCTACACTTTAACAGTTGTCATTCCCTTAAATTAAAAAAATCTATCGTATACAGCTCATTTCTAAGAATCAAACGCATATGCTCAGACCATCCAGATTTTCTAAACAACATTAACAACCAAACAAAGCAGTTTCTAAAATGTAAATACCTAATAAAAATAATAAAAGAAGCACTAAATAAAACCATCCACATAAATCGTAACACACTTCTCACATACAAAAAATGAAAAAACAACAACCGAATTCCCATGGTTTTTAAGCACAATCAACATTCACACACATTTATCAAAAATTTAAAAAATGATTACAAGAACCTCCAATCAAACAAAAAATCAAAGACATTTTCGATAAATCACTCATAAATGCAATGAAAGAAACACCCAACTTATCAACTATCCTCACTTCTAACAAATATCTTAAAAACACAAACGTATCAGGGAATTTAAAATGTCAGAAACCCAGGTGCCTAATTTGTAAACATTTGGTAAGCGACGCAATATTCTCTGTACCCAACACCAAAATCAAATTCCAGCCACCACGCCTCACTTGCGACAGCGAAAACATTATATACTTCCTCTTCTGATCAATATGTCCCAATAGTGGATATATTGGCGAATCCGGAAATAGCTTTAGATTTCGCTTCAATAATCACAAACTTAATATACGCCAAAATAATCAATATTCCCCAGTAGGCGGACATTTCAATCAACCGGGTCACACCTTAGAAAATTGCAAATGTTTACTAATAGACTCCAATTTTAGTTCTACATATACACGCAGAAAGAAAGAAAAATACTGGATTTTAAAATTAAATACACACAAGCTAGGGTTAAATAGGGACTTAGGTGCTTTGAATCTTTACAAATACTTCAATAACTAAACTTTTTTAGATACATTTAAAAATATTTTTAAAACTTTTTTAGATACATTTAAAATATTTTTTATCTAAAACAAATTTACAAGCATTATTAAAGATAGGTTTACGTTTACAAACATATTTTTTTTAAAAAAATCTGTCGCTTTCAACGTCACTTGATGTAAAAACAAAAACTCTCTCCACAAACGTGTCATGTGATGTAAACAAACGCGTCATGTGATGTAAACAAACTCTTCACTGACGCTCTCGCGAAATCTCGCGAAATACGTTACTAATTCAAATTTTAAAGTCATTTGTTTCTGATGAAGGACCGAGGGCGGTCTGAAATATAAAATATAATAGTAGAAATAAACAAATACTGTCAAAAAACACATTTTAAAACTCAAAACGTTTTAATATTCTTTCGTATATATATATATATATATATATATATATATATATATACTTAAGGCTGAGGCAATCAAAGATCGCCATGATAAAAGCAGAAGCTCCTCAAAAATTCTATCGAAACAACTAAAAAGTGCTGCGCACGAACTACGCAACCACCTTCACATAATTGTAAAAAAAGCTGACAAGGCTAACATCTTTGTTGTACTTAACAAATCAGATTACAACACAAAACTCAACCACATACTCCATGACCACACAAAATTTAAAAAAATTAACAAAAACCCGACACACCAACTAAAATCTAAAATTAATAAACTCATTAGTGCCAACAACGCTGATCAGAATTCCTTAAAACTCCCTAAAATTATTGGTGACTATAAACCTGGTTACATATACGGAACCATAAAAACTCATAAACCTAACTATCCTCTCCGCCCTATCATATCCCAAATTCCTACTCCTGTATACCAGTTAACTAAACATATTAACCAGCTTATCACACCCTACCTTCCGAGTAAATACAGCATAAAGTCAACCTTAGAGGCAATCCAAATCCTCAAGAGTGAAAATCCTAATAATGAAATCATAGCTTCACTTGATGTGGAAAACCTTTTTACTAATGTACCCGTCAGTGAAACTATTGATATAATTATAAGAAATGTTTACAGTAATCCTTCATTACCCCCACTCAAAATTAATCCCAACATCCTAAGAAAAATTCTACTAGCTTGTACTACTGAAGTGCCTTTTGTTGATCCAAACAACACTATATATATACAACGTGACGGAGTCTCCATGGGTTCAGTGCTTGGTCCGATTTTTAGTAATTTCTACATGTCTAACCTTGAAAATACTACCTTTGCAAAATTTACAAAACCATCAATATATCTAAGATATGTTGATGATATCCTACTATCAATTAAAAACACTAATGAAATCTTACAACTTCAAAAACAGTTTCAAAATAACTCAGTTTTAAAATTTACTTATGAACTTAGCAAAGATAACAAAATTCCTTTTCTTGATATATTAATTAACACTGACAACAATAAATTTACTATCTCACCGTATCAAAAACCTACTAATAAAAATCCCTCCACACTCAATTATATTAGTGAATGCCCCCACTATTACAAAATAGCCATCATAAAAAATCTATTATACCGTGCAAAAGTCAATTCATCTACAAATCAAATCTTCTACAGTGAACTAAAAAACATAAAACAGACACTCATCAATAATAATTTTCCCAACTACATAGTTGATGAACAAATACATTACTTTCTTAAAAAGCTTAACATGGAAAAAACAACACATGATACTAACCCAACCAATCCTAAACATATCACTCTCTTATACCGTAGCCAGATGCACTCCAACTACCAACTAGATGAAAACATCCTAAAAAAACTCATAAATACTAATATTTCTCCGACAGACTCTAACAAAAGAATTAAGTTCATTATATATTACACTAAATCCACTACATCTAATTCATTTGTCCGCAACGACTCTTCCCCCACCGTTAGTGATTTGCAGAAGACCAATGTAGTATATAAATTCATATGTCCATTTAGAGAATGTATCTCTAACAACCTTAATAATATCTACATCGGCCACACCACAAATTCGCTCTCACGGCGTCTGACGTTGCACTTAAATAAAAATTCAAATATATTCCGTCATTTAGAACAACACGGTTATCAACGCACACTTCTGAGACAAACGCTTGTTGATAACACGTACATACTCAAACAAGAAAATAATAAGCAGAAACTAAAAATCCTCGAAGCACTCTACATTAAACAGTTTAAACCTGGTTTGAATACAATCAATTTCGATATTTCCAACAACGTACTCAAATGTCTGTAATCAGACCAGGGACCACAACACCACTATTTTGTCACTGTCTTCGGCCATCCGCCACGGTAGGGATGGACTTATATTTTCAATTCAATTATCTTTATTGTTAATAGCTTAAATGTTCTATGTTTACTGTGTGTTATTATTTACTCTTTGATAATGGCTTATGTGAGCCGAAAGCTTAGACCTGATAAAAAATTCAACAAATACTGTGATTTTTTGTTGTCTTTTAACGACATCACCATCAAGTATATCAGACGGTATGAACGGATCCTACACAAAATTAATAGACAAAACTTGTCTATATTATTCAATGAAACCTGCATTAATATATATATATATATATATATATATATATATATATATATTATATTTTAGAACTTGTACATAATTTCTATATATAATCGCTATGAAGGTACGTTCGTTTCAGCATTGAAGCCTCAATGCATCATCAGGCGATGTGTAAAGTATATTTATTTAGTTTTGTTCGAGGTGTTGGCTGGGGTTTAGAGATAGGAGGATATGTCGTTGATAGTTGGAATTTTGGGGGAGAGTGTTTAGTTAGAGGTGTTGGTGGGGGTTAGCGAGGTAGGGGAATAAGTCTGTGACCGTTGGAAACCGTTATCTCTATTAATTTTTTTTATTATAAAATTTCTATTCTCATATCTAGTCAATATATTATTCATCTTATTGTTATGATTATGGTTATTAACCTTACTCTAATTATGGTTATGGTTATTGACCTTACTCTAATTATAGTTATTGAACTAACTCTAATTATGGTTATTAACCTTACTAATTATGGTTATTAACCTTACTTTATAATTAATATTAATTAATACCAATTATGGTTATTAACCTTACTTTATTAGTCAATACTAATTATGGTTATACACCTTATTTTATAGTTAATATTAAACCATATATATATATATATATATATATATATATATATATATATATATATATATATATATATATAGGGTCCTATTTCTGGCTCTTGTAGTATTTTTTTAGCATGATTGTAGTGTTAACTCTCTGATGTGTTTCAGTTTACTGTGGTTTCATACCTCTGGTTTCAAAGCTTGTTAGTGTTCATATATTTAAGGTTCTCAATTTTTTTTGAAGACAGAGGAAACATGGTTCCTTTTTAGATTTAGCTGTTCTTGCTTGTTTAAGGATTTTCCATTTAACTTTAGGCGTGTTATTTTCGTCTTTTAACTTCCAAAAGTATTTGGACAGAGATGTCATGTTTTGTTTTTCTTTGTTATTGAAGGATGAGAGGTGATTGTAAAATCGCTTTTTAAATACGTTCAAGGTATTTCCGATATTCAGTTTTTCATCCTTAGGATTCTCCATGGATGAGATCGAACACATATATATATCAAAGATTTCGTTAGACATTTGTTGTTCATGGGTCATCGGTTAGGGTTTCTCCAGTTAGAGGGGTTATAATTATGGGCCGGACTGGTATTAGTGTTGGAGTTATTTTTGTTGTGTGCTTTTAATATTTTGTTGTTATGTACTTTAATTATTTTTTCTAGATTATTGGAGCACCTATAACTTACTTTAATTTTATTTTTATTGAATATTTTATTTAGATGGTTATTTTTGGGAAAATGCTTATCTATTAGTTGAAGAAATTTATGTCTCAGCTTGAAGTTAATTTATTGATTAAAAGGAGGGTTATACAATATGATTTTTCGGTTCCTATTTTTGCTTTTTGAACTTCTGAATTTTTCCACAAAGCTGAATTTTGATGATTGATATCCGCTATCCTTAAGAATTTTATCTTAAATTACCTTGTGTTTATCAAATATTTCTTTACTGGATGAGTGTGTGTTAATGCGGCGTTCTATCGATGATGGGATGTGTTTGATAATAGATGGTGGGTGGTTAGAGTTGGGGTTTATATATATTGGGCTCACATTGTTCTTCATGTAAATTTGGAAAGTGTTCGATACTAAGTCTAATGTTATGCCTAAGAAGTCTACATACTTGATGTTGGGGTTAATCACTACTTTAAGACAAAAGGATTTAAAGACTTTATGAATTAGTTTTTTAGTTTTATCGACCTTACCTCCAGTTGATTCACTTATTATCATGAGTTCGTCATCTCTATATAGTCATATATTATTATCATGAGTCCGTCATCTCTATATAGTCATATATATATATATATATATATATATATATATATATATATATATGGTGTATAAAAATACTTTTACAAATTTGGGGAGCCACACCAAAACAAAGACAAAAGTCCATATAAACATATGTCCGGATATCCTTCACTTCTTAGTTATTATGCATAAAGAAAGTTTACAATAGAGCTCTCTGTGTAACCATGTAAACTAGGATACACTTGTCATTCGTGTAACTTTGTGGCTTGTCTGTATTCAACGTTTAACGGGTGTAGTCGTCAGTTAACTGAGAATTGTTCTGTTTAACAACGGTAGGATGTTAATATCGTGAGTAGTCAGTTATGACTTTTAAACAGTTTGTGTGAATGGCAATGTACGCGAGGCTGCACGGCTATATCAGATTGCGTTTTCAAACCAAAGACAGCTGAATCATTCAAACTTTGATGTTTTTTATCGTTTCGTTTCTGAAACAGTATCTGTGGTACCACAAACTGCAGATCGAGGAAGACCAAGATCCGCACGTACGCTTGACCACGAAGCCAGTCGGAGATGATCCAGGTATCAATGCCCGTCAAGTGGCTCGAGCATGTTGTACATCTCATAGTACCGCATGGAGGGTAGTTCAAGAGCACATACCGTATCCGTATCATTTGCAGCTTGTGCCGAGTCTTTCGCCCTCTAATCACTCACCACCGATGAACTTTTGCCGATAGTTTATTGTACAAACTGCCGATCCGTTGTTTGTTTCTTCAGTCTTGTTTAAGAAGAGATGGAATAAAAAATATGCACAACCAACATTTTTGGGTGGATCAGAATCCTCATGGTAGAGTACAGACTAAACACCAGCATCAGTTTACGATTAACGTGTGTGCTGGAATATATAGGTAACTGTCTGGTAGGTGCATATGTTCTAGCATGTCTTACAGGAGCTATCTACAGGGACTTTATTTTGAATAACATGATGAATAAAATGATAGGCCTCCAACACATTTTAGTCACATTTTTCGCGATGCACAGGCTGACATCTATCATGAAATATGGATAGGTAGGGGGGGACCGTTTCCATGGCCTGCACGTTCTCAACAACCTCAATCCTATGGATTTTTATATGTGAGGCCACCTAAAACAATTGGCTTATGCAGCAGACATTAATAATGCAGATATGCTTCATCACCGTATCGTGGAGGCTTGTGAAACCATTCGATACCGCGTGGGAGTATCTGAAAGGGTTTGCCAGTCATTGATCCGACGGCTGCATTCGTCTGCAGAAGCAAGCGGAGGATATTTTAAACATTTGTTATGAGTTTTTTTGTTGAGGTAAAACAAAAGCCTTTTGGATAAATCTTTATATGGACATTTTCCCCTGTTTTGGTATCAGGAATCCAACCCCAAAGTAAAATTTTTTTTTTACACACACACACACACACACACACACACATATATATATATATATATATATATATATATATGTGTGTGTGTGTGTGTGTGTGTGTGTGTGTGTGTGTGTGTGTGTGGTGAACGGATGACATATCAGGGCTCAGTAAAATGAAGACGTGCTCAACGTCTGTGGACATGTGTCTCTTGAGGCCTGCAGGTGTTTTGCAAATTTGGAATAAAATTCCGTGTACAAAAACACTATCCTTGAAAATCTGTTCAATACAAATTAGGGCGAATAATATTTATTTAAAATTTATCACATAAGTATGTTACAATATCACTACAAAAGTAGTTTCTTTTGTTTTATCAAGTGATAGCACAATGAGTTTGTCAATTTAACTGAGTAGATTCGTGTCAACTTCGAAGTTTCGTGATGACACCTTTATGATGTTCTCACTAGTCAGGACTGGTTTGGCATGAACCTGTTGAGTTAAAGTGACAAACTCTTTGCGCTTCTCACCGCTCTCTTCACCTCGGTATATTTTATGATAAAAAACCTGTTTTCCAAAATACATTTTATTAGCAAAACCACTGAAAAATACCAACCTTAGCACTAAACATTATTAAAATTCAACACCCTTTCTTTCTCTTTCTCTCTCTCTCTCTCTCTCTCTCTCTATATATATATATATATATATATATATATATATATACTGCCGTCATAACGTTCTTGTAAAATCTAATAATAAAACACTCACCACGTTGTTCATGCCACCTTAATTTTATGAATGAATGTCTACTTAGATGTAAAATAGGTGTCTTAAAAAAAATTTAATCACGCGACTGCACTAGAATTCATCCTCTCATCCATTATTATTTAAACAACTCTACGAAGTGAAACAGATGCTACTTAATAAGGGTTTTCGGAACTACCTTATAGATGACCAAATTAAATTATTTCTTTCTAAAATAAGCAATAAGAACACTGAAATCAGAGAGAGAAAAACAATAAAATCAGCATTTTCTATAAAAATCATATACACATTGATTATCAGTAAAATGAATTTTCTCTTACAAACATTATTTGTACGCATTTATTTGTAAGAGAAAATTCATTTTACTATCGCAGTTGACCAGAACAAGAAAATTAAATTAACTATTCTAAAACATTTAAAACACCTATAACCTTATCGTCATCAATAATATCAGAAAGCTCTCGGATATATAGAATATTTGGACAGTGTCCACACACTTTATAGACAGAAAGAAATATTTGTACGAATTCAAGAAAAACTGAATAAAAAACTTAATCGCAGTACGTTCTGTCATCTTTAATAACATTTGTATCAAAGGAAGATTGCCATCCTAATATACTTATATATATATATATATATATATATATATATATATATATATATATGCACATAAATAAACTATTAGTTGGACATATGCACATAAAAACGCACTAATGAACACACAAGCCTTAGTTATATACACAATCACAATTTTAAAAGAGCTTCGCTAAAACACATACACATATATCAGTCAGTTAAGTGCCATACGCCTAACATGTTTCGAAAAAGACATGACTAACTGGGCAGAAGTTTATCCCGCAATAGGTTGCCATTACTTTCTGAGGTAGACTTGTTGCTAGCCAAGGCTATAGAATCCAATCCGTACTGTTATTTAACCCATAACTGGAAGGAAGAGATGGATTATTACCGTCCCCAAGGGTATTTGCGCGTAAGTAAATGCAAGGAATTTCAACTATAATTCCAATATATATATATATATAGAGAGAGAGAGAGAAGTAGAAAGACAGGTAAATAAATGGAAAGGAAGAGATAGAGAGGGCGTGCATGTGTCTTTGTGGTGTGTGAGAGAGAGAGAGAGAGAGAGAGAGAGAGATTATTTCTGATTTCAGTGGTGGAAATGCTGTGTGTACAGAGATACAGATAGCAATAAATTATATAACAATACAATTAGAAAGTTTAGAGTCAATCTACTCCAGTAATCGAAGAATTACATATACACATGAATAGTTATGATATTTGTCAGTTTAGGTTTCTTTTTTAGAAAACTGTGGAGATAATATATATATATATATATATATATATATATATATATATATATATATAACGTTTTACGCGTGATTAGTGAACGTCATTTTTCGTGTATATTTTCGCTTTACTTCAAGTTTTGCTTCTTAGACTGTTGTGTGTATACATATGTGAGTTTTCCTACGATATATATCTGAATGTATGTGCTTATAATATGTAATTTTTGGATATTGACCTGATATGAAACGTGTCTCTTTGATTTGGGAAATTCTGTGTTCCGATAAAATAAACCTGTTAGCACATGTATGTACTCACGTGTATATTTATAAATCCACGCGATTAGATGAAGTTCTTGAATGATGACTAGTAACTGATTTCTAACAAGGACAGGAAATAGGATAAAATTTGTGGAAGATATTGCTTTACATAACGATTTAATATTAACCAAAGTTATGCATACGCAGCGAACCTATCTCACAAGTACATATGAATTGAGTAGTACAAATATTGGTACATATCTGTCCAGTAACATAGACTTAATCCAAATAAGTACAAACTTAGCTACGTAAAGCAAACAGACTATTTGTATATAAATATAGCTCTACTACTACACCAATAAAGAGAGATATGAAATTTGTCTCTTTTTCGATATCCAGTTTCGTAGATTATCTTTCTATCTCCGTAAAATATAGATAGATTTTGAAAAATAAGATGAGTACGAAATAAAAAAAAACTCTCCTTTCTTCGCTGTTTTCAAATTCGCGAGCCACTGCGAAAAATGTATTTTGATCAATAGAAGAAAAAGACCAAGGCAAATTTCGCGAGCCTATGTGAAATTTTTATTAACCAATGAAAAGAGAGCGATTTGCAAACTCACAGAAAAAAAATGATCTTTCAGCGATCCAGGCCATATTTCTTGCCGTCCCAAAATAATTTTGTGTTCGGAGCCGATTACATGATTGAGTTGACTACTTATTCACGTTTTTCGGTCGGTCAGGTAGCGAGACAAGGAAGCAGAGGACACTCAACACAGCCACAATGTAACAGAAGTTTTAGGCCGCTCAGACATGATTGTCTCAGCAATACACATTTGCACTCCCTCACCTTCTCGCGTGATGTTTTCTTTATCTCTCTCTTTCTGGTGTGGACAGAGAGGAACAAAGACGTTGTATTCTTTTGTTGATACACACAGCAAAACATAAAATTATTTTTCTGCACAAGTCACATTTCGCTAAAATCAAGAAACTCTTGATTCTTTAAACCCCTTATTACACTTTCTCTTAGATCATGTTAACAGTTCAATAAGTCCGTCCATACAAATTGAAGTCATGCTATTCGACAAATAAATTCTCATTTATTCATACAAACGAGACAGTTTATATCTTCCAACCTTCTGATAATCTTCAATTCTGAGGAATTTAATAAACATGATCAAGCTCCCTACAGAAAGACTGAAACATAGATGTCAAAAATATAGAAATACTTAAAATTACCAAAATAAAAAAGATGTATGCTAGAAAAAGAAAGAAAAAAGGAAGATAAAGAAAAAAGAAAATCAAGAAAAATCAAAGAAGGGATTATTTAGAGAGCATCATATAAAATACACACATTCGGAAAGAAAAAAGGAAAGAAAGGAAAAGAAAAAGTATTTAGAAAGCAGTAAATATCAGGGGGATTAGAAAGAAAGAAAAAACAAAGAAAAAATGTTACTCCAAAATTTGAAATAATTCTGGACACAATTGGTTTTCTTACCTATGAGTATGACACACTTTATATAATAACATAAGTATATAAGACTGAAGACCACAAGGAATTAAAGCAGTAAATATCAGGGGGATTAGAAAGAAAGAAAAAACAAAGAAAAAATGTTACTCCAAAATTTGAAATAATTCTGGACACAATTGGTTTTCTTACCTATGAGTATGACACACTTTATATAATAACATAAGTATATAAGACTGAAGACCACAAGGAATTATGCTGAATAAGAGACAGACACCATTTCATGTTAACATATAATTATATGCTCCAATTTCCCACCAAAGTAGAAGAGCATTTGTTATATTTTATAGTTGTAATTAATACTATGTAGCCTAATCACGACTTGAAAATTGTTAAGATAAAACTTTATTTTCTAGCAAATGAATAGATGTAGATAGTTATCATTGAATTCTTAAAAAATAAGCTTAGAGTTGTTAACATCACTTAATTTCTATAATGAAACGTTCAAAATAATGTTTCCACTACTTTTACATCGCAATCGCTATCGACGATGATATTGATAAATCATTTTCCGACAGTTTTTGTTTTATAAGAGTTGTTTTTTCTTAACACCCATTTGCCGTGATATATTTGTGAATGTACATTTTTAAAGGTTACATTGCACGAATTCAGTGCCTGAAAGAGGAAACCAACTTTCTGCGAAGCTGTAGTGCTGTTGCTGACAGGATGTGTAAAATGGCTAACGACTTCCATGAATGATTTTTGCCATCAGCTATGGGAAGTTTATAAACAAACAATAAGCAGAAGAGAGAGCCAAAATTAAACAAGTTGAAGCCAAACTTATGACCGCATCATAGATTCCTCATAGGCCAGATTTTACTGATAAAGAAATTAGATTTACATGGAAGTTTATATTTATTTTATTTTCAAGGTTTTAAGAGTCAGAAACAAGTAAAAGAAATAATAATAATAATAATAATAATAATAATAATAATAATAATAATAATAATAAATTATGAAATTAAAAGAATTGTAACAAGAAGAGTCGAATCAACAAAATATGAAAAGGAACCGGAACCAGAAATAAAAAGTAATAACATCAAACAAATCACAGGTCATAATGTAGAAACCGTGAAACACGCAAATCACTGCGAAGATAATGATGTAAGTTTAAAAGTGCTGGAAAGGTGTGATCTGAGTCTGAGTCAGTTAAAAGACAAAAATAAAACGAGTTCAGAACACATCGAAGATAATTATTTGACGGAAAATAAGAACAATATACAGGCAGCCAAGATAGAAATAAAAAACCATCTAAGTCAAATACAAAGTATTACAATGGAGGAACGTGAACAGCTCCCAAAATTCCAACCAACAAAACAAAACCTCCGAACTATTAAACTGTACAATGCAGCACTGAACTCAATACTGGATGAAGACCCTCATACAAATCTTAACGAAGTAATATATGCATCAGCAACAGCAGCAACAAAAAAATTAAATATCAAAATAAAAACAGGGCAGTCTCGCAGACGTGAAGATCCACCTTGGAAAAGAAAAATTGAAAAAGAAATCGAACAACTAAGAAGTGAACTGTCAGTACTGGATGAACTGAGTAGAGGAATAAATGTAAGAACTAGGAAAAGAAGAAGAGCCGAAAAAAAAATATAACATCAGGAATGAAAATGACGTCTTATCAAATAAAGAACAAATAAAGCAAAAAATCCAACTGAAGGCTCAAAGAATAAGACGCTATGAAAAAAGAGCAAGATTTTACAGACAAAACAAGATCTTTCAGACTGATACAAAGAGATTTTACAGGGAAATAGGTAAAAAAAGAATTGAAGTGACAGTACCCCCCAGATTGGAAGAAGTCACACAGTTCTGGGAAAAGATATGGGCTTGCCCTAAAGAACTTAGCAAGGAAGTACATTGGATTACGCAGGAGATAGAACGAATGAAAAATAAACCCGAACAGACATGGTCTGGAATTACAGAAGATGATGTTAAATTTGCACTAAAAAAAGCACACAATTGGAAATTCCCAGGTATAGATAAAATTCCTAACTTTTGGCTATATTATTTAAATGCAGCACATAAAAAAATAGCCAAAGAACTCCAAGAAATGGTTGACGATCCCACTAAAATTCCTGCATGGATGACCAAAGGAATTACATTTCTTCTACCCAAGAATGGTGACACAAACAACCCGAAAAACTACAGACCAATTACATGTCTTCCGACAACATATAAACTACTAACATCTATTTTAACAAAACAGACATATTTATTCTTAGAAAGAAATGACATGATACCGCTTGAACAAAAAGGGTGCAAACGTGGCTGTTATGGTTGTAAAGACCAATTGCTAATTAACAAAATGATCCTGGAAAACTGCTACAGTACAAAGAAAAATCTTAGTACTGCCTGGATAGACTACCGAAAGGCATTCGATAGTGTGCCACATTACTAAATTTTAAAGACTTTAAATATATACAAGATATCGCCCGTCATCATCAATTTCATCAAACAGTGCATGTCTATATGGAAAACAAGCCTTTACCTCAATCATATAAATGGAACCTATAAGTCTGATGAAATAAACATCAAAAGAGGTATATTTCAAGGTGATTCTTTATCTCCCTTACTATTCTGCATATCATTAATAGCACTAACCAGTCAACTTAATAAGACAGAATGTGGTTATAAAATAGGCCAAAAGAAAATAAGCCATCTATTTTACATGGATGACTTAAAGTTATATGCTAAGAATGATAATGAGCTGGAAGGTCTTCTGCAAACTGTAAAATGCTTCAGCGAAGACATTGGAATGAAATTTAATTTGAATAAATGTGCTAAAGCTACAGTTTTACGTGGATCAATACAAGAAACATCCTCAATTAGCCTAGACCCTGCTGTAACAATAAAAGAATTGAAACCAGAAGAAGCTTATAAATACCTAGGTGTAAATGAGAGCGAAAACATTCACCATAAAAAAATGAAAGAAATAGTGCGTAAAGAGTACTATAGAAGGCTACGAATGATATTAAAAACTGAATTAAATTCACAGAACAGAGTTATGGCCATTAATAGCCTTGCAATCCCAGTTGTCCAATATAGCTTCAACATCTTAAACTGGACTCTAAACGACATCAGGCGAATGGATGCTAAAACAAGAAAGCTTCTTTCTAAGCATAAGATGCATCATCCAAAGGCTGATGTAGACCGTCTATACATACCCCGGAAAGAAGGTGGAAGGGGTCTTATTCAGCTGGAATTGTCATACAAGACAACAACTATTGGCTTACTAACATACATAGAAACAACAAAGGATTGGATGATACAATTAGTAAGGCAACATGAAGAAAGAAAGAAAAAATATTCAATAATAAAAGAAGGCAGTAAATACAAACAAGATTTACAGTTAGTAGATTCTGTAGAAAAGCAAAACAGAAGCCAAGAACCAACTACTGCGGCAAAAAATATGAAAATGAAAGCCAAAGATAAAGCTCTTGAAAAGATGAAACAGCGCTGGCAAGACAAACCTCTGCATGGCCAATATCCAGCACGTGCCAATAAATCCAATGTTGACAAAGTTAATACTCATCGATGGTTACGTGCATCTGTATTAAAGTCTGAAACTGAAGGATTTATACTTGCAGCACAAGACCAAAGTCTTTTCACGAGAAACTTGCAGGCAAATATTATGCATAATAATATGGATCCAAAATGCAGGTTTTGTGATAAACACCAAGAAACAATAGACCACCTAATCTCAGGCTGTTCTGTGCTTGCCCCAAACGAATATAAAAATCGCCACGATAGAGTTGGACAATATTTACATTGGACAATGTGCAAACATTATGGAAAATCTGTAAACAAACACTGGTATGAACATCATCCAGCACCGGTTACAGAAATAGAAGATGTAACCATTCTATGGGATTACACCATCTACACAGACAGAAAAATTGAGGCAAACAGGCCAGACATTATTGTTAAAAACCATAAGGAGAAAACTTGTCTATTAATTGATATGGCTTGTCCAGCGGATTGTAACATAGCAATCAAGGAATTTGAAAAACTGTCAAAATATAAAGACCTGGAAATTGAAATAGAAAAAATGTGGAAATTGAAAACAAGAGTTGTGCCAGTGATAGTAGGTGCACTTGGAATGATAAAAAATGGAACAAAACAACACATTGAAAGAATCCCTGGAAACCCCAGCTTAAGAGATATACAAAAAATTGTCTTATTAAGTACAGCCCACACACTAAGGAAAACTTTATCTATGTAATGCTGGGGATGGTAGGGAAGATAGAAAAACATGAAATGGAGCCATAACAACACGCCACTACCTGCCTTAGGTCTCCCCGCAGACTTGGTTGGTAGTGAGACCAAAGCAGAAATCGAAATATGATGAAAAATGACATAATAATAATAATAATAATAATAATAATAATAATAATAATAATAATAATAATAATAATAATAACAATAATAATAATAATAATAACACCAAGAAACAATAGACAACCTAATCTCCGGCTGTTCTGTGCTTGCCCCAAATGAATATAAAAATCGCCACGATAAAGTTGGGCAATATTTACATTGGACAATGTGCAAACACTCTGGAAAATCTGTAAACAAACACTGGTATGAACATCATCCAGCACCGGTTAAAGAAATAGAAAATGTCACCATTCTATGGGATTACACCATCTACACAGACAGAAAAATTGAAGCAAACAGGCCAGACATTATTGTTAAAAACCAGAAAGAGAAAACTTGTCTATTAATTGATATGGCTTGTCCAGCGGATTTTAACATAGCAACCAAGGAATTTGAAAAACTGTCAAAATATAAAGACCTGGAAATTGAAATAGAAAAAATGTGGAAATTGAAAATAAGAGTTGTACCAGTGATAGTAGGTGCACTTGGAATGATAAAAAATGGAACAAAACAACACATTGAAAGAATCCCTGGAACCTCAGTTTAAGAGATATACAAAAAATTGTCTTATTAAGTACAGCCCACACACTAAGGAAAACTTTATCTATGTAACGCTAGGGATGATAGGGAAGATAGAAAAAACATGAAATGGGGCCATAACAACACGCCACGACCTGCCTTAGGTCTCCCCGCAGACTTGGTTGGTAGTGCGACCATAGCAGAAATCGAAATATGATGAAAAATGACATAATAATAAATTAGCAAAACACTGTAAGAGAAAACACAATTCAGTGAAAATTTCTACGTAAAGAAAAAAAGAAACTATTTTTCATATGTTACAGTAGCCTTAAAGATATATCTTCCTCCCCAGAGGTTATATAATTTCCAAGTAAAATTTAATTGACATACAGTCGGAGTCCTGTTTAAACACATTGCTATAGTAAAGAGATTTACATGAACTCTTATCTTCTCAAGCGGCGTTCTTACGCACTAGTTAATTGGCTTAAAATCAAATAAAACTAAAGGAAAGGTCAGTATTACTGTTGTTTATTATTTCAATTTCACAGCGTTTCATGAGCAACTATATTCATATGAAATAATGGGTCTTAAAAACACAGCACAGGTTCACAACTGTAGATAAAATAAAGATGTTGAACTGAGCCATGTTTGGTGCCAATCCCATTCAAGTAACATAATGAATTATGAAAAGATTACATCGTCAAGTGTTTCGTGATATTATCTTTATTCAGAGTAAATTGCAATACACAAGGCATAAAATTAATTGAAATTATTTCATTTACTCATTAGAATAATCTTTAGATTTTTTCAATCACGAGTTTGAGTGTAAATTTTAATTTTTGGTATAAATTTTAAATGTAGTTGTTAATATTCACTAATAATTATTTTCTCTCTGCGTCATTCTTCTTGCTATCTCGGCAAGTAAAGAGTACAATACTGAAACATTATATTTGAATAGTTGTTGGAGCTAAATTTACCTTACACCTCAACTTTGCCATTCTTCCGACATAACACGTTGTTCATAGATGAAACAGGTAGGTGCATATGCTTGAGAGAAAAACAAATTTTTTGCATGTTTACAAAAACTAAAAAAAACTTTCTTCATGAAGTAAAGCGAATGCGTTTAAAATTGAAATTAAAAGTGAAATGAGATCTTTGTGAGTTGAAGTAGTCGTAGATTGCATTAGTGATGTGGTTTGGCCATAAACGGCGATGAAAAAATAATTAAAAACTGGATTAGATTTACAATCGTACCGATATAACTCCCACTTCTATCAACTCACACACTTCACACTCTCTTAGCTCTGTCTCTTATCTTCTTCCTCTCTTCTCAGTCGCGAGCTTTGTTGAAAATACCGATCTTACGAGTCAGCCGTTTTTCTTTATCCTTTTCAGGTGAAGCCGATATATTGTCTCGATAGGGTTGATTCGGGTTTCCCAAAATCTTACCATATTGGGATTGACGCTGAAGTTTAGTGTGGATTCCCTGTGTACGTTGTGTACCGCAGACAAGATTGCGTAATTTATGTTTGTGGTCGTAGTAAATTTAGTATCTTCCCGTCCTAGGACTACTTTGGGAATCAGGTTGGAATAAGGATTCCTTCAACAAAATGCACAACACTCTTGATAACTCTAACAACAGATTTACTGAATATAAAGTAAAACTGGTTAAATAAAATATCTATTATCTATTGCTGGAAGTGATTTGGGAACTCTAGTCACAAATGCTAAAGTACAAACCAGACAATTGACTATTCTTCACTTCATCTGTAATAACCATTCAGACTATCATTCACTTTTTAAAAATAATAATCAATCAACTCTCACTCAGTTCTGTCTTACAAGCAATCCCAGGATGCTCCGGGCCGACTTCATGCCTGGCCTGTCTCTTTCTGTATTTGTTTTCACTCCGGCCACGGAAAAGCTCTAATGGCCTTCCTTGTTGGGTCCGATTCTCCGACTGTCTGTCGGCTTTGCTGTCATTTATATAAACGACTCCACCCCACAAAAAATTAACATTGGTATATCTAATTTATCTATTCCGACATCTTAATCTTAGAAGATCTTGTTAATTAATCATATATTACTCTCTTTCTTTAGAATCTTCCTAAATATCTTTCTGTAAAGATAATTGTGTTTTTGAGTGATCAGCATAAACAAATCTCTAGCTTAGAAGTAAAAAAATTAAAAATCTAGAATAATCTACAATAATTTGTAAGAACGTACACATTTAGATAGTACAATGTAAACAAACCTCAAGACTTGGACTTAAACAAAAACAGATAAACAAAAACAGATGCCTCTTTCTTTGTTTAAAATAATTTGGATCTGTCCCTTTCTGTAAGAATAAATATGATTTGGACAGATTGTATAATATAAACAAACTTCGAACTTGATTTCTAAAGATTAAAGAAAATCGGACAACACATTAAACATGTCTTCTTCTTATCGGCGGGAAGTAGATAGGGTCGAACATCCTTGGTTTCGCTCAGTTTTACTGAATCTTAGATATTTAATTCTTGGTTCGACTCTCCTTGGAACTCTGTTCCTAAATTCATTTTATTATTTTAAAACATAAATCCATTTTTTATAAAGCTTTCAACCTACTTTCGGGGGAATTGTAATAATTATTATTCAATAATATATAGTCCCTCCAAGTCCCCATGTAATTCCATGTAATTAGACACTTCAAGGCATCAGTGCCTTGTTACAATGATGGATTGACACCAATTGGTGATGTGACTGATTTTTGCGCTTGCAACCAGATTTTCGCGCAAAACACTTCTAATCCTTTTATATGCGCATAAATTATAGATTAGTCAAGAGTAGATAATTAAGTACTCTGCTTTCAAAGAGAGAAAAACTGCCAATTAAAATGAAAGGTAACAAGCGGTAGAAGAGAGTGTAACTGGCTGAAATAAAAGCAGAACTTTTAGAAAAATGCATTGGATTGACCAAATTAACATTTACTTGTGCTGATAACGACTCCAAATTTTTAGAAACGTTAAAGAAACGAACCAAACTGCACCTGTTGTGCATGTTTTATGGAAGAACTGGGTATACAGACATCATAAGTGCAAGTAAAATGTTAATCGCACAACATTTGGTCAATGAACCTCTGAAAGGATTGCGTCATATGTAAATGAACAAAGAAACTGAATGGAGTAGTGATAATAGTCTTGGGGTTATCATGCGGCTCCAGTGGAATCTAGTGGTAGTCTCTGATGTAGTCGAATTCGGTAAAACACATTTATCGTGACTGTTGCGCTATCGTGGATTTGGGGAAGAAGGTACATACCGTGCTTTATAATCGAACCTAATGCCTAATAGTTACCACCACCCACCAAGAGATACTACCTTTGGGAACTAGAAACAAAAGAGACACACAATTTGTTTCCTGAAGGACGTAAAATTCCAAGTTCCATGATTTGGCAACATTCACCTTTAGCCATTTGTACAGTATATGGAGCGAGTTGATTGTGGATATGGGAATAACTTTTAGTAATACAGTGCATAATGCCATGGAATGGTTTTCTTTGTGACATGACGACTTATAACTTCTAGAAAATTGATGTAAATGCTTACAAAACACAGGAGTACCTAGGAGCTACGGTATGGCATAATGGAATGATATAGGAAAGATGATCGAGTTACGTAATGTGAGTCTCAGGATCTATCAAACAAAGTCTGTGTGGATCAATTTGAAAGCTATATGAGTCCAAAAATCAGCACACAATATGGCACTTTCTACGTCCGCAATTACAAAGAAGAGAATGAAAACAGGTGTTAACTTAAATTTAGAAGCAAATATTTTAGTCCATATGTCTGCATAAGAGATTTGTTAACGGTCTGAAGTATAAACTTACAAAACTTTCACTATATCTAGTTTAACAGCGAGGAAATATGAACCGCTTTTACAAGAAATCTAATACTGGTTATACGTTCATGTACAAATAAATGATTACAGACTTCTTCCCTGCTGGAACAGGAAGTCGTCTTCAGGGGTTAGCTTATACTTTTTTCTGGGACTTTTCAAAAGTGTAAAACATTTTATCCGCGTGCACTTTATCACCAATTTTTTTGTCTAGATATCATACAGGATACGTGGTTCTTCTTCAACTTCAGAAGGAATCCCTCTTACTAAAAGAGCTGGCGAAAGAAAGTTTTTACAGATTACTCGACAACCTCTCGAATTTTTTTCTGACTCTCTTTCTCCCTCTTCCACTTCCCCTCCTCTCTCTCACTTGCATGTTTTCAAAATTTTGATCAATGTGCCTGGCTCAGAATTGCGATCTTCGCCAATTTTTTAACGGAAGTTTCCTCTTTAATTGATCCTAAAACAGTGTGCAATCTTACCAGAAGAATTTGGACGGACAAAGAATCATTGTTGTTACCCACAGGGTACTGTAAACAGCAAATAAATTTTGACGGTTTACTATCTCTCATTATCTCTTAATTTAACATCTGCGGCATTTTTCTTTGGTGAGAGATGGACGATTTGAAAGTCAATTCCTCTTCAACTGAGCGAAGGGTTTATATACTATCAAGGAGATAATGGTATCTATTATCTCTAATGTTATTTTATTTGCTAAGACGAACTGTCAAGTAACACTACCGGCATCGATTTGAGTGGGCCTCAGAATAGGACGAATTTATCTCACTTGAGTATTTAATCCTTTAATACTTCTAAATAAAAATATTTTTGCCATCCCAACAAAAGCAATGCCATTCTTACGACATAGTAACACTTTACTCATAGGTGAAAACAGACAAGGACAAGTGCATATAAAAACAAATAAACATTTTCCACATATTTATAGAAAATAGAAAACCATAGTCTGTTCATGTAGCAAACCAAAGGCATATTTAAAAATATCGAAAGGAAAAGTGAAGTGATGTCTTACTTGTGAGGTGACTTGGTCGTACATTGCATTAGTGATGGGATTATGCCATGAGCAGTGAGGGAAAATGGAATGCTAGGGTAGACATGTTATGTTTCGGAGAGACGAATTATCTTTTGCGTCTCTCGTCAAAATGTTACGTGGTCGGATATTTAAGTTTTGTCAAGTCAAAATCATGCAAAATCTTCCACAAATCAATTCGGTTAATGAAAGAAAACAATGCAATTCGATAATGCTCATACACGAAGAAGAAAAAAACATTTATAGCGGAAAAGATGAAGTTAAAAAAATCGAAAGAAGAGAGGAAATAAAAGTCAGTAAAACCTCAATAAGAAGGCCTACCATAATTTTCAAATCTCAAATTGGACCAGTTTTCAATATTTCCTTTTTACTTTTATTTTATTTATTTATTTATTTTTGTGTAGTGCTGTATTTTAATACCAAGCAAGCTTCAAGCTACGGGGCTAATAGAAATAAAAAAAATACTGATAGCTTATATCATTAGGAAGGATTATAATGAATCCTAATAAAAAAAAATAAATACTTATCTAAGCAATCCTAATTCAAAAGTAAATGAATAAATAACTGTATTTACGAGGTAACCTTTATTCGTAAAAATGTAGTATTTATTCACGAGATAATCATCATTATTAGTTTTAAAAATATTATTAGATGATTATTATTAGAATTATCATAAGAAATTATTAATAATTATAGAAATTTAAATATAAAAAGATAATTTTAGTTTTTTAATTCATTTAATGCATTTTGCTTGCGGCTGACTATTGTCCGTTTTTTACATTTTTGTAACGTACACCCCCACCCAAAAAAAAGATTAAAAAAACAAACAAAACAAAACAATGCGGCCTCTAATCCGAAATTTTACTATAACATTGTAAGTGTTATTTTCAATGAGTCAGTAGGTAGAGCTAGTTTAGTCAAGATTCATTGTTATATATTTTTGAGACAGTTTTAGATCGAAAAGCAAGGCAGACGGATGACGTTGCAAAAAAATAAAATAAAATAAAAAATACAAAAAAAAAACAATAAAAAAGCAAATTCACTGATTTGTTCGAAGAAAAAAGACACCAAAAGCTGCAAAAATTGTTCATCCTATAATAGTCAGTTTAATGTTGATAGGTTAGTGAGAATTCTAAATCACTGCCCCACCTCGGTCAAGGTGGTTTCACGGGTGGTACGAACCGTCGCTGTATCTAATTTCATATTCCTACGCAGTTATTTGCCATCATAAAGTCAAATATTGCATTCTACTTTTTTATTACACCAGGGCACTTGACAAAAGTTTCAATTTCAATATTATGGCAACTGATTAGATTTTTAATTCGAAAAATGTTTTAATGAATCCAGTTAAAAAAAACATCAAATACACTGATGTTAATTCCGACTTAAAGGTATGACACAAATAATGGTAACAATCTGTTTCATACAGGACCACAATCTTCAGGTCATGTGTGTTGTATGTTGGCTCAACTAATTGTATATGCTAGTCAATGGGGCAGTTTATTGTACTATCATAAAGGTTATTAATTCATTATATTTTATTGATTACTTCAGGTATTTTATATATATTCATTAATTATTTTTATTAAATTTATTATGATATCTTTTTAAATGTTTTCAGTTACATTGTCGTTTGGATGGGTGGACTCTTCATCTTCCAGTTCCTTTACAGTTCTTCCAGTTTGTATATTCCTGACAATTCAATTATTTCTGGCACGACTGCTGATTTTGATTCTTAGACAGAGAAACGGATAAAATTACTGGAACAAATGCTATCAAAGAGCACTTAAATTTGGCAAAAATTAGTGTAAAAAATTCAAATTGATTGTTGAAAAAAATGCGTATTAAACGAATTCGCGGTGAAAATGCAGTTCATAATAGACTGAAAGCTGAGCAGAAAATTTGTTGCATCATCTTTGATGGCATGAATGCATAAATAGCCTGAAGGTTTCCTCGTTTACAGGATATAGTTTTACGGGTTGCAATTTTTCTAAATATGCAAAATATTTCTTTCGAAGAGGGCAAATTGAGCTTAAAATATTCCGGCTTTACAAAGAGCTGTTCAGATTATATTTATGCACTAGAAAACAATCTGTAGAATATTGATAAGAAAGAGAATAAAGACGGATTTCACTGAACCAAAGGTTGCAACTGATTTATAATATTTATAATTTAATCTGGTGAAGGTGTTATCCCAAATTTAATAATTCATATAAGGGAGATGCTATCTCAGATTTAATAATTACTTTCTTGGTGATTTTCTTTGTTATTTTTAAAGGGTATTTTAGGAAGCTAAAAGTAATTTTCACTTACATGAGAATCTCAGTGACTTAATAACAACTTTGTGAAATGCCATTTTTAGACTATTGAAAAAATATAATTAATAACTTGAATTTAGATCATTTGAAGCAGTAAGAAACAAAAAAATATAAAGCTTATAATGTAACACTGTTTTCTGCATGTGGAAAAAATTTAACCCTAGTACGACGGAGCGAAAGAAGTTATGATTAGTGGTATTATTAATTCTGTAGATTATTTGCTACAATATGAGTAGAGAGGAAAATAAGCCTAACAGATGATAAAAATTGTTTATTGTCGATTGCAATATGAATGCAGCTAAGGAATTGTGAAAAAATATATTGCAAATTTTTAGAATCTTGGAAACAGATTGGAAAGTGAATTGAGTAAAACATTTTGCAGTTGTAAGCGACAGGTCAGATGGGGGTCATCATATTGTCAGCCATTATGTGATAAAACGGGAGGTTTTGCAGCTGGTGAAACCGAAAAATAAACTTTAGCAAAAATATCGTTTCGAGATTGTTACAAACTTTTTGATGGGGTCAGGTAAGGTTAAATCTTAAAATCCTGAAAACAGATTTTAAAGTCGGAAAAATAAATGATGTAATCAAAAGGGAAGAAGACGAAAAGAAATGATCTCATTAAAAAATATTGTTACTTCATTGGTTAAACCAAGGGAATGATGTAGCTCCGCTTCATAGTGTGAAGGCGGGAGTAATTTAATTGACTAAAGACATGATTTTGCATGGACACCTCGTGTCCGTCATGCCTCCCACAAGAGAATTTGGGACAAGCATAAAAATAAGATATCAGATAGCTAAGATCACTCAAAACTCGAGTCTCAGTAGCGGAATCGGCACTCAATCGGACAGAGTGGAGCTGAGTCTTGGGACCAGTCGAGATGTAATGACAAAGGAAGAGACGGTTCCCAACTGGGAGCCACGACCGTAGAGACAGAGACAGACGCCTTTGATAGAGTTCCTGACTGAAGATGTACAGAGGTAGCGATAATTGCCACGCCGTTGAGTGGCAGCCGTAGAGACAGTAACAGTTGCCACGCCGAAGGGGCTAACCGTAGAGACAGAGATGGTCGCCTCCTATAGACTCCTGGCTGAAGTCATAAATTAAGTGCCGAAAAAGGTTAAAGTCAAATAACGCACCTCGAATAGGTGAAGATGTAAACAAACAATTGAGTTGCTGCGCTGAACTAAGGCAGATAAAACGAATTTACAGCCGCCGTCATCCACACACACAAAGACCACTCTTTGGCAGTTTCCGTAAAGCTTCGGTGGAAAACTTGAATAAGACATTTTGAATCGTCACAACTTGAAAACTCCGATTGGAGTGATAAACATTCCCAACCGAAAATATGAATTAATGTTGAGAAGACAAATATTACTCTTAAATGAAAACCTTCGCTCCGTGGTAAAGATAAGAAATTGACGACTGTTATATTCTATTTCTTTTTGTTGTTTTTATTGATATATATATATATATATATATATATATATATATATATATATATATATATATTTTAATCATATCACCCCAAGCAAGGCGGTAACGCCACTGATGCGCAGGGGGCTACGTAAGGGTAAAAAGAATGGAAAAGAGAAAGCCGGAAACCACATCCTAAACAGGAAACAAGGGATGAGCCTCTTCACCTGTTCAATAGATGTGGGTGGAGTGTGAACCGGGCGATAGTTTAGTCTATCTACTCCAATTGAAAAAAAATAAAAAATTAAAAAAAAATAAAAAAGGAAAAGAGTGAAAAGATTGGAAAATAGAAAACCGGAAACCGCATCCTAAACAGGAAACAAGGGATGAGCCTCTTCACCTGTTCAATAGATGTGGGTGGAGTGTGAACCGGGCGATAGTTTAGTCTATCTACTCCAATTGAAAAAAAATAAAAAATTAAAAAAAATAAAAAAGGAAAAGAGTGAAAAGATTGGAAAATAGAAAACCGGAAACCGCATCCTAAACAGGAAACAAGGGATGAGCCTCTTCACCTGTTCAATAGATGTGGGTGGAGTGTGAACCGGGCGATAGTTTAGTCTATCTACTCCAATTGAAAAAAAAATAAAATAAAAATAAAAATAAAAAATAAAAAAATGAAAAGAGTGAAAAGATTGGAAAATAGAAAACCGGAAACCGCATCCTAAACAGGAAACAAGGGATGAGCCTCTTCACCTATTCAATAGATGTATATATATATACATAAACTCCGCAACTCATTCAGGCGTCATTTAATTTACTTTTGGTGCCGTTCTTATTAACCCAGTTGTGCGTACACGCCTGTCTGGTTAACGTGGTAAAGAGACAGCTAGCAAGATTTCAACGTGCCTTCCGCAGGATCAAAATTCACAGCGTGGGTGAGGAAGAACACCGTTCTAGTAGACGACTTGAAAACCAGCTACTGTATCGAAGCCATCAGGACTGGCGGCCGGAGAGCGTCGTCACGTCTGGTGCCATGTTGACCAGGATATACCCTGACTACCTGTGTTACAATTATAATGGAACCAAAACGCACGCAGGAATGTCAGAAGGCTCCTTGAAAAGATCTCGTTAAATATATGTACGGTTTTGAAATGAAGGTTAACAAATGCTGTTCGGAGACGTACTTTTTTGCATAACTACTGCGCTTATTTCGCATGAATATTTGCCAATCTTTTAAGTTTGTGCTCACTAATCACAGCTAAGGATTAAGTTTTCCTTAATCTTTAGTTACCTTTACATATTTTCAACTTAACTGTACCTTGATATGCACTATCTCATTTTTATGTGATTTCCAACTAACTGCATCTGTACGAATATAAGAAACGGTTGCTAGTGCTTTAATGATTATGGTCCCAAACTATAACCTTCACAATCTACAATTTTTGTAGATCTAGACAATGGTCTCCAGTGATCTATTTTTCCAATTTTTGTCTACATTTACTAATTTGAAAAAAAAATTTTTTTCCAACAATTAGTTCTCCTTATTGTCCCAGGATACGAGGACCTGTTTGTATTTCAATCTTAAAACATATTCAAATATTTTAGTCTTAAATAAAACTTTTTGGTTCTTGCTTATGTAATTGGTTTGTATGCTCAGATCGTTTGCAAAATTCTTACTGTTCTCACACAACCATGTCTATCACAAGATAGACATGGTTGTGTGAGAACAGTAAGAATTTTGCAAACTCTCTAAGCAATTTGTATTTAATTTTGTAATAAAGTGAATAATTTTCTCTTTAAAAAGGCTATATTTACTGTTCTTTGGATTCTATATGTTTTTTCTCACATAATTTGCACACGATTTTGACTACTAATGGTTCTGTTTTAACTTGAAATTATTATTAGAACAATCTTATTCAACTTATATAATCAATTTTTGGGCCCTAAATTTTGTTATACTTTTATTTATTTCCTTTTTCTGGTGGGGGGGGGGACAAATTACGCTGTTATTACTCGTTTTGTATATTCCATTGCGAACATTCTGTTTAGTACAACATTCCGTGTAGTTTAATCCTCTTCCATCCAGTTTTCTATTTAAACAAACTGTCTATATCATTGTGAAGTGTAATACTCTATGAATTGTAATTGTCTGACTATCCGAAGATTTTAGTCGCTCTTTTACAAATTTTAAGAACGGTTCAAAGTATCTACTTCAGCGTGTAATCCTATACATTTCTATTATTTGATGCTGTTTACGAAATATTTTATCTGAGGAATTCTTTGCTTATTTTATTTTACCTTCCTTTTCATTCTTCTTTACATAATAATAATAATTGCGATGCCTTGGTATAAGAAAATGGGGAAGACAGGGCCGAAAAAAGTGTTGTGTCTCTAATCTGCAAACATGAGCTGAGAAATGGTCATCATCACTCGTCCGAAACTTCTAACGGTGGGAAATATAACTCAAAATAAAGAATAATAATTCTCACCACCTCAACAATCATCATGATCATCATCTCTAGCAACGTCTCGTAGTTAAATAAATGCTTATCTTACCTGTTTGACAAAACTCCAGAGAGAGAGAGAGAGAGAGAGAGAGAGAGAGACTTTCCTGGAAGAAACTAACCTTTTCCATGAAGAACAAGGGAGATGCAAAATGGATCATTAATGCGAGGATCAAATCTTGTTTAACAAAATGATACTAGAAAACTGTAAGAATTTATGTAGCAAACCTAAACACTACTTGGATACTTTACGAAAACTTTGATAGTATCTCCCATGACTGGATCATCAAAGATCTACAATTCTATAAAATTTCCCCCAAAATCCTAGAATTTATTAAGACCAGGATGCATGCATAGAAGATGTCCCTCATACTTAATCACACAACTGGTGATATTAAAATAAACATAAATCGCAGGATATATCAAGTAAATTCACTTTCACCATTTTCTGTCTTTCGCTGTTTTCTGTCTCATTTCCCTCTGTAAATTTGCTTAACGATTGAAACAGGAGGCTACCAAATCAACAAACTTACCATTAACCACCTCTTCTACATGAATGACGTCAAACTGTATGCGGAAAATGAGAATTATCTCAAAAGCCCACTGGAGAGAGTAAAGGATTCCAGTGATTATATCGGCATGGAATTTAGCCTGGACAAGTGAGCCAAGACAACTTTTAACGCAGGAAAATTTGTTTAATCTAGTAATATAGTGTTAGATATCAGCACCTCCATGAGAAACGTAGAACAAAAGAAAGTTTAGGTTTTCAAGAATTAAATGGCATATCGAACTCAAAAATGATGGAAAAAATAAGAAAATAATGCTATTGTACAGTTCATTTGGAACTTCAGTCAGAACTGAATTCATCGAATATAATAGACGCAATAAATTTGCTGCAATACCGGTTGTTACAGCTTTTGCGTTATAAAATAGATCTTTTCTGATTTCGCACTCATTGATTCCAAAATACGTAAGCTGCTAACTGTAAATCACATGCACTACCCTAAAGCTGCATTGACAGAATATATCTCCCGAAGAAAGCTGGTGAACAAGGACTCATTTAGTTAGAAATAACTATTAAAATCCCAGGTCTAGTAAAATACTTAACAACGACACCAGATAAGTATCTATAGGTTGCACTCAGCCATGAGAGTGCTAAAAATACTTCCATCATTAATCAAAGATAAGAAATACAAAATTCCTTAGTTGTAATAGATACTCAGAACAACAAATATCCAAAATCGCCTATTAAAAAGAAAATTAAGTTAATTTTGAAAGCTGCTTCTATGAAGAAGCTTGAGCAAAAGTAGAGCTCTAAACTTTCGTATAAAAAGTACCAAAAGAGTCTGGGGAACCAGACATCAATGTTCATCAAACCCATCAATGGCTTAGAGGCAGTGATCTTAAAGGAGAGATAGAAGACTTTATTATGACAGAACGGGACCAATGTCTTCCAACTAATACCTATAAGACTAAAATCAACAAAGATGACTCAAATCTCACTTGTCACTTATGTCATAAATTTAATGAATCTGTTGACCACATAATATCAGGGTGTCAAGTCCTTGATGAGAAAGAATACATTATTAAATATGACAGGCTGGGAAAATATATTCATAAGTATGTCTGTTCGAACTATGGTGTTGAAGTCCCCGATACATGGTACAAACACCGCCAAATGATGTCACAAATGGCAATAGAGTGACAATACTGTGGAATGTCTCAAACCTCATGGTCAGGAAATTTGATGCAAATAGACTCAACATAGTCATAAAAGATTACAAAAAACGAACCAGCCAACTAATTGACATGACATGCCCACGAGACTTCAATGTTTCTATAAAAGAGTTTATAAAACAGTCAAACTATAATGACCTGCAAATTGAAGTAACAAAAGTGTAGAAACTTTACGCTACGATTATCCATGTTATGATAGGAGTCTTGAGAATGATAACGAAGGGTACAGAAAGTTATATGAGCAAAATCCGTGGAGATATCAGCACCTCAGAACTAAAAAATTACTTTGTGCTGAACTTCACATAAAAACCCTCTCCATCTAAACTAAACGTCCCAAATATATACCTAGTATAGATAAATCTTCTACGGTGCCTTTTTTACTCATAGATCCCAAAGAGGACTAAGTGCATGATACCCTGGTAAGATGATAAGATATATGATAATAATATCTATACATAATGAATCGTGGATTTGTACATTAGCCAGCGTTCAGCTCTGACAGTAAGAAAGCACAACTGCTGTAGATTGGAAGAGTTATTTGAAAAGTTATGTTTTTATAGGTGATGATTATCCTTAATTCAACAAAATACATACAATTTTTTTGGGCCGCTCAAAATGTCATTCAAAGGTAATTAGTACAAAGATATATGGTGCATGTACTGATAAAATTTTATATCTCTTAAAATATAATATACAATGTTTAAAGAGTTTATAAATTTATATAATAAAGTTTTCATGTTGGATGTCTAAATCCTTTATCATATATTAAAGAGAGAAAAAAGTGAGTCCTTATATTTGTGTATGTATGTATAAAAAGTATCTCGTTGACAGTAGTAATCCTTTCAACTCTCAAGTATTTTTAGGTGTCAGTAAGTTTAGTGTATGGGAGAACGGTCGAAATTACTTCATCGACTCTCTAGTTCTTTTGCCTGGTCGTCTTTGTCTGTTTTTACACTTTTCAGAGACAAAGGAATTCATTCTAGAATTGTCTCTTGATTTCTGTTTGGTTCATTGGTGTGATTCATTTGACCATCCCTTTTTATTTACATACATTTAATAATGACGGCCTTTTGGACTCTTTTTTTTCTTTTTTTTAAACTTTTTGTTTCATTTCATTATAGCAAACCATTATAGCAAATTTTTATTTTTCTATCATACAAGTTAAATTTATATATTGAATAAATGAGTATTGAAAATAAAACAATTGTAATAGAAATCAGAATCTCTTAGTGTATATGACTTATCAGTATTCATATTTGCTTCACTGTGTATGCATGACAGAAATTGTATACGTATTTGAATGTGTTTGTGCTACCCTATTAAAGAAAGTCTATAAAAGAAATAAGTGTGTGTGGGGGGGGTTCTATTTACGAACCAATGAGATTTATAAGAGTCATGTTTATCAGGTGATTATGAATGAATGCTACTAATGAACAGTAATAGTGCAAACTCAGGATCGAAGACCGGGCTGAAGATCTGGAACTGGAAATCAGCGTGACACCATCCTGTATTTCCAGGTTAAAATGCAAATAATGCGTTATTCTTGCTTTCAAACTACATAAGTCAAAGAAGAAAATAAAGATAAAGAATAAAGAAAGAAGATCGATAAATGGATAATAATTTGATGGATAATACACGTTCAATAAATATTTGTAATGCTTTGTCAAATCGTTTTTCAACTTGTATTGCAGAAGAAAATAGTCAGCATCATTTTTATATTGCTTCAATACGTTATAGCGAATTAGGGATGAGCAAAATTGACTGAAGGAAGTATTGACAGTTATGATGTATTCGAAAGCCTAAAAGACAGAAGACTGTCTTTTAAAGAAAATTTACATTGACATTAGAAAGATTCGTGCCTTTACAGAGAAATAAGAATTATTGCTTTGAAATAAAAAAGGCTATGATCATATAAACGGATATCTTTTTAAAGAGGTGAATCGTTCTGTAATTTACCACTGTATAAATGTTCCAAAGTTAATATGTCATATGATGTGCGTTGTGGTGCTGTGGAACAAGAAATCGGAGAACCGAGTTCGAATTCCATTTGAATTCATTGCATTCACTTACGCACAAATACCACTGGGAAAGGTCTCTTCCCTCCAGTTATGGGTTAAATAACAAAACATATTGGGTTCTATAGCCTTGGCTGGCAACCAGTCTACCGCAGAAAGTAATGGCAACTCTTTCGAGACATGATCGCCCAAGCGTACTTTACGTATGACACTTAACTGGCTGGTTTTCCGGCATAACAACATAAAACATCTGTATACTAATCTAAACATGTCAACGACCAACTTTTTCTTAATAAAAGATGCCAATGAAATCGTAGAAAAATATTTCCATTCAGTGCCGTTTAAATATCTGATACACAACAAAGTTCCTTCAACATTATTAATAAGAACTAGTGTTTTCTAGTAGAAGGTTTCACAAAGCATCACATTGTTTCTACTATTCTTAAGTTGCATTTTGTGACATCGCTTCTCCAGAACATGAACGCTTGTTCAAAAGAAGACGTATTTTATCGGACCAAATTACCTCCTTTGATTGACAAAAACATTTCCGACGCTCGTGCGCCTATTGAAGAGGCATTTGGCGATAAAAATCGTTTAGGTATCTTGTGTGATCCTTAGCACACTACTGTACTGGTAAACAAAAAATCACCCTAAGACTATAGAGAACGTCGCTTATGTTTGCGAAATGGCCTTGTATCAAACCTAACCGAGAAGATTGAATAAAAAATAAACGTGTAGAATAACATCAATTTTTGTTTGAAATGACACATAAGTCCTGTACAAAGTTTTTCTTGTGAATGTATTTTAAGTTTCAATTTTTAAAGATAGATAAAATTCTTTTGTAAAGAAAAGGGCAAATGGTGCCACTAAAGTGTATGATGTCTTTGTTTGAACTTCTTTTGTGAAGAAAAGACAAATCTGGTGTCGCTGACGAAGGTTCATCCTGAGTGTGAAATGAAAACGGATTTCATATCCGTCTTTTGTTCCTCTTTCTTTTGTTGCCGACAAGTGAATGGGGAATCAATTATTATGCCATGAAAGAGTGGGTGTAAAAGGAGCATGTTGCCTAACTGAAACGAACGGTTGACGACTCGTGACTTTGTGCGATTCTTTCTTTCAAGAGGAAGAAGTAGAAAGTCAGAGAGCAAGGTCACCCAGAAATGTTCGGTCAGACGACCCGTGGCTCTCTGCAGAGAAAGGCAACAATCACGCGTATTTATACGATTCTAGAAAATAGGATCATCCCAATTTTTAAGATTTTTCCTTGCTCCTGTTTGGCCAATAAATAAGAGGTTGTATTTATTTTGTTTTCGTCGACGTCAGCTCATGGTAAAATTTAGTGAGCCGACAGTTTTTTGAAAAGAGCTTTTCTATTGTTGCATATATTTGTAGTCGTATAATTCACTAATAAAGATATGTTTACCAAATAGCAATTCCTATTCCCACTTTATCGCACCCACTCCTACTCCTCCGCATCACATATACATTTCCTTACTTTTTCCTGACCATAAAAGCTGTAAAGAACCATACCTTATCTTTTAATGTTAAATCTGTCTATAAAATTTTCAAAACGTCCAATAATCACCTCTATCTCCTACCTCTTCCCTCTTTTTATTCAAATTCTAACTGACAGCTTATAACTCTTATTTCCCATTTCTCACCCCATCTACCTTTCACACACAATTCACACACAATTCGCTAAATATAAACAAAAGAATTTACATTTTCTTTTCACACTACCCGATGAAACATTGTCCTTTCAATGTCGAAACAAAATATACACTTTGTAGTAGATGAAAATTTTTACATGTTCTAAACTATATATATATATATATATATATATATATATATATCCCCAAAAAAAGAAAAAAAAATTTTTAATCCCAAAAAAGGAGAAGCATGTAGGCAAAAATCTACAAAACCAGATCTTATTAATATTAATTTTATTTATATTAAAAATGATATATATACTCATAAGGACTCTTTTATTTTATCCCAATCTAAAATTTCCAACATACCTTTCTCTTTATATGTTTAGAAATTCCAATAGCAATTTTTCCTAAATCAGGTAATCTAAAAATTATATACATATATGTGCATGTGCGTGTATATATGTGTGTGTGTGTGCGTATGGAGATATATATATATATATATATATATATATATTTGGTGTACTGATATGTATGTTTCTTTCTACATATATAAATGTGTATGTGGGTGGTGTGTATATGTGTATGTATTGTATATATATGTTTATAGGTATGTATGTATATATGTGGTAATGTGTGTAAGTATATATATATATATATATATATATATATATATATATATATACGTGGGTGGTGATGGATATGCGTTTATGTATTTAAATATGTGTTTATATACGTTTATAGATATGTACGTATATGCATATATGTGGTGATGCGTGTAAGTATATATATATTGGTGGGATAGATATCTGTGTATGTATTTAAATATGTGTAAGTATATATGTAATGATATATGTATATATATATGTATGTATAAATATGTATATGTTTACTTATATATATTATTTGCCAAATTCTTATTATATTCGGCTATTGTATGCTAGGAATTTTTCGAACCATTTATTAGTATATCATTTTCATCCCCAAGTCATGAGTTATCTCTCTCTAACCCTGTAAGTTACTTGTTCACCACTGCTGTAGTCTGGTATTGAACTCACAACACTTTGGGTCACAGGAACTAACCAAGGTCTATATCCACTGGGCCAAGGAAAAGAATAACAATTTTTTGAAACTTATAAACCTAATGTCTACTAATTCTTTTTTCCCAGAGTTCATATTGCAATTTTTGATGTTAATGGTTTTCTCTAGTATTTTTGATGTTAATAGTTTTCTCTAGTATTTTTTTACCAGAACGCATATTGCAATTTTTGACACTAACGATTTTCTCTGGCACTCTGTATTACTGGTTTCCATATTGTGTTCAACTCTATGCTTGGTCGGCTTAGGAGGTTTTTGAAGCTTAGCATATGTGATGGTTCCTTAAGTTTACGTAGTTTCCAGTGGCATTCTCTATCTATTATTTCAACCTCATCCCACAGGGGCGGTGATTCCCTTTCTTCTTCCATATGTGGTCAGCTACGCCTGATTTTTCAATCTCCCCTCGTGTGACGGCTTTGCGATGTTCTCGTAGACTTTGCCCATATTTTTGAGATGAGGTAGTATTTACAGTATTGTTGGGACTATTGTCCTCATCTTTGACAAATACTAAAGGATCGGTATGGATCCGATACACCAAAAATATGGGGACAAATAGAAACGTCCTATCTGAAGCTGGCACGAATATCAAACCACCTGACATTCCTATTCCGATGCAGGGAACTACGAATCATCCCTGCAGGCTTGGCACCGAGACTTGCCGTCAATTCAAGGAGATATTTCCCAGAGGCTTGAAACATTCCTCAGCAGGATCACTGATGAAGAAAACCAAAAAAGGATCCGGCACGAATTGGACAAATCCTTCAGGCAAGAATTCGACGCAGTCAAAGTCCACCAAGTACGGAAACTTAAAAAACCTGAAGAGGACACATGAGGTCCATCACCCACCTGTGAAGGCAGTTGAGAGAAAGAGAGAGATGGATATCAATAAATAAACATATGAATATAGACAATTACACGTACATATATAAATATTGTTCTGGTGCTAATAAAACAGTGCTTCATCTAACATAAAAGCGTTATAAAATATATATTAATAAATATACATATTATTCCACGTCTATATAACTCGGAGTTTCATACAGTATGCAATCATCAGGTGCTTATTATGAATTGACCATTCAAATATTTCGATTTTTGGTTTTTGCATTGTTCCTGGTAGTTATATATTATAATGCTGGGTTGCACTTTTTATCTTTTAATTGTATAATTTGATTTGGTTTGGAGTAAAACGGAGTTTTTACTTTCGAGTAAAACCAAAAGCATATATGGAAAAATAAATAAAAAAATGAATGAATAAAATAATTTTAAAAATGAATAAAATAAAAAGAATAATAATGAACGAAAAGAAAAATACATCGGGGAATGTATGTTAATCTGGGTAGAATTATTTGAGCATATATTTATTTCAATGTATATGGCCATCACTTTATTTATTTTGTTTAGTAAATTAGGGTTACTTAGGTATTTTAAAGTAATAAGTTTTCCTATTTTTATATTTTTCTATGAAGATATTTTTTCTTCTTGTGACTTCCTCACCCCGTATGACTTCATTTGCAGCGGTTTCTGAAGGTTATTCGGCTTAACCGGTCTTAGGATCAAATCAAACACCACGAGGAATAAGACTGGGTGTGGTCCGAGGAAATCGATCCATCGATCTAGCCTCGGGAGTTGGACAGACTAAGAACAGAAGAAAATGGGGCAGGTCACATTATAATGGAATAGGAAATAGATTTTATGCATTCTAGGAAAACCTCTGGTGTCTTCAGCCAAAATCGCTCCGCAACTCTGTTTGGGCGCTTTGGTCCCTCGCTTATAAGAACTTTCACTCAAAACTGGTATGTGGAAATCGGTGAATTACTTTTTTTTTTTAATCATTTCACCCCAAGCAAGGCATTCCACTGCCACTATTGCGCTTGGGGCTACATAGGGGGAGGTAAATAGGAAGAGTGGTTAGATATAGGAAATGTCAGAAGTGGGGTGATAGATAGTTAGGTGGGTGGGAAGAGTGTTTGAAAGAATGGAAGTTAGTTTGTTAGGAGGTGTCTATTGACCTTACATTTAAACTCCTGGAGATTGTAGCCGTCGGGGAAGCAGTCATGTGGAAGAGAATTCCACAGTCGGGAAGTGCGAGAAAAGAAACTGTTGGAGTAGAAGTTACAGTTGCATTTTATCGGTTTCACTGTAAAAGGGTGGGATCTAGTTGCTAATCTAGTATCTCGTGCAAATTCGAACCTAGGGGGCACCAGTGATCTAAGTTCATCGGAGCAGACGCCGTGAAAGTATTTATAGAAGAGACACAGGGAAGCCACGTCGCGCCGGTGAGAGAGACTGCAGGCGGTCTGCTAAGTCGGTATCGACCCTCCGCTGTACCTTGTCTAGAAGCCCAAGGAGAATAGCAGGGGCGCCCGACCAGATATGGAAACAGTATTCAATGCACGGGTGGATGGTAGATTTATAAATGTGCAGGATAGATTCAGACGGGAAAAACCTCCGGGCCCTGCACAGAGAACCGACTTTCATAGCAGCGGATTTAGCAATGAATTCGATATAGTCATTCCACTTGAGGTCCGCTGAGAGTGTGAGACCAAGGAGGCGTAGTGTTTTACTCTCTGGGAGGCAAGCCTGGTGCATGCTAATAGGAGGTAGGTGCGATTGTCTATGATGATTAATTGATAGTAGCTTCGTTTTAGAAGCATTCAAATTTACGACCCATTTCTTACCCCAGTCCACTACGGATTGGAGCTCTTTCCAAGCTCGGCTGCAAGGTTAGCTTTGTCGCCCGCACCAGATTTTTCGTCGATGCGAGAATAAACTGTGGTGTCATCGGCGTACATACCTACTTGGGATCTTATGGTATCAGGGAGATCATTAATGTAGATCAGAAAGAGCGTAGGACCTAGGATAGAGCCTTGAGGGACACCCGCGTTCGTATGGTAGTTCTGGGAGTCATGTCCGTTTAATACCACTTTCAATGTGCGGTTAGATAGGAATGACTGGATTAGTTCAAACAATTGTCCAGCTATACCATAGCTCCGCAGTTTGCATAGAAGGCCAGCATGCCAAACTCTGTCGAACGCTTTAGAGATATCCAAGGTAACGGTTCGGGCTTCACCATTCCTATCGAGTGCCTGATATATGTACTCGGTGATGGTCGTTAGCATATCGGCAGTAGACCTGGTGAAGCGGAAACTAATTCCAATTTTTTTATTGTCTGGCTTTCCAAGATTAATTATCATTTTCAGATTGGGTGTTTTTTCTTTCCATGAGCAGCAGTCACAGGCATCAATCCGCCCAAATAATTCCTTTTTTCATTGTTATCTTTCACAAATATCTTTCAAAGGCCTGTACAAATTCTCTACCTTTCTTAGTCTTTCACCTTTGCCCACTACCAAACAGTCCTCCTTCAACTGATTTGATCCGTCGGTCTCAGATCACATTTACTTGCGGTCATTAATTCTTATTATTTTAAATTTCCTCCTACGCAGGGAGAAATTTGCCAGATGTCTCTCTCGATTTCTTATCAGGGTCATTAATTAAATCGTCATTCGCAAAGGAATCCTTATTTCTGGTCCCGTTTATACTGCAGTCTCGTTCGCCGTCACGTGTCGGTTGGTCACTGGGAAATTTTTATTATTTCAGTTTTTGCTTGTATAAAATCTCTCCATCCGGTCCTGCGTTTTGGTAACTTGTACCAAAAGACAAAGACATTAATCAATTTTTATATATGCCACTTTTTGCATTTTACCTCTCGTGGAAATCTCTTTAGGTTTTTGAGATTTCGCTTTTTTTCTAATCAAAGTAAAGAAACTCTTATTTACTTCATCTGGATGTCTTTCCTTCTATGTTTTAATCTTTTAGCACCAAATAGTGTTACATCTCTCCTATACCGTTCCTTGTCATTTTTTGTATATGACAGATAAATCCCTAAAATCTATAACTAACAGTATTTGTCATGCACCATGCATCATGCTTTGTTTTAAATGTCTTCTTTTGGGTGTATCATGTAATGTTTAAAATGTCCTAAATCGTGCAACGTTGAAATAGTTCTTCCTCTTCTTTTTAGATAAATCATGCAATATTTATATTGTTTTTCTGCTTTTTTTAAATATCTTTTTTCCTGTATGTAATGCTATTGTCTAACATCTGAGGTTCTCAGCACCCCTTAAATGCCATTTTTTTCACGCACGTGTTCGCATGTATACGGATTCACGGCATCCCTCAAAGTTTATGCCTTTGTTTTATAGTTTGTTAGTCATTATTCTTCTTTCTACAGTGGGGAATTTTAGTGTTTCTTCAGTGGATGTCAGTTCTAGGTCCTCTCTTCTTCTCTCCACCATAGGAGGTTTTGAAGCTTCTTCAGTGTGTTGACTCTTCTTTTTCTTGATTTGACCTGTCTGAATAAAGGACACCACACGGCACTCTCCTCTCACTTTGTCGCACAATCGCCAAGACTATCGCAGCAATAATTATCAAGTTACCTACCAATGCTGACCAGTTTGGTATGACTTCCTTATTGTCATTCCATAATATGTTCTCTTTTCCCAAAATATTGAATTCGTCTGTTAATTGAGTGGGAATAATATTTTCTATTGGTTTTCGTTATTTTGGCATGTTTTCTAGGGTAGCATCAGGAAACCTGCCCACCACCGGTTCCCATAATTCCGTGAAATTATCCCCATAGTTTAATCATTTTCTTCATATTTCTCTTGAGCCTCGTAATATGGGAGAGGGAGATAGATATCTCGGATATTAAACACGCTATTTTATCAAGGACAATGGAGGTACCACCTTCAATATCCCAGCAGATTCTCTCCCACATACCTTGAACAGATCAACCGACTACCGTGGGGCCACTGCCCAAATTCCATCAGATATACTGATAGCTTGTGGTAATACTGTGTTTGCCAATACTTCTACTTGGCAATTTTCCTTAATCTCTTCTCTATTGCCTTTGAATAACTGAAGTACGCACAATTTGTAGTTACCCGTTACATATACAGGACTTCTTGAGGTACATGTTTCCAAAGCATTATCACTATACTTTCTTGCTTCTTCTGTTGTCAGCATCATAAATTTTGTTCGAGGTGAATTCAAAGCTACATATTCTGTCTCAATTTTATATCTTGCAACCACCCCTAGGCCTTGATCTACTCGGTGTTAGGGAATAAGTAAATTTATGATTTGATATACTTCAAAAATATTTTCTCCTTCTAACAATGGAATGCACATTAGTACTAGCAATCTCCTATTCTCTGACAAGGTAACATAAACTAGGATATTGTAGCATTTCCATAATTCTTCAGTGGGGTCCACCGGTAACCTTAAATGGTGGGGTAACGCAGCCTGTATCTTCAATAACAGAATTTACAAATGACCGGGGGTGACTATGCTTCGGGACAAGCATAGTGACCCCAGGGTATACTAGTGACAACATATCCGGTTGTAGCGGTTCAATTCCTCTCAAATAAATTCCTCAAGTCTTTCCACTGGGTATCCATTGTAACTGTCTCTAATTCTCGAGAGTACAATAGTCTACGATACCTCTCCTTCCTGTGATATAATATAAATATTCCGTGGGGATGAATAATTCTAACACCAATTGTATATGGATATGGAAGAGAAACGAAAACCCAAAACGACCATATAACTATCAATAAAAGATTCAGGAATGCTGTTTTGCACTGCAAAACGTACCTACGGGCTGACTGTGAGAGCAACCATCTTCCAGTAATATGTAAAATTAAAATAAAACTACCAAAATTGAAGAGGACCGAGGCATTAGCCAAATTGCAATACGACAGATTCATGAATGAATTGAATGTGAAGGATAAATATACGGACAGCGTTAAAAGTAGATACAATGAACAAAAGTTGGACACATAAAATGAAGCTTTGGTAAAATCAGCAGTCGAGATCATCCCCCGCAAAAAAACTAAATCCTCACAAGAAAAGAGAAATGGATATCAGATGAAAAGGAAACAAAAACCATGCCTAGGTATGATACAGGATATAAGACATTGCACAAAGAGATTAGGAACAAATACAAGTGAGCTGAAGAAGAATGATTCAATGAAAAGTATGCAAAAATAGAAAGTATGAGGATTTCAGATAGCAAAATAGAACTGACATAAAAAAAAAAACATATACTCATCATCAGGATGCATAAAATACAAGGATGAGATACTGATATTAGAGAAATAAACATTCTTCAGAGATGGAGTTAATACATTGGAGAACACTTTCAAAATTAAAGAGGTCAACCCACCACACAGAAATATCGAAGAACCAGAAATATTGAAATCCGAAGTGAAATCAACACTGGCCAAATTCAATAGAAACAAAGCAGCAAAACTAGCTGGAATTTTAATAGAGATACTGGCAGCCTTTCTTAGAGGATTTCGGCATTGACAAGATTAAATACACAATAAATTAAATATGGGCCACCCTGAGGCTGCATTATGCTGCAGTCTGCACCAGTTCCCTTCCCACACATGTTGCATTTGATGACCGACTACTACTGCTACTCTAGGCTTCTCCTTACCAAAATGTCTAAATCATCTCCCTCTGGCTATAGAGATATCTCCTAAATCTTCTGTCCACTTCTACACGTCTCTCTCTCTCTCTCTCTCTCTCTCTCTCTCTCTCTCTCTCTCTCTCTCTGCTAAACTCAGTAAGATATCTCTTCTTTCTCTGCCGCTTCCCTTCTTCTCCTGGTTGATGTATGCCAGATAGTATTTCAGACAATATAAATAAGACCATTTTCCTTCATTCATTCGCTAATATGTTTGTGTTTGGTGGCTACAATGCTCATCATTCCATGTGGCTGGAAAAGTCTGCCACCGATCTTACTAGAGTCCAAACTCTGAATTTCTGAGTGATTCAGTCTCTCACGCAAGTGGTAGATTTTCCCCACGCGTTTCCACAGATGGACACACTTCTCGTCTAGATCCATTTCTTACTTCTATCCCGGATTCTTATCATGGTATGCAGCTACTTCCCTCTTGGCAACTCTGATCATGCTGTGATATCTGTAAACATATCTCTACTCCCCCTCCATCCCCAAACCTCCTGCCAGCAGAGTATCATACTGCATGAGCAGACTAGGACTCGTTCCGTATTTTCTTTACGTTGTTCATTGGAACAAAGTTTTTGTCTCGCTGTTTAAGACTGCTCCTCTGAAATCTTCTTGGTGAAAGTCGACATTGATGCTTTTATTGCAGCTAAGAAATCCTTGGTTCTCTCCTACTTGCTCGGCTGTCATCTTCCACAGGAATCACTTCTTCTGGCCTTACCGGAGTGACACGTTTAACCACTATAGGCACCTCTTTGTCTCCCCTTTGAATGAATGTAAGTTTGTCCGAGATGATGCTAAGCTGTTGTTTTCTGATAGAATGAAGCAGTGTATAGTATCTCGCAAGTTTGGTTCAAATATTACCGGCGGAATTGCAAGAGTGTGCTGAACAACAGAAAACCCTCGATCACGTCTCTATTCAATCAATTCGAAGTCCCCACATCCACAGCAGACAAGGTCAAGTGCTTTGCTTGCAAATCCTCGTCTAACTCTACACTTTACTCGTCAGGAGTACCCACACCTAATTTTCCACCTAGAACTGACGCTCAACTGAGTAATATATATATATATATATATATATATATATATATATATATATATATATCGTGTTTCTTTTTTTTCTTTCTTTAATGCCTGTAAGTATGAAATTCAATTTATTTCGTGCTCTTATATGTTTCTGTACTACGAACAACCTATTTGACTATATATATATATATATATATATATAGTCAAATAGGTTGTTCGTAGTACAGAAACATATAAGAGCACGAAATAAATTGAATTTCATATTTACAGGCATTAAAGAAAGAAAAAAAAGAAACACGAAAACGACCGACCGGTTTCAATCCCAAGCTTCATCGGGATCGACTGGGAATTTAATTCATCATTTTTTTAAATATTTAAAATGAAGATGAATGGACATGAATAGAAAGAAAAAAGGTGTGGAAGGGCAAACACTAGATAGAAATAATATGCAGTCCAAGCAGACAATGTCTCTGTTTGCAAAGAGACGGCATTCTAGATCTAATGTATAATGATTGCAATGCCTGCAAATGAAACGTAGAATGCAAACCAGACAAAACAGAGAACTGGTTCAAACTGAAGTCAACTACACAATTTCTTCTATTAATAAGGTCTTCAGTGATTACTGACCTGGAAGTGTTTACCAGTTAACTTGTACGAACCTCCGGTTTAAGAATTCTTAATGGCACATTACTGGGGATTTTTCCACAATATACGGTTGGCCTTAGACTTCTTTATTTACGTCTTTCTTATATTGTTCGCGTGTTGAGCTTTTGACTAGGCGAATTTCTAGAGCAGTTAGCTCTTGTTATTTCTCTGCTCATATTAGAGTTCATTTTGGTACTCATTCTGCTTTTCCATCTATGCGAAAGGACTTCCTTCCTTCTCATATTTCTTACATTCTTTTTAAGTTTATTTGTAGTTGTAGGAATTATTTGTAGGAAGGACGTCACAACGCTTAGCTTGCAGAACTAAGCAACATGTGCCATTAAGATACTGAACTCTGAAGTGCAGTGGGATTTCGAATGATGATTTCAAAAGCCAAGTATTAAGAAATTCGTTAGTCACAAAAAGAAGTATTGTAATGTTTATATGGCAGTCACTGCTGGATAATCTCCTCACAGATGAACAAAAAACAGAAATGTGGTTATACAGAAGGATAGTAAAAAACATGGAATGAACATTTGAACAACGATGAATTTTAAGAGAAAAATGAAAAGAACTTTATCATAATATCAGAAAAATACTGTTCAAATTCGTAGGGTACATAATGAGGAAAGAACATTTTTCATAATCATTTCAGCCCATGCAAGGCAGAACTTCCACTTCTACATAAGAAGGTGAGTGATGAGAATGAGAAACGAGTTACAGGGAGTGCCAGAGAATGGATAAGAGAAGGATTAGAACACTGGTGGGAAGAGGGCTGCATGAGAGTAGAGAGGAAAGAGAAGAACATGATACAAGGGTTGTCAGGGAAAGAATGCGAGTTAAGAAGATAAGAGATGGCACTTGACATTGCATTTAAATTCTTGGAGATTGTAGCTGACAGGGAAGCCATAATACGGAAGAGCATTCTACAGACGGGAAGTGCGAGCAAAGAAGCTGATATAGTAGGTTACATTTGATCGGTTTCACTGTAAAAGTGTGAGACCTAGTCGTTAGTCTAGTAGCTCGACTAAATCCATGCAGAGGGGGCACCAGTGAGCTAAGCTCATCGGAGCAGAAGCCGTAAAAGTATTTGTAGAAGAGACAGAGGGAAGCCGCATTTACGTCGGTGAGAAATTGACTGGAGTTGATCTACCAGGTCGGGGTCAATTACATTGCAGATTCTCACTTAGACTTTATCAAGAATCCCGAGATGAATAGCAGGGGCACCCGACCAGATGTGACAGCAGCATTCAATGCACGGACGGATGGTAAATTTATATATGTGCAAGACAGATTCAGACGAGAAAAAATTCCTGGCCTTTCACAGTGAACCAACCTTCCTAGCAGCAGATTTAGCTATGAATTCAATGTAGTCATTCCACTTGACGTCGGATGATAGAGTTAGACCAAGGAGGCACAGTGTTTTGCTTTCAGAGAGACTAGTCTGATCCATGCTAATGGGGAGTAGGATCTATTCTTTATGGTGGTTAAAGGATAGCAGCTTCGTTTTAGGAGCATTAAAATTCACGAGCCATTTCTTAGCCCAGTCCACCACAGATTGGAGGTTCTTTTCAAGATCAGCAGTGAGGTATGCTTTGTCAGCCTCGGTAGATTTCTTCTCGAGGCGAGAGTAAATGATGGTGTCGTCAGCATAGATACTTATTTGGGATCTGATTATATCAGAGAGATAATTGATGAATTCGTATAATAGTATCTGGAAGCAAGCCCGTTCAATATTATCTTCATTACACGATTTGAAAGTAACGACTCGATCAAATGTTGAGTTAATAGAGAATCTGTGAGTAAAGCATTTGGCCTGGTCCACTGCAGATGTGAGGACCTCAAATTCATTGATTAAAGTGTAGATTGAGTACTTGCTGTTATTTAACACATTTTTACAGAGCCGCCAGTAGTCTTTGGAGCCGAACTTGCGGAATGCTATACGCTGCTTCATGCTTTCAGTAAACATCAGTTTAACATCATTTAGGATCCTCGTGAATTCATTACGAGCAGAGGCAAAAAGGCGCCTTTTATGGTTAGACACGTGGCTCCGATAATTGGAAGAACAGAAGAAAACAGCGCATAACCTACCTAACGATCTTATATAGATGGTTGGTAGAACAGGGGTTAGGAGATATAGCAAAAATACAAAATTTACTAGGAGCCACAAAGGACATGAAATTGTAAAGAGTCATCATCTCCAATGTCCTGAAGGAACCTGGCACATAAAAGAAGAATTATTCTTTATCTTATATTGATTTAAAATTGAGTTGTGTAGTTTGTTATATTTCTAAGTATCAACTAAATGATTACGAAAAATACAATCTAAAAAATCACAGGCAGTTTTAGCTCACTTTTCAGCTCATGATCTTGAATCACGTTGCAGAATTGAGTCAAGTCTCTTGATTTCGTGGGGCAATTCTTCTAATTCAACGTCACACATTTTTTCATGAATTCGTTTGTACTGCTCGTTCATCTTTCCACTCTTCACTGCATTCAAAAATGAATCCGAATTTTGAATTAATTCATAAATTTCATTCCACTTGAATAGCCGAGAAAACCGAGTATTAATCAAAGATAAACCCATGTCCACAAAAGAGATTAAAAAAAGTGTTCAGTCAAGGTAAAAAAATCTTTCAAAAATAAAATATACTTTTCCGAAACTTTATTTAAGGAATATCAGTTGATTTAAAGTTTAATTAATCTGACGTGAAATGAATATTGCTTTAAGATTAAAATACCACAGAAATTCATTTTTTAACACGGCGTTAGATGTTTATTTAAGGTGTCGACAGCTTACTTGACAGACGGAAGTTTATCTAATTTTTAATAGTGGGCATATATGTAAAATTATTTCAAGGGCTGTAACGGCTTTCAAGGGCTTTTAACTAGCTAGTAATCTTAGAAATTTACGAAATTATACTCCGCGATCTAATGTTTTATTAGAATTTTACATACTTGAGTTTAAATTTACTCTAGTTATCGCTTTTATTTCTTTGTAAAATATTTGGAGATCGATAAATTGTAATAATCTATTTTATTTATAAATAGTATATATATTTTTTATTTGATAACAATATCACCTAACTTCAATAAACTAAGACAGACTTTTAAAAGATTTAGCACTTTATAAATTATAATTAAAATTAAAAAAATTAAAAAACAAGTTTTGTAAAAATCATTATTCATTGAAAATGTTTTTCTAATTGAATAATGACTTAGTTTTATTGCATTTTTTTACAATTGAAAGCAAATTTTCAGTAACTGGGGTTCCTGTTTTATAAAAGAAAATTGAAGATTTAAATTCTCCAAGAAGTTCTGCTTTTAACTAATATAAAGATTAAGCTCTAAAAACTTAAGTCAGATAACTTCATAAACTAAAGAAGTTGGTTGAGGGGGTGTAACAGATGTAAAAATATATAAATTTTTACCAAAATTTAAAAAAAATGCATTTTTATAATAATTCATTTGTGTAATTTTACGGTCCGAAAACGAATGAAAAAGCACCAAAAACGCCTTAAAGCAAATATATCCTGATTTAAATTACGAAAATAAATTATTTTACAATATCAATAGATATATGTATGACTTCTTCACATTAAAAGAGAAATTTATTCCATAAAATGTACTTTGAATACAAAATTATTAATGAATACTTGAGATGGTAAAAGAAGGTTTATTCTTTCACTGGGTTTCATAGTTAACAGTGAGTAACATTTTGGAGTACTATCTTAAAACACCTGCAATTTTTTAGTTGTTTTTTTAATAATAAGTATATTTTCTATTAATCATCCTTTCTATTATAATAACGACCGTTATATATATATATATATATATATATATATATATATATATATATATATATATATATATCCTTTCCTGTCATGCTCAGGCGGATTAACGTGCATAGAAACAGCTAATAATCCTTTCAAGTATTTTGCCATCATTTTTGACGGGAGTTAATAAGTAAAAAAAAAACCTGGCCTAAAACGAATGAAAAACCCTAAAACGCTTTAATACAAATAAATCCTGACTTAATGAAAATAAATTATTTTACGATATAATTAGATGTGTTTCACTTTTTTACATTTAAAAAAAAAGAAAACCAAAAGAACGTTCTTCCATAAAAGGTGCTTTGAATGCAAAATTTATATTTTATTTTTTGACTGGGCTTCATAGTTAACACACTGCGTGAAAACGTGGAGCTTAAAGCAGATGTCTTTTTCAAAAACTTAAGCACATTGTTATTATATTTACTTGTTTCTTCCTCGCATTAATTTCAAAATACTTAACGTAAACCAGTAAATTCCGCAAAAATGAAAATAATTCTGACATCTCATTTTAACAGATATATTAACCGAAATTACACAAAAAGTTCTTAAAATACTAATGAGTAAATTCAATAAAATTGCCATTGTTTTTAAGCACGGCCTCCAGACGACTTCGGAATCTTCTGCATCTCTTCGGGACAGTTTCCTTGATCATGTCGGTGAATGCTACCATAATCTTTGCCAAAAGTTTATGTTTGGTATTACATAGAGTTTTGCTGGTTGCTCGCTCAACTGCGCTCCACACATAATAAAGGGGTTACAGTCTGGGGAGTTAAGTGGCCAGACGTAAGGGCTGATTTGGTTACAGACATTGTCTGACAGTCTTCCTTCTTGTGTAGCATGGTGCAGAGTCCTGTTGCCAGCCATAGAGTCTCCCAGCAGCCACCATATTGACCCAGGGCAGCACTACCTCCTCAAGGCCTCCGTATAGAGATGTAGGCATCCGTGTTGAGTCTGAGGCCCTGTGGGAAGAGGAATGGAAGTATGAAGTCACCATCACTAGTGACCACTCCAACACGATGATATTGGCTGGATATATCATCCAACTCTTTCCAAATCATCTGCATCGTCCTCAGACTGACATCAAAACACTCTCAAATGTTTGTATCAGAGCTTCTGGTGCGAATGCCAAACAGTACAGCATACCATTTCTAAATTTCCAGCGTAGTGCATTACGTCTTGGGGCTTCTTTTCCCAGAGACGGTGCCCCACTGACTATACTGTGCTATCCAGTCGACAAAAACGAACAACGTGCATGCGCAAAATTAAAAGTATATAGTGATGACAATTTACCTATCGCACCCTGTATTTATTTATCAGACAAATATAGCATCTTCCCCTTTCAAGTAGCTGTTTATAATTTATTTAATAATGATACTACAATATATGATGGATGTTTATTATTTTTTACTCACATAATAGTTGGGATATAATGTTTTTTTTTTATATATGCGGATTGATATAAGAATGTGTATAAAAAACGAACACTGAATTTTCCATTAAAAATCTCCGTAAAACAAACGGCCCAGGTTTAAAAAAAACTTTTGTCTGATTTTAATGAAATTTGGTACTGGTTCAAGGTACAATATGTTCCTAAATTGGTTGAGTTATTATGTATCAGACATGCATACAAGATTATAGTTTTAGTATTATATAGATCTTTTGAAGAAAATTTGAGGGTTGAGAACTAACGAGAATACAGCACACTTGTCCATGAGAAATCAAGATCGTTGATTGTCCGAGAAATATGAACTCAGCCCAAGAATCACTAAATTAAATATTAAATAGACAGTTAAGTATATACAATGATGACTATATGCGTTTTGTTTGTGCGACGGCCGTGGGAAACGAAACGTTTGCGCAATATGTGTTTGTATCTTTATTGTGCTTTGTCACACATAAATTAAAGCATTTATTTTTATTATTGTTGTAGCTACAGAATAATCAATATTGAATATTTTCAGACAAACTTCGATTTTATTAAATGAGTCAAAGTAGGACAACATCTGATCATTACGCAAACTTTTTCTCTGTTTCTTGTTATTTATTTCTTCTTCTACTTCTTTTTTTATAGATAGGATAACTATAATCAATATTTAGTCATTGTTGTTATTCTGTTTTATAATTTGTTTATTTTCTTCTTCTTCTAGGACGTAGGCGATCATGGTCTTCCACATCTTCCTATCCCTGGTGGCTCTTTGCCTTGCTTTCTCCTGTTACCCCACGCAACCCCCGTTCTGCCATCTACCTTCTCAGGCCCGTCAAGTATGTTACACGCTGTTTTCCCCTGTCTCTTCTTCCCTCTGTCTAACCTGTTAGTATCAGATTCTCCAAGCCATCCTTCCTAATTGCATGTCCCAGAAACTTTAGCTGTCTTTTCTTGATGTATTAATTTCTTATGGAATGAAAATTTAGACTTAAATCGGGGGACAATTAGCAATATTAAGTAATTCTCATTGAGTTCTTTAAATTTGCAGTTACTAGCATTCGATCAAGCCATAGCACTTCAGTGGGGGAAAACTGGTTGGGTACATTCAATGCATCGAAAACCAAATTAGTTACATTGCATCATCGCTGATCGGACCCCGAACTACCTCCAGTCATGATGAATGGATGTCCCCTCGAGCAGACTTTTGGGCCTTAAACTCATCCCAGACCTCAAGTGGAACTCGTACATACGATTTATCGCTAACGATCAGGAAACATGGTCGGTTCCCAGTACCACACTAATAAGTACCTGAATCCTCTCTCTTTACAAGAGCCAGATCAGGTTTAAAATATAGTAGTGTTGTCATATTTTGGCAGGAGCTTCCCAGTCCTCACTTTCTCATCTCTATAGAGTTCGAAAGCATCTTCGCGTCCTTGTGGGTGACAGATTATTTTCCACCCCGAAATCCCTTTCATACAGACGGGATGAGGCAAGCTGCTCACTACTCTATCACTACTTCCATTGAAAGAAATCGGACTACCTGCATTCCACCACTTCTAATCTTCACATCTAGGACCCGCCATGCCACTCATATTGTAACAAATGTCATTCTTTTTATTATAAACTCTTTCAAAAATACAATATACTTTTCTGAAATGTTATTTGAGAAATATTAGAAAATATCGCGGAAATTAATTTTTTAACATGCTGGCAGGTTTTTATTTAAGGTGTTGACAGCTTGACATTTTGACTGACAGTGGACATATCTGTAAAAATTACTTTCAGGGATATAACTTGAACGCTTTTTATATAAATTTTAACTACCAGTAATTCTAAAAAATTTGGAAAATATTCTCTATAATCTAATGTTTTATTGCATTGTACGTACTTTGGCTTTAAAAACACTATAGTTATCGCTCATATTTTCTGATAATATGGTATGGACGTCCGTATTTACAAAAATCGGCAGGTCTATACTAAAAAAACATTCAAAATTCTTTCAAAAATAGTTTGAGGTAGATATATTGTAATAAACTATTTCATTTATGATAAATAAAAATAGCTTTTACTTAAAAACAATATCATCTAACTACTAAAAGTTGATACAGAAATGTAAAATATTTAAAACGTTATCAATTATTCTAAGTAAAATTGTTGAAAATGAAAACAATTCTTGTAAAAATTCATTATTCATCTAAAAAGAAATTTCTTAAAACAATAGTCTTCATAATATATATTATTCATTTTAGCAATTAAAGGCTTTTTTAATTAAATAATGTCATAGTTTTATTGCAATTCTTATTTTACAATTCAAAGCAGATTTTTGGTAACTGTGGGTTTGTCTTAACAAAGAAAAAATTAATGATTTAAATTTTCCAAGAAGTTCTGCATATAAGTAATATAAACATAAAGCAGTACAAAAAATTAATTTATCGAAATTCCATAAATTTAAATAAGTGTCGGATAACAAATAAAAAAATGTTTATACCAAGATTTTAAAAAACAATTCCTGAAAAAGTACTGAAAGTTTCATTAAAATTCGACAATTATTTGATTTTTGCAAAAGTTCTATGCATTTTTCACTACAAAATCAATGTGTTTTTCACTGCAAAAAAAAAAAAAAGACGCTAAAATTCCCTGTGCTAATCTTTAGTACCTCGCGGATGCAAGAAAAACAAATTCTTTCAACTTTCTCTTAATACATAAATATTTTGATGATAAAAATTTATTTTTATTAAGTTAGGGGTATTTGTTTCATCATGGAATGCTTATTTTTTAGCAAATCTGTAGAGATACCTATATTTGGCAGGCCTACTCAGCTTCTCTTTTAAGCTACTTTATAAGTAGAATACCCTTTCTGTGGTTGTTCTTGGGTATTTCCTGTGTGGGATTTTCTTGCCATATTTTTTTTATCTATTTATTAAATTGTTCATTGTTCATTAATTCTCTTTTTAGTTATCATTATTATTGTATTGTTATTTTTTTTTTTTTTTTACTTTTTTTAGTAACATTCCGTTTAACTAGACAGCGGTTATTTTTCATGAAAAAATGTTTGTTTAACTGTCCCGTATATACATAAACAGAAAGCAGTAAAGAAACATTTTTCGTCGTGTGAAAATGACTGGAAACTAGCTTTATCTGAAAAAAAAAAATAACCACTGTTATTTGATTTCTTCATTTAAACTAAACTAGTTTCAGTGAAAATTCTCTTGACTGAATTTGTGTTAACAGTTAACAGTTTCCTTTTGGAATCAGTGTTTAAGTTCATCAGCTGCTGTATAAATAATCTTAAATATCATTTTCGTTAAAAGTTGTTATTCCAAAATAAATAAAGACACAGAGAAGTGCTTTTTGATGTTGATAAGAAAATAAAATTCGGAAAATATTTTGGAAAAGTGGATAATAATCAGCACTTTTGAAGCTCATGGTTCATGTCTATCGATCTCCATATATACACAAATCAGATCACCTTTCAGTTTTCGACGCGTACCTCGCTTATCAGTGTAACCAAGATAATTCTTCACGTTTCAGTGCCAGATGAATTTGTACGAGAATTGAATCAATACATTACGTCGTTTTTTGGAAAATACAAAGCTTCATGAAATCATTGTCAAATCAGAAAAGAAAAACGAGAGATAGAAATTTGATTTCAATCAGTTGTAAAGTCGATGAGAATTACAAAATACAGAAAAGGTTATAAATTAAATCAAACATGTAACAAAGGCGATGCGATATTTTCTCAGACATTTTTCAGAGGAAATATTCATTATTCTCCTTATTTTCCCCTACAAGCTGTTATCACCAGCTTTTAACACGTTACACTTTTAGTCATTACCTAAAATATTTCACTTTCCCTTAATCCCTGTCTCGAACTTACGAGAAGTGGCTGAAAAACTCTCGGGTCGACTTACTTCTTAAATATGACCAAATAATCTTCAAAATATTTTAAAATTTTATTAGAGCAATAAAAATAGATATTTCATAACAAAAAAGAAACAATTCATAACAAAACAGAAAGGTAACAAAAATATATTTTACCGTAAATTGTTGATACTGAAATATAACGATTAAAAGCAACTAAACCGATTTATTGGTTCTCTTTTATCAGATCTAAAATGGGAGGATAAATAAAATTTGCACAGCAATTAAAAATATACAACACCAGAATAATTTTATATACCAAATAAATAAAACATAAAAGTCAAATTACTTTAAAGCTCGTCAGTCACTTCTTTATGTACTGTGTTTCTTCAGGACGTGGACGATAATGGCTCTCCACAATTTCGTGTCCTTTGTAGCTCTTATTAGATTTTGTGTTTATGTTATTTCCTATAAAACCTGCTATGTTATCCATTTACTCAATTTATGTTCGACAACCTCGACATTTTCGGAAAAGACGTTAGGATAATCAAGAATCTATATTGGCAGCAAACTGCTTGCGTACGGATAGGAAGTGCAATTAGCAGGTATGCAAAAATAGAAAGGGGTGTAAGACAATGATGTGTTTTCTTATTGAATCTTTTCAACCTATACAGCGAAGCAATTATGAGAGAAATAAAAGCCTTGCCAGGATTCGTCATTGGCGGCAACAATCTCAACAAGCTCAGATACGCAGATGATACGGTGCTGATAGTAAACACGGAAAGGAAAATGCAGTACCTTCTACAGAAAATAGCAAAATAAAGTGAGAAGAAACGGCTGAGCATAAACTACAAGAAAACTGAATGTATGGTCCTCAACCAAAGAGGAGCCTAATATGCCAACTACAAGTCAGAAAAACTAAAATAAAACAAGTAAAAAAATTCAATTACCTGGGAAGTGTTTTGACAGAGGATGGAAAGTGCGACATGGAGATCCAAAGACGCATTGGCATGGCCAAAGACGCATTTCAGAAGCTAACCATAGTACTGTAAGACAGGAAAATCTCATTAGAAACAAAGAAAAGAGAGCTGGATTGCTGGATATCTGTCCTGTATAGAAGTGAATGTTAAACGATCTCATCAAGAATGAAGGAGAGGCTTGAGGCAGCAGAAATGTGGTTTTACAGAAGGATGCCGAGGTTACCATGGACGAAGCACGTGTCCAATGATGAGGTGTTGAAAAGGGTGCAAACAAGAAGAAAACTGGAAGTACATGATCGCCTACGTTCTGAAGGGATATGGCACATGAAGAAGAAAAAGAATATTATAGACTGTTTCCCTCTGTTATTCTTTCCATTAGACTGTTCTGTGAGTATAAGATTTTCCAAGTCCTATTTCTTCACTATGTGCCCTAGAAAATTCAACTGTCTCTTCCTGGTGTTAAGTATAAGTTTTCTTTTTTGTTTCTATTTTCTCTGAACGTCTTTCCCATCATCCTTGTTGTCCACCCACTTGTAGGGTAGACGCAAACAGCAGGTCAACAGAGAAGTCTTCTCCAAACATCCGTGTTAGTGGGCGTTGGGAATGCAACACGTGGTGAGTCATCGGCACGCCTCAAGGTTGGCTTTCCTATGCCGTGTATTGACAGAGAATTCGATTTTGGCGGGGAATGTTAGGGACGCCTTCCTTAGCTTTACTATCAATCCTCCCATTTCGAGGGTTGAGCGACAACTTAGGCCTCGAAATCAGTCTTACTCAAGTGTCGAAGGGCCTGCAGATCATTCCTCAGTTTCGCATACGCGTGTGATAATGTGTCGGCCCCCGTATTCTGGAGTGAAATGGATGGTGTTTCTGACATTGCTGGCCATAGCAAGAATGGTGAGTTGGGCGACGCGGTTGGAGGGAATCTTGCGATATGAACTTTATTCTTATCATATCTGATTAAATTCTTTGAACATCAACTCAAGATGAAGCTAAAATCTGATAGAAAACGTTTGATATTGACATATTTCAGCAAAAGGTGGGTAAATGTAGCAAGTCTGGTTCGCGTGAATGGGGCCAGTCTTGATCTCCTTTTTTAAGTTCCTTATGTCACAACGGGGCGGTTTCCTGCAAACCCTCCGTAGGTTAAGTTAGACCTGTTTTGTGTTAATGTGAGTAAATGTTGTTCCTAGCCTGTTCCCGACTCTTTTGTTAAGATTCAAGTCGATATTTCCAACCTTCACAGCTTGTTTTTGGCCCCACTTTTTCATCTTGACTGGGTCAGTCTTTTCCCATTTGTTATTTATTTTATCCTTTCCTTCTCCCTTAGTGGGCGTGCTACTTGATTTCGCCGTTTGGTGGAATACAGCAGCCACTCTGAATTTTTGTGGGGTGAACGGGTCTTATTAACATTTGTTTATTTTAATTTTAATATTTTGTTATATTTTATTTTTTTTTTTTTTTTTTTGGTTATTCATTTCTTCACCCTCTTATTTTTCATATCATAAAATGTTAAAATATATTTTTGTATTATATTGTATATAAATAAAATTTTTATGTCATGGATTTTGCTCTCTTTTTTTGGTTTCACTGTGAATATGTGCTATCATGGTATATGTCGGATTTTAAGATGATGTACGAGTTTTTTGTTGTAAATGAAGAAATTAAGAGTGATCGGGTCGTGAACGTGATTAGTTAGGTATAGAATAGAGAGCGAAAACCGTCCTCAACCCACCCCCACTTTGGCTATGTGCCACATTTTTTGTATCATATACAAAATAAATATCCGGGGTGTCCTTGACAATAGATATATTTGTAAAGCCGAATGGAGGAAATTAATTTCTAGATTAGAGTTGTCAGAAGCATACTTACAAATTGAGAGGGACGAAGAGTGTGCAAAATTATTAACTATAAATACGCACAAGGGTATTTTTAAGTTTAACAGATTACTGTTTGGAGTGAAAGTAGCACCCGTAATTTTTCAGCAAGGAATGGACACTATCTTAAGTGGTTTGGTTTACGCTATGGCATATTTTGACGATGCGTTAATTAAAAGCATAGACCGTAATGAACATGCGAAGCACGTGAACGAGATGTTTAAAAAGGTACAGGGTTACGGTTTTAGGCTCAACATAGAGAAGTGTGAGTCATTTCTACCAAAAATTAAGTATTTAGGTCAAATTATCGATGACAAATGTAGGCGGCCGTATTCTTTCAAAACAAGTGCTATAAAAACGTGCCAGCACCTACAAATATAGCATCCTTACAAACATTCTTAGGATTAGCGAACTACTATAGTAACTATATTCCTAGCATGAATGAGCTCAGAACACCTTTAAATAAATTGTTGAAAAAGATGAAAAATGGATATGGACTGAAGAATGCGAGAAAGCATTTCAGAAATCGAAAGCGGTTCTAATTTCTAATCTATCATTATCGCATTATGAAAAGATCCAGGAAATATATGTAGCAAGTGACACGAGTCACTTTGGGTTAAGAGCCGTATTACTTCATAAACAAAATGATGAAAAACTAAAAGCTACTATCTTACTTAACTATTTTTTAAAAATGGATTATTTACCTTAAAAGAAAAGAAAGCGTATGCAGACGGATTATTGAGATTGATTCCAAGAATGACCGAACCACTGGAAGAAACAGTAATAGCTTCATTGGTTTGTGAGTCAGAAATAAAAACGTTATGTATAACACTGTGAGATAATTACCTCTCACAATTGACGAGATTAAAACTAAAGCGAAGTTTGACAAGTTCATAACTGACAAAAGAAAGTTATTGGAAAAATAGGTAAATAAAGAAAATATTTTTATAAATTTGTCAAGATATACTATTGTACGGTGAACGAGTGGTCATCTCGGTACTATTAACAAAACAAATATTACGAAGTTTCCATACGGAACACCCGGGAATTTCACGTATGAAAGCGCTTATGAGAAATTTCGTGTATTGGAACGTAATTGAAAACTTAGTAAAAAATTACAATAATTGCTAGTCAGCGCCAAAATCACCATCCAGAAAGTTTAATTTTGGCCCAAAACAGACAAGACCTTGTTTAGGCTACACATAGATTATGCAGAGCCGATACGAGGTATATACTACTTTGTTGTAGTGAATAGGTGTTCAAAGACTGTCAGAAGTATTCTTGAAACACACGACAAAGTATGACGAAATGCACAGATGACAGCAAAATTAAGGTATTGGTGTAGCCCGCACAAAGTCCTGACTTAAATTCCATTGAAAATTTGTGGGCCTATTTGAAGAAAAAATTAGTAGACAGAAATCGCTTGAAGTTGGAGGAACTAGAAGTTATTCAATGAGAAAAATTGACTAAAATACCTGTTAGTGTGTGTAGTGATTGTGTAAAAATCTAAAATAATAATTAAAGGTAATAATCAAGAATAAAGGGTAAGCAACTGATTATTGAGGCTAAAAAGCCAATACTTTTGTCTTTCGTTATTTTGGTATTATTGTTTGTGTGGTGAAAATAATAAAAGAACTCTTAAACCTTTCTCTGACTTTCCGGGACTTAATGATTTCCCTTTGTTTTTGGTCTTCCTCTCTTCACGATGTAGTCAGCCATTTTCTTGTAACGGTTTGCTACCAAAGTAGCATCTCTGGACAAAAATGCTTCTTCTGCGAGAATCAGAGACATGACAGAATTAGATGTCCTGCCCGAAACTTGCTCGACATTGCGTGGAAAAATCAAAGGCAAGTCTCTATAAATACTTATTGATACTGGCAGTTCAGAAAATTTTATTAATCCTGACGGAGTTAAAAGGCTCGGATTGGCAATCTTGCCAAGTTCAGAAAGAAGTTTTATGGCTAACAGTTTCCATCCATCCTCTACTCTTGGACATTGTATAGTATCCCTCAATCTAAGCGGTAGAGAGTACAGTAATGTCAAACTCTCCGTTATAACTAACTTATGCTGTGGGCGCAATTTCCTACGTCAGCATTCTTCAATAAAAATACTTTTCAGGGGGACCGCTTCCACCTCTCACTGTTTGTAGACTAACTGCAATTAATCATGTCTCTTACCTCTCTCTGTTTACGAATCTAACTTCTGACTGTCGTCCAATAGCAGTGAGATTCAGGAGACATATCCTACCTGACACTAAATTCGTTCATTCAAAAATATCGCGTATACTGAAGGAAGGAATTATAAAGCCCTATCAATCGCCATAGCGAGCCAAAACACTGGTAGTATCTCCTGAAAATCACAAGAAAAGACTCGTTGTGGATTATTCCCAGATGATAAATCAGTTCACTCTTCTGGATGCTTATCCGCTTCCTCGGATAGAGGACATGGTAAATGAGATTGCCTGTTATCAAGTATTTAGCACACTTTACTTAACCATTGCCTATCATCAGGTTGCCATCAAGCTGGAAGAACGAAAATATACAGCCTTCGAAGCTGCTGGGTCTCTGGAATAATTTCGTCGAATTCCTTTTGGAGTGACCAATGGAGTAGCAAGTTTTCAGCGATTCATGGATGACAAGAGTGAAAACCTCCGAGGAACCTACGCCTATATCGACAACGCTACTATCTGTGGTCATAACCAGGCTGAAAATGACAACGATCTAAAGAAATTTATAGATAGTGTGGCAAAGTACGGCCTAACACTGAATAAAAGCAAATGTCATTATTCACTTAGCTCAGTGGACTTGCTTGGGTAAACGATAAGCATGGGTTCAGTAAAAACTGACCCGACAGACTCAAAGGATTGGTGGATCTGCCAGTACCTCAAGACCATACCTCTCTCCGACAAGCAATAGGGATGTTCTCTCACTATTCTAGGTGGATATCAAATTTCTCCGAAAAGTTACATCCCTTAACTAGGGTTACCCACTTTCCTTTCACTAAAGAACAAACGGGTGCCTTCAAGCATCTAAAGAAGGAGATCGCAAATTAATCCCTGGTGACTGTAGACTTACTCTAACTTTTGAGATTGAGACTGATACTTGGGAACATGTTATTGCTGCCTCACTAACCCAGAACCGTCGGCCTGTAGCTTTCTTTTTAAGAACTTTAACTTCTGCTGAGCAAAAGCACTAATCAGTTGAAAAGGAGGCCTCTGCAATCGTAGTGTCGGAAATTTACAGATGTAACGGGTCTCCTGATTGGCTGATTTAACCCGAACCTCGTTTTGAACTTTAGGCGGGCTTTACCAGAGGTTTTATGTTTTTTTTCTGAAGGTTTTGTTCTCCTCTTTTTTCAGCTAGCACGAACAGTATCGGACGTATTTGTGCCGCTCCGGATTTTTGTTGCAGCAGGGCCTAAATTGGCGCCCACTTGTCTCGCTATATCGAGACCATCTTACCAATTCTTTGTAATCTTTTAGGCTAATGCCATAACTTTGTAACAGAGAAAATCTCTTGTTACCCTTCTTACCTTAAAAAGGATACCCTATGGGCAAAGCCTTGCCTTCCTAGAGAAAAATTCTCTAAGCACTATCATCTTATACCAAGATAAGAAACTGTGAAAGAAGCTGACCCAGAAGAAAGTTCCTGTACGTCGCGGATCGCAGTTCCTTGTGTCTTTTTCATCCCACTCCTAGACGGAGGATACTATACCAAGCTAAGCAGAGAAAAGAGACTATACCAAGCTACACTGTAGCAGCAAAATTCAGCATATTTTTGCAAGACAAATAAATTGTTTTTTCTATACCAGGTATGTCTTGTTATGTTTGATAATTTCCTTTCACTGCTTAAGCGCTAAGCTATGTGAATATATTTCTCACATAGCTTTTATTGCAAAAATATGAGCGTTACATATTTTATTGTAAATTTTTCCCTTCCAGAATTGTTATTTGTGTGATTTTTTTTTGGTGCTTCTTGTCTGCTACCTAAAAAAAAAAAATTTTTTTTTCAAAATTTGTCGGAGAGGGGGTTAGTTTGACTGGATAAGCCTTGATATTTCCTTATTTTCTCTCTCTCTTCGCATGTTATCCAGGTATGCTTGAGGGCGACATCATGGCGGCCTTAAAAGAATTGACAAATAAAATTGAAGCAAAAAAATTTCGTATTCAAAGTACGGTGAACTGGCTTAAGGAAAATAATTCCTCTCTGTCAATCATCGAGGCGAGCGAGGAAGACATAACAGGTTGGCTGAGGGATTTGGACAATCTATTTGACCAAATTATTGTAAAGTCTCCTAAAGAGGAGCGGTTGACAATTTGCAATGACTCGGTAAAATTTTCTTCTGGCGTAAGGGAAATGATATTTGAGTTGAAATCTGGTCAAGAGAGCGGCAAAAATTTAAAACCTGTCTCTCTTCAACCTTTAAAATTACAATTGGAGTGTCCTGACTTCAGTGGGTCTCCTTCGGCGGATAAATTTGAATTTCGGACATTTCTCAGAAGGTTCGAATTCTGCACAGCCAACTTGGGCAATGCTGACAAGATGTTGATTCTCAAGTCAAAGTTGACGGGGAAAGCCTTTGATTTAATTTCTAATTTGGATGTTTCCTCCGAGAACTACACCTTTGCATTGGATAGCCTAAAACAAAAATTCTTGGATCCATCCCTTATTAAGGACCGAATTTTTGAGGAAATAATTCCACTACCGGTACAAATTACCAATTTGGATAAGCTTAAAAATTGTGTAGAACAAGTAAAGCTTGACTTATCTGAGTTGGACAAGTCCTTTGGAACAGATTTTTTTTTGGAAAATTCCACTTCTGGGTCAATGGTGGCCCATATTCTGTTCCGAAAATTCCCAGTTAGCGTTCGGAGAGAATTAATGTCGAGAACGAAGGAGCGTTATCCTTCCCTTTTAGCTATTATGGCCAACCTTTTCGACATTATTGAATTTTTACAAGCGGCGCCTTTAGTTGATAGAAGGCGGGAAAGTGACCCGCTCAAGCCGTCATTTTCTGCTTCTTCTTCAGCTGAGTCTCGACCCAATTTGTCGAGCCATAAAATTTCCAATCCCAAAAAGGGTACGGATTCCTCAAATACCCGGACTAGCGTCGGAGAAGGCAGGAGGGTTTGCAAGTTGTGTAACTTAGCAGACCATACCGTTAAGGACTGCCCGAAATATCCTAGCCACGAATCAAAGGTTCGACGAGCTAAGGACCTACGAATCTGTTCCAGATGTCTGGGTGGTCACTCTGAGCAGGACTGTAAGGGAAACCGAGGGTTTCCCTATCCCTGCAATACTTGTGGACTGAAAACCCATTACACGGTTATGTGCCCTAAAGCCTTAGAGTCCTTTGTGGGAAGGACTACACTGTCTAACCTGGAAAATTGTATATTTCCAGTTATTAAAGTGTCCATGAAGGGTAAAGGGCGTCCCGTCTCATTTCACTGTATCTTGGACTCTGGAAGTCAAAAATCGTTTTTCTCTCGGGTTATTTTAAAAAGATTGTGTTCTCGGGAAAAATTAGTACCGAAACCCGTGATGATGCCTGTTAACACCCTCATAGGAACCAGGTCGGTGGACCTTCTTGAACTTAATGTCTCCATTAGATTAGGGTCTCAAAAACCCTTTCCCTTCTCTGCCTTATTTACGGACAACATTAACCTCAAGTTTCAAGTGCCGAGATTTGATGAAATTGCCTCTAATATAAAGGAGGCAGGATTTCGTCTCGGTAATGGCTATGAGAATTTGAACGGTAGAGATCTACATGGCCTTGTCGGTTTAGATTTAATCCAGCAGTTGAAGGATTCGCAGTTGGTTGAATGTCTAAATGGGACTGCATGGAGAATTTCTGACGAAATCATTCCCTTCGGCAATAGGTACAATTTTTTGAAGCCGGTTATTATTAGGGAGGATAAGCAAGTGTGCCCCGCCTTTAATCAAATTATTGAATCCTTGCCTGAATGTTCGTCGTTCTTAATCGACAGTGCCTTAAATCCGGTATATTCATATTCAGATACACTTGGCCCATTTTTTGAGGATTCCTCTGTTGAACGCGGAATTGAACTTTTCCTCTCTCTCGAGTCTATTGGAATCGACGAGAGTGAAACCTTATCTTCCTATGATGAAGAAAAAATTGATGACTTCAAGAAATCCATTGTTTTGAAAAATGGTAGATATTATGTGGATCTGCCCTGGGACAGAGATAAATTGTCTCGGGTGGATTCTAATTACGTGCCTTCCCTAAAGATAATGCATAGGGTGGCAGATTCCTTGGAGAAGAAGGGACTCTATGACGAGTATTTACAAGTTTTTAGAGAATACGAGGATTGTGGTATTGTCGAACCTTTTTCAGTTCCTCCTGGGGACTTTAAGAATTATTGTTGGATTCCTCACCGGCCCGTTGTTAAAGAGGGCCTTGGGGTCACTACGAAAATCCGCCCCGTCTTTAATTGTTCGTTGAAACGGCGGGGGGGTGTTTCTATTAACGATGCAGCGTATGCTGGAGTTAACTTAACAGCACAGCTACTGGACTTGTTGTTGATTTTTAGAAAGAACAACTATGTTCTTTTAGGAGACCTTCGTAAGGCCTTCCTCCAAATCCGCCTGAGAACTGTTCAGGACAAAAATAGATTTTGTTTTTTTCTCAAGGTAAATGACAAATTGTATACCTACAGGTACAACTCCATCATTTTTGGCTTTAATGCAAGTCCCTTTATTCTGGGATGCATCCTTAAGTTTCACGTGGAGAGATATGATTCTGATATATCTTCTTCTGTAATCTCCAACAATTTTTATGTTGACAATTTGGTCACTACTAGTTGCGATGCCAAATCTCTCCTTTCTGTGTATAGTACTGTACGTAACAGGTTGAAGGACGCAGGATTCGATCTTCAGTCCTGTAACTCCAACTGTGCGGATTTGCAAAAGAAAATGTCAGAGGATGGATCAATTACCTCCCCCCTTCCCTCCTATGAAAAGGTACTGGGGTATCATTATTCCCCTCGACAAGATACTATCAGACTTGCGCCCACTGAGATTAACATTAACGTAGACACTAAACGTGGAATTCTGTCTCAGACTTCCAGCATCTATGATCCGCTTTCCTTACTTCTCCCAGTTACTATTCAGGGCAAGACATTCGTTAGCCAACTATGGAAAAACAACTTGTCCTGGGATCAACAGATCCCTGAAAATTTTACTATCCCTTGGCAAACTCTTGCTAAGGAACTTAATGAATTAAGCGAATTTGAGTTCCCCAGACGTGTGTTGCAGGAGAGCTTCCCGGTGGAATTTATTTGTTTCTGCGACGCATCTAAGCTCGCATACGGGTTTTCTTTATATGTTAAACAAGGAAATCGATGTTCCTTGTTGTTCGCTAAAGCTAAGGTGGCTCCCATTAAGCAGAAAACCCTACCTACTTTGGAACTAATGGCGATCTATCTCGCTCTCAAAGTTGTTCCTAAGGTTATTGAAGCCTTGAAGCCTATCAACGTACTTTCTATTTTCCTTGTGTCAGATGCACAAGTAGCCTTATCTTGGGTTTTAAATGGAAAGGGGTCTAAAAGAAATATTTTTGTGGAAAATCGTGTCCTGAACATAAAAAAAATGTTGGAGGACGTTAACATCAGATTTGGCGTCACCCCCTTGTTCAAGTATGTCCCTTCGTCGGAAAATCCTGCGGATTTGTTGACTAGAGGCCTTTCAGCCTCCAAGTTTAAACAATTGTTCGATTTTTGGGTATACGGACCCGATTGGCTAAATCAACATAACATCGACTGGCCAGTATCTCCATTACCTTGCCTTAATGACACCAACCGGAAGATTGTATCCTGTATGTTAACCGAGGATTCTCGCGCAGACGAATCCAGTCTTCCTTTAAATATTTCTAAATTTTCAACATTGTCTAGAGCGATCAACGTTCTTGAAAAGGTTTTAAGGTTCGGTGATAAGTTGATGCATCGACACACTGATACCTACCATAAAGCCAAATTGTTGCTTTTTTCTGATATGCAAAGGGAGGCATTTCCCTTTGAGTTGGAATATTTGACTCAACCTTCTAATAAGGTGGTACCTCCTAGAATAACTGCCCTTGGGTTGTTTATTGATAGGGATGGTCTGTTGCGGACTAAAGGACGCATCCAGAATTCCAGTATACTCCACTTCGGAGTCAAATTCCCTATACTTTTGGGTAAACATCACCCCTTAACTGAATTGGTTATCAAAGAGGCGCATTTGAATTGTTGCCACATGGGAACCAATTCAACTCTTTCCAAGTTGAGATTATCCGGATTTTGGATTCCCCAGGGAAGACAATCGGTAAAGAAAACACTTCGTAGCTGTATTACTTGTAAGAAAATTAATTCTTTACCGTATAAAGCTCCCTCGGGCTCTCAACTACCCACCCATCGGGCAAATTTTGTTCACCCCTTTCAACAAGTGGGTATAGATTTTACCGGCCATTTCTTGGTAAAGTACAAGGATGATGAAATAAAGATGTACATCCTGCTATTTACCTGCATGAGTCTTCGCGCAGTGCATCTGGAGCTTTTGCCTGACATGAGCTCCAGATCCTTCCTGTTAGCCTTCGTCAGATTTACCAATCTTTTTGGCGTTCCCTCTCATGTCTATTCGGATAATGCTAAAACCTTTCTAGCATCCGGCATTATGTTGTCTGAAATTTTCGTTTCCGACGAATTCAGGGAACATTTTAGGTCCGCTTCCATTAGTCATCACACCATTCCCCTTTATTCCGCCTGGTATGGGGGCGCATGGGAGAGAATGATCAAAACCATGAAGCAATGCTTGAAAAAATTAATAGGTAGGAGGAAAATTCAGTATTTTGAATTTTTAACGATAATTTCTGACGTGCAGAAAGCGATCAACGATCGACCGCTGACTTATTTTACCGCTTCAGAAGGGGGCCTAGATATTTTAACCCCCAATCACTTTCTACAAACTGGCTACAATCCACGTTTGTTAATTAGTAACTATGGATCGGAAGATCTGTGCCCCGATCCCCCTAGTAGAATAAAGCTGGTGCAATCTTTGGAGTTAAGACATAAATATGTCGAAAAATTTAGGAAGATGTGGCACAATGATTATCTGTTGTCTCTGAGAGAGAGGGATACGAATTTGAAGGGAGATTGCCCTCTAAAGGTGTCAGTTGGAGAAATTGTATTAATCAAATCTCCTAATAAGACTAGACCTTTTTGGAGTCTAGGTAAGGTGCTTAGACTCATTACCGGGAACGATGGTAAAGTTCGCTCGGCCTGTGTGTTGAGGAACGGTTGCGAACAGGTTCATTCCTTAAAACATTTATTTCCCCTGGAATTAAAGGCAGACAGAAGCACATTCAGTTCCCCTTGATCTTATTCTATGAAAAAAAAAAAGTAATGGATAACCATTACTTTTTTCGTTCTCCGTTGGCAGTGTGTCGGAAATTTACAGATGTAACGGGTCTCCTGATTGGCTGATTTAACCCGAACCTCGTTTTGAACTTTAGGCGGGCTTTACCAGAGGTTTTATGTTTTTTTTCTGATGGTTTTGTTCTCCTCTTTTTTCAGCTAGCACGAACAGTATCGGACGTATTTGTGCCGCTCCGGATTTTTGTTGCAGCAGGGCCTAAATTGGCGCCCACTTGTCTCGCTATATCGAGACCATCTTACCAATTCTTTGTAATCTTTTAGGCTAATGCCATAACTTTGTAACAGAGAAAATCTCTTGTTACCCTTCTTACCTTAAAAAGGATACCCTATGGGCACAGCCTTGCCTTCCTAGAGAAAAATTCTCTAAGCACTATCATCTTATACCAAGATAAGAAACTGTGAAAGAAGCTGACCCAGAAGAAAGTTCCTGTACGTCGCGGATCGCAGTTCCTTGTGTCTTTTTCATCCCACTCCTAGACGGAGGATACTATACCAAGCTAAGCAGAGAAAAGAGACTATACCAAGCTACACTGTAGCAGCAAAATTCAGCATATTTTTGCAAGACAAATAAATTGTTTTTTCTATACCAGGTATGTCTTGTTATGTTTGATAATTTCCTTTCACTGCTTAAGCGCTAAGCTATGTGAATATATTTCTCACAGTAGAAGCGATTCGAAAATGGCGACACTTATTACACGGGAAGCATTTTAAGCTCATCCCAGATCAGAAATTTGTCTTCTTCATGTTCAATCTTAAAAATAAAAGTAAGATAAAAACGAGATAATCACAAGATGGAAACTAGAACTTGCCTGTTTCAGTTACGACATAGTGTATCGTTCAGAAAAAACAAAATGCTTCTGCAAACGTTTTATCACGAAGTTGCTCTTCTACCATCTCTGTTGACAAACGACATATCTTGCGCAAAGATTTATGTCAACCTGGAATGCTGCATTTTGTTAGAAGTAAAAATATGCCATACTCTGTAGAAGATGTAAGAGCGGAAATAAGGTCGTGCCAGGTGTGTTCGGAGATAAAGCTTAGACTCATTAAAATGCCTCCTCAAACAATCATAAAACCAAGCCAACACTTTGAAAGATTAAGTATAGAGTTCAAGGGAACTTTACCTTCAAATTCTCGCAATAGATTCATACTAACAGTGGTTGACGAATACTCCTGTTTTACTTTCGATTACCCTTGTACTGAGGTATCAGCAGCGACTGTTAAGAAACATCTAACTAGTTTATTTTTCTTTTTTGGAAAGTCTTCTTTCGTGTACTCTGATCGTGGTACAGTTTCTATGTCGGACGAATTAAAGGCGCTTCTACTTTCTCGACGCATTGCTACCAGCCGAACAACGGCATTTAATCCACGGGGGAATGGACAAACAGAGAGATACAATGGTATCATCTTGCAAACGGTGAGGTTGACTCTACGGTCTAGTAATCTCCCGATTGTTAGTTGGGAAAAGGTTCTAGATGTAGCACTCCACTGCATTCGCTCATTACTTTCCACTTCCTCGAACTGTACTCCTCATGAACGTTTGTTTAATTTCCAAAGGAAATTAGCTTCTGGGAATTCCATACCAACATGGTTAACAACATCAACATCATCGCTCCTGAGGCGCCATGTACGCGGGAGTAAATATGAGACTTTAGTCAAGACAGTTGACATACTCGAAGTCAATCCGAACTATGCTCACGTGCGACTTAATAATGGACGAGAAACGACAGTGTCTCGACGCCATATTGCACCAATGAGTGACAAAAGAAACAGTTCACACACAGAATTTCATCCAATGGATGCCCTATCCAGTCTAACACTACTCTTCCTCTTCCTCCTTTGCCGAGTGCACTCGAACATTTTGTTATTAACGATTCAGCAGCCCTCACAAACCACACCACTGAAATGCCACTCTTACATCTCCTCACCCTCTGCCCTTGGATAGATTCCAGATGTCCTCTTTAGAAGACGCTGATGTATTGAATCTTTGACGCTCTTCTAAAATTCGTCGAAAACCTCCGTATTAAGCTGAAAATTATCAGCTTTGAACGTTGGTTTTTCTCTTTTCTCTATTTTTAGTTTGAGAAGAGACTCCCATAGAAACCACCCCTTTCCAGAAGAACTTATTAATCAGAACATTTCCTAGGTGGCGGAGAATGTAGTGAAAAATAATAAAAAAACTCTTTAATCTTTCTTTGACTTTCCGGGACTGAATGATTTCCCTTTGTTTTTGGACTTCCTCCCTCCACGATGTAGCCAGCCATTTTCTTGTAACGGTTTGCTACCGAAGTAGATTTTTAGTATAAGAAAGCTTTACTCAAGCTATACTGACTAAGCCTTCTATCACTTCCACTCAAACCCTTTTCATAACAGTTTGATATTAAAATAAAATTTTGTTGAGAGCATAACTGCATATACTTTTAAAGCCATTGTTTTATAATTTGTGAAATAATGCATATGAAATGTACATGAACATCTGAGGGATTACAGCTTTATTCATAATTATGGGACACTGGCGAATAATTTTTACACCAACTGCACATCTTGAATATTGCTAAAGCCACGTGAAACTACTATATCCTCAATACAGAAGTTCCAAAAAAAATTATAAGTTTATGGGATCTGGTATCAGGATGTTAATAACAGATCCTTTAAGTTGCGTAATATTTTTTCGTCCAATACATCCTATAGGTAGTTAATCAGATTGAGATCTAAAGAGTTTGTGATGATCAGAGAAACATTGTGAAGTCTTCCCCATGTTCCTTAAACTATGCTAGTACAACTCGTTCAGTGGTATAGTGGGCATTATCATTTTGAAAGATTTCACAGGCACAGTAGAAAATTGTTTCCATAAAGGAATATACCTGGTTTTTAATGATATTGAAGTAGGTGGTATGTGAGAAAGAACCTTAACCACATTATAGGACTCAGGGTTATTCTTGGCTGCTTCAGATCTGCAGAAGTGTAATCCTAACAATGAATGGATTTTATGATAAGCATAATGTTGTGACCTCGTTGCCAAGTTGTTGTGGTTCTGTTGAAGACAAAAATAAAGACACAAAGACGGAATAGTGTTAAACAAATATATTAAAAAGACAGTAGTACAAACATATATGAATGAGCGATTATTAGCGTGACTGTTAGCCTGGCCGTCAGAGTTATCTGCTGGAATAGATTCAGCTTTCACTCTCTCTGCTACTCTCTTACGATTACTCTGCTTCGACAAAGCAGAACTACTACTTATATACAGTTTTGACGAGTTCATGTGTCATATGAGCAAGTCCAAAAAAAGACAAAAAGCAAAGAAGTAAATCTGACTGCAGAATTTATAAAAGCTCACTCTATCTCTCTCCTTCTCTCCCTCTCTGTCTCCTCGTCGTACCCGGAAAACCAATTGTTTGAGTCCTCTTTCTAATCCACTTCGACATAGTTCTGTCTAAAACCCAGTGAGAATTTCATCAAGAAAGAAGAACCATTGATTTGAATTTTGTAGCACGGCTGCTACAAAATAGCTGTAAAAACAGTAGCATGACATTTGCATAGTTGATGCTAACTTAACAAAAACCAAAACGCTTTATATTCACTAGAAGGCAGGTGTGTTGCATCACAACTCACTGATTAGTCGCTGACACATTCATAGCCAATGTGTGGGTTAAGCAGGGTTGTGTGCTGACCTGCCAGTGATCCTCAACATTTACCCCACGCCAATAAGTCATCTCGCTCGCTATAATATCCGCGGAAATGGCATCACCCACATAATAAATAGTTTTTCTTAACCTATGGAGGCTCAAATACATTTAGATCCACTATATACAACATTCATTGCACTGATGATGAAAGATTTCATCTAACTCTGCTGAATCTTTGCAAAAGATAATCCGCATCGTGTTCGGAAAATACAGTAACAATGCTAAGAACAGGACTTCGTACAGCATTCTACCCAGCATGTCTAACCATATCTATCTGGTTGGCTTCAAACGAACACTTCTAAATAATTCTTTCTAACCATTTCTGTCATTTATAGCTCTATCCAGTTTTCCTTTTCATCCATTTGTTAGTTGGAGTCGCTGCCCCCTAAGCCATAGGCGCATGGAATCAGAGAAGGGAAATTTTAACGTGTTGTATATAAGTAGTGTATACACACGCCATTCACCGAAAGAACTCAATTCATTTCTGAAGAGTCACGCATATGTGCCTAGCCACACTTGTTCAGATAGTTGTATGTCATATAGAGTTTTGAAATTTGCTGTTTTGCTCTTTACATCATGTTTATTCACAAATTTGTTAGAATTAATAATTGTTTTTGCTGGAAAAACATTTTTTTGTCTTCGCGTGCGTGGTACGGTAAGTAGAGAAGTTGGTTGACATTTTCACTGGCTATAGGTCTTAATAAATTGGTAATAGTTGATTTTTAGTTCTGCATGTTCATATCGCGTCGGAGTTATCAATTGTAGAGGGTTGTATTTGATTTCTTACAGAAGTTGAATGTCGGTGAACCGCAATATAAAAAATAAAACGAAGATTTTAGTAGAAAATGAATCGCTAATGCTTATTGAATCACCTGGATATGTAGCGTAGTGGAGCTGGTTAATGCTTCTTTGATTCGGCCTTGTGTCAGACATAACCGAACTCCCTACAGCTTACAAGTTTTATCCAGAATTATCATTATCAGAATTATCAGAAGGTTTTTCATCAGAAGGTTGATTGTCGGCAGGTTGGAATATGTGAAAGTGTGTGGAATAGTGTAAGAATAAAATATATATTTTACATTTTAAAATAGAAATTTATTAAAAAGAAAGAATAACACAAGTTGTAGAAGTTAATGTGCAATTAGAAACATTATTAAGAAATTAAGGGTAGAGTTTATGTTCAATGATAAAATTATGGGTACCAAAAAATGTAGAAAATGTTCTTAGTAGTAATTGTTGAAAGAGACAAGGAGAAAGAGAACAAAGTGCGACCTGACCTTATCTCCGGGTCGATTTGAAGTTGAAGTTGAAGTTACATTTTAGTTGTTTCGTCTCGCGGTTCCCATCTGACTCTGACTGACGCTGATCAAGTCCTTTTATTGTCATTAGATTTTCGCACCGACTCGCGAAGTCCTCAAGTCTTGCAAGTTGCTCCCATTGATCAAAAATCAATTTAACACCTACTTCTGGGTTCGACTTTTTCTTTAAGCACATATCAATCCTTTTTCTATTTGGGTAAACCAGAATTTCACACGTCATTGTGAATTTTTGTAAAAGTGAAGAAAAAGGTTAATTTTAATTAATTCCTTATCCGCTACAGATACAAAGATGCAAAGGTATAGAGAATTGTCGATCTCAAGTCAGCTTGATATTGAGTGAGGGTGACCGAATCTCTTTCTTTGGTATGGATTCCAAGCACACCTGAACTCACTGGTTGGGAAGAGAAGAGAGAGTGATCATCTCCTTTTCAGAAGTGGGATCATAGAATTCATACATGACCGGAAACCCTTTTAGGTCCCCCTTAGCATTGTGGAAAAACGAAATCTTTATTTTTTATTATTATTTTTTTATTTTAATTCTCCCACACAATAGTGGTTTTGGTTTTCTTTAATCGGAAGTAGTCGAATTCCAAATAAAAAATGAATAAGACCGGTGAATATTAATTCATATGAAATATTCCCTAAGCAGTGAACGCGACATAAGAACAACACAGTTTGTGGATTGAGTAAATTGTTTAGTTCAAAATTCTAAAACTACTATTGTTAAAAAGTACTACGACAGACATAAAACTATTCACATGGCTTCAGACACGCTTCTCTTATTTTTTTATATTTTTATATCAAAAGAAAGTCGCATAGGCTCTTTTTTTCTGTTCATTCTTCTTCTTGGCTTATCGGTTAATTTCTGTGAAAAGGTTTTCAAGCAATTTCACATAGGTTCGTGAATTTATTTCTCTCTTCGTCTCAGCGCGCTGGTCAATCTCTCTAAAGTCATGTTTTTCATTGATCTAAAGAAAATTTCACATGGCGAATTTCTTTACGTATTTTTCCTCAGCTCACCCGAATTTGAAGGGAGTGGATAAAGGGGGTTATTATTATTTCTTGTTCCCTAAAAACCATTGGTTGATCTATATTCTACAATAATTCTTTATCCACCACTTAACTTACGTGTCTTCCTACAGTCAAAGTGAATGCCGATTAGAAGACAGAACTTTAGAAGGAATGATCTATTGTTCATTAACCAGAAACAGGTGAGATCGAGACAAAACTGCCTCTTCTTTTATGAGGGTGTCCATAGTATCACAACTGTATCTAAGCTCAAAGTGACTAATTAAAAGAAAATGTGAAAACTTAGGGGTAGCACTTCAGTCTGCCCGTTATTTCTGATCATGTAAAACAATTAATTTTGTCTTTTTATAGATATTTACTAAGCTTAACCGAGTGCATGATCAAATCGAAGAAATTATTAATATGAAAACTGTGCTTCCTCATTCGAAGAAGTTAGAAAGAAATGCAAGCCTTGAAAATCTGTATTCGATTAGAAATCCTAGCACTTCCATAGGATCGGATGCCGATCAGTGACACGGGTGAAAATAGTACCTCTTTCACCGATCAATTAGATAAAAGAATCAGTCAAACTTAAAGAAAACGAATAGAATGAAAAATCTAAATAAATAAATAAAAATGGTATATTTTGGAAAGAATGTAATCTTTTTGAATAGGGGAATAAATAAGGATTATTTATGTCCTCATAGACATTAACACATTATGAATATTGCATAATATCACGAATACAATAATAACACTAACACGTAAGGCATATTTCTTTTACTTTCAGCGGACAGATTTATGATAACGTAAAACAACGGTCAGGGGAATAAGGCAGAAACCAAAACCTACTGTGTGTTTATACACGCAGCCATCAAGCTATACTTCAAAGCACACTTTTTCAAAATTCATCACATGAATAATTTAAATGACTGGTAAAAAGAAATTACGTGTCAATTACGTTAAAGTATCTAAGTAATCTGCCAATACCATATGTCGATCTAACGAAAGATAGATTTTCTCTTCGATCAAATAAGCAAGAACAGCAGTGCGTTCGCTCTTAGAAATCTTCCCGGTTAGATTTGTGGAGCAAAAAGGCTTAAATAAGATAACTAATACTTTGACATGACGTTAAGAGGCTGGCTAGTTACATTGTAATTGCCAACTAAAGCAATAGCAACATAATACTTTTGCTGGTGTGTGACTGTTCACAGCTGTTTTCATTGTGCTGATGATTCATACAGAAGATTGAAAGGAAAGGAAACAAAGAGTAAATTTGTTATAATTATACATTATTTGGAAAATAAATTAGCAATATAAATTTATGAATTGATCTATTTGTTATAAGGTAACAATAAAGAAGGAAATCTTGGCTATTGTTCAGCTTTTGTGACTGTAATTTAATGAATTGCTATGTTAAAGCAATGTTTATTTTTAAAATCAGCTGACAAGATTTACGAATTTTTTAAGGAAAACATCTAATCAATGCAAACTTGTTCGAATATAGGTTAGTTCCTTCATCTATCAAAATTCAGACATGAATTTGCAATGTATTCAACTTTATAATATATCCTTCATAAAAAAGAATGAAGTATAAAACCAAACAAAAAATTATTTTTCAAAGAACATTAAATTGCTCTCTTGAAGCACTCAAACCAATGTTGAGCTAGGCCACTTTCTAAAACTTAACTTTTACTTTGTGTGCCTACTATTCTGCATGCTTAAATATTCTGTACGCTTGTAAGTGAATATGTAGCCTAATAATGAAGAAACTATTTGTTTCAGATAATGAATATTTACTTTTTAACACAATTTTCTTCCTGCTCAATTCACTTCAATCAATAGTGAATATTAATTATGTAGAGAACATATAGTGAAAATTTCAGATTTCATTGCAATTAATAAACACGTACCAGGCTACGGAATTATTCATTCACACTCTAAGCTAGCTGTCTTCCAATGTATTTTAAGTAAATGTCTTACAATATACTTTAAATTAAGAAACAAAAAAATTCTTATTTATAGAAACAAATTGAACTTGAGTTCAAATATAATCTTTAAACTCTGAACATACGATTATTTTATATTTTAAAGCCCATATAATTTGGAACGCATTTTGTTTTAAATCATGCCACTCCAAGCAAGACGGGAAAAGACGGGAGAAGACTGAGAATAGGAAAGGACAAAAGATGAAGGGGATTCAGGACAGAAGATGACGATTGATGTTACATTTAAATTTTTGAAGATTGTAGATATCAGAGAAGCAAGTCAACGGAAGTAAGTTCCTCGTACGGGAAATGCGAGAAAAGAAACTGTTGGTGTAGAAGTAACGTTGCATTTAGCAGTAAATGTAAATAGTAAACGGGTTGGACCTAGATACCAATCTAGTAGTACGCTTAAATTTTTGGAGTCAGAGAAGTTGCCATGAAAATATTTGTAGGAAATAGAGAGGGAATCCACATCATGTCGATGAGAAAGTGACTGAAGTCGAGATGTCCGGTCAGGATCAATTATATTACATATTCTTTGGATTTTATCCAGAATCTTGAGAATTATACCAGACCAGGTATTGCAATAGTATTCAATGCGTGGACGAATGGTAGATTTGTAAATGTGCAAGATAGTTTCTGACGAGTACAAATTTCACAGTAACCCAACCTTCCTTCTACTAGATGCAACTATTGATTCAATGTAGTCGCTCTACTTCAAGTCAGTGGAAAATGTGAGTCCAAGAAGGCGCAGTGTATTGCTGTTATGGACTCGCGTCAGCATATGCTGATGGTAGACAGAAAAGGTTCTTCATGGTGGTTAAATGAAGGTTGTTTTGTTTTGAAGCCGTTAAAATTTACAATTAATTTTTTATCCCAGTTAACCACTGATTGGAATTTCTTTTCAAAAGCAGCTGCCAGGTTTACTTTGTCAGATCTGTCGGGTTTTCTAATGAGACAGGAGTAAATCCTAGTGCCATCTGCGTAAATATCTAGTTGGGAACTGCTGACATTAAGGAGATCATCGATGAATATCAGAAATAGCGATCGAACCAGGTTAAGGCCTTGGGGACACTCTCATTCGTTTGAAAGAATTGGAAAGCGAACCCATTAAAAACGACCTTCATTTCACGGTTTGATAGAAACGATTGAATTAAATAAAACATTCGTCCCGTGATGCCGTAGCCCTGAACCCTGTGTAGAAATTCAGCGTACCAAACCCTGTCGAACGCCTTCGAGGTATTTAAAGCTACTGCTCGAGTTTCGCCGTTCTTATCAAGAGCTTGATACAGAAATTCAGTGGTGGCCATTACCACATCAGCGGTAAACCTGGTTAAACGGAAGCCATGTTGTTTGTTCGAGAGGAGGTCGTGAGAAGTAAGATGCTTAATCACTTCAGCATTGATTAGAGCCTTAAATAATTAGCCAAAAAAGATAAAAGACTAAGACAGCAATAATTTGACGGGTCAGAAGTTGCTCCAAAATTCTTTAAAAAAAAACTACAAAGATCTTCCAACAAGCTGGGAAGCAATAATCAGTGAGGCAATTTAACAGGATAATTAAACACTTAATTCCAAGAGACATCGCGAATGCTGTCACAGAAAGAGATGTTTACAGACACAACTGCATGGTTAGAGTTGCCCAGAGGGCAGAGCTACAGAATACGATATTTGTTAGGCATAGAGATAAAGAAAATATCAAGAAAAGAAGTATATGCATCAGGATTACTGGGGAAAAGCGTGGGGAAATCATCCACTTGAGATTGTGAGAGATTGATGATTTGGATGCCAGCGAGGTCAGTAACAATGATTAAGCCACCTGTTATGGTGGGCATTGAATCACCGAACACCAATATATTTGCAAACGGGAGTAGAGAGATGGCCTTACCTATATTATTAGAGAATTAAGATTAGTTTCAAAGAGAGCTAGGATGTCTGGAGAATGCTCTAAGAGGAACGATTCCACACTGCCCAAGTTGGTACGAATATCACAAATGTTGGAGAAAGAATGGTTGAAGGTTTAGATGATTTTTGTTGAGTTGGTTTAAAATTCCACTTTTAAATAATTTGGCTTTTTTACTTCAATTAATCTTAATGTAACTGCCATTGTATTTGTTTTTCGTTTTTACTCTGGCACTATTTGCTTAAGTTACTTCCCCCTAGCCAAAAATCTCAAAATAGACTAGAATGTCAGAAATAAATAATTAGATTAAATGTTGTATGGTTAAAAATGTTATGTCCGATGGACTCTCCAAATAATAAAACTGAATTAATTTTCTTAAAATCAACTAGTTTGGGAAGACAAATCCAGCACGTGAATGCTCAATTTCTTAGAGGTAGATGCCATTTTTAATTCTGTACTGTAAATGTGATGACAGTGATTTTGATTTTAAGGGACTGGGAAATCCATATATGTCTTTCCGTGCCAGATTTTTGTAAATACACTTATATTGTTTCAGTTTTGATCTCTAAGCAGACATCCAAAGAATTTGTGTGATTTTTATATACTGAAAATTTCAAATTATTTTGGAATTACCTAATTCTCTAAATTTACATTTTCCGTTACCTGATATTAAAAATCGTTATTGATAGAAGTATTCTTTTAAAAAAATGTTGTTTTCTATTAACTTTTTAAAAATATCTTGTTAACGGAGGTGGGTATATGATAAAAAATATTTGTCATCGAAGAATTTAAACTTAGGGTACAAAATTGGTTGGTTATTTCTTAAACATATTTTTAGTAGTCTTTGGGAGACAACGAGAAAAATCTCGATAAATATCTGCAGCAAGAGAATGCATGGGCAAACATGAACATTTTTAGGTTATGTCGACTTTATATATATACTGCGCGCCGAAGGTCTTTATTTAAAGTTCTTGGTAGTCAAAAATAATTATATTTCTATTGATTTTATTTATTGTGAAAACTTTATTTTAAATGCTAATACTTTGCAGCTGACACATCGATCACGAAACAACCATATTAACATATTCAAAAATTTGTTACATCATCCATTCACGATATACTACTTGGCTGAATTCAGTAACAAGGCATGTGGCATCAAAAGCTTGTCCTAATCCAAGTTAATAGCAAATTGAATTACGAGGTAAAACCACCACCAATTTCAGATTCACGGCATATTAAGTATCATACTTCTTGTTTTCGATTTAATTCTGGAGAATAATAAAATATTGATTAAAGCTGAAAGTTTTCTCAGGGAGATTAACTTAAAAAAAATGCATCTAATTGCATATATTTACACAGAAGTAAAGCGGATGTTCGAAAACATTTTTCACACATGAACCCATACACTAATTCTTACATATATGTGGGAATGCGTGTTTCATATATATATATATATATATATATATATATATATATATATATATAATGTGCGGGTGGTGTAATAGATAGCGGCTCGGAATAAGAAATCCAAAAATTGTTTTCTGTCGAGTTCATTGCCTACACTTGCGTGCAAATACTCTAGGTAACGATATGAATCCACAACTTTCCCGCTAGTTATGGGTTAAATACCAGGGCAAACTGGACTCTGCAGCCATGGTTGGCAACCATTCAAGAAGAAGACCAACTCTGCATTCAAAACCAATTGAGATACCTTAAACTAAATCTCTATTTGGTCTCGAGCGGCCTTAAGATTACGTTCATGGTTGAAACAGACTGCCATTGCTCGGTGCTGGCATCATTGTCCACTTTTATATTTACGTATGCTCTATCTGTGATATTGAGTACTTTCAACCATAAATATAGCATAACTTAAAACTATATATATATATATATATATATATATATATATATATAGAGAGAGAGAGAGAGAGAGAGAGCGGGGGAACTAGTATAGAGACAAAAGGGAGAAAGATAAAGTACTTTTAAAAACAGCATTTCTCTTTTCCTAACACTATAAATATATAAACCCTGTTCGGTGTAAAAATTGATATATATTTGGACTTTTGAAATTGAGTTAGTACTAAAAATGTTTATACATTAATGAGTCCCATAGACATCAGTAATTAATCATCAAAGTGTGGATATATTTTACTATATATACACATACGTACATATGTTTATTGATCGTCATCATAATAATCATCATTATTATTCGTACGATTGAGTTGGTTGTAAGGTCACTGTGCAGTTTTTTGGCGAAGATGATGGGCGCTTCATTTTCTGCTGGAGGGATTTTAGGGACGTCAAGCTCTTTCTTGTGAAGGGTTCCTACTTTTCTCCACGGAGTGGATTTGTTGTTTTGCTATGAAGAGAAATGACTTATCTATTTTGGTCAGCTCGATAGTGATAGTCTTAAATACTATTCTAGTTAGACTAGGCTTTCACTTTATAAAGTTCTTGGTAGTTAATTCCTGTCCACCTCTGTTATCTTCCTTATGGTCAGTCTCTTTGTTGTTTTCGTGTCCAGTTTCTTGATATAGTTCAATTTCGAGTTGATGATGTTTAAGGTATATGCCACTGTGGGTATTTCAGGGTGTTGATACTTTGGCTGCGTTGATTTCACTTTTCAGTACCATATGCACTCTCCTTAAGTACTTTTTTCTGTTTATCATATTTGATTGTTGTATGTTTCTTTCTTTTTTCCTATTAGGTACTTGCATGTGCCATGTTTGTCATGGTTTAAGTCTCTAGTCTTAGTTTTGCTATTTTAAACGTGGATTTTTCATATTCATCAGTTCCGAATTCTATCTTGATGCCATTGCCGATAAGTACACCCTTGTGTTGGTCATCATCCTTGACAAATATGGTTAATGTAAAACAGGTGATCCTTTTAAATGTTTAGTGATTCTTCTTCTTCTTCTTCTTCTTCTTCTAATAATAATAATAATAATAATAATAAGTAGTAGCAGTAGTAGTATTATTAGTAGTTATAGTCATGCTATTTACAATAATGCAAATTTGGCAATTCTATTTTCTCAATTATCTCTTTAAGCTACAGTTAGCTTTTTATTGCTGTCGTTTATTACTAATATCATTCCTTTTGTTTTACTGGTGTATTATTAATATTATTGAATCTTTAAAACAGTTCTTTGGCACTTTTTCGGTTTTATGATATATTCATTCAGTTTTTCACTCATTTTCAGAGTCTCTACGCGGATGCTACAACGCCTCCAAACAACAGTGTAAATACAAAAATCTGGAAGACCGAAACCAAGCTGCTGAACTCTCCTCTGGGGAAAGAAATGGCTTATAAAAATTTAATACGGCCAAAACCAAATTAGTAACGTTTCACCACCGAGCAGACCCCGAACTTTTATCTATAATGGTGGATGGATCTCTCGAGAAGGCTCTTTGCCTTGAACGTATACTGAGACTGAAGCTCTCTCTAGACTTAAAGTGAAACTCATATATATGATCTATTATTAAAGAGGTTGAATAAATAGTCAATGTATTTTACCGCCCCAGTAAGAATCTGATTCTCCCTGCTAGTTCCTATAAGCAACAGATAAGACAAAAATGGAGTAGATCTGCCATATACATGCTGGGTCTACCTGGTCCTCACTTGGCTCTTTTGATAGAATTCAAAAACGTCTACGCAGCCTTGTGGATAATTAATTAGTTTCCATCCTAAAACGTTGCGTGTATCTCGCTGCTCTATCGTTATTTCCATGGCATGTGTTCTAATGAACTACATTCTTTAGTTCTACAAGTCAGGACATTTACAAATGGGACCCGCCATACTACAAGGGTGAATCATCTTCATTACTATCATATTCCATGAGTAAGAAGTGTTCCACTCGTACAACTTTTAAAAGAAGTGCTTCGTGGTACAGACTACAGTCAGAATGTTTTTCTAGTCGCTGCACTCTTAACCATTTCAAGTCTAGGTTTAATTTTATCTTCCCTGTATAACCTCATGAACTTCACTTCTTACCTTCTCTTACGCTAGCTTGATTGGTTCTTGGGCCTTAAATTGGGAGAATATTAATATAAACAATGCCATCTGTTGAAACGATAACATGCTCAAACTGAGAAACTTTGTTTATGATGTCACCATCTGGTTTCATTGTCTGAGTAGGGTGATTATTTTAAATTCCAAGTACTTGAATAATTTTAATTTTTTGTTCTCTAGGAGAGCTTCTAGTAGGTGCTTATATAGGTACCCATAAAGCGGTTTTCTTTATTAATCAAGCTTTCAAAAATAAAATATACTTTATTGAAAGATTTGGGTCAAGTTATTGGAACTAACCAACTATATCCACTGCGCTATGTGTTCTTGAGGACATTGGTGTATGAATTCCAACGCCTATATTCACGGGGTCATGTGTCTTTGAGGACATCGGTGTATGAGTTTCTGGGACTTATAAACCTAAGGCCTCAGTTAGCATTTTTAACCAGATCTCATATTGCAATCTTTGAGGCTAATGGTTTTCTCTAGCACTCCGTATTACTGGTTCTCATGAGTTAAAGGGAGATAACTACATAGATATTTAAATAATAAATACCCCAGTGATCAAAATAAAGAGTTCAGTTCGGTTGAAGAAGGCCGGAGTGTACAACGGCCGAAACATCGTAAACATAGCAATAAAGACGAGAACAACAGCCCGAACAATGAAAACAATGTAAATACTACTTCATCTCAGAAGTATAGACAAATATAGACATGTTTATACACATAAAAACATTCAAATGTTTTTTAAATACTAGGATCAAGTTTTTCCATTAATGATTAGTAAATGCAGTTTTATTATAATAGTATTATGACTTGACCGAAAAAATTAATACAGAAGTTTAAAAATTTAAAACATTATAAATTATTCTAATTAAAGTTTAAAAAAAATGAAAATAACTCTTGAAGAAATTCGATTTTTTTTCCTTAAGACAATAGTGCTATATTTTCATGGCTTCTGCTCCGACAAACCTAATTCACTGGTGCCCCCACTACTAGACTTTACTCGTTTAACTAGACTGGCAACAAGGTCCCACCCATGTAATTAGATCAACCAAATGCAGCCGACAATTCTACTCCATCAGCTTCTTTTCTCGCACTTCCCGCCTGTGGAACTCCCTTCCGTATACTTGCTTTCCTGACGGCTACAACCTCCAGGAAGTTAAATACAATGTCAATTCCCATCTCTTATCCACTTGAATCCAGTTCTTTCTACATCACCCCGTATACCTTGTTCTTTTCCTTTCTCTCTACCTTTGTAACTGTCTTCACTTGCCCTTTCTCTGACATCCTCTATAACTGGCTCGTCTTTTTCTTCATTCTCCGCCTGCCTAAACTTTTACTCTTATGTAGCCCCCTGCGCATCAGTGGCGGTACGGCCTAGCTTCGGGTGAAACGATTAAAGAAAAATTATATCCATAAAAACAATTAAAAGATTTTCCAATTAAATAATGGTCTTGGTTTTATTGAAATTTTATTTTTAAGTTTTCTTTAACTGGGGGCTCTGTTTGCTCAAAAACATTTGATGATTTAAATTCTCCAACTACTTGTCCTTATAACAAATATGAACATTAAGCGATACAAAAAATAATTGTATGAAATTTCTTAAGAGTAAATGTAACAGATGTAAAAATATTTACCAAGATTTTCTAAAAAAGAAACATTTAAAAATAATCTAATTAATTTGTGAAAGTGTCCTGAAAATTTCACTTATATTTCCATAAAAATTCAAGGTCCCACATTGACGCCAGAAAAGCAAGATTTTTAGCCAAAATTACCAAGGTTCTAAAATAGATATAAAATAAGTTTTACGTGAAAAATCCCTTGATCTCCCTTCATAATAATAACAAAGATTGTGACGATAAAATGTTTTTACCTTTTGAGCATTTTTCTTCATGTATCCACGTTTTAGCGAACATTTGGAGGTACCTATGCTCATACCATATTTAATGCCAGACGCACACGTCTGTAGTATTCTTTTCTTACTTTCTCCTATATTTGGGGTATGCAGTATTTCATTTCTTTCACAGACTCCTAGATATTTATAGGCTTCTTCTTGATCCTGTCCCTTAATATTTGAGAAAAAATCAAGATGTATTATTATTATGTCATTTTTCATCATATTTCGATTTCTGCTTTGGTCTCACTACCAACCAAGTCTGCGGGGAGACCTAAGGCAGGTAGTGGCGTGTTGTTATGGCTCCATTTCATGTTTTCTATCTTCCCTATCATCCCCAGCATTACATAGATAAAGTTTTCCTTAGTGTGTGGGCTGTACTTAATAAGACAATTTTTTGTATATCTCTTAAGCTGGGGTTTCCAGGGATTCTTTCAATGTGTTATTTTGTTCCATTTTTTATCATTCCAAGTGCACCTACTATCACTGGCACAACTCTTGTTTTCAATTTCCACATTTTTTCTATTTCAATTTCCAGGTCTTTATATTTTGACAGTTTTTCAAATTCCTTGATTGCTATGTTACAATCCGCTGGACAAGCCATATCAATTAATAGACAAGTTTTCTCCTTCTGGTTTTTAACAATAATGTCTGGCCTGTTTGCTTCAATTTTTCTGTCTGTGTAGATGGTGTAATCCCATAGAATGGTTACATCTTCTATTTCTGTAACCGGTGCTGGATGATGTTCATACCAGTGTTTGTTTACAGCTTTTCCATAATGTTTGCACATTGTCCAATGTAAATATTATTATTATTATTATTATTATTATTATTATTATTTATATTTCATGTTCACACCAGATATCTGGTGTTTATCTCTGGAGAGTGATTCACAGTGATCTCCGAAAATTAGGTACCTACACAGATTTGCGATACCTAAAATGAATTTTAATAACTGAAAAATCTTTCTTGAGGCTTGTATTTTAGTTTTAATTTTAATTTAATAGACTAAAGTTAATATTTCCAGTAGGCAAAATATTAATTTCTTCGTTGCTAACGAATTTTTTTGTCTCTTTATACCCTGCTTAGCTTTTGGAATGCATCTCTGCCCATTCCAATGCATCTCCTGATCTCAGAGTCATACTTTCTGTCATCTGTCAGTACACTTTCCAGATATTTAGATTTTTGTACTTGTTTGATTTTAGTATCCCAGATTTTTCATTTGCTTTTTGAGCTCACCCTTTTGCTAACAATAATGCATTCTTTCTTCTGGCTTTCCTTCGCTACCTTCTGGAGGAGAATTGTAGTTTCCTTTCCGTGTCTTCTATCAACAATATGTCATCTTCATAACTTATGTTGTTGATATTGTGGTCGCAAAATAATGACTCCTGGTAGTATAGGTTGAATAAATGCGGTGCGAAGACACATCCTTGTCTCGTATCTCTTTCTATATTTGTATATCGGCTGAACTCATTTTTACACATCCTTCTGCATTTGTATTGTTCTTTCTGATAACATTATGAGCATAAATATTGCGTTTTTTGTTACGGTGTCTTTAACGAATGCACCCTGTTTTTGTCCAATCTCCGGTCTGATTCTGCTGCGCCCTCTATTCATCAGAATTCCGGTGATGAGTTTTGTTATATGGCTCATTAGGCTGATTGTCCGATGGAGTTCACATTAATTTGCGCTTATGAAAACATATCTTCTTAGTGTATCACCACTGTTGTAGATTTCATTTATTATTTGGGATCTTGTCTATGCCGAAACAATTTAAGGCTGTCTGTATCTCTATTACGATTCCGTCTGACTCTGCCGCTTTGTTTCTGTTCTATTTGGACAGTGTAGCTTCCACTTCAGTTTTAATTGTTTCCAGTCTGTGGCTATTTCTGTGTATTACCGGGTTTTTTTCGTTGTAGAAGAGTTCTCCAATATATTCGTTCCAATTCTGAAGTATTTTTCATTCTTTAATATCATTGCTCCATCCTGTTCATAAGCATGTCTTTTGTTCTGTTAGTTTTCTTATTTTTTTATAATTTAATCATAAAAAGTCATTTGGTCTTTTCTCTTAGTATTATCATAAAGATTTTAATGCTAGCAAATTGTTTTATATAAAACCTATATCACACTTCTCAGTACATGGACAATTTCAACACTTCCTCAAATTCCGAATCGTTTCAATCTTGAGTTTAGTGTTTTTACACTCTTCCAAATGGACCAACTATAAAAAGTACCACCCTAAATCTTAGGGTCTTGTGGAAAACTATAATAACGCCAATAAATAAATTAATAATAATTTAAAATTTCATTCTCCTAAGTTATAAAGAAACCGGAAAGGATTTGTAATGACATATGTCATTTTATAAGCTCAATTCCGGAAAGGACAAGAAGCTTTCTCTTTCCACTTTCCAACAATATCGTTCGGACATGTTTTATCAGCCATTCACATGAAGTAGAGTTTAGGTCATCCCCACTCAGCGCAAGGCTGACTTGAACTCAAACCTCTTTACCCGTTATTTCACTTAAATTATTTCAGAACCATAAAAGGAAAACAGACATACTCAAGAGACATTTAACTTTGTTTTAATACAGTCAACATAAAAAGGAACAAACTTTCCCAGCAGAGACTCAAGTTTTTTTGTATGCTTCTTTGTTTATATACTGAACATAAGCCCTCACTTAAAAATACACACAGAATCCACAATCTTGTTAACATCCAAAGTCTATACATTTTTTAACTCCTGGGCAAGATTCTAACATTTTCCAATTATTCTTTCTTTCAGTTGTACTCAGTGGTTCACTTACACCTATGAACTGGCATTATTATTATTATTATTATTATTATTATTATTATTATTATTATTATTATTATTAAAGCTTTAACAAATAAACGCTTTGTAGTTTTTATATTATTCTTAATTTGAACTTTCTTGTTCTTTTGTAACCGTAATAAATTATAGTTGTCAAGATTCGTAAGACAGTTTTTTCGTTTATTTTTGTTATTGTTATTATTATTTTATTGGAAAAATTATTTTGCTTTTCAAACCCATTCTTTATAAAAGTGGCATTATCTGTTTATAATAGAAGGAAAAACTTTCATCTGACACGTGACTACATTTTAGATCTCGTACCCAACAAATGTTAGCCACGTTTTATTGTATGCTTGTACTCTTTTTCAAAGCACATCTCACTACCCTTCCTATACATATATGTATATATATATATATATATATATTGCCATGTATCTGTTGAATTTAATGAAGTCTTCATTTGTTGACGGTCGTCAGCTCATAACAAATACTATTTAAACAGCAAACATGAAATACTTTTTTTTGACATTCTGCATGGCTCTGTTTCGTAAGTAGAATTTTTTATTCATATTTTTATTTGATTTAAATTTAGTTTTCACTGTGATTAACATACTAAAATCGTGGCCATTTAGGAGAATATTTGTTTTTTCTCAATCTCATTGCTTAATTTAAGAATGAATTTATAAAGTTTTCAGATGCAAAAAACAAAAATAATGCATCTGCAAAATAGTATATATAGAGGTATTCAATACTATCTTTAAAAACCCATTGTCGATATGAAATAAATAAAATGTTAATCTTTGACCTTGAATTAATTCAATTATAAATTTATGTTTAAAGTTATTTTGAATTCGATTAATTTGAAAAGATTGTCCTTGTTCTTTTTTATGGCGTCTAACAAACCAATTATAAACACGATTTAAACTAGAATAGATAATTATTCATTAATTATGATTATATAATATAAGTATAATTAATTCAAAATTATCTATATTAGAAAAGACTACATTAATTCAATTTCTCATTGAGGTCACACTGAAGGATTAACTTGTAAGGAATACATTTTCTATTGATGGTGCATAAACCATTAAAAGAAAATTATCTCTTCCTCTCTCTTCATTTATCTCAAGACATAGGATGACAATACTTCCGAAAAACACGCGCGCATATAATCAGTATTCGATTAACAGAAAATAGTAGTTTTGTTAATTTAATATTTATTCACGCCATCCTCAAAATAGCACGAATGAACGAGAATAAGTGACCATGTCAATCCATTTATAATAACACAAACATGCAAAAGTAATAAAGTCGTTAAATTAATAAATGAAATAAATTTTGCAGAAATATACTAAAAAGCATAGATAAAGCAAAATGCAAATATGCATGTGGTCAAAAGATGAAAATACAAAACAACAAAAAACAAAAAACGCTTCGACAGTTAAGTAAACAGAGATAATCAAAATGAACATTAACATTTTTATCAGATATATTATTTTACGAAGGATTTATTACATTAGATGTTTTTAGATAGCAGCAAAAAATAAAAAAGAAGAGGGATTAATTGATAAAATCGCACATGACCCTAGTCTGTTATTTGAAAAGTGATTATTTTGGGGAGTTATCTATAAATTGGCGAGAAAAACGATTTGAAATTGATGTAATGAATAAGTAATAAATATGTATAAACCTTGGTTCCTTCTCACTGAAATGTGATTGGCTGGTATCAGCCATAAATATAGACGAAGGCAAGGACGTCCAGGGTGAGTGAGTGAGAGAGATCTTTCTACCAGAGGTCTACTTGTCTATTACTAGTGACTAAGCCTACGTCTCAGGACACTGCATACAACGAGTACGACGATTACGTCTACGTACTAGATTGACCTACCCGGTTACTTTTGCCTAAACCACTTAACTACCTCGTCTTGATATATATCTTTTTCCGGGACATATCAGTTGGCGACGAAAAATTCGAAACGAGTTCACAAGAAAAAAACTAACTAACGAAGAACGTTAGAAATACTCATAATACTTATAGAATGTAAATTTTTCCTAATTTTTGGTTTGAACACTTCTAACGAGGAACGTTAGAAAAGAAAAAACTTGGTAACGCTTACAAAAAGTAAGAAAGTGCAACCCTCTTGTTGGACTTGAAAGATTTTTTGTACACATAAATTGAATACGTTGGTAAAATGGAACAAATTGTTGAATTAATCAAGGTGCTACAAGGCACTTTACAATTTCAACAACAGCCATTTATGCAGCATCAGGAAACGTTCGAAAAATTATTCATATTAAGTCAAAAATACATACAAGAGAAAAGAGTAAATTTATTGGGGTAGATAGACTAAACTATCGCCCGGTTCACACTCCACCCACGTCTATTGAACAGGTGAAGACGCTCATCCCTTGTTTCCTGTTTAGGATGTGGTTTCCGGCTTTCTCTTTTCCAATCTTTTCACTCTTTTTTTCAATTGGAGTAGATAGATCAAACTATCGCCCGGTTCACACCCCACTCTCGTCTATTAAGCAGGTGAAGAGGCTCATCCCTTGTTCCCTGTTTAGGATGTGGTTTCCGGCTTTCTCTTTTCCAATCTTTTCACTATTACGTAGCCCCCTGCACATCAGTGGCGTTACCGCCTTGCTCGGGGTGATACGATTAAATATATATATATATATATATTTTAATTCAGATACTTCAATCCAAGGGAAAAAAGCAGGAAGGTAAATTCCAAAAAACCCGATCCTAATTAATATTAAAATTTATTTTAATATTAAAAATTGATACAGGAAGAGAGCTCCATGTAATAAAATATTACAGATATATACAGAGCTATATACAGATATATACAGATATATACAGAGCTCCATGTAATAAAATATTACAGATATATTACATATTATTAAAATATTAATAAAATATTGTCAGTCACTAGTAAGCCAAGCTTATATATATATATATATATATATATATATATATATATATATATATATATATATAAGCTTGGCTTACTAGTGACTGACAGACAGACTGTGATGAGCTGAACAGAAGCCACGAGAGTGATTAACTCTCAGTTAATATACTGGTAGGAAGAGTCCATAAAGTGGGAATAAAAATCCGAACTCAGTACGAAAAGTGAGTTGGTTGGGTAGTTTTTGGAATTGCAGTCGAAATGTAACGACTGAGGGGAAAAAGTTCCCAATTTGGGAGCCACGGCTGGTCGCCTACCATAGAACTCATGGCTGAAGATGTAACGAAACGTAGAAAAGCCTGCCGCTGATCAACTTAAGAAAATTTAAAGTCGAATAATGCGCCTCCGATAAGAACCCCGAAAGAACTTTATTGTTTTAAAGTTATTTGGAGAATTGAAAGCTCTGATTATTCTTAACGAAAAGTTCGCACTGTTATGAAAATAATTTTTAAGTGGGTTGGTGAGAGAGATTTTCAGGCGACAAAGACCAAACGACCCAACATCGCCCGTCGCCACGTCGCACTGTTATTCGGCTGTCTCTGCAAAGTTTGATAAAGGCCGAAAAGATGTGTTTTTACGTGGAGAATTGACAGTCTGATTATTTTTTAAAATTGAAGGCTCTGATTACTTTTAACGAAACTTCGGAAGGACTTATTTTCATTTTGAAGATTGAAAAGCTCTGATATTTTTAATGAAACTTCGAACGGACTTATTTTTATTTGAAGATTGAAAGCTCTGATATTTTTAAACGAATCGTCTCTCTGTTGTAAACTTGAATTTCGACAATTGTATTTTCTGCTTTTGTAATTATTTTTTTTATAAAGACTTTCTTTCGTAATTCATCCAGGCGTCTTCGAACTTATTTATTTATCTTTTTTGGTGCCGTAATTATTTTTTAACACGAGTGTACACAAGTGTCCGGTCTGGTTGTCATGATAGAAATACGGTCACCGGGATTTCTCAATGTGACTTGCTGAGATCAAAAGAACACAGCGTGGGCAGTGAGTTCGTTGTTGTAACAGACGTCTTGAGGACCAGCTACTGTGACGAGATCATCACGACTAGCGGCCCGAAAGCGTCATAACTGGTGCCGTTTCGACATCACCATCACAACAGCTTCCGGACTAGAGGCAGAGAACCAACCAACCAGCCGGCAGACGTGTTACAACCTGACAATAAACACACGTAAAGGAATGTTTAAATTAAATCGGCTTCCGTTTGGATTGAAGGTAGCGCCAAGCCTATTCCAACAAATAATGGATACAATGTTGGCTAGTATGGAGTATGCAATCGCATATCTAGATGACATATTGATTAAAAGTGAAAACGAGACCCAACACAAAACGCATATTAGAGCAGTATTTCAGAGAATTGAGGAATACGGATTCAAGCTGAGTGCTGAAAAATGTGAGTTTTTTTTTAAAGAAGATAAAATATTTAGGACAGATTATTGACAGTAAAGGAAGAAAACCGGATCCAGAAAAAGGGCTGAGGCTATAAAAAGTATGCCAGCTCCTGATAATGTGGCTAAATTCCAGGCGTTCTTGGGATTAGTAAGCTACTATAGCAGTTATATCCCGAAAGTGTACATGAGAGCTCCGTTAAATGAGTTATTGAAAAAAGGCGCAAAATGAATATGATCGAAAGAATGCGAACAGACTTTTAAAAAGATAAAATGCTGTCTATTAACTGACCTATCGTTAGTGCATTTCGACCCAAAGAAGAAAATTATTGTAGCAGTATTGCTTCATGAATTCGAGGACGGATCGAAGAAGCCAATAGCACATGCCTCGAGAACGTTAATGTGAATTGTCGAGTCTGGTATGTAACATTATTAGAGAACTACCAGTTACTCGAGAAGAGGTGAAAAAAAGCAGCGGAGAACAATGATTTCATGAAAAAAAAATTGAAAAGCAAGTTGGATTAATCGAGAAATCTAAGAAAGGAAGTAGTGTGTCACCGTTTTCAATCTGCGATCAGTTATTACTATACGCAGATAGAGTTGTAAAGCCGGCTACTCTGCAATAAAAAAAATTCTTAAAGTTTGACACTAGCTATCCAAGGATTTCGAGAATTAAATCTCTAATGAGAAACTCTACTTATTGGCCGAGGATGGACCAAAACATAGAAAACCTGGTAAAAGTGCAGAGGATGTCAGCTGGCAGCAAGGGATCCACCTGTAAAGATTCAGCCATGGCCAAAGACAGATGTCCCATTGACTTGATTGCATATCGACTATGCAAGGCCCATAAATGGATCTCATTATCTAATTGTGGTGGACACTTTCACGAAGTGGCCAGAAATTGTTAAGTGCAGACATCCAACGGCAACAAATACAATAAACGCACTTAACGAAATTTTTAGTCGCTTTGGTATCCCGAAAACTTTAGTCAGAGACAACGGAACGCAGTTTACGGGAAGAGACTTCAAGGAATTCTATTTATTATTGTCCATCGATCACGTGACAACACCAATATATCACGCAAGGTCGAATGGATAAGCGGAAAAATTCATAGACACCTTTAAACGAGCGTTAAAGAAAAGTCAATGTGTGGACACGTATGAAAGAAATATTCAAACATTTTTAGCACTATATAGGATCACGCCAAACCTAAATACGACGTCAGGATTATCGCCAGTAGAGTCAATGTTTGCGAGGAAAATACGCTCTGTATTCGACAGACTGTTGCTTAGTCCGGCGAAGAAAACTGCGAAAAAAGAAAACAAGACGACTAAAGCGTATAAGCTAGGTGAAAAAGTTTTGTTTTGTTTTTCACTGACTTTAGCGCTGGAAAAATGTTTTGGGAACAAGGAATTATAACCAAAAAAATTGGACAAGTCATATATGGCATAAAAGGAGAAAATTTTCGGTGTAAAAGACATTGAAATCAATTGAGACTCAGACACACTACAGACGTTACGGAAAACACCGAAGAAATTCCAATGGAAGTCCTGTATGACACATTTGAAATTCCCGTTCCAGAAAGTCGACATTCGCCAATGGAAGTATATCCAGACCTCAAGGCCAGAAGTACCAGTATGTCAAATGCCACCACGGCAGGAAGGTTTGAGGCGAAAAAGTCGATCAATTACCTCCAGGCCCTAAAAAAGGGAAATATTGAAGCTAAACTTCACGGGAAAATTTAGCTCAAGGGGGAGGTGATGTAATGAATAGATAATGAATATGTATACACCTTGGTTCTCTCTCATTAGAATGTGATTGGCTGGTATCAGCCATAAATACAGACGAAGGCAAGGACGTCCATAGTAAGTGAGAGATCTAGAGATCTTTCCACCAGAGGTCTGTTGGTCTACCACTATTGACTACGCCTGCGTCGCAGGACACTGCATACGACCAGTACGACGTTTACGTCTACATAATAGGTTGACCTACTCGGTTACCTTTGCCTAAACCACTTAACTACCTCGTCTTGATATATATCTCTTTCCGGGACATATCAGGAATTAATCAATTATTGAATATATTCGACAATGTTGTTTTCTGATTAAAAAATCTGGAAACCAATCACAGGACGAATAAAACTACTGTGCTATGAATAGGTATGCGAGTCTATTAAATAACAATTTAATTTGTCTATACTTCTGAGATGAGAACAACAGAGGTGGTTCAAAACACCTGTATACCGCAAGCCAACATTCACCAGACAATATCTCAACTTCAACTCCCACCACCCATCCAATGTAAAGAAAGTGATCGTTCGCGGCGACATACGAACAGGAAATGGTCAGTATAAGCAGTACATGATAATATAACAATTATCCAGGGTACATAACAACAATTCCAACGAACGTGGAAGGGAGGGTACATGAGGATAACTCTCAGAAAGCTTAGGTCTGTCTACCCTATGTGAATTGGTTATCAGAGGAAATACAAAGGATTTGTGGTCCATATAACATCAGAACGATCTTCAAAAGTGGTTCTATATCTTCGCAGGTATCTCTTCTGAGTAAAACACCTAACAGAGGAGAACATGACTAAGAACTGTATGTACACCGTTCCATGTAGCTGTGGAAAGAAATATAAAGGAGAAACAGGCCGCTCCCTTAAGGTAAGGCTACAAGAACATTGGAAAGCCATAACATGAGAGAAGATTGAAAGATCAGGCATAGCTGACCACTTATGGAGGGAGAAAGGGGATCACCACCCCCTATGGGATGAAGTTGAAATAATAGATAGAGAACGACACTGGAAACTAGATAAACTTAAGGAATCAGCACATATGCTAGGCTACAAAAATCTCCTAAGCCAACCAAGCATAGAAATGAATACAATATGGGAACCAGTAATATGGAGTGATAGAGAAAATCTTTAACATCAAAGATTGCAATATGAGTTCTTTTTTTTTTTTTTTAATCATATCACCCCAAGCAAGGCGATAACGCCACTGATGCGCAGGGGTCTACGTAAGAGTAAAAAGATTGAAAAAGAGAAAGCTGAAAACCACATCCTAAAAACAGGAAACAAGGGATGAGCCTCTTCACCTGTTCAATAGACGTGGGTGGAGTGTGAACCGAGCGATAGAGAAAATCATTAGCATCAAAAGATTGCAATATGAACTTTGGTAAAAATCAGTTACTGAGACATTAGGTTTATAAGTCCCAGATATTCACATACTGTTGCCCTCAAGGACTCATGACCCAGTAGATGTAGACGTTAGTTCCAGTGACTTGACCCAAATAGTTGTGAATTCAATACCGTGCTACAGCAGTGGTGAACAAATAACTTAGTTAAGTTAAAGGGAGATAACTCATGGCTATCAGAAGTGGCTTCCCACAAGGTGATCGTAATAATAAGTGGCTTCCCACAAGGTGATCGTAATTTGAAATTCCTAGCACCTGAAGAAGGCTCGCATGTACAATGGCCAAAACGTCATAAACATGGCAACAAAGATGAAGACAATAGTTCAAATAATGTAAATAGTGCAAAAATTTAATTGAATACAGACATTCATTGAAAATAAACAAAGATTCTGCTTCCAGTGAAGAATCTTGCATTGAGTACAAAATAATAACTCCCTTTACCCACTCCCTTCAAATTTGGAGGACTGAGGAAGAACAAGGAAAAGAATTTACCAGCTTATGTGAATTTTTCTGTAAACAATGAAAACATTGCTTTCTCAGAAATTGACCAATGAGCTGTGAAGAAGGAGAAAGGGAATTGGTGTCCCATGTGAAATTATTTTTGAACTAATGAAAACCATTCTTTCAAAGAAATTAGCTGGTCAGCCAAGAAGAAGAAGAAGAAACGAAAATAGGGAGCCTATGTGAATTTTTCTTATATAAAATGAGGAGAAAAATTAAATAAATCAAAGAAGAATTACTGAAGTCTTGTGAAAGGTTTCAGTTTCTTACAACCAGCACTGGAATAATCGCTAGTGTAAAATTACTCACCAATTATATTATCAACATCTAAACAGCACATGGCACTTTTCTCCTAACAATACAAGAAAGCTAAGTATTTCAAACTATCTCTCTTCATCTGCAATTGAACATATGCAAAGTATATATCCTTTTGGTGAAAAACAAACTCTCTTACCTTGTCTTAAATATTTTTGAATATTATTTTGTGTCATATCATTTAGTCTGTTCTATCAAAAATTTCCACTTCATGACAATAAAAGCTATAGATATTATGAATTCTGATTTATTTTCCTGAAACAAGCAACTGACACTACTTATTCCTTGTCATTATCACCCTTCATTAATCTTCTTGGTGTGGGTAAATCAACTGTTTCTTTTAACTTTTAAGCCCCACACCATTATAGTCTCACATTTTCTTCAGCTTCATGGATTGTTACTACACAAATTTCTACCCCACACCTCCACAAAAAAAAAAAAACAACACAGTTTTGTATTCAATTTGCTAGTAAAAACAAAACTATTGAGAACTCTCTCATCCATCATGACACATGTAAGTTAAGGTTCTCCTAGGTAATGATAGAATTAGTCATTAGTTTGTTTTTGAAAATATTAAATATTACAAGTCAGTTATTCCCCTATTCTATTACCAGGACTAGGCCAGAGAAATCAGCTGCTAGGTGCTGGTCATCTATATTTTTAGAGGTGCTTCTATAAACAGTTGTTTCATCTGCATAGATATTCACTAAAAATCAGATTATATTTTAAGGCAGATCATGAATATAAAGCAGAAAGAAGGTAGAACTGTGAAAAAAAAAACCTTAGGGAACACCATGATTGATCTCATGGGTTTCCTGTGACTGGCCATTCATGAACTTTAGAGACTTACCTGTTAAGAAATACTTGATAATTAAGAAAACCCTTCCAGGGATTCCATAGCATGAGGGTTTTGGTAGCAACCTCTGATGCTACACCCTATCAAAAGCCTTTGATATATATAACACAATTGTACTCATGACAAATTGATCATGTAATTACAGTTAGAACATCAGCAATGGATTTAACAGAGCAAAATCCATATTAGTTATTGCTCAGGATGTTGTCCCTGTTAAGGTGTTCAACAAAGTTTTTGTTGATTACAGCCTCAAAGAATTTGCTGAAAGCACTAAGGATGTTAATGGGGTGATATTGAGACAGGGATGAACAATTAACCCATATTCTTGAAAACAGGGCACTCAATTGACACCTTCCATACATTTAGGAAGCATCTGTAAACTGTTTCACCAAGATTGGCAGTAACTCTGAGCTTATGTTCTTAAGAACAATCACTGGGTTTATATCTGAACTTTTGGACTTTATAGCTTTCTTTGTCTAGACTTTTGATAAGTCTGGAAACTTTCTATGTCATGATAGAGATATTACAATGTTTGTGTTCCATGAGAAGGAGGAAGTCAGGTATGGATGGTCCTTAACATTTAATGTAGAAATGAAGGTAAAGTTAACCGTAAAGAGCTTTTCCTTGTCTGGCAAATTTATGATTGTTGGCACTAATACTTTGCCTCTGTTGAAAATTTTATTTGTGATTTTCCAGAACTCACAGGAACCAAATCTCTTATTTTGCAACCTTGGCTTGGACTGTCTGACTGTAATGGTTATGGGTAGTAAGAGTCCTAATACACTGTTTTCTCTGTTCAAGTAATTATGGTTGTGGGTTATAAGTGCAGCACATTCTTATGTGAACTGAGGTTTCCTATTTGGTATTTGTTGGTATTTTTTCTGTGAAATAAAATCATCCAAGTTTGAGAGGATCCATTCAAAAATGTGGAAGAAACTTCTGGAAGCTCTTTTTTTTCAAGAGATTTGAATGGAGACCTTCTGCAATGGAAGATCTGGAAGAGGTTTATATGAAGACCTGTTAAATAAGCAATATTAGTGGACTTTTTGGTGATCTGGATCAGATGGTAAGTGATAAAATGATAGAATCTGCATTCTTCATCAGTTTTAAGTGGATTAAACAGTTCTTGTGGTGTATATGAAAGTCGCCACAAATATAGATGCTAACAGAGGGATGATCAGAAAGAATATCATCAATCTTCCCAACTATTTTGTCAAACATTACAATTCCAACTAATATCTTTTATTTGTAAAAGTTGATCAGTACCTGAAAACACTAGATTTATGATTTTAGATGTTAAATTTGCATTGCTCACTGTTATTTTGTGGCCTTGCCAACATGTTACCCCCACCCCAATTTGCTAAAAAGAGGATACAACATGAATAAATGCCCAAAATATTATAAAAATAAAAGTTTATCTTCAAACTCTTCATTAAGAAGAAAGATCAAAGGATTTTTGAAGTAAAAATACAGTTTTTTTATTTTTGGGAATTTTGTTTAAATCATCTTGTTTGTTTTTTGTTTTTTTTTTCTGGGGAGGGAGCAATGTGAAACCTTAGATTTGTACTGGAAATTTGACTTTTTTTTTTTTTCAGCAAAAAAACATTGGTTTAGAAATTCTTGCAATAATCAGAAAATTATTTGATTTTAAGGAAACTTACAAGAAATTAATGAAATTATTTTTGAAGTGTTTTTTTTAAAAAATCTTTGTAATTTTTTTTAATCGGTTCCCCCACCAAATATTTTATTATTATAAAATTTTGAGAAATTCTTTTTGTATCACTTAATCTAATCTAAACTTATTTAAAAATGGATTTTTGTGTGTGTGTGTGTGTGTGTGTCCGTTACCTATAGACTCCAAAACGGCTGAACCTATTTTCTTGAAAATTTACACAGTTGTACAATAAGCGTCTGCGAGTGTTCTTAGCTAGGTTTTGTGTCGAGGTACCCCCAATAAATATCAATAATTGAAAAAAATCAGGTTTTAGAAGGAGTGGTCCGACTTTAATCAAATGGATAAAGACATAAGAAACGATATTCAGAAGTTTTAAGGTTGCAGTTCCTACAATAGTGCAGAAAATCAATAATATATATATATATATATAAAAGGCAAGATGTTTGTGTGTGTGTCTGTTTATCTGCCTGTATGTTTGTATTTTTTCAGCACTTTTATTTTATTTTTTGCTTCGAGTTTGGCTCTAAGTAGGTATAATTGTAGTTCTTAGTCTCAGCCATGATACCATTTACTCAGAGGACTTATCTAGTCTTCAAAATTCAGTTTATGATGAAAAAACTTATGTGATATTGATACCAGGAAATCAAAATTTGACTTACATCCATTCATTTTTCTTTCAGTCTACGGTTTTGCTTTATCTGGAAACAACTATTGTTTTTTAGTCTTTTGTGCCAATGTCCAAAGAGTCTGAGCTCCAGGATCAGGGATTAGTCTTAAAGCTTTCATTACACCTTAGCAATGCCAGGCTATACTGTTAGTTTGTTATAAGGAAGAGTTTTCTGAGGTTTTAAACCCTATGATTTTACAATAACTCCAACTTCAGAAAATCTGCCCTGCATCATAAAATAAAAAATGCAAAAGCACTAAAACCTTTTCTAATCAGAAAAGCTTTTGTTTCTATAAAAAGATAATATGAACACTACTGCTGTAAAAAAATTTTTTTTTTTTGATGAATAATAAATTTTTATAAGAATTGTTTTCACTATTTAAAACATTCAGAATAATTTTATAAACTTTTAAATAGTTTTAAATTCTGTTATAATTTGTATACTTTAAATTCAATAAAATATTAAAAAATATATAAAAAGTGTTCATGTTAGATTCAAGTAATTTTTTTTTTAGTTGTCTTCCTTACTTTCCACACACATAAACTTGTCAATCAACAAGTGAGTAAAACAAACACTTAATTTTAAAAAAATTTTGTTCTATTTAAAACTGAAATAATCTTTACTTCAATTAATTAAATTTTAAATCATGAAATTTTCCTAAAATGTTTCAGAAAAATATATTTTACTTTTGAAAGATTTTTTTTTCTGTTGACATAGTTGTCAATATAGATGAAATTTTGATTTTACTGATAAGGAGAAAAAAAGATTCCAATCAATTTAAATTTGGTTTGAAATACACCAAAGTATGTTGCTTACTGGGAATATTAAATTTGATATATTGCCTTGAAATTAAAACTAAAATTAAAGTTTCAAGAAAGATTTTTCATTTTTAAAAATTTAGATAATGATTTTTGGAGGTACATAAGACATGTGCAATATTAAGGAAATGTGTTCACGTGCATGTTAAAGATAACTTTTAATTCCTATTACAGTGATAAGCAGAGTTTCCTGTCAAACATGTGATACTGAAGAATTCAGAAGATGCTACCTGAATGCTGTGTAAGTAATAATACATCACGTGTATTTGTATATTTTCTTCTGCTTGCTGTAGTAGATTTATCTCCCTTGTAATGGAGATATAAATGTAGCATCCTGTTTTACTAATGGCAGACTGTTTGGATATGTTTATGAAGTTGGGAGGTGAACTGATCAGTCTGTGATGGAACAGGGTACAACAAAAAAATTGGAAAATAATTTTAAAGACTCACATATGTAAACCTAGGACTAAGCATTAGCTTTTTATGGAAAAGGTTTTTTGATCCCGGAGAGAAAGATTTTACACCTACTTGAAGTCATAATAATACCCTAAAAAATGCCAATTTTATTTGCTGTCAGTTTTGAAAGCTTAGATGAACTAGTAAAAAATATAATTGGTTGCAATTTTTTTTTTTTAAATAATGTTCACCAAATACAAATCTCAAGATATGAAGTGTACAATAATGTATGAGGATGAAATAGGAAGTAAAAATTATGTAGATATGAAAGATAAATTGACCCTTGACTTGAAGAGGTTAAGATTGTTGTGAGTTTGGTTGAACTCCATGGACTCTTACTCTTGTAAATATAAAGCATGGTAGAATGAGATAGGTTCTTCCTAGAGTGGTACAATGAGGTGACCATTTTTCCAGCACCTTTAGCAATGGATGTGAGTTCCACTTGAGGTTTGATGAGTTCTAATAGACATTCAAAGAAAAGGACTCACCTGTGTTTTTAAAAATAGGATCAACAATGGATAACTTCAACCAAATTGAGAAATATTTCTCCATTAGTACTGGCCTGACATATAGATTATGTCACTAATAAAAAATTCGTATGATTTTTATAAAGTAGTAACCTTTAAATGGCATGTGACAAAATTGAGGCTCAATTGGATTATTAGTTTACAAAGTAGTTATTTAAGTGAAGCTACTGTTGCAAATTTTCAGAACAATGGAAAAATCTGAATTTTGTGTGTTGATAAAGCATTGCTTTCTGAGAGGAAAGAATACTGTTCAAGTAAAGTAATGGCTTGATAAGTGTTATTTGAACTCTGCTTTGTCGGAAACAACTGTTAAGAGGTGGTGTGCTGATTTTAAACGTGGTTGTACAGATACAAATGATGCTGAATGCTCAGTTCACCCAAAGTCAGCAGCTGTCCGGGAAAACACCAAAAAATTCCGCAAACTTGTTTTGGTTTATCATAAATTGAAGTTGCGCGAAATAGTACAAGAGTTGAACATATTACAAGGCAGTGTATTCACCATTTTGCATGAACATTTGTCAATAAAAAAGCTGTGTTCACAGTGGGTAACGTATTTGCTCAGTCAATCAAAAACAACGTGCTGATGATTCAGAGTGTTGTTTGCAACTGTTTCAATGCAACAAGAAGATTTTACTCTTAATGGCTTCTAATACCAAACTTTTTCAACATCCATTTTTCTTATTACCCTGGCTTGATTAAATAGTTGCTGTGCTGTTGTTCCAAACATTCCTTCCTCATTCCATTTCCTATAATCCTCTATCTGTATCATCTTATTGGTGCTACATTATCATTGACTAGATTAATTCTATAGTAAATACCTTAATGAGTTGAATGTCACTGCTTTATACAGTTCCAGATTATCCTTGGGGAAAGTTAGCTCTTCAGTGTCTTAATAAAAAAAAAAAACATGTTTGGTGGCTAACTGTAAAATACACCTCAATTATGAGTGAAATATGAAATTTTCATGATAGAAATAATGATATGTATGGAACTGGGACCTACAGTGAATGTGTTTCACTCAGCTGTCATCAAGTGCCTACCAGGCAAGATAAGAAAGTGAATAGGGTTGTCATGGAATGTTACTATTATTCTCATATTGTTGTTGTAGTGATGATGATGCAAAAATTCCTCCGCTGAAGCTAATCATATTTTAAGAGGTTCTATATTACTTTAACATTAGTATAATTTCATAAATATATAACAAACTTATTTAGCATTCTTATTTCATTGTAGAACTGAAGATGACGATAATGCTTGCTTTCAATTGCCTGGTTGTGACAAAATGGCTGAAGACCTTCAACACCCATTGGAGATTGGTATGAATGAATTATTACTGAATTATTTTATATTATCTTTGCATTTCAAGCATAAATGGTATCTTCAAAGTTATTTTTTTCTTTTATTCTTATGTTTAGGCCCCAAACTTAAAGCAAATCCCATCATCTAACATTTAATGATACAAATGAAAAGTTTCTAACAAATGATTAAAAAAAACATTTTTTCTCTTAGAATTAATAATTCCATTGGCACACTTATGGATTATTTGCTTTTTGTTCTATAATATGAACACTGTTAAAGGTCAGATTTTAGATAATTGACCACCTTGACACTCACCTTTCATGTTTCACCACATAGATAACATATCACACAATAAGTCCTGAGCCTGACATATAGACGGTGCCACTTATAAAAGTCCATATGAATTTTATGAAGTACTAACCTTCAAATGGCATGTGACAAAATTTGGACCCAATCAGATTATTTGTTTACAAACTACAGTTATTTAAGTGACACTACTGTGACAAATTTTCAAAACAATAGAAAAATCTGCATTTTGTGCGTTGATAAAGCAATGCTTTCTGATGGGAAAAAATATGGTTAAAAAAAGCAATGGCTTGATAAGTTACTTGGACTCTACTTCGTCAGAAACAATGGTCAATAGGTGGTATGCTGACTTTGAACATGGTCGTAAACACAAATGATGCTGAATACTCAGTTCACCCAAAATCAGTAGCTGTCCCGGAAAACAGCAAAAAATCCACAAACTTGTTTTGATTAATTGTAAATAGAAGTTGCATGAGATAACAGAGGAGTTGAACATATCAGAAGGCAGTGTATTCACCATTTTGCATGAACATTTGTCAATGAGAAACCTGTGTTCAAAGTGGGTGCCGCGTTTGTTCAGTCGATGAAAAACAACAATGCGTTGACGATTTAGAGCATTGTTTGCAACTGTTTCAATGCAACAAGGAGTTTTTGTGTAAATATGTGACAATGGATAAAATATGGATCCACCCCTTTACTCCAAAGTCAAATTGGCAGTCAGCTGAGTGAAACGCAGCAGGTGAAAACTGTCCAAAGCAACCAAAGACACAAATATCAGCAGGTAAGATTTTGGCCTCCGTATTTTGGGATGTGCAAAGTATTTTGTTCACCAATTACCTTGAGAAAGGAAAAACCATCAATAGTGAATATTATATGGCATTATTGGTACATTTAAAGGAAGACATTGCCAAGAAATGGCCACAAATGAAAAAGAAAAATGTGATCTTCCACCAAGACAATGAACCAGGTGACAAGTCGATCACAACGATGACAAAACTGCATGAGTTGCATTTTGAATTGCTTTCGCATCCCCCCATTCTCCAGATCTGGCTCCCAGCAACTCCTGGCTGTTTGCAGACATCAAAAGAATGCTCCAGAAAAAGAGATTTTGCTCCAGTGAAGAATTGATAATTCACACTGATTATAAACATTTTAGTCTAGTAGAAACTAAAAAAAAGTCTCAAAATGCTATGACCTATAATACTATATATTTTTTTTATTTCAGACTTTTGACAGTATTAGTATCTCCTTTGTACAAAACTGTAAAAATCTGGCAACTGGACTGATTTGAAATATAACTAAAAAGATATAAGACTAACCATTGAGGAGAAAGGCTGAAATGTTGAAATTTTCCAAGATTAAATTGTTGTTTGATAAGTTAATCCCAAATACCATTGAGATTTTTAGTAAGTGAGAAAAAGCATATACAATTTCATTCTCTTTTTTCACTTTTAAACTTCAAAATTATGGACATTAGTTTTTGATAACAAAAAAGGCTCAATAATGCCATGAACCAGACTTAAGTAATTCAAACAAACATAACTGTTTTGTGAACAATGTTGACAGATTGGTCATTGCACAGCTTGAAATATGCATGAATGGTGGTTACATGGCACAAGAGCTTACTGTTATAAAATGTGATTTTCTTCATATTTTCTCAGTCTAGTGGTACTTGTTAATCTTGCATATCATCTTCTGCCTCTCACCTTACCGCTTGGGCACTTATATAGACACTATGCCTTAGCTATGCTAATTAGGCAGTCATTTACATTTCATTACACTTTCAGATAATGAATCAATTCCAGCTAATTAAACACAGATTCATTTGCAATCAATGTGATCAGATTTGACAGTTATTAAATTTGGAAATTTATAGGAGCTTTCATTTTTTGATGACTCTTTTACATAAGTATACCTTGCCCCAACACAGAAAGCAATCAAACATAAAGTTTAAATTAATAAAAAAAAAAATCATATGAAGTCTCACCAATTTACAGTTAAGTTGGCTAGATATAACTATAAGTTCTATGCTAACAGTTTCTTTTCTAGCACCTCTTGCTTGTAAAACACTCTTCTGGCTCCATGCTTTCTAGCTAACTTTAATCTTCAAAAATTTAAATTAAATATTAATCATTTCCTATTGTTCTCCTGAGTACTCTTCTAATGTGCATGCTTCTTAGTAAAGTTTCTCATTTCTAATTCTTTCACACCCAGTAATCCCTTGTGTTTTAGTGGCTTTGCTGCCTTGCTTGGGGTGAAACTGATTAACCCTAATTTAAGATATCAAACAACCCTTTCCAGAAAATACTGGAAATTAAAACCATCATCAATATAATTATTTTGCTGTCTCCCTAAAAAGAAAAAACTATTGACAAGATATTCTGTAAAACAAAGATGGACTGCACTTTTTAGATGAAAGCACTTTAATACAAATTGTAAATTTCCCCATTCAGTTTTAAGTAAAAGTTGGTTCTATATAGACAAGGAATTAAAAATAACAATACAAAATATAAAGTGAATGGGAATTTGTGTATCAATTATCTTAATGCTTTGATAAAAAATTAAATATCATTGCTAATTTATCAGCTACATAATTTAAAAGTAAGTATATATATTGTTGTTTTATAACCATTTTACCCCAATTAATACAGGATCACCACTGGTGTGCAGGGGGTTACAGTGAGAGAAAAAAAAAAAGGTACAGAAGATGTTGAAGAAAGGATAAGAGATAGGTGGGAATCAAGAAGATAGAAGATGCAATTGATGTTACATTTAAACTTTTGGAGATTGTGGCTATCAGAGAAACAAATAAATAGAAGGAAGTTCCAAAAACGGAAAATGTGAGAAAAGGAACTGTTAGAGTAAAAAAATATATAAAACTGTCATTCTAACCACTACCTTATATGGTGCCAGATCTTGGGTCATCTACTGCTTTTAGCTACTTTTCTTTGATCACTTCCATCAATAATGGTTTACCAGCATTATCAATATGTATTGGTGCACCCTAATTACTGACATGATTTCAAATATTTCTCCATGAAAATACCTCTACACATAGTAGTCATGTATTGAGTATGGAAGACATTTGAATTTTACTGGTCAGTAAACTGTTTATAGACTGGCAAGACAGTGGAAAGCCATGGAACTTAAACTTCATCTCTTGTAGTTGGCAGTAAATAAGAAGACTCGCAGGTGAACTTTTTGAAGAAAATTGCATAACCAGTGTTGAAGAGAGGAGAAAGCCATAAAGTCTGAAATTCATTACAATATATCCGTATCCTGTAATTTAAGAAACCTTATTTTGCAGTTGCTTGTTCCAGATAGATCTCATTAACAATCAGCATGCCTGCACTAGATATGTAACAGCTTAAATATTTAGTCATGAAATCAAAGCAATCAATGATAATCTACTCATAGTAAAATTGTTTAAGATTTCAGCCAGTGTATTCTAGCAGAGCAAATCAAAATTCAATTGCCAAGTTACAGTCATATCCTTGAAAGACAGGTGCTACACAATCTTTATTTTTATATGAGACTTATTTGATCATCATATATATTGATTTGTCTTCATTATTCAGTGGAGTGGAGACTCTAAACATTAATTTTTTAAAGTATATTTTGATGGTGAATAATTTAATTTTTCTTTTGTTTAATAATATTTATTAACTCTTAATAATAAAAAATAAACACACTTTATCAGAGCAGTGCTTTAAAATCTTATACATTAAAATAAATCCCAAGCAAAAAAAAAAAACAAAATGGCAGACATAATTCTTTATAACATGTCATTTTGATACAGCAAATTTATTTATCAACAGAATGAAGTTATTGTTCAATCAACAAAAATATCCTGATCAAAATAATCTTTATATTTATTTGTTAAAAAAAAGGTCTTTCCTCTTATCCCTTCCACTTATTTGCACCTCTAAAAGTGCAGTATCTCAAAATTAAAAAAATACAAGCAATTCTTCTCAAAAAAGGAATATGGAATAGCAAACACTTGTCATCATTCAATGTCTTTTTGGAGAGTCGAATTCTTGAGCTTCAATTGAAGTTTTTCAAAAAATTGTCAAGTTAAGCTTGAAATTGTAAAAATCTGCATTAGTTGAATAGTAATAACTATTTAACCTAAACTCTAAAAGATTTTTAAACTCCAATCTCTATCTTTAGATAAATAATACTTTAACATTCACAACTTACTCTAAAGGATTTATTCATTCTGTATACTAATTCTTAGGGAATTCATCCATATTTTTTAGATGGTTATACAACATTATTTCAATTATACTAAGTCAATCAAAAGCATTTTCTCTTTTGATGTTGAATTAATTTTCAAGGACTTTGATCATATACAAAGGTTGCAATTTTCTATTTCAGCCATATTTTAAAAAGTTCCATGATTTATTATGATTAATATTTTTTTAAATAGATCTTAACAGAATTAGCCTGGAAAACTTGATACAATAAAACCTCAGTACACCCATTAAAATGCTTTTAGAGATCTGCTAACATTAGCATGACTCTCAGGTTGAGCTTTTCAGAAACAACAATGAATCACAAATATGAAAGCCAAATGGACTCCATATGCATAAACACATCAAATACATACATTTATGATCTGCTTTCAGAGTTAATAAAATAAAATATAAACATCAGATATTAAAAAAAAACAACCTATGCTATAGCACTAGCATAAAAATCATAAAACAATAAGTTATTATTTTCAACCATACCTAATTGATCAAAGTAAATATCAAGCATTCTGAAGCCAACAATTAAATCAAATTATGGTAAGTAGTTTGTTGAAATAGTTTGCTGTTGTTTTGATCATGATATTTTTTACACTTGTTTTTCTTACTTTGCTTTTTATAAACTTTTAGAGTATAGAATTTAAAATATTGTTTTCATTTTGCTTTCCAGATATCCCAAATGATGATGATGAATAACATACAACCTCAGAATATTATTTTCCTTTTCATGGACTATTTCTGATTTTTAGATCATCAATGCATTGACTTTAAATAAAGCACTGTGCTAATAAAAAAACATTTTTTATTGTTTGTTTTTTTTGCACAAAATAGGATTTCAAAAATTCTAGCAGGTCACCTTGCTACTTATAAATACTATCAAAACTTATTTGCTGTAAGCATACAGTTTCCTGCTACAAAGAAAGTTATTCCTTAAAAGCTTGTATTTTAAATAAATTTTGACAATAACATAAGTGAATACCTGCCATAAAATGTTAAGCAAGCTTTTTTAAAACTATTATTAATTAATTTAATTTTCACTATTTATTTTACAAACTGAATACTTTCAGATTAAAAAGAAATTCAATTTATAATTATATTTAAATTATTAATTTTAAACACAATGTAGATTATCAACTTCTAAAATTTTCATTTAGAATCCAGAACTTTGACATCAATTACAGATGCCACAGACTAAAGTTACTCTGATAAAGCTGACCCTAATAGTTTGATACAAATAGACTGAAACAGATAAAAAGAAAGCTATGAAAGAAAACAGATTGATAATTATTCAGTCAATTCATTCTCCATTTGGCAATGCAGGTGACCCATTGTTATAACTGTTCTTTTCTATTTAAACAACCTTGAGTAGCTCTTGAGCCTTGTATTGAATGAAAAATAATGCAACAAAAACAACCATAGATTCTGTATATAAATTTAATAAAATTAACTTAGTGAAATATACTTAATAAAAAATTACATTGTTTTACTTTTAAGTAGATATTACAGATTGTGTTGTATTGATTAAATTACTCAGTATCTATCAATCAAATATTTGAACCAAGTAATCGTTTAATACAAATAAGAAAACATTCCACCAATAAATAATGTTTGTATTTAAATATATCAGCTAAGTGTACTAAAATATTCCAAACTTTTCTCATATTTTTTACAGTAAATATCAGCAAGGTAGATAAATGGAGAATCAACATTCTGCATCTCTTTCTGAAAAATAAAACAATAATTATGACACAGGAGTAACTAATATAGCAGTAATACTGACTTGCTTACTAATTAAATTATTGTACTTTTATAAATATATATTTCATACTTCAAATGAATATAAAATCAGAATCATAAAAATCTTACTGATATATTTACTTTATTTGAATATAATAATGCCAATAATTTACATAAACTATCAAATTCCTTTGATTCACAGTAACTCATAACTCTAATACTAAAATGACATTGTTCTAGTCATTAGTATTTCTTCAATTTTGTAACAGAAAAAATACTAAATTATAAAATACTTGACATTTTTATTATTTGTAACAAGATGGTAAAATTCTTTCTAAATACAAAACTTCTATCCTTCTGGCATGAAATAAATATCACTTAAGCAGCAACATTTGTAAAGAGTTGAATGCTACACTACATTCAATATATCTTGAATTCTATCTCAAGTACAAGAATAAATGATGAACTTACAGGATATTGATTTTAAAATTATTGAGTTATCTATAACTGAGTCTGTCTCAAAAAATCTCTGATTCAAAATATAATGTTGTATAGTAGGAAAGGTACTTACAACAGAACATTCAAATAATTCTGCATCAAATTTTTTAGCCAAAGCTTCTCCTTCTTTTGTGGTCACTTTCCTCTGTTGATTGAGGTCTGATTTATTACCGATAAGAACACCTAAAAAAAAAAAAAGAAGAAAATAATGGAACAAGTATATATGTATATATAATCATCTTAATGTAGGATATAAGATAATAGATTGGTTTAGACAGGACAATTTATACTAAAAATTGATTTATTAACCAATATGCTGTGGTGAGAAAGGAAAGACAAAAAAAAAAATAGATGAAATAAACAGGCGAGAGTTGTCTCTTATGTCATTTTCGTTTAACAACCCAAGCACGGTCAGCAAGAAGCAAAAAACACTCTGCTGTTCTCAAAGAATGGCTTGCTTTATACAGCCGAGGACTGACCATAATTTACATGTGAACAAGACAAGATTTTGCATTAACTGTCTGAAACCACCTGGCATAAAACATGGGTGCCACCATTTTGGTTCTTTTTATCACAGAGTAGCTGGATTCTACATAATGCACAGACTCATTGGCGTTTCCGAGGAAAGCTGTTTTCACAATTTTCCCCACATATGCACACTTATACTGACTTACATGCAAAATAGCACAAAAGTATGCTTTTGTTTTCTTACACATATAAAACCAAGTCTCTAAAATCAGTCATGTTTACTCATTCATTGTAAGGCAATCTTGAAAAAGTAATGCAAATACATCTTTGATTTAGCGAATATATTTACATCAGTATAGTTCAAATAAAAATAAGTTACAGTTAAAATATAAATACAGTACAATATAAGGTGGCTTGATTATAGATCAAATTCCTCCTCAGAAAAATAGTGATTATAAATAAGTTATCATACAATACACAAACATAACTTCTTCATTTTGCATTAAAATTTCTTTTAAAAACAAAATTGATGTTTGGCTAGATTTTAGGAAGTGGGTCAGACTGAGAATTTTTCAGTAACCCTTAATAAACAAATTAACTTTTAAGTTTGAATAACATCTATTCATTTCTAAAGTTTTCTGAATCAATTTTATTAGATCCCATTACAGCCAGTTTAAAAAGAAAATTATGGTATGATTAATTTCAACTATAACTTTTAAAAGCCTTAAATCTAACATTTTGTAAAATTTGAATTTGTCTTTAATGGGCCAATAATTCAAATTTTGTTGCTACAATTATCCTCTAAAACTGAATATTTTCAAAAGTCTTTTTTTCTAAAATTTTGCCACTGAATAAAAATTCAGGATATCAGAGAGTATAGCTTTACAGATGAAAATTCATTATCCGAATACATTTTAGTGAGAAAAAAAAAAAAAAAATGACAAGCGCATATAGCAATATTTATAAATTGGCTTACATGGGAGAGAAGCAAGTGATGGAGTTGTTTTTATGGCTTTAATTTCATTGAACAATCTTGTACATTCTTCAAAAGATTTGATGTTGGTGATATCATATACCATAGCCAGCAGTGATGCATTGTCGTACTGAAATGGAAAATGAATTCAATATTTTTATTAGTTACTTTTGTTTTAGTCTATGGCAAGAAATATTTATTCTTTTTTTTTTTTTAGACAAAACTTTTTAAAATATTTTTTACAATTTTTGTAGTTTGTAACAATTAGAGATAGATTGACATTGTAACATATTAACAATAATGACACTGGTTGATAAATTTGTACATCAGAATAGCTTGAACAAGAAGTAACCTTTAGCTATCACTATTCTCTATACTGAAATTAAGCTTGTTATAATGAACCAAACTCCCTGAAAAAGAGGGTTGTCATATTAGAAATTCAATGAGTAACTACTCTATACATTGAGGATTAGCAGAGAACAATTTTAATATGAGAAAAGTATAGATAAAACACAAAAGTAGGCTAGTAATAGCAATTATTCGAGCTATTGGTAAAAAATGTTCAAGTAGTAGAATCCAAGTGAAGAAAACAAAGTTCACAAGGGACTCATATAAAAATATACATAGTTATGTAAGACTGATTTAACACACAAGAATATTGGTAGTTTCAAAACTTATCCAGGTAAACTTTATCTTGTTCTGTTACCTTTGTTCCACTCTTGTATCCATATTAAAGACACACTATTTTGAAATAACCAGGTTTTGTTTAAATTCATATTTAAAACAGACAAAGATTATTACAATTTTAAGATTTTGTTAAAAACTTCTGGCAAAGTACAAATGAAATGAAAAAATAAAACACATTCTAAAAAATAAAAATTTTCATAATTTTTTAAAATAAATTCAATTTATGATTATATTTAAGCTTTTAATTTTTAACACATTGCTAAATATCAACTTTTAAAATTTTCACTTAGATTCTTGAACTTTGATTACAGATGCCACAGACTAAAGTTACACTGGTAAAGCTGACCCTAATAGTTTGATACAAATAGACTGAAACAGATAAAGATAAAACTATGAAAGAAAACAGTATTTGTCTATATTTCTGAGATGATGTAGTATTTACACTATTTACATTATTCGGACTATTGTCTTCATCTTTGTTGCCATTTGTACAATATTTCGACTGTTGTATGTTCTAGTCTTCTACAGATGCTACAAATTTCGAACTGAACCCTTTAATAATGTAAATAGTGGAAGAAAACAGATTGATAATAATTATTCAGTCAATTCATTCTCCATCTGGCAATGCAGAGGACTCATTGTTTATGCTGTTCTTTGCATTTGAACAACCTTGAGTGGCTCTCGAGCCTGGCACAGAATGAAAAATAATGTAAAAATCAAACCATAGATTATGTACATGAATTCAAATAAAATTAACTTAGTGAAATATGCTTATTAAAAATTACATTGTTTTATTTTCAAGTAAACATTATAGATTGTTTGTAGTGGTTAAATTCAGTTAAGTGCCATACATGATACACGCTTTAGGCAATCATGTCTGGAAAGAGACATAACTGACTGGGCAGAAGATTATTGTGCAGTAGGTTGCCATTGCTTTTTGAGATAGACTGGTTGCCAGCCAAAGCTATAGAACCCAATCTGTCCTATTATTTAACCCATAACTAGAGGGAAGAGATGGATTAATACCTTTCCCAAGGGTATTTGTGTGTAAGTGAATGCAAAAAATTCAACTCAAATTCGAACTCAGTTTCCTGATTTGTCGTTTCGAGCCAATATCCACTGCACCACAACACACATCCATTGCATTGATTAAATTACTTAGCTTATATCAAGTAATTAAAAAAATATTTGTAAATATTTATGAACCAACAGAATCATAGATTGGGCATATAAAGAATGTAACTACATTAACAATGATTTAGTCAGAGCCTATACATCTGACTGATTGCAAACTAAAAGAAACCATGTTTATCTTAACTTCAAAAATAAAAGAGACATTTTCACTAAGTTAACCATTAAATTTATTTCTATAAAATCATACTTACAAATTTGTGTACCATTTCTGAGAAACAATCTTTTGAAGGAGTATCAATCAACAAGAACTCCTGAAATTAAAAAGTTAAACAAAAAAATTAATCAATTTAATTCAAATGACAAAAAAGAATCAGTTACACAAAGCCAAATGCAATGATCTGTTCTCTTAATAAGTTAAAACCAGAATTAAAATTTATTAGAAATATATTTAGTGATCTTGGCTATTCTTTAGACACTGTGTGGTCAAGCATGAATCCAAAGATTGCACAGTTTCATAGGCCTAAACATATCCTCTCTATTTAAGAGTGCTCTGGAAGCAATTCTTGTCCTGTATTTAGCAGTGTTATTTTCTAATAATCCACAAGTAATGTTCTCATCTCAGATTACGTTGAAATCTAATTGCAAAAGTAGCCTCCCTATCTTCAAAACAAGTTCTGTTATTTATTCTTTTAAATATCAGTGCAACACTAACTATATAAGCAGGACAACTCAACTTTTGGAGAGAATTTCTCAGCATGTTCTTTCATTTATCAAAAGTCAACTGGATGATAATTTGTATAATTCTGTTACATCCAAGTCTATTATTGTAGAACAACTGATAAAATATTGTTAATGTACCACAGCATACTCGTAGAACATATTCTATCATATGCAGATTGCACTCTGAATTTCAAATTACTTGAGAATATTTTCATTGTCTAGGCAGCATTCCCTGTGTAAACAGAAGGAATGGTGGATAGGACTTAATGTGATCTGTATATAAATATTTGATGTTAGTACATTACTTTTTTTAGTTGGCATATACTTTTATTCTATTATCCTCAAGTTTTGATAAGTGGAATGTAAAACTGGTTGACTCCCAATTATTTTTTCTTATATCTTCCTACATTTTCTCTGGTTTTAACACCCTATTTTAAAGTCTGTTTGTTCGGTGTATTGGGATTTGGCATTAGCCAGTAAACTCAAGAATTTTATTTTTTAAAGATTTTGTTTGCTGTTCAAAATTTAATGATAGCTTATCATTAAATTTTATACAGCAAACAAAATCTTTAAATGTTCCATTGCTTTGTTTTATAAAGATAAATTAAAGCACATTGTTTTAATTATTTACCTTTTCTCATCTCAATTTAGCTAGCATCTAAGGAATAAATTTTGTGTGATGATAAATCTGATTTTACCACTTGATCAAAAATTTATGAGTATTTGATTTTTAAAAAAATTATTAGAGATATTTTATAATCTTGGCTATTCTTTGAATATTTTCCATAATATTTACTGTTGTAATTCTCTACTAACAGTTATAATGTCTTGACTGACTCTAATGGCACTCTAACAAACACTCTATCAGAACTATCTCTGAACTCTCTTTGAGTTCTTTATTTAAGATGTTTTGTCTATTTGTGTTACTGGGGGTATGTTATTTACTCTACAACATACTCTCCTTTTAGATTTTTTGTTTTCTTAAATATTTTATTTGTTAGTATTCATCCTCTCCTCTTTTTTGCGGGTTTGCCACATACTGTACTTTGTTTTTCTTTGTTTTGGGTCAACCACTAATTTTTCCGTATGCTTCCTTTTTCTGGTACTTGTACGATTAATGAATTCTTGGGGTGTTGGTATGTCAAATACAACATATGGAACTAGCATAAGTTATTCCTTTCTTGCAGGCCTTTCTTCAATAAACCTTTTCTTTAACAGATTCCAATTCTTTTTATGTTCATTTTTTTCCTTTCACCAAACGAATCATTTTTTTCTAATTTGTGACCTTATTACATTGTCTTTCCACATTTCTTTTCCATTTTTATATATCCTGAAAAACACTATTTTGCCCATTTTAAAAAGGCTTGTATCTTTTTTGTTATCTGTTTTTATTCTTTTTTGATCTGGTAACAAATTGTTGAATACCAATTTAATATTTCTTGCAAACATCAATTCTTCCAGTGACATGCCTTTTGGTGTATTGGGATTTGACATTACTCTCAAGAATTTTTGTAGTGCTTCTTCTTTACTGTCACCATTTTTCTCTCCATTTCTTCTTTCCTTCTTTCTGTCTATCTTTTTTTCTTCTCTTACATTCGTCTTCAACCTGTATTTGTAAATACACCTCAGAAAGATCCAACTTTGAAACAATCTTTCCACCTTTTGATTTTGTAAAATTTCATCTGAACTTATTAATGGGTAATTATGTGATTCTAAATATTTGTTTAACACAGCTGAAAAATCAGCACAAACACAAATTTCATTATTTTTTCTTTATATACACTTCTGGTGTTGCCCCTTTTGAATGATCAATTTTTTCAGTTACGCCCATTTTTTTAAAGTCTGTCTAATTTTTTGTTAACTTGATCCAAGGCTGTGAATGGTACAAGATATTTCGATTTAAATACTGGTGTCGATCCTTTTTTCACTTGAAATTTTGCTTTGATTTTAAAACACTGATCCAACAGAACATCTGGAAAACATTTTTCAATTCTTCCTTTAAATTTATATATTGTTTTTTAAACTGGTCACTTGTCCACTTATATTTTCACAATAAATATTTAACGGTAAATCCCATAACTCAAATAATTCCATCCAGTCAGCACCAAATAGGTTTGTAGTATTTTTACATCCACATTATTAATTTTCACATACACAGATTTTCTTTAGTTTTTTGTAATTATTTTTCTGTTTCCATGTTGTATATGAAGTTTTTGCTGTGAGAACTTTTCTTTGCTTTAGTTTTATAGTGTGACTTTTTATGTCCTACTTTTCCACACTTATAGCACTTTAAATTCTTAAAGGAACAGTCATCTCCAAGATGTAATCTTCCACATCTGAAACATGGATACATTTTATTTTTCACATTTTTCTTTAGCTTGTATATATGTACAGTCTTTTTCTTCAACTTCCTCCATATCACATTTCATATTTAGGATTCTTTGACATTTATCTGATATTTTTCATAATGTTAATTTTTTATTCTGTTCCAGTTTCGTTACGATTCTAGCATGTTTCTGCATCTTTTTTGCTATTATCCCATGAATGAAAATTAATCCTTTACACATATCCAAAATCAGTTCATTTAATTTGAATTTTTCACACACCTTGTTAATGATTCCAGCATATGTGAAAAAATATTTGGTTTTATACACTTCCAACAAGTATTCAATAACAAACTTCTACCTCTAAAAATTTTAGTAATTTACCGTTTCTTCAAAGCAAATTTTTCCTGGTTTTCTTGATAGTAAAAAATTACAGTATTTTTGTTTTACTGGTGCTAACTTTCTCAACAAAAGTTTTGTTTTTCTCATTTTCACAGTTGCTGCATTCTTTTCTGTAAATTTACTCATATCGTCTAAAATAAGCAGAAAAGGTAATTTCATTATCTGAATTATATATGAGTTCTAACAACTGTTTTCGTTGCTGCATTTTTCTTACTTGGTCTAATAATTTTTCCATACTTAATTATACCTGTTTTTCTTTACACAAAGCTAAGAAAAAAATTATACCAATGTGATTCTAATTTCTTGTTGTCACAGTTATTACATGTGCCAAAACAAAAAATGTATTTGTTTGTATTTTGTATAAGTTTTGATTCCTCATCACCACTGTTATAACTAGTTATCTTGACTGACTCTAATGGTACTCTAACAAACACTTTATCAGAACTTTGTTGGAATTTTGTCTTTGAACTCTTTTTGAGTTCTTTATTTAAGGCATCTTACCTAGTTTGTTTGTGTACTGTTGGTGTCTTATTTACTCCACAACATTTACTATAATAGGTCTACGCACTATTGTATATAAGATTAAAGAAAATTTTTAATTAAAAAATGACCCATTATTTAGTAAATTTAGAAATATATTCTGATTAAACATAAAGAACAGAATATTTAGATTTCAACTGAAAATGGAAAATGTTTTACTTCAAAATTAATGCATAAACATGTAAACCATTTTAACTAGACACTTATTAAAATTGATGTGATTGTTATTAATCAAAATAAACTATTCATACTTACAACATTGTATTTTGTCCCAGGAACTTTCATAGATTTGACTAAAATATCAACATTTGTTGTCTAAAATCAAACAGAAAAACAGCAGTATAAACAGATAAATATTTTGTAATTATTCAAAAATCATGAAAAGCATAAAATAAATAGTTGCAAATATTTACTAAGCTTATTTGGCATAGATTTACAAAGGTAGAGAATGTTACAATTGAACTCACTATCAATTATGAATGATTTGCAAGACTGCCTGCAAAAATATGCATAAATTAAATATTTTAAATAAATTAAATAAAGGAAGCAAGTAAGAATAACTAGTTTAAAGATAGCATCAAAAATTTCTATTTATTTTCTGTTTAATTTCTCTATCAATTTTTCTTTTCTTCCTTCCTATGCAACTGAATGAAGAAGATTATAAAGGGATAAAATACTATGTTACTTCAATACACTCTAAACCCAAGTTATATACATGTGATATATAGATAAAGGCATATAGTGATCCCTTTCTTAGAAAATGTTTCTTCTTTAAAGAGTTCTTCTGAAGAAAAAGAAAAATTCAGTTTCTGTATAGCTTGACTGAAATTAACATTCTGATTATCTATATTTAGTATCATTTATAAAAATAAATTTGTTCTAAAATGTTAATTAGATTAAAAAAATCTGTGTGAAATTTATTCTTAATTGAAAAGAATTATTTCAAATTAATGAAAAAATTCAAATTCATTTTGTTTTAGCTTTGACTATAAAAATCAAATGGTAGAATAAAGAACTTTTAATCTATAAAGTAAAATGTTACACAAGAAACTCTATAGTTTTGTATTTAATTCTTGAGATGAGTAATTGAGAATATACTTTAATTATTTCAAACTATTGTTCTGATCTTGGTTGTTATAGATACATTTTGGTCAAGTACTATCTGACTACCATCAGATATTCATTGTTTAGGCTGATATGAGCTATCTGTTGATTATGTTATTTTGTTCCTGTGATGCCAATTTTTGTTCATTCCTGCTTGTACCTGATCCAGGGACTGAATTTGTGATCACTAGATGACAGTAACACAGGTATAAGAAACTTCTATGTCCACTATACCAACACCTCAAAGGAGATCAATGATATATTTTTGGAGCCTTTATAATTAGGGTTTCCATATTTGGTTATCATAGCAGTTTGTAGCACATTTTGATCACTTTGTATTTTTGAGATGAGTAATTGTCAATATACTTTAATTATCTATTTTTCACATCTTAGTTGTTATAGATATTATTGCAAACACAATATTGTGGATATGTACTTTCTGACCATCACCAAATATCCATTGTTTTATCTGATATGGAAAATAATTATAGTGAGAGTAGAGCAAGACCTTGATGCCTAACTGCATCAATTTTAGCCAGGTGGTTTGTGAAGCTCAGGTCTTGCATTATTCTGAAGCAGGACAGGCTTATTGTTATTCATCACTGCTGAACAAAATGTTTTCAATTTTTGATGCATCAGTTCTAAATCATAATAGAACTCTGCCATGATAGACTGACCAGATTAAAAGAACCACCAAATGGTTAGGAGAACTGTTTTTGATAAAGATCTGGTTCCGGGAAGGTTGATGGGGAAGCAAGTTTGTAAACTGAATGAAAGCCATGTTTCTGATGATTAAATAAAAACCACTTTTCATCAATGGAATGTACATGATCAAAAAAAAGATTTTTTCTAATGTAGAAGTAAACTGCAGCAATTTTCAAACCATCCAAAATGTATTTTTTCACTTTAAAAGTTTGTGCTAGATTCATTACAACTCTTGTATTGGCTACATCCAGCTTTGCTCTCAATACCTGAGGTTTTGTTTCTGAATAAACGTCCATGCCTACACAAGTCTTCAATATCAGGTGCAACCATGACAAGCTCATCTTGAAAATTCAAATTACCAGACAATGTTTTGGAACTAAGGATGCACATTTTATTTTAAAGCTGAGTCTAATGCCAAGTACTGTTGATGATGTGAGTGGCTTCAACGCAATGAAGATACTGAAGCAAAGATGAATAAATATGTTTTTTTGTATCATTACACTCCCTGATTTTAAACTCAACAATTTAAACTCAGAGAGTGTAATGATATAAAAATCACATTAATTCATCTTTGCTTCAGTATCTTATAAGAGTAAAAAAAAGTAATCAAACAACACCTGAAAGATATAATGCATATACATACATAAATATATATCAATATACACAAACAGAAAGAAAAGAAGGATATAAAAAAACTGGTCATACAAATGTAATGCAAAAACAATATTTTTTTTTTCACTCTAGTTGTTTATCTTAATTCAAATCAAAGTAAACATCAGTCTTGAACTGCAGTGCATAAATGCTTCAATAAGTTAAATCTAAGTAAAATTGCAACAACAACAATTTGTCCACCTAACTGATTTAAAAGTAGTTACTTTCAGACTTAAAAATACTCACCATGTTGTAATTTTTAGAAAAGTGTGTCCCATCATTTTGAAATGACTGGCAAAGAGCAGTTTTTCCAACAGCAGAACTTCCTAGGGAGAAAAAGACACATGAAAAAAGGCTTAAATTGACACATTAATCTCAGAACTATTATCCTTACACTTTTAATTTTCATATTTATTCAAAATTTAAGTACCTCCACAGATCTGCTAAAAATGAGCATACCATGATTGAAAAATGCCACAAACTTGATAAAACAAAGTTTTATCAACAAAATCTTTGTTAGGAAAGACAAAAGTATTATTTGATTATTAAATTATATTTTTTGGTTCTTTTTAGAATGTTCAACATTTTGGTTAAAAATCTTGTTTTTCTTGTCTCAACAGGGATTGAATGGAGTGATATGTGTGCATGTGGGGGGGATACCAAAGATTAATATAGGAAACTTTCCATCTTTTTTGTGGCAAAAAACACATTGATTTGGAAATTCTTGTTAAAATCAAATAATTTTTAGATTTTAATGAAAGTTTCAGAACTTATTCACAAATGAATTAAATTATTTTAAAAATGTTTCTTTTTAGGAAATCTTGGTAAAAACATTTTTTACATGTCTTACTCCTACCACCATTCATTTTTTTTCAATCAATAATGAATATTTATAAGAAGTGTTTTCATTTTTTAATTAGAATAATTTATACATTTAAATTTCTGTATAAATTTGAATTGATTAGGTGATATTGTTATTAAACAAAAAGTATATTTACTAATCATAAATGGAAAAGCTTACTACAATTTAGTAACTCCAAAATTTTAAAAAGAATTTTGAATTTTTTGTGTGTGTGTATAAATGTGCTGTTTTTGTAAATATCGACATTCATACATACCATTATTTGAAAATAAGAGCAATATAGTAAATTTAAAGCAACATTATCTAAAATTCAATAAAACATTAGATTACAGAATATTTTGCTGAATCTTTAAGATTACTCGATAGTTAAAAATTATATAAAGAGGTACTCAAGTTATATTACTCAAATAATTTTTACAGATATGTCTACAATATAAAAAGTCTAGATAAACTTCCATTTGTCAGTCAAGCTGTCAACATCTTAAATACCAACCGCCATGTAAAAAAAATGCATTTCCAAAAATTTAAACTTAAAGTAAGTAATATTTGTTTTCAAATCAGATTAATTAAACTTTAAATCAGCTAATATTCTTCAAATAAAGTATCAACAAAGTATATTTCATTTTTGAAAGATTTTTTAATAAAGAGAAGTACATTGGGATGAAAGATGGACAAAAATGGTGCTAAAATCAGCAATTTTTTGCGATTTCAAAAAAACTCCTTCTAGTTAATTTAAATTAGTTTTGGAATAAAGCAAAGTATTTTCCTTATTGAGAATATTAAATTTAGTCTATTATTCTGAAATTAGAATAAAAGCTTCAAGAAAAATTTTTTATTTTAAAAAATTCATTTTAATTTAAACCAGATGTGGGCAAATTGCGGCCTACCAAAGGAATTTATGCAGCCTGCCAGATGTTAGTCATTTTGAAAGAGAAATTATTTTTTCCTCATTAAAATGAGTTATTTAGTTTTCAAACAAATGTACTTCATGTGAAGTTTCTACTTTAAAATATAAATTAATTTTTTCTTTAAATTGAGTTACTTGATATGTTTTTCATTTGAAGTTACCACTTTAAAATATTAATTAATAAAAGTTGTTCTTTTTTTATTTCTTTAAACAGTTACTTTGTTTTTCAAATCAATGTTTTTCTACTATATAATATTAATTAATAAAAATAATTGCTTTCTTTTTTTAAACACAGTTGTCTTTCAAATGTGTTTCATGTGAAGTTCTTACCGGTCTTTAAAATATTAATCAATGAAAGTTAATTTCATTTTTTTAAAACCTTTTTGTTGATTTTAAATATTAATTATTTTGGTTAATATACTATGCGGCTATGTAAATCATTTATTAACTTTTTCAAAAATTTGATTGTTTTTCTGAAAATCTGCTCCAAATAGTAAAATAAAAAATGCAACAAAACTATGACATTATTTAATTTTATAAGTGTTTAATTGCTTTTATAAATAATATATATTAAGGTCATTATTAACACGAAAAAAAAATTTTTTTTGATTAATAATGAAATTTTAAAAGAATGGATTTAATTTTTTCATTTTTAATTATAATTTCTACAAAGTCTTGTGGCAGTTAGGTTATTAAGTGAAGACTATATTAACTAAATGAAAATTGAAAAGTTTGATACAAATCATTGAGCCATTGAATTTTGAAATAATTTTTAAAAAATTTTTTGGTAAATTTTAAGGGTTTTTTGTGTATAGTACTTTCTGCCTTACATTTTAAAAAAGTCATGTTTCATGATTTCTTCTCCTAACAGAAAAAAATTTGGACAATTATGTCAATTCTAGTCACCCTATTAGCTGTCATCAATCACTTCACACACCATCTGTCATCATTCACTTCACACATCAATCACTTATTGCCTCCATGATTAAGAAATAATTTTATTTTAAATTTCATGCTATAACAAGTAATACTTGTATAAATCATTAACTTCAAATTTGCTAATTTTTCAAAAATAATGTATCACAGAGGTATATTTTATTTTTGCAAGAATTTCAAAGCTGAGAATTAAATTTTGTTCACAAATGAGTCAATTGTTAAAAAAAATGACAGAACAGCTGAAAAATTTTTTTAAAATGTCAAAAATTTTAGATTCCAATGAATATAATTTTCATTTGAAATACACCAGCCAGAGTATTTTGTTTACTGGAAATAGTAAATTTAACCCTTTAGCTTTCAATTAAAGCTAAAATTACAGCTTTTAGAAAATTTTTCTATTTTTAAAAATTCTATTTAAAATCTAGGAATAGAAAATGGGTTGAAGTATTGTTGTGGAACCTCCTCGTCCTTTACCAATTGTCTGTACTTCCTTTCTGTAGGGGGTGTGAGTAGGCGATCGAGCATTTGCTATCCTCCCTCCTGTGGAGGGGGCGCATACATCATGTCAACAGAGAGATCTGTGCCCAATGTCCGTATCATGGGATGCTGAGAATGCCACACTTGGTGAGTCACAAGTTTGCCTTGAGGCTGGCTTTCATGAAACTGTGTTGGCGGAGATTGTGAGGGACGTGTTCCCTAGCCTTACTATCACACCCCCACATCTCGAGGTGGTGCCATAAGCCTTGGGAGCAATTGAGTTTTCTCCTAAAGTGTTGGGTGGCCTTGTGGGCCATTCCTCAGTCCAGTGACCTTTCACGGCCTAGGAGAGTCTTCTATCATAGATTAGTGGAGGGTCTTGCGAAGGGTCCACTACGTGACGAGCTCGGCTTGTCAGAGGACAAGTTTTGCTCATTCTGATCTTGGGCACTAGCAGAGGATTACTTCAGCAACCCTGAGTTTTCGCTTACCTGGTGACTGGCTTGGAATAGGCTGTCTCTCAATGACAAGGTCTTCATATGGGGCCTGACGGATTTGTCAGATTGTGAATGCTGTAACCTTGGATTGGAAGAAATGGCTTCACACACCTTCTACCATTGTCCTCAGGTTTGCCCTCTATAAGACCGTGTTGGCGAGTTGACAGCTTGTATCGCTCCCGAAAAGCTTGTGCTCATTGATCGTGCATACGCATATGACAATGAGTTGCCTCCATTCTCTGGAGTGAAATGGATGGTGTTTCTATTGCAGCTGGCCATGAAAGGTGATTTGGATGATGCGAATGGAGGAAGTCTTACGAGGTCAGCGACATTTCTCAACAGGATTTAATCCGATATTGTGAGTATTAGCTCAAAGTGAAGATTAGAACTGATAGAAAGCAATTGATTTCAACAGATTTCAGCAAAAGGTGGGTGACTGAGGTGAGCATGGTTCCCGTGAATGGGGCTAGCCTTGATTTTCTCTTTTAGGTCTCCGAGTTGCATCGAGGTGGATTCCTGTGGAACTCTTCCTTGGTTAAGGTAAGTCTCTTCTTGTGTGCTTAGTTAATGTGAGTAGGTGTTGTTCCTGGCCTGTTCCTGGCTTCGTCTTTTGTTATGATCCAGGTCAAGATTACCAACCTCCGCCTGTTTTTTTTAATCCCATTGTTTTCATCTCAACTGGGTCAGAATTTTTTATTTTTCCAAACCATATTATATTAAGTTGAGATTTTTTGTTAGGGTTTTTGGTTTCATGTACCCCAACCCCCCACCTTTTTCATTACATATCATGTATAAATTTTTATATACTTTTGTACACATATTGCATATAAAGAAATTTTTAAAAATTCATGTCATGATTCTATTTTTAGGCTCCCTGAATATATGAGGTATTTTGGTGGCTTGATTGTCAATGAATGGGTCCTTATGGTGAATGGAAAATTAAAGAGTGATTGGGTTGTGATTCTAATTAGCTAGGTATAGGATATAGTTAGGTACCTCCAAAAAAAAAAAAAAAAAAAAAAAAAAAAAAAAAATCACTGCTCATTTTCGATACCTCAATTTAAATTTAATTTTTAAAAATAAAAATATTTTCTTGAAGCTTTAATTTTAACTTTAATTGAAAGCCAAGAGATTAAATTTACTAATTACAGTAAGCAAAATACCCTGGTTTAGTTCAAACTAAAATTATATTGATCGGAATCAAAAATTTAACTGCTGAAAAATTTTTTTAAAAATTTACTGCCATTATTGATTGATCGACACTTACGTAAACAGTAGCCAAATTTCTGTTTTAAAAATCTTACAAAAAAAAAAAAAGATATACCTCCTTGACATGTTATTTAAGTCGATTTTTATAATTGAAACTTAACTTTATCTGATTTCAAACAGGTAGCAAGTGCTTACTGCCTGGAAATTTAAAATATAAATCTCTCTTTAACTATCTTAGCTGACAAATGATTTATTGACAAGTAGTAGGTGTGAATGATGTTTGGATGGCGACTGAAAGTGACAAAAAATTCATGTAGCTTAAAACGTAACATTTGAAAATTTCAATTTTTGTTGTTGTTTTTTAACTAAATAGTAAAATTAAAAATTTAACATAATATTTTCAGCAAGTATATAATAATTTATAGAATTTTAGTTTAGATTTATAGCCAAAATATGCTTTCTGAATAAATAAAAATTTAAATTTCTTTTAAAATAATTTAATAAGAAAGAATTAAATTAACCGAACTAAGTTATGTTATTTATTAATATTTTTCTGAAATATTAAATATTTTTATGTTTAAATATTACATATTTTTCTGAAATTATTTATTAATATGCTTTCTGAAAAATTTAAAAATTTAAATTTCTTTTAGAATAATTTTAATTTAATAAAAAAAAGAATGAAATTAGAATCAAAGTGTGGTTTGTGTCGTTTTCGATGTAAGGGGAATTCATCCAAACACTTGTTAACTTTTAAAAACAATACGACCTTTACGGAAACTTCTTATGACCCCTATGGAACACCGTACTTAATAAAAATTACCAATATTTATTTTTGTTTTATTATTTTAAAAATAAAATGGGTTTTAAAACGTTTTTATAAAAGGTTTTTAAAATATTTGTAACACTTTTATGAATTATTATAATAAAAAAATAAAAACAATTATTTCAAAATTTTATTAGTAAACGAAAATTTTTTTTTCTTAATGTCCTTAATAATTATTATTTATTCCAGCAATTAAAAGTTTATCAAATTAAATTATATCAGAGTTTTATTGCATTTTTATCTTACTCTTCGGAGCAAATTTTCGGTCAGGTTGTCCACTTTAAAATAAAAAACATAGATGATTTATATGCCCCAATGAGTCTTGCATTTAACTAATAAAAATTTTTTTTTACAGCTAAAATTTATTAAAATTTCATGAATTTACGTAGTGGGTGGCGTAACAGAGTTAAAAAAAATATTTTTACCAAGATATTTAAAAAAAAAAATTTCATTCATTTTGTGAATGAGTACTGAAAGTTTCATTCAAATCTGACAATTATTTGATTTTTGCGAGAATTTCCAAATTAAAATGTGTTTGTCACCGGGAAAAGAAGTGTGTTGCGTCATCATTACGTTACCCATTGTAAAACAGTCGTAAACTTTTTTTTTAGTCGCTAACTCAATTAAAAACAACATTTTCTATCAAAATTTCGAAAATGTTAGATTAAAAATTGCTTTGATCTTTCCTCTTAATAATAATATAAATAAATTTTGATGGAAAAAATTCATAAACTTATTAATTTAATAAGTTTATGAATTTTTTTATTCATACTATGCTGTTTCATAGCGTTCAATTGGAGGAACCTAGTAGGTATCTCCACGGTAGGTGTGGAGGATATACTATATACCCATCACATTCATTTTAATTTAAGATTAAAAAGCAGAAACATAACCAACGACAATTTGTAACAACAAATATGTATTAACAATTTTGCAATCATTGGAGAAAAGCTTGCATTTAAGAGACTCATGGAAAATAGTCAAGAAGAGTTGCTTCTCTTGAACTACTAAGATTTCAATCAATCAAAAGTGAATAATTCTGGAGATTGTCTTTAAGATATATTTAAAACTGGTCTTAGATAATGTTCTTGGAAAATGTTCTGTAACAAATGTTGAGTTAGTATGTCGTTGTGAAAGGTACTAGAAGAAAGTCACATGTTCCCACAACTGCCTTCTGCCGTTGGGGTCCCGATGAAGTTGTATGTGGGTGAGGGCGCGTCTTCAACTGACATTTAATTTGTTTGGCAGCTGAATTCCCATTACATATGTAAGATTACATAATTCTGGAACAATGCCTGTATTTCTTGGGTGGACAAAAACTGAGGTTGATCATCAATAACTAACGCATATTTTTGGGGATTATTCTCTTTAAAAAATGACAGCTTAAAAAATAATACTTTTAACTATTTGCTTTTACTTCCTCATTCAAGCTAGAATGGGGGTCGTTAACAAATTAAATTAGTTTTTAGACTTTTTGGAGGATCACTGCTCACTGTGTGCTCTGTTATAGTCTCTCAGCCTCATCTATTCACTGAAAATGAAATGGAAATGTAGTATGAAAGACCTGAACTACTGTTGTCTTGGAATGACGTGTTTTCGTTGAAATACTTCTTTTTTTAAGTTTACAGATTTAATGATTTATTTTAAAGCAGTGTCCAAGATTATACTATCATCAGCATTCGTTCTATGTTACCGCCTTTATTTTGGACGTTATTTTATTTCTTTTTTGCCTTTTTTTTTTCGGGTGCTAATTTTTTCATTTTTTTTTTTTTTTTCGTAAAGTCATTTTTATTTTATTTGAAATTAAAAACACCTTTGTTTTGTAAATAAAGCTATATTTCATAGAAAACCACTTGGTAATAAATACAACTTCCAAGAAATGGGGAAAGAACCTAACACAATACAATAATAATACAAAATATCTTAGAATAAAACAAAAGTTTACCATAAAAACAAGATTGTAAAAGTTGCTGAAATTTCGTTTCCATGGTAATGCCTTCAAGCGTCACGAGTATGTGTGTATTTACAAACGAAATTAATGATAACTCTTTGTTTTCAGTTAAAGATTTTACAGATAAAAATGCACCATTACTCAGTATGATTCCAGTGTAAAAAGCAAATTAAAAAATACTTTGTATATTCACCTAAAACCAAAAGTTTGGCATAAAGAACTGTCGCCATAGCATTGACATCAGCACCGGAAATTGGAAATTAGGGAATAATAGGTCCGCACAATAATTACGTTATGATTTCATTTTTACTTTCTTACTTTTTCTTGTTTTTTTCCTTTTTTTATATATAGATTTTAAAAGAATTTTATCAATATCGAGCGTAAGAAAAGATTGAATCAATTTACTTTGTAAATTTTTATATATTTTTTCGCATTCATCGCCGCCAAATTTCTTGATTGCAATGAATACGATATCAGTTTGTTTAGAGAGATTCGTAGTAAAAAAAACAACGCGATAAAAATTATGTTTTGTGTATTTTCATGGGATTTATTTGAATGAATATGACTATCATTTCTTCCGAAAATTGACATTTTAGGCTTTTAGGGGAGCATTTCGATTTACAAATGTTAAAAATTTCTTTTAAAAGGAATAATGAATTTTTACAAGAATTGTTTTTTTCTTCTTCTTTTTTTAATTTTAGAATAATAAAGTTAAACAAAAGAATGTAAAGTTTTGAAATTTAATTTTTTAAAATTTTTGTACGGGTTAGGTTATTTACTATTCATAAATTTAAAAAAAAGCTTAGTACTAATGATCAAATTTTAAAATTAATTAATTAATTTTTTTTTTTTGTAAACGTACCGATTTTTTATACGATCTAATAGTATTAAAATTAAATACAGACTATATAGTATAAAACACGACCTTATCCGAGAATAAGAGTGATAACTACTAAGTAAAGCCAAAAATATTTAAAATTCAATAAAATTACGGAAAATATTTTCTTCAATTTTTAAGATTACTGAGTACGTACTTAGAATTGAATTAAATTAAATTAACGTAAAGCGCTTTTATATTTGATTTTAAATCATATATAAAAAGCGCTAACGTTAATTCAATTAGTTTTTTTTTTAACACCTAAAGACCAGTTATCAATCTGTCAAATCCACGAACGTCTTAAATAAAAAACACAAAACAGCTACTGTTTGGTTGAAAATGCATTTTTGCAATATTTCAAACTTTAATAATATTCGTCTATGTTATTATATTATATAACATTTGTTTCAAACCAGATTAATTATACTTAAACTTTAAATTAACCAATATCCCTCAAATAAAATTTCAGAAAAGTATATTTTATTTTTGGAAGATTCTTTTTTTAATAAAGAGAATTACGTTGAGATAATAGACGACTAAAAAGAGTTGCTAAGCTAATTTAGCAAAAGAAAAAATATCCTTCTGGTCAATTTAAATTAGTCTTTGAAGCCAGGGTCGCGCTTAGGGCCGCCGCAGACCCCGCAATTGCGGGGGTGCACAAGTTCCCTAGGGGCCGCAAGGCCCCGGGAAGCCGCAAGGCTCTTTTTGGCTCCGCAGATCTATTGTCTTTTTCTGTCATATATATATATATATATATATATATATACAATATTTGATCGCAAAGCATTTGTCATTTTTTTTAAAAAATGAAATTGAGAGAGAAATAGATTATAGATATCTGTTTCAACATACAAGAACGTAACTGGTAGTGGTTATATTCAAACTTTCAGGATTTCATAAAACGTTTAGCGACAGCGTAGTTTATAAACAACCGAATATGAATACTATGACTGCAAAAACTCGATCAAAACACAATTAACTCCTATTCTGCGTAAAAAAAAAAAATTAAGATAAAACAAAAACTGATAACAAATTGGATCGAGCGACCGGCGACAGACATTGGATGTAGACATCTTCAAAGGGACAATAATATTGTCTCACTCAGCTTTTTATTTCATTCCTCCAACAGAGAATCCCTCCCATCGCTTATCCCAGCTAGTTAGTCTAATTTGCTGGAATCTTTCAAAATGAAATTGGGATGAGTACGTCATAATTTCATCATCCATTTCACTTCCGTTTAAGACGATCCGTCTACGTTTTACATTTTTTTTTTTCTTGGCGAGTCAACTTCCTTCAGACTAAAAAAAACTAAAAAACAAAATAAATTTGGCTTCAACGTAATCGTAAGTGGATTCTTCTTTTCTTAACTCTATTTTAAAGAAATTTAAAATGTGTTTTTTAAAACAAATGAAAGACTAAAAATACTGGAAGTAGGCGTCCTTTTTGCCAGAAAATTGAAGTTTTAAATATAAGGATGGCAGGGACACAAATTTTCTTCAATTCCATTTTCAGTTTTGGTAAAACCTGTTTACTGTTTTTTTTTTTCGACTTTGACCAAAGCTTTCTTCCGACTGTATTTGTTGCTTCAGCACGCACAAACTTTTTGTGTAACTGAAAACCTGTTTTACCATTTTGAAGGAATTTTCATCGAAAGGCTGTTTTTTACATCACGGACTTTTTTTTAAGTACAAATTAACATGAAAATACTTTTATCTGCTTCTTTATTTACTATCCAACTGAATACAAATTAACACGCCTCTATAAAAACCCGTTTTAGTCTTTGTTTTTTCATTATTTAACATCTAAGTGAGTTCCATGTTTAAAGGGCGAAATTATCTTTATTTGAATCGACAAATATGTTTTGAATTATTTTCATTTCTGTTTTTTTTCCCTTCTTTCTTTTTCTGCTTTCCCATAAATAATCACATTTCAACGAACCTGTTACAGAAGGTTGCAGTGCATTTAATTATCTTTGAAAATATTTTAACCAAATAATCAGGGATTTATTTCCGCTGTAAAAGTATGAGATAAATTTTATTAAAATAAAGGTAAATTTTTTATTTGTTCCCCGAATGCCTTTACCCCGTCAAATCTTTCCAAAACATCCTTAATTCCGTGCAAATGTATATACCGAAATCAAATCGATAACTGTTTATTGAAGAAACCTACCTTTTTTCATATTATCGACCAGAAAAAAAAATCGGACTATATATCTCACCCCTTACCACCGTTCTCATATCTGATTCACCGCTGAATGACTTGGAGGCGTAGGATACTTATTTCGGCCTATTTACTTCCTTTGAGCAATTACTCCGCGATTTGTTTGGTTTCGGAACTCAATTTTCGCGTAGTAATTGCAAAAAGGAAGTAAAAAGGACGAATAATCGGCAAACTACGCATGAAGTCATTCTGCAGTGAATAACATTTTTGAAGCGTGGTTACGGGGTGAGATAAACAGCGACAAGAAGTTCGATATTTTTCTGGTATTTAATTTGAAAAAAGGTAGGTTTCGTCAATAAACAATTATCGATTTGAGTTCAGCATTTACATCTGCACGGAAATAAGGATGTTTTAGAAAGATTTGAAGGGGTAAAAGGCCTTCGGGGAACAAATAAAAAATTTACCAAAATAAAAAAAAACTTCACGCATTTTCTTTATAAGTTATCAAGTTTGTATTTATCGCATCTTAGTGGGGATGTAGGGGCCTTTTAGCACTTAATGACTTTCTCCGACATCGTGACATTTCAAAATGACTTGGTTACTTATGTTGTTTTAATTCGTTTTTTTTTCTTTGCCCCCTATACCAACACTTTCTGACACCCCTCTCCATTTTTAAAATAAACTCCTGAGTTCTAATTTTGGACAGTATATCAAACTTTCTGTAGCAAAATAGTTTGAAAATTCTTTGGAAAAACTTGTAGAAGATTGTGAAAGCCAAAACGCACTGAAATGGCTAGCTAGAAAATACCAAAAAAAGTAGCTAAAAGTTGTGAAACCGTTAGCTTCAAAACTAAAAGCCCAATTCTGCAATTTCTTCTGTTTTTTCGTTATCACCGAATATGTGCGTTCCGAGAGTATGTTATTTTGTTCAAAGTCCCATCATTGTGGGTTCAGTATGTTGTAGGGAGGCGCAAGAGCGACGGTCTCGGTAGGGTCCGCAAAGTGCATTCTGCGTGGGGAAGGGGCGATGTTCCTAAGCACGGCACTGAATACAGCAAAGTATTTTCTTATTGGAAATTTAACGAATCTAGCTTGAAATTAAAACTAAAGCCTCAAGAAAGGTTTTTCATTTTTTTAAAATTATTTTAAACCCTAGGTTTTTTTGTGTGTCTTTCGGGTAGAGGAGGTACCTAAAATGAAAAAGATTTCATTTTTTTTTTTTTACCTGTGAGTAGGAATTCAGTTATTTGTGTTGTGAGAATCGTACTAGCAAAAACTCGAGATACTATTTTTCGGCAAGAATAAATAAATAAAATATCACAATAATTTTCTTTTACAGCTCTGTTGTGGTACAGTGGATATCGGCTCGGAACGAGAAACCGGGGAGCCGAGTTCGAATTCCAGTTGGATCCATTGTATTCACTTACGCGCAAATACCCTTGGGAAAGGTAATCCGTCTCTTCATTCCAGTTATGGGTTAAATAGCAGGACAGATTGGGTTCTATAGCCTTGGTCAGCAACCAGTCTACCGCAGAAAAGGCAATGGCAACCTACTGCGGGATAATCTTCTGCCCAGTCAGTTTCGAGACATGATCGCCCAAGCGTGTATCACGTATGGCACTTAACTGACTGACACAAATTTTTAAATAACACATTTACTTTTTTTTTTTACATTCAAGACAGACACAAAATCAGGGTCCATTTTTTTCACGTTAAATTTAATTTATCGAACATACTGTCATAAAAAGCACCAAGAATCCAGTTTTCATTATGAATGTGCTGTAAAAATGAACTTCTGTAAGAACTACTTCACTCGTTTAATTTTCTAAAAAAGGCAAAATTTATTGAAGAAATTAAAAAGCTCATCTATTCTCTAGACCATTAGTGAAAGAACTTCAAACGAGAGAAATATATTTTCCTATGAACGCTAAAGAATTTTTATTTTTGTCACTAAAAAGATTAAGAAAAACATCGTTCTGTGCCAGCATAATTGAAGTAAATTTTCCTTGTAAATATTTTAGAGAATGGAAATTTTCACAGAAATACTGGGTATTATATTCAATTTATTTTGAAACTACAGATTTTTTTTTAATTCGGTAATAAAATTTTAAAATTAGCTTTGAACAAATTAATTTATTTAAAACTAAATAAAAGTAAAACTAAAAACACAATCAAGAGAAGGTTGTGAAATTTAATAAAGTAAAAATAAGTTGGGGTTTTTTTTTTGTAGCAGTTCGAGTCTCCATAAAAATCGTCGTTTTTTTGTTTTTATAGCATAAAAGAACGATAATAATGATAATTTAACTGATAAAAAGAGTGAAATATATTTTTTAAAATAGACAGAAGTTTGTTTTGGTTTCGGCTACTTAATTTATCTCCTCACACTGAAGAGCGTTAAGTTAAGTCGACAATCACGCTGATTTCAAAATATCAGGTGTTTTAAGAGAACCGAGCAGTGGAAAATAATTTACAGCTAGCTGTTTATTTCGGAAAGAGGGAAACTAAGCTGTGCAAATCGGCGTGGAAACAAGAAAAACAATTATTGAATGTCTTTTACCGTTTTCTTCTTACATCGGCCATGATGGCGCACTTACATGTGACTGAACAGATGCGTGAAGCTCAAGCCAAGTTTGAAAAGGCATGTCACCAAATTGTGTTGCTTGATCAAAAAATCCGAGATTTGGAAGTACGATATAAAAGGGCCGTTAAAAACAAAAAACACTCATTTCGCTACAATCTTCGTCTGCGGTTATCGGTTGTGACTGGAGTGAAGATGATGTACCATCATTACGCCAGTACAAAAGCCGAAGAATTAGATCAACTTCGGCGACAGATGGTCGGAAGACGAGAAGTAGATGAACAAAGAAGTGTTTCGTAAGTTTTTTCTTTTTTTAAAGAAAAGATGAAAATTTCCGGGTTAAAAAAAGTGAAGAAAAATAAAAGACCTACTTAGAAAAGGACACGTAAAGACAAAAAAAGAAAGCATGCAATTTTTAATGATGAATTATCAGAAGAACGGATTTCATTCATTTTTCACTATTCATAAAAAAAAAAAAACAACTCAAAGGGTTTTTGCTTATTTTTATATTATGAGACTTATGACGGTCATATATGTTGATTTGTCTTCATTATTCGGTGGGGTGGGGACTCTTAAAACATTCATTTTTTAAAAGTATATTTTGATGGTGTATAATTCAATTTCTCTTCCTTTTTTTAAAAATAATATTTATTAACTGTTTGTTAATAAACGCAATTTATTAAAGCAATGCTTTACAATATTATACCTCAAACTCCTGCAAGAAAAAACAAAATCATACACAATGATTTTTTTATTACATGTGATTGTGATACAAGTTTATTTATCAACAGAAAGAAGTTCTTGCTTCCATCAACGAAGATATCCTGATCTAATAATTTGTTCGCTAAAAAAAAAAGAAAACAAAAAACAAAACAAAAACGTATTTCTTCTCACTCATCTCTTCCACTGATTTGCCAAAAATAAACAGTAAAAAAAAAAAAAAAAAAAACTGCAGTGTCTCAAAAAATACATGCAATTCTCTTCAGAAATGGATTGGAATAGCAAACACTTGTCACCTTGTCAATGTCTTCAAGTTGAGCTTGAAATTGTAAGAATATGCATTACTTGAACAGTAAAAATTGTTTTTACCTAAACCCTAAAAAAGTTTGTAAGCTCTCTAATCTCTATATCTTTTTAGATAAATAAAGGATCTATTATTTCAACCTTCATAGCTGACTCTCTAAAAAGGTTTTACATTCTCAGTACTAATTCTTAAGGAATTCATCCACATTTTTCAAGATGCTTATGCAACAATATAATTTGATTGTAAAAATCAATCAAAAGCATTTTCTCTTTTTTAATCTGAATTAATTTTTAAAATATTTTTGATCATACAGAAAAGTAGCAACTTTCTATATCAGCTATGTTGTGAAAAGGTCCTTGATTTATTATGATTATTATTTTTTTAAGTAATACAGAAAAACCTCGTCACATACATAAAAATTTGCTTAGAAATTTTGAATAAATAAAGGCAAGCCTCATTTAGTATTATTTCAAATAGAAAAGTTGAGAAATTTGAAATTGAATCAAATCCTCAGTTAGTAAGAATCAATTTTTTTTTCAATTAGTACTTTTGCACCCTAATTCAAATCCTGCATAAAATGTTTAGTTTTTATTTACTAGCAGTATAGCCCGGCATTGCTTGGATGTAATGAAAGCCTTAAAACTAATCCATGGTCCTGGAGCTCAGACTCTTTGGACGTTGACACGAAAGACTAAAAAGCAATAGTTGTTTCCAGTTAAAGCGAAACCGTAGACTGAAAGAAAAATGAATGGCTGTAAGTCAAATTTTGATTTCCTGGTATCGATATCAAATAGTTTTTTTCGTCGTAAACTGAATTTTGAAGGCTAAATAAATCCTCTGAGTAAATGGTATCATGGATGAGACTAAGAACTACAATTATACCTACTTAGAGACAAACCCAAAGCAAAAACTAAAATAAAAGGGCTGAAAAAAATACAGACATACAGGCAGATATAAACAGACACCCAAAAAACATCTTGCCTTTTATATATATATATCATTGATTTTCTGCACTATTGTAAGAACTGCAACCTTGAAACTTCTGAATATTGTTTCTTATGTTTTTGTCTATGAGTGTATCAAATTTGATTAAAATCGGACTACTCCTTCTATAACCCGATTTTTTTTTTTTATTATCGATTTTCGATATTTATCGGGGGTACCTCGACACAAAAAAAACTAGCTAAGAACACTCACAGACGCTTATAGTACAACTGTGTAAATTTTCAAGAAAATCGGTTCAGCCGTTTCGGAGTTTATAGGTAACGGATACACACACAGAGACAAAGTTCCATTTATAAATAAGTTTAGATTTTTACAAGCAATAAATAGTGAATGTTTTTTTTTCTTTTAGAAAGTAGCATAAATAAAGGTGTTCACATTTTAAAGAATATGAAGAAATATTTTTGGGGGTAGCTTTAAAACAAAGGAATATAGATTTTGACTTTACTCAGATATTGATTATACGGTATACAAACTTGACAATATATTTTTTCTGAATTATAGGCAGATATATAAAAACAAGTATATTAGTTAAAACAAACTTATTGAAACATTTTAATTTTTAATAATGTTAAATTTTAATTTCTTTTTATAAACATACCTAATTTTATTTGTGTGTATTTTTTTGCATATATTCTTATTGCTTAAAAATAGGGATTTTTTTTTAATCACAAATTTTCAGTAGAATAAAAATACCATAGTTTGATATATTTACAATAATTTTGAAAATTATGAATTTATTTAATATAACAGTTTTGTGGAATGTATTATTCATCTTGAGGTCTGCTTACCTTTTTTTATTCTTCTTCAGTTGATCAAGCACCAATCTTCAGAACACAACCATGCTTGCTTTTTATATTCTTTGTGGGCAGGGGGAAATCTATTTATTTAAAGTTTAGTTCCCAGGAATATGTATCGCAGGAATTACTGCCACACCTTTCTTAAAGGAACAGAAGCACATGGACATCCTGATACCTACAGCAAAAGCCAGTGGAACTTGGAAATTTATGGACCACCAATCATAAAGAAAGTATCTAAGTATTTCACACTGAAAAAGACCATGTGTCCTCATGGGATGACAATATTTTTCATGGAAACCAACGTATATTTCTGCTTCACTTTCACCACTGGTGGGTCCAAATTCTAAATTAAGTTTTGTTTTTGATTTGAATTTTATTGTCTGATATTTTTTTTGTGAGGCTAAAAGTCTTAAATTTCATATTTTAAATATTAAAAGATTGAAACATTATGTAATATTCACACACTTATAATTAATATTTCATTTTATATTGAAAAGTTTCAAGCTTGTCATCATTATTTAAATAAGACAGAAGCCTATATTCTAACAGTTGTTTAAGTGCAACTGAAACATATCAAATGTTTTTGTTTTTTTCCCATTATAATCCTACCTAATAGGTTCTGGTTGAGGTTTTAGGGATAAGAACAGGACTGTAGGTTATTACGTTCAATCAAAACATGTGGATTGATACCTTTAGGGGAGATCAAATAGCTGATTTTTTTTCCATACTTGTTAGCCTTGTATTAGCCATATTTTTATAGGATAAACTGACTAATCTGTAACATTGTTACTCACTGCAAAAATTCTATTTTGATTATGAGTAATTGTGTACATCTTGTATTAAGTTCCACCCCTTAAAAAATAACAAAAATCATAATACAATAAAAATGAAAATTTGCTTTTTTATGACAAGAATTGAAGAATGGTATATAAATTTTGCCAAGTCCACAATTATTGGAAAGTCAAGTTCTGTAAATCCCAATCCCTTCCAAATCTTTGAGGTGGCCTTGTTATTAATGGGGAAATATTTGTCTTGTTTTTGTTCCTTCACTGATAAAATATTTTGTGTTGGAAATAACTTATAAAGTTTCTGTACTTTTGAGATAATGTGTATTATGATCCAAAGTTTTTCTTTCTTTTTTTCTTTTTTTTTTTTTTGTATTTTTTTATTGTCACTTGGCTAATAAATTGTTTTCATAATTTTTGTATAAAAATTGATCTTTTTACTTCCTTTTTGTTTAATCTTTTTTGTAATGCATTTTTGTCTACTTGGTGCTAATGACACTTTTTTCTTCTACTTTTAAAATCCTCATTATTCTCAGGACTTGAATATCAAATCATATTTAAGTTTTCTTTTATTACAGTGTTTTCTTGTTTGTTTGTTTGTTTTTTTTCAACCAGCAAACTACAGTATCTTTACAACAAAGCAAAGTTTTACTGCTTCTCTATAACAAAAAAATGAAATTATTTGTGTGCACATGGTATTTATTGTTTATTAAATAGCTTAACACTGATCTTTGTTTATTATGACAGACCAACATAGCTACAGATTCCAGCAGAGAAAGAACTCATCAATACAATATCTCTTTAGTATTTTTGCAGTGTTACAAATATTTAGTAATTTTTATGCTGGATTTATATATATTTCTTAATAAATTCTTATTTGATTTTAATAAAAATATACCAGTATTTACACTATAAGTGACTGGTTTTAAACAGCTCATTCTAATTTAACAAATCATGCTCACTAAAATTTGTTGGATGTGCTCTACTTTCAGTTAGTTTGATTTTGTTTCATTAGAAATAAATGTACTGGTCTAGTTAAAGAATTTGCATTGAATTTTATTTTCAATTATACACCACTTTTGATTTTTCTCAAAAATTGAAACTGTTATTCATTATTTTACAATTTTATTTGTAAAAAGTGAAGGGTTGTGGTTGAATGCTTTTTTTTTTTTTTAATTTGAAGAAACTTCTTGAAAATAAAACTTTATGCATTCCAAATTCTGTTAGGATAATTAAATTCCTTCATGTTTTTGCTGCTTTAATGCATTTTGGCTGAGTCAGTATTAAGCCTTCATCACATGCATAATTTATAAGAAAAAGGAGAAAAATCTTGTGTTACAAAGAGTTGAGAAAGATTGAAGAAGGAATTGGTAAAAAAAAGAATAGTTTCTGTGCTTTTGAGATGATTTGTATTATGATCCAAGTTCAATTGTCAAAACAAAATTTGTAATCTTATTGACTCTTCTCAAAGTTATAGATTATAAAAAAATGTTATACTATCTTTACAGTTTTCATTAGTATCAACTAAACAGTTTTGTAAAATTTTTTGATAACATCAAGTTCATTTAAAAACTTGAAGATGAAATCCTGTTTCTTATTAAAAAAATATTCTGAATTATAATTATTTTTAGAATACAATAAAAAGATAAGTTTACTTAAAATATGTTTCCTCCAGATATTATGTTCACAAGTTTTCTGAAGAGACACTAAAACTTTACTCTCTATTTGCAGTATACTTTTCAAAACCGTATTCTAATTTTACAGTTTTTCTCTTTTTCAAATTCAAGACAGTTTTGTGAGAAAAATGTTTTTCAAGAACACCATTTTAAAAAAGTTTATATGCATTTCACAATAAATTTGGCTTTTAAATGTATTTTTAAAATGAAGCATGAACAACTGCCAGAGAAAATATCTACTGATGAAAAATTATCACATGATATCATACTACAATTAATGAAATAAATTTCTACTTCTAAATAAATGTATATAATCCAAATTACCCACATATTATGAATGCAATGTGAATGCTCGATTGATGATGTTTTTGGTATTATTTGAACTTGATTTATTGTGAAAAGCTTGATAATGTCATTAATACTCCATGTTTTGTGGCTTTTCTTTTGAGAGAAGCATTTATATAAAACTTGGTTCAGTTGTGCAAGATGATTTTATTGTTGATGTTCAAACTTTAACTGTAGAGATTTTTTGGGATTTTAAATCTTTACAAATATATTCTGTACTTTTGTTGTAAAATGATTGTAATATTTGGGCAGGGAAAGCAACTAATAAAAATTAATTTTACATTGTTTTCTATATAAAAAGAATTTTAATCATTCCACTGTCTTTTTCTTTGTTTCTTTTTAGGTCTCTATGTAATTATCCCTGATTTCTTTCATGAATTGATTTTTATATAGAAACATTTTTCACAGTCAATAATGACAATTAAGCAAACTCCCATTTTAAGTTGTGAATGTCACTCTTTACCCAAAAGAAAATAAAACATTGATGACAAATGGATAACTAGTTTATATTGTAATATCACAAATGCATAGCATTGTAAATGATATTGATAGATTATATACATGTAGAAGTATTTTAGAAGGTATTATTAGAAGTTAAGCAAGAAAGCAAAAATTCAATGTGTACTTGTTCAATTTTCATTATATTTTTTTAATATTCAAATGAGTTGTGCATCTTGATCAAAATTGTAGATAGAATATTTAAAACTCAAATTTTTGTTTTTTGTTTGAATACTTTTGGCTAGCTTGGTCATAATCAAGATTTGAACATTGTCAATATCATTGACAAAACTTTTGTTAGCTACATCCTAGCATTGTTGAAAATATTTGATATTGAAATATACATGTATTTCATAAGTGATGTCATATAGAATGATTTCGAAGAGTATGAGTTTCCCAGAAAATGAATATATTAAATATTTTATAAACAGTTTAAAATACCATCTTTTGTTGTAAAAAATATTTAATACTTATTTTTCTTGTGTATAACAACTTTGAGTATTTTTAGTCTTTATTTACTGTTACAGATATTTTTTTCTTAATTGTATCACCCCGAGCAAGGCGGTAATGCCACTGATGTGCAGGGGGCTACATAAGAGTAAAAAGATTAAGTAGAAGATAGTGAAGAGGAAGATGAACCAGTTAGAAAGGAACAAGAGAAGGATGGGAATACAGGTGTGATGACAGTTGCAAAGGTGGAGAGAAAGGAAAGGATATATGGGGTGGTGAAAGAACTAGCCAAGTGGTTAATAGATGAGTATTGACATTGCATTTAAATTCCTGTAGGTTATAGCCGTCAGGAAAGCAAGAATATGGAAGCAAGTTTATATAATATTTTGGTGTTATCTACAAAATTTTTGTTGATATTTGTGTTTTGATTGTGATATGATTATCAAAATGTTCATAAATTGCACTAAGTTTCAATAAGTGACAAGCTAAGCTATGAGAAAATGTGGTGCTTGTGTGGCCAATACAAAAATGTAATATTTTATTATTGGTATTGCAATTTAATTAATTTTTTTTATATTTATTATTGGTAGATGCAATCTCCCAAAGGACATAATAATTCATAAGCAATATTATTTTTACATAGATGGTATTTTTGAGATCCTGAGTTATTAGTGATAATTAAGTTAGATCTTTTAAACTTTTTTATGATAAATTTCAGGTATTTATTATAATCATTAAATGATATATATACTGGTGAATTATATTTTTAATAGCTTTTCATCTTGGTTAGAGTTAGGATGCCTTTGGTTATGGTAAAATAAGTTAATGGTATTTAAATTATTAAAATCATTCAGACTGTTGTCCTTATCATTATTGCTATATTAACAATGTCTTTTGATTCCTCAACTAACACTTTTATCCCCAAGTACACATGTTCCAGTGGATAAAAGTGATGGATGAGTAATCTAAAAATAAAAGCAACTTGAACCAGAGCTGTGAGTTCAATACCTGGCCACAGCAGAGGGAGTGAAAACTTGGAGATTTGAGTTACTAAAGGAATTAACTGAGATATTCAAATAAGACATGGCATGTGGAATTAGAACAATCTACCCTGTGGACTAAATAATGGTTTCAGTTTAAAATTCCAACATATATCACCTGAAGGAGTGTAGAATGGCCAAAATGTGAATATGACCATAAAGATGAAGACAACAATCCCAATGATAAATAACAAATAGTTAAAATGCTTCATCTCAAAAATATAGACAAATAATTGCTTGTGTTATTTCTTCTAAAATTCTTTAAATTTAATTTTATTTACTTATTGCCAAGATGGGTTGCATAAACCCTTGTTGACAAGTGTTTGTTTTATTATTTACATGCAGACTATCTAATGTCTCCATCTTTGTTGTTATTGCAATTATATCAAATTATAAACTTCAACTGTCATCGGGTGGTTGTCAGTAAGGGTAACCCTTAGAAGCTCAATGCTTTATGAAATAATGTGTGTAGAGAAGAAATTATTTTTGCTCAGTTAATTATTTTTTCTATAACAGCTTTGATTTATTAACTTTTTTTTATTTAAGAAAATAAGTTTTTACCTGTGAGATTTTTATCCAACGAAGTATTAAATTTGTGCCTCAAAAGTAAAAAGGGATTCTGTCAAGTTCATAAATAAAGTATAGAGCAGTTTTCTACAAAGGTTTCTTTAAAATTTTTATTTTGTCTATTATTTTTTTTTTTTGATAAGAATATGTAATCAGTATATTCATCATTATATAAAATATATAATTGTCAGGCCATGATGATTGCATTTAAGCATGAAACAGACTGTTTCTACTGGGTGTTAACCTCAATGTCCACTTTCATATTTACATATACTCTATCTCTGATATTAAAATTATATTTTTATCATATTCAACATTATATATAGGTTTGTCAAAAAGATGCTTTCTGTATGAGCCACATAAGAATTAGATAAATTAGAACCAAAAAGTGGACCTGCAGCTACACTCTCAGCCTGTATGTAAATGTTGCACAATGATCATAAAATGCTAGTTTTGTTGTGCAGGATTGAAGTTTACACCACAGCAGAAAAATTTTTTAAAAATGTTCATAAAGTATTTAAAGTATTCATTTTCTGGTGCTGTTAATCTGTGAAACCATACTACCCATGACATCACTTATATATTTATATTAAAATTTGAAACGTAATTTGAAAAAAATACCAAGATGTAGCCAATAAAAATGATATCTATGATAAAACAGTTTTTGATAATAACTAAGATGATCAAAAGTACTCTAACCAAAATATAAACATTGGACAGTTTGTTTATAAATTTTGATGAAAATGTACAACTCATTTGAAAATTGGACAAATATGATGAAAAAATGAAAGAAATCATGTCATTTGAAATTAAATATAATACGTGTGTGTATAATGCAAAGAATTTGTCACTTTAACTGAACAGATGTGCATTGTGCTATATTGGATATTAACTTGAAATGCGAAATTGGAGAGACGAGTTTGAATTCCAGTGGAGTGTGTTGTATTCGCTTATGCACAAATACCTCTGGGAAAGGTATTAATTCGTCACTTCCCCTCCAGCTATGGGTTAAATAGCAGCACAGATTGGGTTCTATAGCCTTGGTTGGCAGCTAGTCTACCACAGAAAGTAATGGCAACCAACTGCAGGAAAATATTCTGCCCAATCAGTCATGTCTCTTTCAAGACATGATTGCTCAAGTGTATATCACATATGCATATGGCACATAACTGACTGACTGAATTGAACAGATTCATGTCAACTTCAAAGTTTCTTGAGGTCATTGTTATGATCTCTTCACTCATGAAGGCAGGGTTTGTTTTTTTTTATTTATATAGAGCTTGGTGTAATTTGATATTTTGTTGAAGTGGTCTTATTTGTGATTGGTTTCTTTCTCTTTTTATTGTGCAGATGCTTGATTTCTTTTCATAGCTTTTTAATGTATGCATGAGTGGGTGTCTTCATAATTACTTTATACTGAAAAGGTGTCTGCTTTTTTTTTAGTTTGTTTTTGTCATTAAGGTTGATCACTTATTATTGGCTTGAACTTTTACTTTCCATATTAGTATATTTAACTGCTTAAAGGTTTTTTGGGGTTTTTTTTATCATGGTTGAGTGTCTGTGTCCTTGTGTGTATTTGTGGGCTTTATGTGTGACTTTTTTCATTTGATGGTTATATTATTTTCTGTTTTTTGTTATTATTGAGTGTTTGTATATTTATATATTCATTCATTTATATATATATATATATATATATGTGTGTGTGTGTCTATGATAGTTATGTTTTTATTTGATTTTATGTTTATTTTTATAGCAAAGTAGATATTTGTTTGCATGTCTAGATTTTCCCATCATTTTGTTTCTTTTGTTTAATATTTTACTTTGGTTTTTAAAGCTGATTATTACTAGTTTTTCTTCTAAGCATGATTTACAGCTTCTGCTTTGTGGTGGTATTCTTTTTACTATTTCTCATTTAATATTGGTGGTAATGTTATTTTCTTTCTGGTTCCATATGTATTTTGATAGTGTTGTATTGAGTGATGTTTTGTGATTATTGAATCTTTTTTTGAAGGATGTTTGTGTTGGTGCTATTTGTCAAACTAGCTTTGTATATTACGTTGGTTAGACATTATTAAGTGGACAGTTGTCCTTTTCCAGCAGTTGCATTTGTCTATATTTCTGAGATGAGGTAGTATTTACACTATTTACATTTATTCAGGCTATTGTCCTCATCTATATTGCTATTTGTATGACGTTTCACCTGTTGTATGCACCGGCCTTCTTCAGGTGCTAGGAATTTTTAACCAAACCCTTTATTACAATCACTGGGGTATATCATTCTCATTCCTTGCATCAAGCCTTTTTTTCATAGTCATGAGTTATCTCCCTTTAACCGGACCCTCTACGTTACTTGTTCACCTGCTGTAGCCTGGTATTGAATTCACAACTCTTTGGGTTAAGTCACTGGGACTAACTAACATCTATATCCACTGGGCCATGTGTCCTTAAGACCAGCTGAATTTCTAGGACTTATAAACCTAATGTTCAGTAACCATTTTTTACTAGCATTCATATTGCAATTTTTGATGTTAATGGTTTTCTCTAGTACTTTTTTTCTTACCAGAGCTCATACAGACATTGGTTAGTTCCAGTAACTTGACCTAAAAAGTTGTGAGTTCAATACCAGTCTACAGCAGTGGCGAACAAGTAAGTTAGAGTCCGGTTAGAGGGAGATAACTCATGATTACCAAAAGAGTGCTTGCGCAAGGAATGAGGATAAGGAGTATACAACAGCCAAAACGTCATACAAATGGCAACATAGATGAGAACAATAGTCTGAATTATGTAAATAGAGTAATCGCATTTGTTTGTATTGTGTTGTTGTGTTTGGTTTTCTTATTGTGTTTAGTTATTATTATCTCCATATTTTCCATGTAGCTGTAACTCATGAGTGAAGACATCATAATGGTGTCCTCATAAAGCTTCAAAGTCAGCTTGAACCTGCTCAGTTAGTGACAAATTCTTTGCATTAAACCTACCAACACTCTAGCTCCACCTTGATATTGAGCCCTTTACGATAAAAAACCTGTGTGCAAAATTACCTTTTGTCAGTAAAACTACTAAATAAACAACAATTTTGGCACTAAACATTATCACACCTCAACACACGCGCACACACACATATATATATATATATAATCATAATAGTAGTAGAAACTAATGGATATATATTCCACAGTTTGGTAATTATTACTTTTTATAAAGTGCTCAATACAGAAGTTGAGCTTTTAGAGAGATATAATTATTATTAGTGTTATAATAATAACATATGGGACTACAACTTAAAAGCTTTCAGGTTTTGGTGCTAAATGTACCATCATCAGGCAGCAAAATGTTGTTCACAGTTACAAGGTCATATAATGGCATGGAAACTTAAACATCAAAAACATAGATGCTACCATATTAAGTAAAACTATTGGAGTGTGAGGTTATTAGAATTTAAAAGATTTGTATGTGTAAACCAATGGATATTGAGTCATTTATGTGTAATTTTTTTTTTTTTAATCATTTCACCCCGAGCAAGGCGGAAACGCCACTGATGTGCTGGGGGCTACATAAATGTAAAAAGATTAATTAGAAAAGAGTGAGGAGTACAACCTAGTTAGAAAGGAACAATAGAAAGCTGAGAAAGCAGGTGCGATGACAGATACATAGGTGGATAGAAAGGGGAAGGTTATACAGGGGTGGGGAGAGAGCTAGAGTCCAGTGGTTAGTAGATGAGTATTGACTTTGCATTTAAATTTCTGGAGGTTGTAGCCATCAGGAAAGCAAGAATACGGGAGCGAGTTCCACAGGCGGGAAGTGCGAGAGAAGAAGCTGCAGGAGTAGAATTGTCGTCTACATTTGGCTAACCTGACTGTGAATGGGTGGGACCCAGTTGCCAGTCTGGTTGCACGAGTAAACACCTGTTGAGGAGGCATCAGTGTCTTAAGTTTGTCTGAGCAGAAGTCATGAAAGTATTTATAGAACAGACAAAGGGAGGCCACATTTCAATGATGGGGAAGTGGCTGCAGTCGAGCCGCCAGATCAGTACCTATCACATTACAGACTCTCCTTTGAAGCCTGTCAAGAACACTGAGGAGAATAGCAGGGGCACCTGACCATAAATGGCAGCATGGGCGGATGGTTGACTTGTATATATGCAGGATGGATTCAGGTGGAAAAAACATCCTGGATTGACATAGTGACCCAACCTTCTTAGCAGTAGATTTTGCTATGGATTCAATATAGTGGTTCCATTTGAGGTCTGAGGACAGGGTAAGTCCGAGGAGGAGTAGTGTATTACTCTCCGGAAGAATCGCTTGGTCCGTGCTTATGGGAGGCAGGAGAGGTTACCTGTAATGGTTGACAGACAACAGCTTGGTCTTAGATGAATTGAAGTTGACAAGTCACTTCTTGCCCCAGTTCACCACAGAGTGTCTGTCTACATGCTTACAATTATCCACACCACTACACATAAATGTCTTAATATCCATTGGTTTACACATACAAATCTTTTAAATTTTAATAACCTCCCAGTCCACCACTTTTATCTAATCAGGTAACATCCATCTTTTTCATTTTAAGTTTTCATAACATTATATATATAATCCCATAACTGTAAACAATATTTTGTTGCCTGATGATGGCGCACTTGGCACTGAAACCCAAAAGTTTTTGAGTTGTAGTCCCATATCTTATTATAACACTAATAATAACTATCTCTCTCTTTTATATATATTTTAATAAAAACAAAAGGCAAACTTTGCTTAGCTGATACATTTCCTCCTCTCATGGAAATTATCAAGGCTAATGTAAGGATTTTATTTTGCAACGAGTATTTATAAGAAGTAAAAATGTTGGTGAGTTATTCCATGTCAAATCAAGAAGTGTGTGACCATTACCAACACATATTTTTAAAAAGCTTGGTATACTTAAGGAGCTGTATGATATGAATTAAATGATACCTTCAAAATTTGTGTATATTTCTGAGATGAGGTATTGCAATTATTTACGCTATTTACATTGTCCAAAATGTTTCCCTTATCTTTGTTGCCATATTCACAACATTTTGGTTGTATGCTTCAACCTGCTTCAGGTGCTTGGAATTTCAAAATGAACCCTTTATTTTGTTCACTAAGGTAGATTGTTCTAGTTCCATGAGTTTTGTCACCTTCAGATGTCTCAGTATCAGTTATCTCCCTTTAACTCAGCTCTCTAAGTTTTTGTTAATTTCTGCTGACAATGTAAACAGTGTGAATGGTACCTATTTTAAATCTCTAAGTAAAGGGTTACTGAGATATGACCCTTTGACATTTACGAAAAATGTGAATTTTGGAAAACAGTGACAAAGTTTAATGATCAATATCTCGGTTGTTGTTTCTTACCTACAAAGCTAAATTATATATCATTTTAAAGTATTTGGATAGATCTAAATGGTGATCTTTTTTTTTTTTTAAAGGTTAAATGAGATAATTTGACATTGACCTTTAATTTCTCAAAAATCTGCTTTTTAATTTTATTTATTTATTTATTTATTTTTTTTTTTAATTGACAACAAATTTGTTTGCCTTATGGACAGATATGTACAAAATTGTTTTGGTGGACTTTTTAATGTGGCTTTAGTTACATGGATTTTACTAAATTGGCCAAATTCAAAATGGTGGATTTTGGTATTTGCCACTATATGTTAACATTTTCATATTTTTCAACATGGTTACATTTTATATCTTTACAAAGATCTTTTAGTGCTGATTAATATTCATATAATAACTATGATCGTAAAATCAAGAGAATTTGTGTTATTTCTGGTTAAATGTTGACCTGTTCCGTGGAAAATGAACAACCTTATTTTTGGTTTTTTTTTTACATTTTTATTATACAAAAAATGGACTTTTATATAAAAAAGTATCATAAATTAATCTTAAGATAATGTAACAAATGTTAATGATTAACAAATTTTTGTTGACATGGTACACTAAATGCATGAAACAAATTTTCAGGGTTTTGAAACATATGATTACCTGAGTGTATATCATGTATGGTATTTAACTCAATGACTGAGTATGAATTAAGACCAAACTCATCATATGTCCCAAAAAAATCTCATTGTTTCGCAGTAAGTAACTTTACCCACTGAGAATTTATCAGTAATAATTATGTTGTATCATTACATCAACATAATTTTAAAAAAAGTATTGCCACAACTGTTTTAGATTTTCTGTATTGGGGAAGAATTTATATTACTATGAAAAGCCATCAATATCTTTACAGTCTGGAAAATTAGTGACTTGTTTCGAAGGACTAAATTTATAGGTGCTAATTTTAAAGTTATGTTGAGGTCAGTTTTTTTTTCACATTGACTTAATAAAAAATTTTATTACTTTTAAGATCAGCACATATTTTGAATAACCAAAAAATTAAAAGGAAATAAAATAATCCTGGTTTATTATACAGAATCATGCAGTTGTAGGAACAATGAGTTTGCTTATAACTGTTAATCTTAATTATATATGTATATAAAAATTGTTTTGTACATTTATTTAGTATACCAAGACAAATGTTAACAATTAACATCATTTGTTGCATATTTTCATATTATTTTATGTTATCTTAAAAGTAATTCATGACATTTTTTAAATAATTATTTTGATTATGTCACTTTTTCATATAAAATCTATATTTTGTATAATAAAAATGTAAAAGAAATTAAAAGAATAAGGTTCATTTTCTATCAGATTGGTCAACATTTAAACAGAGAATTTGTGCACAAATTCTCTTGATTTTATGATCATGGTTATTATGTGAATATAAATTGGCACTCAAAGATTTTTGTCAAGATATACAGCTTAATCATATTGGAAGATATGAAAATGTTAGCATATGGTGGCAAATACCAAAATCCACCATTCTGAATTTGGCCAATTCAGTAAAATCCTTGTAAAAGGGCACATTCAAAAGTCCACCACAAAATTTTGTAAATATATTTCTATATGGCAGACTAATTTTTTTGTCAAGTTAAAAAAAACAAAAATTAAAGATACACTTTTTAAGAAATTAAAGGTTAAAAGATAAGGCAGGCTAAGGTCAAATTATCTTATTTAACTTTTAAACAAATTTCTTGACAAACTGAAAACATTTGACCTTTAAACAAAAAAAAATTTGTAGTTTACCTTTTAGATCTATCCAAGCACTTTGAAATGGTATATAATTTAGCTTTGTATATGAGAAACAACTGAGATATTCATATTTAAACTTTGACTATTATCCTAAATTAACTTTTTTCACAAAAGTCAGTCAATTCTCGGGAAACATTTGACATAGGGATGTAAAATAGGTATTATTCAATTCTTATCATGAAGCTCTATATGTATCGAATTTGAAAGAAATCTGTGTCAGAGATGGTCAGGCTTTTGTTGATTTAATTTAGCTAAGTTTACAGAATTTTGAAATTTCACGCTAACTGAAAATCAAGGTAAATTATGGTTGATGTTATTAGATAATTTAATATCTAATAAGCAAAAGTGAGTATGTGACAGTGATCAAAAAAAGGAAAGGGAAAGAGTCTACTATCTGGATGATAATTGTTAAAATTGCAGGGAAATCGATTGAAAAGTTGAGACAAAATGTGTTGAAAAAATTGTTTTTAAATAATTGCAAGGTGAATCGAGCTAGACGAAATACTGAATGGGCAAAACCAAGATTATTGTCCTTCCCCACTCTTCGTTGATAAGGAGACCATTAACTGTTATCTTCATAGAAGAAGATATATGTTATCAAAAGAAAACCTGAAATGACAATTATGACTTCTTTGAACTAAAAGAGACAGGGAAAAAAATATGTTTTGAATCAACCACCCATAAGATAAGTACCCCCTACGGAGAAAGAAGTAAGCCTGAGGCATTCGTTCCTTATAGTTTGCCCTGAGAAGAATTTTATATCCAAACATTAATTCGGATTTCATAAGACACAAGTGATAAAAAAATTTAATTATGAGACAAGCTGATAAGAAAGCCTAATGGCTGAAAATCCCTTTTCACCTGCGCATTTTGGAAGTTGGATTCATTACAGGAAGCAGTCTTAGGTTAGCTGTTGAGAAGGAGGGAGAAGGAAGAGAGAGATTAGCATCGCACATGTAGAGCAGTAGTATGCGATCTGATGTGTGGAAGTGGGAAGAAAAAAGAGGTGGCTTGATTTCGATAGCAACTCTCAGAAGGTAGAATACAGTCAAACCCGAGCCCTGGTCAATCCCCACCCCTGCCAGACGCAGGACTCCGTATAAGCAGAACAGAAGAGATTAGATTAAATCAGAGATGAAAGATTAGGGAGAAAACCAGGTCGACAGAGCAATCTTCTGACCAAGACCTTGTGCCAGCCCAAAAGATAGAAAATCTTAGGCTAGATTGAAAGGACAGATCAGAAGGTCATAGAAGTTGGACCAGAAGAAAACTTACAGAAATTAGATCAAACGAAAAGAAGATTGAGAGAAAACCAGTCCAAGGGAAGACAAGAGAGACCTCCTGACTAAGACCTTGTGTCAGCCATAAAGGCCAGAACTCAGAAATTTAAGTTATTAACAGCACAAGCTACAGACTCCAAAGGCAATCCCAGTGTCATTTGATTTTAAGTTGGAAGAGTTAAAACCGCAGTATACAATAAACAAATCCTATATCAACCAAATTGTTGTTTCATTTTAAATGAGTTAATTGTTTATTCCAAAGGATGTTTTTTTTAAACTTCCAATTGCTTAATCGCTCTCATTTCAGTTTGCTTCAGCAGCTATCTCCTCACCTTCTGAGGTCAAAAACACAACATGGTATGGGAGTGGATAGTCGTGAACAGATAAACATCAGCTATATCAAGTGGAACTGTGCCACCAACATGATACCAGTGGCAGAGTAAATGATACATTAACAAGCGAGGGGTTACCTAGATGGTAACCACAGTGGTCTGAAGGAACTTGAAGACCAACGCAAGTCTTAGGGCTACATTATTGATTAGCATTGACTAGGACCGATATAGGTGGGAATATATTTGTTGCCGTTGGTTAGGATTGACCAGTGGATTACAGTTAAATGTTGAATTCTTTTATTTTGTAATTATTATTAATATTATTTTAGTTTTTGAAATTTATGTATTTTATATTTTAAATAATAGTGTTTTGAATTTGACCTTTTTCTTTTAATTAAAAAATATCTTCATGTATGTCAACTTGGGAAAGAGTATATATTTTATGAAAGGAGTCTTTGAAAAAAAAATCTGGGTCACAGTTACATTTTGGTAAGATACGATAATGACACTCTCAAGAATTTTCCATCCAAGTAAGCTACTTTCTCTTTTATTAAGTGTGGCATATTTGGGATCAAAGTTGTAGTTGAACTTATTTCTTTGTATGACTAGTAGATTTGATAACTTGTTAGGCATAAGATTTTTTGTTTATTGAAATGTCTTTTTTTTTTATTCCTGTAAGTTTCCCCAATACATTGTAAGGAACAGTTGTGACAGTTTATTTTATATATACCTGTATTAGAATTATTCTTGTGCCATCTCTTGTGTTGAAAGATTTAACGTGAGTATTTTTGTATAATTTTGTGTAGACTTTCTCTATATGTAGTTGACTGAGGCTTATGGTAAGGAGTGGTCTGTAGTCAATTATATTTACAAATTTTGGGAGCGGGCTCCTGATACCAAAACAAGATAAAATGTTCATATATACAGATGTCCAAAAGGACATTGTTGTACCTCAACACTGCAATCTTCTAAATGCCCTTCACTTGCTTCTACACACACATGCACCCGAAGACACTGATCAGCGGTCTCTTTTGAATACTCCCACACAGTATTGAATGGTTTCGTAAGCCCCCCTGGCACGCTGATGAAGTGACCCTGCCTTATTAATGTCTGCTGCATAAGCCAATTGTTTTGGGCGGCCCCACAGATAAAAATTCAAAGGATTGAAATTGTTGGAATGTGCTGAAGCCTCATCATGCATGAACCATATACATATTAGAATTAGCAGGAGTAAATTCTCTGGTAGGTCTGGAAGTGTGTTCAAAATAAAGTCAATGTAAACAGCTTCTGTAAGGTGTGCTGGGAGATGTGACCCTACCAGTCACATTAAATTTATTATTCCATCTCTTCTAAATGTTACCTCATCCTTAAACAAGACTGAAGAGATAACTGATCAGAAGTTTGTGCAATAAACCATCGGCAAAAGTTCTCCTGTAGTGAGTGATCAGAGAGCAAAAGACACTGCACATGTTACAAATAATACGGATGCAGAAACTGCTATTCAATTACCTTTCATGAGGTACTATGAGATATAGAGCCACTTAACTTGTGCTGATACCAGGAATCATTTGCGATAGCCTGTAGAATGTGTTTTTGTGGTCAGGCATATGAGCAGATCTCAGTCGTTCTTGATCCATAGTTTGTGGTACCACGGATCTTGTCTCAGCAAAGCGATGATAAACCTTAGTAAAGATTGGATGACTCGGTTGCCTTCAGTCTGGAAATGCAACCTAATTCAGCCTCGTGTCTGTATGTAAAAATCATCTCTGTTCACGATATGAATATCCTGCCAGTTAACTCAATACTACACACATTAAATGTTGAAGACAGACAAGCCACAAATGTATACAAATGGAAATTGTTAACTGGCAATGCAGCTTTATCTACTGTAAACTTTCTTTAAACTTAATAACTGAAAAATGAAAAGATCTGCAGACGTGTTTATATGAATTTGTTGCGGATGGTATATTGACCCATACATAGATATTGAATGACGAAAGACAACAACAAAGCGAAGACTTGAGTAAAAAATATATTTCAAAGTTTATTTTTGCTAAAGAAAATGCATAAACAAAAGTAATATTACAGTACACTGGGTAAGCTCAGGCAGAGATTGAGAATAGCCTTGCCCAAAAGGAACTGTTTTGTGGTCGCTGAAGAGTATTGTCCTGAAAAGGTCAGTTTATTGCATATCATTGCTCCTGGAGAAGGACGCCTTTTAGAGCTGGAGGCTTGCTGGAGATGATGATGGCTGGTTAGCTGGAAGTGCTGCTGATAGCTGTAGCAGTGTTTTTTTTCAAAGTTAGTTATTGAAAATGAGTGGAGGCATCTAGTTGAGTCTTCAGAAATTTGTTTTTACAGAATGATCTTGTGGTTAAAAGTAGGTTATGCTTGTGAATGGCCTTGTGTCAAACATAACAGAGCCCAGCGACATTGAAAGAAATTCTGTTGAACAATCATGAAAAAAGGATAAAAAGAGGTCTCGGTTGTATTTATTTCACGGGAGAAAATATTATTTTGCTGTGTTAAAAGATATGCACAAAGTATTTCTTCTGAATGTGCATATTTTTAGAGTTAATTTTTTTTTAAGTCGGTTAAATGATGTGAAATGGTTTGTATGAAAGAAGACACATTTCTGATCATGTTTGTGCATGTGTAGGCGAAAAGTTACTTCCTTAGTGAGAAAAAAGGACGGAAGTCGTATCTTTGATCTTCTTTCATTCTTTTTGCCGACAGTGAGTTAAAGGGAAGAAGAAGAATCAATGATTGCAGTGAAAAAGAGAAAATGAGAGAGAAAGAAAATGCATGTCTCTTGGGTGTGGAGTCCAGTGGACGGCTGTGTTCTCTGTTAAAACAAGCAAAAGTTCATGCTATTTATGTGTTTCCGACATATGGCTCTGATTGTAGTTTTTTTTTTCATTCCCGATTGGTTAATAAATGAGAAATTGTATCCAATTTGTTTGCAAAGACGTCCGCAAATGGTAAAATTTATAAGTCAACTGTCTGATGAAAAAAAGAAGCTTTTTTTTTTATTGGTGTAAGAATAATATGTATGTGCTTTTTTAATTGATGTCGTCGTAGTAAACTGATGCTGCACGGTCAATATCTTCTTCCTGCTACATCACAGTACTGATAATAGCCTTCATGATATGGGGAGGCAGATTTTGGCCGAACCTAAAATGTGTCAGGCAGTACCATTTCCCATTAATCTTTACGGTCTGGAATGGCTGCAATGTACTTGGAGGTACACTCACCTGAAGTCCAATATTTGAACCTTTCTGTTGCCATTCGTGTAGCTTAGCTGCACAGACATTTGCATTAGCGATGAACACGTCAACTTGTTGGTTGAGTTTCCGGTAGTCTATCACATGACACACTTTTCTTTGTTCTGCTGCAACACAGCCATCTGAGGAATTAACTCTTTGGAAGGACCCCTACCTTTCATCTGGGTATGGCATGAACCATGTGTGGAGCTCCTGCTCATAGTCGTCTCGGATCTCTGCAGCTATCGGGTATTCTGACACTCCATTTCTCAGACCTTCCAGTGCGCAGTCCTCTGACCACTTCCATGATGCAGTCTATGTTTGGCTCTTATGGTTGAAGATGGCAGTAAAATCAGGTTCATTGATAGAAATGGCTGCGCACATAGTGACTTTTCCGTTGTCAATCTGCGCTGATCCTGTTGGCCCAACAACGATATCTACCAATGCTTTTATCGCATCGATCCTCAACCAGCCCACCTGACTAGGCTCAGCTTTCTGTAGGCTGTAAACACACCATCAGAAAATGCTTATCAATATTCCTTTGGTCATCTTCATCTATCTCCATGTAGAGGGCTAGTGCATCACTGTCCAGATACAATAACAGCAGACTTGCAACATCATTCACCAGCTGAAGTCTTGCAACCAGCATCACCTTTTTCAACCACGCCATAACATCTTTTATGCCAGTAAATGACTTTATCATGTCCCTGCTTATGCAAACTTTTGCCATAGTAATGGTGATGAAATAGCCTGTAGCAGGAAACCTGAGATTCTGTAGCACAGACAATGGGAAACAACCTCGCTATGATTTTTGGTACACACCAATGTGAACTACGATGAATGCACAAATTCCATCTGCCAACAAAAATTCGCCTTTTTTATATGTTTTTGCGAAGCCACAGAATTTGCATATTGAATATGCTGCCAGCCTCAATCTGACTCAGTGAGGCATGCACCTCGTCATTCCAGTGCCGATGCTTGGATGATCTACCTCGCTAGCAATTCGTTCATATATATAGGCTACGCTGTAGACCTCCGAGGTAATTCTCCACACTCTCATATACTGTTTTTATTCTGGTTGGTGTCAACAGCTTCAAACCTACAGCCTTGTACCAATTCTTCCAATCTATGCATGTAGAAATCTATTGCATTTGCTCCTGTTTACAAGTGATCAACAAATGTCTATTTTATATAATATTCATTGGTTTTATAAATGTTTCATCCAATTTCTGCATTGCTGAGTTGAAATTTTCTGTATCACATATCAGCTCGAACACATTTGCAGAAACACTGTTTATGAGAATATGGGGCTTCTTTCTATCTAGCTAGGCAGGACTGTCCACTTCTGGTATAGCACTTTCCAGGTAATTCTCAAAGCTTTTTTTCCAGTGTTTGTATTCACTTTCTGCATTTAGAGTTTTTGGTTTAGCGTCAAATATAGACGGTCTCATTAACTTGTCTATATTTGAAAAAGAATTGTGGCAAAAATTATTGGCTGGAATTAGACTTAGAAATACTAATTGTCAGCTGGAATAAGATCGGACAGTATTCCTGATAGTAGTGATGTAGGCATTTTGCTACAATTATAACAATATTTAACATGGCACGGACGAAAGAATTATATGACTATTATTAATTATTACGGATAAAAAAAGATTTAACTAAGAAACATTTATTTTGTTCCGATATGAACATAGGAAAAGAAAAGACAATTTTTTTTTTTTTTGTTGACAAAAAAGAGATGCAAATTAGCTAAAGATAAATATGAGAAAGAGATTACAATATTTATTGTTTACCTTAGACTTAGAATTTAAAAATTAGACTGAAGATAAAATAAAACTAAATAGATAAAATATAATGTTCCTAGGAATCAAGGAAAAAATGCTTAACTGAGTGGATGAGTAATAAAATTTATCAATGTTTTTCAAACCAAGAATTGAATAAACTAAAACAATTATAATAGTATCATAGAAATACCAAGTGAAGCTACAACTTCTTGGTTTGTATCTATCTGTTCAGCTGCTATAACCCACAAGAATCCCTTTTTCCAGCTGTATAAGTGAGATAATTCTGACCACAATAGATGCCTCTTTGTGTTCACTTGTAATAACTGTAAACATGTCCTCAGTGAGGCTAGGTCTTCATTCACTGATAGAATGTAGTACCACATAGCCTCTTACAAATTTGGTTGTTGTAACTGTTGGCTGTAATAGTGTGTTAAATAAGTGTATGCTTTCTATCCACCATCTCTTCACTCAATTTGAAGTCTTATCCTCTTCTACTAATAAAGCAGAATGCTTTGCTAATTCTCTTCTAATTCTACTCTTAATTTATTTGGGGAATCTTTGCCTGGATTTCCACTTAGAACCGAGTATGTGGTGAATATGAAATAAAAATAACTCCCTTTTCTTCACTGTTTTCAAATTCACAAGCCTGTGCAAAATTTATTTTAATTAATGGAAAAAGGGAATGGCTTACAAACTGAGAAAAAGTAATGAGCTAATGTCAAATCCTTTTTTGATATAAATAACCAGTGAAAGTTGAATCAAACCAGAGAAGGCAAGAGAGAGAAAGCAGAGTTGCATACATCTGAATAACGCTTGCGTCATATTACATGCTAAAACATTATTATTTCCAAGAACTTGTGGAGAAAATGTGTGACATTGAATTTTACATGTGTATTCTGATATTAATACTCTAATGGATAATAATTCAAAATAAAAAATTATGCACTCTGATCATTTAGTGTAATTTTACAATATGATTAGAATTATTATTAAAATAACTGGATGTATTATTAAAGAAACCTTTAATTGAAGATTTTAATAAGTTTATAATAACACAAAATAATATTAGTTTCTCCAGTTTATATATATATATATATAAAAACTTTCTCATTTTTAAAAATTCATACCAATCTATTAATTAGTTTAATATAAATGTTTTACTAAACCTGTTGGAAAAGTTTGTGTTAAATTGCCTTAATTAATTAATTACATAGCAGAAGAAAAACTCATACTGAGCATAGAAAAGCATTTCCCACTGAAATTAAAATATACTGATTTTGTTAAACCTGAAATTTTATTTACAAAAATTTAGGGAATCAATTAAAAATAAAGCAATAAGTTATGTTAATTAAGAATTAAAAATATAGATTATTCACATTTTAAAGATCAATTTTGGACAAGTATGTAAAGCATTTTACTCATCAGTTTTAATCTTTCAAGACGTCAGAAAACACGTTTGTTTTATTTTCTTATTTATTAATAAATTTAGATTTGTTTATTTATTCATGTTTAATTTATATTCTTTAGCAATTTGTGTCTATACAATTTTGATTTAGACTTATAGAGAGAGAGAGAGAGCTAACTTCAGAGGCATTTTAAATTTTGTCAAGGGAGATAACTTAGATTATATTATACAAAAACAGTTACCTACCTTAAAAATGATCTGTGATCATTTTTATCATTTAATTCAGAGAAGGTAATCACTACCCAGGTTGAGGGCACCTCGAGTTGGTGTAATGGTAAGCAAGCTTGTCTCGTTAGAATCATTACAATTGAGTAGTGAGTTCGATCACTACTGGGTTTCACATACTTTTGGCCTTGTGCCACATCTAAGCTGCGCTTAGAAAATCACCATCACTTCCCAGGTTGTGAACCATTAAAACTAGACAACTTCTTTTTAAAACTTTGTAAATGTCTCAAATTACGTATAAAGATTTTATTATTAATATGTTTAATGTTACAAGAATTGTAGGGAAAAAAAAACGGGAATTATTATTGGCTTAGGACATTGGTAGTTATGACATTTATGTATGTTGTTTCTAAAAATAAATAAAGGACTTGAAATCAATATCGGAGTTTAACAGCACAAGTTAATAACTTCGGTAACAGGCAGTAAATATGGAAATAGTTTCGTAATCAATACCAAATGGAAGAATAAAATCCATAATCTATCATACGAATACGGGTGTCACTCAAAGCTCTATTCTAGGTTCTATGCTTTTCCTTATCTACATTAACGATCTCCCAGATGTAAAAAGATCCCAAGTAGTCATATATGCTGATGACACTACGGTTTACTCTCACATCAATCAAAAATTTGCCGAGGCTGACAAAGCAAACCTCGCTACCGAGCTTGAAAAAGACCTCCAATCTGTGGCTGACTAGGGTAAGAAATGGCTCATGAATTTTAATGCTTCCAAAACGAAGCTGCTATCTATTAACCATCACAGACAATCGCTCCTACCTCCCCGCTTTGCATGGATCAGGCTAGTCTCCCTGAAAGCAAAACACTGTGCCTCCTTAGGTTAACTCTCACAACAGAACTTAAGTGGAATGATTATATAGAATCCGCTGCTAAGAAGGTAGGGCTAGGAAGTTTTTCCTGTCTGAAACCATCCTGCACATATACAAATCTACCATCCTTCCGTGCATTGAACATTGCTGCCATATCTGGTCGGGTGCTCCTGCTATCCACCTAAGTGTCCTTGACAAAATCCAGCGGAGAATCTTTGATGTGTTCGATCCCGACTTGGCAGCTCAGATACAGTCACTTTCTCACTGTCGCAATGTGGCTTCCCTGTGTCTCTTCTACAAATACTTTCACAGCTTCTACTCCGATGAACTTAGCTCACTGGTGACCCCTAGGTATAAATTTACTCAAGCCACAAGATTAACAACTAGGTCCCACCCTTTTACTGTGAAACCAATAAAATGTAAATGCAAATTCTACTCCATCAGCTTCTTTTCTTGTACTTCCCGCCTGTGGAATTCCCTTCCATTTACTTGCTTCCTTGACAGCTACAATTTCCAAGAATTTAAATGTAAAGTCAATAGTCATCTCCTTTCTCACTAACCTACATCCTCTCTCTCATGATCCTTTCTCCGTCCACTTCACTCTCATCAGTATTTTCATCATTCTCTTACCCACTTCCTGACACCCCCTATAACCTGTCACTCTTTCTCATAACTTTCCTCCTATGTAACCCCCTGCAAAACAGTGGCAGTAAAATGTCTTGCTTTGGGCGATATAATTATAAAAAAAATCATTGGACGAACAATGAATACACATTGAACAATGACCTTAAAAGAACTACTAATACAATTCAATCATAGTCTGTAAGAATTTCAAAGACCTTGGAAGTCCTGCAACACATTCATGAGTTAGCACAAGACACAGAGATCCGGTGAAAAATGCTAAGAAGTATTTTCAAAGTTGCTGAAGATGAGAAATCATATTGATTTGCATCGTGCTTTCAAGTTGTAACAACTCTCATGATGATAACTCAGTAGTAATTCATATTGTGAAATCTACTTTGCAATATTAATTACAAAAAGCATTTACGACAATTTACTGATCGCGCATGTTTTGAGTCCAGATAAAAAATTGCAATATTATATTTGCTTCAGAAGGATAACTGGTGTTTCTTAAACACAGACGTTGGATCAGAAAATTTTAATTTCACACTGGTCATCGGGGATTGGTCAATAAATCAAAGGCACGTGAGAATACGTCCAAACATAAAGTCCGCCAAAACTTACAATGTGTTTTGGAGCCTACCCTAAGTACATATAAAGGAAGAAACTTAATAAGACCCTTCACTTCGGGATGAGGAAGCCAAAGACGTCCACGCCAATTGCCATGTAACAGACAGGAGCACAATCGCCCACTTCGTTCACCATGTGGCACATAGCTGAATCCGCAAGTGAGAAATTTACTTTTCAACTCTCAGTCACTCACTCACTTAGTATTATATTCACTTAAAGATTTAATCAAACATTTTAAAGATAATCTTTTTCACACACACATTTCACTCCAACTACAAACTCTGGATCCGTACTATATTTTCTCTTGGAACATTTACACAGTTAATGATTTCCCTTCCTACAAAATTGATGTTATTCTGTTCAGTAAATAAATGTCCATTTATCAATACAAGTGAAATAGTTTTTCCTTCTGTTGAACCTTCTGATATTTTAAATTGTGGAAACTTCGGTTATGTTTGATACGGCCATGTCGATAAACATAACCGAGGCCCTACAATATTTTTCACGACTGTCAATTTTGAAAGTTGACAGTTGCTGTCAGTGGACGTCTTTTATGTTGTTACAAGAAAGTGATGTGTTTTTAAAGAAAAATAGGGGAAGTTGCAGTTGAAAAGGAAGAAAAAAAAAGAAAAAGATGGAGTTAAAGAATGTTTTCTTACTTACCTTGAGAAAGGAAATAGAAAAGTGTTAATTGAACAATGTTAGATTAAATACTTTAACTAACGGAAGAAATCAGCATGAGATGTGGTTAAGCAGGCAGCATAAAAATTCAGAAATTAGGTGGGAAGCAGCATTTTATTTTCTGTTGCAATGCGAAGACATTGTAGTTTTTTAGATAGAACTTCTCACATAGCAAGCAGACTTAGTCCAGATCTGAAAAAGTATTGGAAAAATACGTGCCACAGCCAATGTCTACACTCATACCAATTCAAAACAAAATATATCCCCAGATGCTAACCGATGACCTCACCTTAACTTAAAGGTGAAATTGCTATATTTAATAAAAAGGGTAAACATATTTTGGCACCCCCTTTCATTTCTCTTGCTACCTCGTATCTATATCTTTAGGAGCTCCTTGAAGTATTGAGCCGTATTAAAATAACCCAACAACTGGGTTATGTCAGGGTCACCAGTTGTTGGAATATTATTTTATAACATTTTTGGGATAAAATAATCAAAAAGAAGGAGGAGAAATTTATGATAAGTAATTAGACAATCCGACATGTTTAATAAAGGGACTGGCAAAAGAAATGTTGTTTCCTTGTTCCTGACAAGAATAAAAGACATCGAGCAAGACGTTATGTCCGGTTCAGCGTTTTGAAATTTTGTCTTTTATATCATGGCAGTATCCTATCTGATCTCTGCTCACATCTGGCTGATTCAACTCTCTTTTTCTATTTATATCTAAGAACATTTTGTCACTGACTTGTTAATTTCTCTCAGTTTTGTAAATGCCTCTCTTTCCATTGGTTAGAAAGCAATTTACACAGGCTTGCGAAATTTACCTTCATCTTTTTTTATTCAGCTTGGAATCTAACTTTTTTCTATTAATAAAACATTTTCGCACTGGCTCGCGTATTTGTAAACAAACAGTGAAGAGAAGAGAGTTACTTTTATTTTGTATTTTACTTTCTCTGTCTACTCTCTCCACATCTTTTTGTTTTGGCGGCCCGCGGCTGTATTTGTAAATTTATTCATTGCTTTTCTTTCTTTCTTTCTTTTTGGAATAAAGAGAAGAAAATGAGAGAGTAAGAAATGTGTCCATCCACTACACGCAACTCTCTCAGTGTGTTCTCCACCTACCTCCCTGCTTTGACGGCTCACGGCAGCACCTGTATGTTCACTCATTTTCTTCTCTTTGTTTTGTTTCTTATTAGAAATCGTTACGAGAGTTTACAATGGATAATGTAATATTACGTAAGTCAGTTTTTTTCCGGTGAAAAACACATTGATTTGGAAATGCCTGCAAAATGAAACTTTCAGGATGTATTCACAAATGAATTAAAATATTTTTGAAATTATTATTTTAAAACAACTCTTGACAAAAATATTTTATATCACCCACTTCCTTTCACGTAGATTCATGAAATTTCAAGAAATTAAATTTTGTAAGGAAAAATGGTTTTATTAATTAAACGCAATATTTATTGGGGAATGTAAATCATCTATTATTTTTTCAAACATATAGCTCTTTTCTGAGAACCTGCTGTCAGTAGTAAAATAAAAAATGCAATAAAACTATGACATTACTTAATTAGATAAGCTTTTGTCTTAATAAATTATATATATTAAGGACATTATACGCTGAAGAAAGAAATTTTGAATTAATAATGAAATTTTAAAAGAATTCTATTCATTTTCTTTTTTAATTATAATAATTTATACACTTTCAAAAATATTTTTTAAATACTTCAAAGACTTGTAAGCGTTACGTTATTAAGTTATTAAATGAAGATTATATTTACTAATCGGAAATTGAAAAGTTTAATACAAATCATCGAGCCTTCGTATTTTTAAAATGCTTTTTAACTTTTTTGTGTATTTGAAGTTTTTATGGTAATTTCTGTATGTACATTAAAAGTCATGCATTTTGTGGTTTCTTCCTCTTACAGAAAAAATTTGGACAATTATGTCAATTCTGATCACCATATGCTTAGTTTATATCACATCTGGCTGTCATCATATGGAAAAGGTCAAAAAGATCAACACTCTGTGGTTAAGAAATAGTTTTATGCTAAATTTTATGCTTTAAATAAGTAATACTTATATATGTATATCAGATTAATTTATCATTACATTTGCTAATTTTCTAAAAATAACGTGTCAAACATGTATATTTTATTTTTGCAAGATTTTTAAAACCGAGAATTAACTTTTGTTTGCAAATGTATTGATCGCTCAAAAATGGCCGAAAAAATGTAATAATATTTAAAAATCTTTAAATTTTAGATTCCAATTAATATAACTTCTGTTTGAAATGCACCATAGTATTTTTCTTACTGGAAATCGTAAATTTCTATTAAAACTAAATAAAAGTTTAAAGAAATACTTTTTTATATTTTAAAAATTCAATTTAAAAGTTAGTTATCGAAACTGAGTGGAGGTACCTACTTTTCTTCTCTTTCTCTCTTATTTTTTCTTTATTTTTTATTTTTATTTTTATTTATACTTTTTTTCCTTTTCTCTTCTCTTTCTTTATTAATTTCTTTTTTTTTTTTCGGTTTATTTATCCCATCACATGATATCACATGTAGTCGTACATATTGGTTTTATCCAAAAGGCCGAGAAGAAAGTGTAAAATCGAGCAACCATATGCTTTACTTTAAACTAATTGCATTCCCTTTTAACCACTGCAATCGTAGTCCAAATCTCACTCTTTTTTGCGTAGGTGCGGGGTTGTTTTCTTTTTCACAAGATTAGTGGGATATTGTCAATGTTTAACAGTAATAGCATACCTCAGACTAGAAAATTATATGCATCGTGTCCCTTGAAGATGTGGACAATAATGGATACTACAACTTTGTGTCCTTTGTTGTTCCTGCCCTTTGTCATTCCCATTTGTGTTCCTTGTTTTCCTATCCATTTAAATCGATTATTGTTTGCCTGCGATTGTTAAAATGCACCAAGCCTTTTTTCTTAATTATGTCAGAGCAGCAGTTTCTATGTAATTGCTATGCCTCTTAATTCTGTGTTTTTCACATGTTCTATCTATGCTGAGCATTCGTTGGTAGATGTGTAAAGAGCTTGATTATGTTTATTAAATTGGCCTTGTGCCAAACGTAACTGAACTCCCCACAATTTAAGATTATCAAATGTTGAACAATTATTGAAAGATAAAAATTATTTATTTGTAAAAATAAATTGACATTTTTTTATCGAAAAACATAACATCAAATTGTATGTATGAAATTATTAAATGTGAAGATTTTCTCAGAGAAATAGTAGTAAGGGGTTTAAAGAATTAAGAGTAATCAGATCGTTACGAGAGTTTACAATTGAAAATGTAATATTATGTAACTCCGTTTGGAAATTCTTGAAAAACTCAAATAATTGTCGGATTATAACAAAACTTTCAGGAATTATTCACAAATGAATTAAATTATTTTTGAAGTAATTATTTTTATGAAATCTTGTTAAAATATTTTTTACATGTTAACCCCACTCCACATAAATTCATGAAATATTAAGAAAGTAAATTTTGTTGGGAAAATAGTTAAATGCAGAACTCATTTGGTAATGTATATCATCTATTATGTTTTTAAAATATTTTACCTTTGTTTCTGAAAAACTGCTCCCAATAGTAAAATAGCAAATAAAAAAAAAACTATGACATTATTTTTGATCTGATTAATTTTTAATTGCTTCAATAAATAATATATACTAAGGACATTATAGTCTGAAGAAGAAAAAAAATTGATTAATAATGAAATTTTGAAACAATTGTTTTCATATATTTAATTATAATGATTTATAAAGTTTCAAAAATATTTTTAAAATACTTCTAAGATTTGTTGGGGTTAGGTTATTAAGTTATTAAGTGAAAATTATATTTACTAATCAAAAATTGAAAAGTTTAACACAAATCATCTGGCCTTCGTAATTTTAGAATATTTTATAATTTTTCGTTTTGTGTATTTGAAGACTTTTTTTTTGTATGGTAATTTCTATGTGTACTTTAAAAGATTATATGTTTCATGGTTTCTTCCACTTACCGGAAAAAATTTTTTGTACAATTATGTCACTGGTGATTGCCATACAGTTATCTTATCTCACATCTGTCGAGCTGTCATCACATTTCAAATGCGGGAGAAAAGTAAGAAAATTCACCTCTGGATTTAAGAAATAGTTTTATTCTAAATTTCAAGCTATAAATAACTAATACTTGTGTAAAACAGATTAATTTAACATTAACTTTAATAAATTTCCTAAAATCATATGTCAGTTGCTCAAAAATGGCCGAAAAATTGAAAAATTAAAATTTTTTTAGATTCCAATCAATATAAATTCTGTTTGAAATATACCAGAGAAATTTGCTTACTGGAAACAGTAAATTTAATCATTTAGCTTTCAGTTTAAACTAAAGTTTCAAGAAGACTTTATTATTTTTAAAAATTCAATTAAAAAGTGAGTTATTGCCTTTAGAGTGTTGAAACCAGGTGGAAGTTCTTTCAGCAGTATAGCTATCGCTAATGGATCTGGAATTGTCTCTCCACAATTTCATGAACCAGTGATAGCTTTCTCAGCGCGTATAACATAACCAGTGATTTTTATATCCTCATGTTTCTTGAAGGTTGAAAGTTATGATATGTGTACAAGGCAATAATTCTTGGTTTGCCTTATTACAAATAAGGCATCCTTAAAATCTACATCACCTTTCTCCCATCATCTTTTGCACCCCGCATGTTTAAGGCCAAGTTTCTGCCGTCCAAACTGTCATCTTCCTTTTTCAATTCGACTTGCAATTTTAGTCTGTGTAGATGTTCAATAAATTTAATTTCAAACATCTCGTAATTGTTTTCATTGCCATCAAACACGATCCTGGGTCCATAACCTGTTAAGTTAGACATATCCAAATATACGGTGTCAACTTGAAATAAGAAAATTCCACAATTTATGGGAGGAAAATTATACACATGTTTATTTACTGAAGATTAACATATCACCCAAAAACATGTAATGAGTCAGCACAAACTAATGTTTTGTCATAGGGATGATGTTAATTTCAAGTCTTAATTTATTGGTAGATAAATATTATTACATCCAGTATAGAAGACATATATAGTTTATCAAACGACTGCAAAGGAAAAATGCATTTAAAATAACTGAAGTCTTCTCAGAAGTTAAATTTAAATTGAAAGATAACATTATATATTTATCTGTAACAAAAGAAAAATAGTTTTGCACCTATAGACACTTTTGTTGGAAAAAAAAAGTAAAACTGAATATTTTAGTCCAGTTCAATCTGTTGATCTGGTGGAACTGGTCGAAAATATTCAGTTTTTTGTTTTTTGTTTTTTTTTCAGAAAAGGGTTTTACATCCTCTTTTGAACCTTTTAAACTACGTACCGTCATTAATTTTCGATACCTAAGTTTTAAAATGAATTTTTAAAAATGAAAAAGTTCTCTTGAAGCTTTCATTTTAGCTTTAATTGAAAGATAAATGATTAAATTTACTATTTCCAGTTTTTTGTTCGCATATCAAAGCATCATACATTGATCTGCCAGTGACTCGATTTTGGTTCGGTTTGAGTGAAGCATCTTGGAGAAATGCATAAAAGTGCGCAAAAGATCATCCAAAATTATGTTTTTCATTGATTTTTGATGAACCCTTTACACTGATTCGAAAAAAAATTTTGTACATCAAAATTTTGACCTTGATCTACAAGTTACCTGATTTTCATTTAATTCACATAAGTTGCCTTGGAGAAGAAGAGTTTGTAAATTCTAAGTGTTTCGGTGATTTATGTCGTATCCTGCAAATCAATTCGAAAAACTTTGCATACATCAAAGATCCATGTTTATGATTGACAAGTAACCCAATTGTGGTTGAAATCGGAACAAGGGTTTCGGAGGAGTAGGGTTCATTATTATGATGTTGTGTTACTTCGTTTTGGGTATAATTAGAAAATAACACAAACTTGAATTAATGATGTTTATTTTTGGTATAAAACTTTAGGTTTTTACATCAAGTTACAACCTTTAAATTTTATGTGGATACAGGAGCAGACTAGTTAAATTCTCTTCACTGTGGGATGCTAGTAGTAAACGAGCCTATCTCTTCCGAACTCTAGTGGTCAATTGACTAGCATCTTCCTTTTTTCAAATCTCCTACACAAAACTACTGTCCTTAATTCCTACTTCTTACTCCTACCAAAAGAAACGGTTCCTTATTTTGCCACCCAGTTTGAATTCTTGGCGTCAGTGTGTCTACCTTTTTCTATTTTTAGAACACTCGCCATTTTATAAACCATAACAGAAGTTCCCCTTTTAGAACGGAGTGTACTACTAATAATAGTACTCGTTATATTTCTTCCAGGAAACTTTTCGACCTGAACGAGATTTTGTATTTATCATGGGAGAATCTTCTTTTTTATTTCTTGTATTTCTTGTTCTGAATCACTAAGCATTTTGTTTTTATTCATTTTCTACTTGTTTCTCTACTATTTGTTTTTGTACTTCTATATATAGTTTCGACCTGTCCACAGAAACTTGAGTATCTATATCATTATCTTAACCAGAAAATATTTAGGTGTTTGCTGAAGGACTGTGTAGGGACCTGAATAGGGTGCCTCCAATGGTCTTCGAACACGGTCCACTCTAATCCAAAGTTCATAACAAGTTTGAAGTTTTTCTGGGACATAAGATTTTGTGGACTTATTAACTCTTTTGGTGAAGTCTCTCACATTAATTTGTGACATGGTTTTATGTAAATCTCTTGTGAATTTTTGAGTTATAGCCTCCTCGCTTGTGCTATCTATTAGTAGCTGTGGTAGCAAACATTGTGTGCCTGTAACAGCATAAAAAGGAGAAATATCAGAGCTATTGGGCATACTGCGAATCCCAAGAAGTTCTATTGGAAGAGGTGAGAGCCAGAACTCTTTTCGTGCTATAAAAGCAGTTTTAATGGTCCTGTGCATTCTCTCAATCAAACCATTACATTGAGAATGATAAGCTGTCATACATAGTCTATAAAAACCAATTATTTTTGCTACTTCACTAAACAACTCACTTTCAAATTGTCGGCCTCTCTCGGTTATAATACGCAACGGGACACCCCAACGTGTGACCCACGTGTTTATAAAAGCCTCAGCTACACTAGCTGCAGTGATTTCGCTGATGGGTTGTGCTTCTACCCAACGAGTTGTGCGGTCAATACATGTGAGGAGATATCTATACGGGCTGATGTAACTGCTATTTGGGCTTTTTGCTGGTGGGAGTGGTCCTACTATATCTATGTGGACTGTGTGAAATCTAGCTGATGGTATTTCTAATGTCTGTATAGGTGATTTTGTATGTTTGTAGACCTTTGCTTGTTGACAGGCTGTGCATGATGCACAAAAGTCTTTGATTGATTTATCCATGTTTGGCCAGTAATATCTAGCTTTAATCATCTTAATGGATGATTTAATGCCAGGGTAATTTATGTAATGGATACTATAGAATATGAACTCACGCAATTTAGATGGAACAAAAGGTCTGGGGTAAGATGTTGATAAGTCACACCATATAAATTGGTTATCTCCAGGTATGGTGATTTTTTTTAAGTCCTGGAAAGATTGAATTTCTGTATCAGATGCCTGTGCTTCTGCAAGTGCAGGTAAATCACACGCATCTATTTGTACAGCAAGAGTTGGTCAGGGATAGACAATCAGCAACTATATTCTGACTACCTTTTACATGTTCAATATCTGAAATAAATTCTGTCAGGATAGCTAATTGTCGTTGTTGTCTGTATGATTTAGAGGGGTTTAAACTATAAAATGCACCACACAATGGCTTATGGTCAGTTAAAAGTAGCACTTGGTGACGGTGACGGAAGTGCAGCACTGACAAATAAGCTGCTAAAAGCTCGCGATCGAATGTAGAATATCTCATTTGTGTTTGTGTTAATTTTTAGAGAAAAATCCGACCGGTATTGGATTTCCTTCCACCATTCGGTGCAATGCCGCACCGACAGCATAATTACTACTGTCAGTGAGTAATTGATAATTTGTACAGTTAGGTTCAGGGTGAGCTAATGAGGATGTATCATTAAGTTCCTTAATTACAGAATTGAAAGATTGTCGTTCAGATTCATCTAATGTGAACGAGCCTTTAGGGGATAACCTCATTCTCTCAGATAGGGGTAAGACTATCTCTGAAAATTTTGGTATTAATTTTCTATAAAATCCTACCATTCCAAGAAATCTGCGTAGCCCTTTTGCGTACTTAGGGTAAGGAAAAGATTTTAATTCTTCTATTTTACTAGTTGTAGGTTTAATGCCATCTACGCTAATATGAAAGCCTAAGAAATCTACGGAAGTCACATTGAAAACAGATTTTGTGGCTGAAATTTTTAAATTGTGTTTTAAATTCGCTACGCGCGGCTTTCAGTTTTTCTACATTAAACTGCCTGGGTTTTGCAAATACTGGCGTATGGCTTCCTGTGTCAATTCTGTGGTAGACACTGCATTGTTTTTTGTTACTGTTGTTATGTGGTGTGATTAGGTTCGGATATTTTTCTGTAATCATGTTCCGTTTAAATGACGGGATCTCCGTTTCATTTGCGACTAGATTCACCACTGATGCAGATATTTTTAAAATCTTTCTCTGGGTTGTTGTAGGATCGTAAATGGTTTTGTTACTGCAGTCTACTATTAGACCAAACTTGTTGAGGAAATCCAGTCCAAGGAGTGGGCTGGTGATATCAGCGCTCACGAATGTTCAAGTAAAAGATCTCCTTAAACTGGGTATTCTAATTTCCAAACTAGCTTGTCCGTAGCATTTTATTTTCTCCCCATTTGCAGTGGATAGTGATATGCGAGTCGGTTTTAATGTAATACCATTTACTGCAGAAGATGGTAATATTGAGATACTTGCGCCAGTATCTACAATAAATTTTAATTTGGTAGCCCCTAATTTTGCGGTAATTTCTAATAGCGGCGAACCTCATGGGACTAAACTTATTCGCCCTATTAGTTTTCCGAATCACTTCCCGTAGGTGTTGCTGGTCGGGAACTAGGCAACATTTGTAGATTATTCTTTTTGGGCCATTTACACCAAGGTTTACATGTTCTTGCTTCATTGGCGAAATAAATATGTGCTCTGCAAATTTTTGTCCGTTGGTTATTCAGATACAGCCTGACATTTAGTGGCACTGAAATGTCTTGGCTGTATTTTCCTTTATAATTTGTTTGTGAGTTATTCTTAGTACACAAGGGTTGCTGAACAACAAATGTCTTATCGTTATTCAATAATGGCATCAGTTCATCTGCTAACCTGCCAAGTTGGGTATGGTTTAAATCTTTTTGCGAGGCTATTACTGGAGCTATTGTTGACGGTAATGCTTGCAGGAATTTGTGTCTCACAATGTCGTCACTAATACCTATCCGTTTAGCTACGGATACCATTTCGTGCAAATATGTCAACGGTCGTCCTGAAATAGTCGTAGCCAATATTAATTTTTCTAGAAGCTCCGGTTTTGTTTGTTCGTGAGCTTCAATCGTTTTAATTCCTCCTAGTCTTGCGATGTGAGGGTAGCATTTGGTAGTTTACCCACTTCTTCGGATGGTAACGACGATATTACTGTATAAAACTAGGTACCTCCACTCATTTTTCTACACCTAAATTTAAATTGAAATTTTAAAAATAAATAAGTTATCTTCAAGCTTTAAAATTAGTTTTAATTGAAAGTCAAGAGATTAAATTTAGTAATTCCAGTAAACAAAATACACTGGCATATTTTAAAGCGAAATTATATTGATTGGAATCTAAAATTTTTCAGATTAAAAAAAGAAAATTAAAAGTACCGCCATTTTTTTTTATTGATCGACACATTTTTAAACAGTGGCCACATTCCTGTTTTAAAAATCTGGCAAAAATAAAATATACGTCGTTTTAAGTTAAAACTTACCTTTATCTGTTTTCAAACAAATGTACTTGCTTACTCTCTGAAATATTTTCTATAGCATTTTATCAGTTAAGGTAATCCGATCTACACGGCCTATCTCAAGTGTCGAGTAACATAAAGACAACCAGAAATCGTAAACAAAGCTAAAGTAGGGAGGCCGAAGGCGACAAAATTATACGAATGTAATTTTTCATGTAAGGGAAGACAACCCTTTAATCACGTGACATTTTAATGATAAATATCACGTATGGCCATCCGTACAAATAAAGATACGGGCAATCAAAATGTACACAATTAAAATGTTTTTAATTATTTTACAAATTGACGGGGACAATTATTTGTATTAAGCTTTTAAATTTTCAATTAGTAATTGTAGTCTTCATGCATTAATTACATAACCTAGCCGGCCCATTAGAGGAAGAAATTTAACAATAATTTTAAAACTTTTTATATATAATTTTTATATATTTATTTAAAAAATGAAAATAACTATTGTAAAAATTAATTATTCACTGAATTTTTTTCTTTTTAGACTATGATATGCTTAATTTATATTGTTCATAAAAGCAATCAGAAGTTAATCCACATAAAAATTGGCATAGTTATTGCATTTTTTTGAAATTCGGACCTACTTTTTAGAAAGACGGGGACTATTGAAGAAAAAAAGTGAATTTGCATTCCTCAATGACTCCTGAATTTTTTTATATTAGTTTTAGAGTGACCCATAGTCGAATTGTTACACATTTCTGGAATTTAATTGGTGGTGGGGTAACATACTTAAAAAAATATATTTTTACCAATATTTTCTAAAAATAATGCAATCAAAATTGATTTCATTCAATTAATAATGTCCTGAAGTTTTCATCAAAATCCAACCATTATTTGATTTATGCAAGAATTTCCAAATTAATGTGTCTTTCACGGCCAAAAAAAGTGCATTGCGTAACAATTACGTTTTTTTACTTAATAAAATTTGGATCTCGCACTTACGTAATAAAAAAAAAAGACTTTCTATAACAATTTCGAACGTGTTAGAAATAATTAAAAAATTTTTTAAATATTTAAAAAATGCTTTGTTTTATCCTCTTAATGGTAATATAAACTTTTTGCCGATAGAACTTTGTTTTTATTTAGTTTGGGACCTTTTCCCTTCCTACTATGCTGTTTTTTCATCGATTTTGTGGAGGTACCTATATAAAACTTTGTTTTCGACGCTGTCACATTTAGCAAGTGAAACTGGGCTCTTAATATCGTAAACCATCCATTTACAGCAGTTTCCATGAATTCAGGTGCCTTGATATTGACTTGATGAGTCGTTTTCTCTCCTGTCTGCTCCATTTATCCTTTTATATGTGTGTAGATATATATATTTTGTATATGAGGTTGCTTTCTGTTCGTATGTCATGGTCACCACTGTTGTGTTGCTTCGTTTTGGCATAATTAGAAGATAACACAAACTTGAATTAATGATGTTTATTTTTGGTATAAAACTTTAGGTTTTTACATCAAGTTGCAACATTTAAATTTTGTGTTGATACAGGAGCAGACTAGCTAAATTCTCTTCACTGTGGGATGCTATCCCTTCTGGACTCTAGTAGTCAACTGACTAGCGTCTTCCTCTTTTCAAATCTCCTACACAAAACTACTGTCCTTTACTCCTACCAAAAGAAACAGTTCCTTATTTTGACGCCCAATTTTGAATTCTTGGCGTCAGTGTGTATCTTTTTCTATTTTTAGAACACTCGCCATTTTATAAACCATAACAATGGAAACACAAACACACACGCACAGATGTATCTATTTTTTTTATAGACAGAGATATATTAATAGAAATTTGAAAAGTTTAATCATTTTGCATAAAGATTTTGAAAATGTTTTTTTTTTTATGTAGAATTGTCAATTTTTTTTTTAAATTATGGATTTTCATAAGAGACATATCATTAAAATGTCACGTGTTTCAAGGCTTCTTACAAGCCTAAATGCCTCTGCTTAATAACATTTTATTAACCTCAATAATTTTAAAGAATTCAATATTTTAAAAAAAAGTAAAAGAAAAAATAAACCTGCAAATTCATAAAATCTTTCTCTTCTTTCATTTGTTTTTAAAAGAAACTCTTGTCTTGATCGTCTCTTAGTATTTTTTGTTTTTGGAAATTGAAAAGAAAAACAGTTGAAGAAAAGAGATAATTAAGATGTTTATCTTGAGGGGAGGAGGGGGAAGCAGTGAGGAGAAGAAAATGAGCAAATTGTAATAGATGAATGGGTCGTGAATCTGATTAGCTAGGTCTAAGATAGTTAATGTTGATCAACCTACACCCCCCTTCGGCCTTATGCCACATTTGTTGCATTTTACAACAATATAATATTGACTGTAGAGAAAGTCTGCATTTTTTGATTTCTTCACTTTCTTGTTTCACTGCGCATGCATTGGTGTATGGAACACTCAAGAGTCGAGCAGACCATTTACTTTGTCCTTAATTAGTCTCACCAGATCGATTAAAATTTAGAGAATCATTACAATTGAGTTCGATACTCACTGGGTTTTCCCCCAAACTTTCGTCCTTGTGTTGTACTAACTTTTGTAGCGTAGAAGCTTTCTTCCATGAAAAGTCCCCTGACATCCTAGCACTCTGTGAGACTAACCTCAACTCATCAATTCCCTCCTCTGACTTCTCGATCCCTGGTTATCTTCCCCTTTTAAGGAAGGATTCCACTGTCCAGATGCACGGGCTGGAGGGTCTATGTTAGTGAACACCTCCCTGTAGCTAGGGTGACATCACTCGAATCCATTGCCCACCAATATGTATGTCTCCCCCTGTCACTTCTCAGTTCGATTAGCTAACTTTTCTTCCGACTGCTCCCTTCTAGACAGCATTTCTGACAATATAGATAAGGTTACTTCCTACCACCCATTCGCTCACATATTTGTGTTTGGAGATCTTAACACCCATCATGCTGAATGGCTTAAAGACTGTTACTGATTCAGCAGGCATTCACGCCATGAACTTTGCTATTTCCAAATCCCTTATGCAAGTAGTGGACTTTCCCACACGCTTTACTTTTGCACCTGACTCCTGCCAGGTCTTGCAGCTTTGCTCTCTCAGCAACTCAGACTATGCTGTTGTCTCTCTTAATATTTCTCTCTACTCTCACTCCCATCGGGAGCCGTTTACTTATAGGACCTTCTACTGCTACCAAAGAGCTGAATGGGATGCCTTCTGCGACTTCCTATGCGATGTCCCTTGGGGAAAAGTATTGAATCTCCCAGTTGATGACTGTGCCTCTGAGATTTCGTCCTGGGTGAAAGCTGGCATTGATGCCTTCATACCAATCAGGAAGTTTCGTCTCAAACCTCATTTCTCTCCTGCCTGTTCGGCCGCCATTGCCCACAGGAATCACTACTTTCGACTAGACTATTTCAAAGACAGTCATCTGACCACAATAGGCGCCTATTCACGTCTGCTCGTAATGAATGCAAGAGAATCCTAAATGACGCCAAGTGGTTGTTTGCTGAGAGAATGAGACAACGCATAGCTGACCGCAAGTTTGGCTCCAAAGACTATTGGCGGTTATGCAAACAGGTGCTGAACAATAGCAAATCTTCTATCCCTTCTTTAATCAATGAATTTGAGGTCCTCACATCATCAGCGGACATGGCTGAGTGCTTTGCTTGCACATTCTCATCCAATTCCACATTTGACTCATCTGGACTATGCTCACCTGACTTCCATATTAGAATTGAGGCTAAACTGTACAATATATACATTACTTCGACAGTAGTATCTCGTGTAATATCAAAACTTGACCCCCATAAAGTGAGCGGTGGTGATGGAATCCCGGTGATTGTCCTTAAGAAATGTGCCCCTGAACTCTCCTCTGTCCTCTCTAAACTCTATAATTACTGCCTTTCTGCTTCCTGTTTTCCTGCATGCTGGAAGTTCTCTTCTGTCGTTCCTTTATGTAAGAACTCTGGTGAACCCTTGGACCCATCCAACTATCGCCCTATCAGCCTTCTACCAATTTTCAGGGAGGTATTTGAGGCCATTATTAATGCTGAAATAGTTCAGCATCTTACTGCTCATAAACTCTTCTCCAACAGGCAGTATGGCTTTTACTTTGTCAGGTCCACGGCTGGCATGCTAACAACCATTACAGAGTACATGTTCCAGGCCCTTGAGGAGTCCAGTGAGGCCCGTGCTATTGCTCTGGACATCTCCAAGGCTTTTGATAGGGTTTGGCATGCTGGCCTTCTATGCAAGCTATGGGGTTACGATATTACCAGACAATTGCATGATCTGATCCAATTTTTTCTAAATAACTGCATCATGAAGGTTGCCCTGAATGGGCATGCCTCCAAACCCTACTGTACAAATGCTGGTGTCCCTCAGGGCTCTATCATAAATAACCTCCCAGACAAGATCAAGAGCCAAGTAGGTATCTACGTAGATGACACCACAATTTACTCCTGCATCAGTAAGAAACCCGGCGTGGCAGACAAACATAATCTCGCTGCTGATATTGAGAGGGATCTACATTCTGTGGTGAATTGAGGTAAGAAGTGGCTTGTAAATTTCAATGCGTCTAAGACCAAGCTGCTGTCTGTCAATCATCACAGGCAACTTCTCCTGCCTCCCATAAGCATGGACCAAGTGAGTCTCCCTGAGAGCAATACACTGCGCCTCCTTGGCCTTACCCTCTCTTCTGATTTCAAGTGGAATCACTACATTGAGTCAATAGCTAAAACCACTGCTAGGAAGGTTGGGTCACTGTGTCAGGCCAGGATGTTTTTCCTTCCCGAAACCATCCTATATATATACAAATCAGCCATTTGTCTGTGCATGGAGTACTGCTGCCATATATGGTCAGGTGCCTCCGCTGTTCATCTCGGTGTTTTTGACAGGCTCCAAAGGAAAATCAGTAATACGATAGGTACTGACTTGGCGGCTTGACTACAGCCACTTTCCCACCGATGGGATGTGGCTTCCCTTTGTCTGTTCTATAAATACTTCCATGGCTTCTGCTTCAACGAACTTAAGTCACTAGTGCCTCTGCAACAGGTGTTTACTCGTGCAACCAGACTGGCAACTGGGTCTCACCTATTCACAGTTAGATGAAGCTTAGACCAAACAAATGTGTACTAGTATGTGGTGCTAGGACTCATAATGTCTACATTTGCAAAATCCATCAGAATATGAAGTTGATGATTGCAGGATCTCATCTTGGTAAACTCACTGAAGGAGAAAATTATCATTTGACAGATTACCACCAATGCATACTTGCTGTTACATGCAATGAAGCATCAGTAAATTGCTACTTGGGTGACTGCTCAACTTGCAGCAAACTGATGGATGATTTTGTTTTTTATATGGAAGAATTTTTTTACAAAAATTCAGTTGATGATTTTCTATACAAACAGTGGTTACCAACTGATAGAACCACTCTACAAACTAGATTTAGCAGTTCCTCCACTATTATAGGAACACAGAAATTACATACTTTCATTTCTGTCTGTCAGAGAGAGGTGGAAGTAAAAACAGTGTCAACACAAAATAAAGAAAGAATAGTATGAATCACAAAGCTAAACAACATGGAGTTCAAAGACATTAACAGATTTGTGACAGCACTTCATGATAGGAATTGGTGTTTAGGATGTGTACTTGAAAAATATTCAGATAATGGAGAGCTGAAATTGACATTTTTACAACCAAATAGACCCTCTCCATCTTTCTATTATCCATCACATCCAAATATATCAATTTTGAAATATTCTGATATTCTTAGCTCAGTTGATCCAATAACTGAAACAATAACAACTTATAAACTTTCAAAAAATGAGATGAAAAATGCATCAAATATTTTAGAAAGAAAGATTTTGAAAAAAAATCTAAATAAATATATTAAAGTTCATTATTATAAAAAAAATTTCAGTGAAACAGATTTTTCATTTTCCATTTTGAAATGTATACCAATGAACACAGATTGATTTCTTGTGGATATAGTGTATCATGTCAAAAGTCTAAGAAACTGTTTACCATCAACATCAAATGTCATTTATTCTTTTAATACTATAACCTAATTAAATCTCAACACACCTTTTAGAATTCTTTCTTTATTACATCACTTTTTCCGTATCAAAATCTGTGTTGTATAAGAAAAAATATGAAAGAAATCCTAAAAACAGCTTGATCTCCAGAAACAAATTATTTTGATTTCACAACCAGAACTTGCATAACACTCAACATGTCAAGAATTTTTTAGAACATTCATTTTTAAATTTTTTTCATAAAAATAAGTACCCATAAACAACAGAAATTGATTTTTTTTGTAGATTTAGAATATCAAACATCAACCAAAATTTATTCACCATGGAGGTCACATTTTTTTATGCTATAATTTAATTAAACCTTAACACTTTTCAGAATTCTTTCTCTATTATATCACTTTTTCCATAACATAGTATGTGTTGTATTAGAAAAAAAATGAAGAAAATTCAGTTTAATCACCAGAAAAATTTTTTTTATTGATTTCATGACCATGGTCCTTATGTGAATATTAATGTTTTTTTAAATAAGTCAGGTCAAGGTCAACTTCTTTATTTGACCTCTAAAAAAAAATCCCCAGATAAAATTGTAGATCTATCCAAGTACTTTAGAATGATATATGAATGAACTTTGTGGGTCCATAAACAACTGAGATATCTTTTAAAGTTGGTCACTATTCACATTTTTCAACATTTTCGTGAAAAAGTCAGAGGTCATATCTCAGGAATCCCTTGACCTTGAGATGTGTAACAGGTGCCATTCAATTTCTTTTATGGAGATCTATAAGTGTAGCAAATTTGAAAAAAATCTGTGTCAAACCTGGTCAAACCCTTGTTGATTTGACATGGAATGAGCCATATAATGTTATATGTTTATTTATTAACTGACAAGTTGAGAAGACAAAGTAGTGATTTGTGAAACATATCATGATAGCTTAAGCCATTGTTTCAGATTAACTAAACTGGAACTGATCATAAGAGTGAATATGATTTCATTGGATTTAAGTTTTTGTTTTTCATTTTAATAGTTTAAATGTACTTTATCTGTCATGATCTTCTTCAATGACTTGAAGTTGGTCAATCTGATTGCCATTTATTAATATTTTACTATTAGACTTTCTTTTAATATATTTTTATAAACAGTATTGTCATTCTCAGATGTCAGCCACAGAGATGTATTAGTGAAATATAATAATGCCATGCAGACAACTATTGCTATATGCTCACGTAATTAAAAATGTATCTATGGAAAAGAAAATACAATGAAAAATATAATTAATCAGCTATGATGGAAAATGAAACTACCATTTCTCCTGTAACATAGCATGAAGAAATGTACACTAATTTTGACCATGAGGTAGGAAATGTTTTAAACTAAAGAATTTCCTCAGCAATACTCAATGGTGACCCATATGGATACAAATGTGCCTTTTTTCATCATGCCACATTTCTTTCATATCTTGGTGCATAAAATGCTGTGTTATGACTAAGAAATTTTCCTGTCAAGAAGAGTGCTGGGTCACAAAAGAAAATTCTGGTAAAGTTAATGAAGAGTGAAAATTTGCAAAGAAAAAATTATTGTTGAATAATATGGCTACATGTAATATGGTACAGATGGTAAACTCCCATTTCAGTCTCCTTAAGTGGAAATGTGGCAACAAGAATGACGTGGTAAGAGAGCTGAAATTTCTGGTTGATTTATCATACATTTGAGACAGTTTTACAATCAAGTGACTTCTTATGCAACATCAATTTTAAGATATAAGAATTGAACAGGTTAATTAAACTTAATAACAAAAAAAAGTGGCAAGAAAAGCATTTTAAAATGTCTTGGTTCAAGAATTTATGCAAATTGTTAGACATATAGGATATAAACTCCTATATTTTACAGCCAATAAGTGAAGCACAAACAAGAAACCTCTACAAATAAATCTTACTAAATTCAGTATATATGAAAACATTTTTACAATTTTTCACAAAAATATCTTGAAATTAAATAAGTGGTTTCTGGACCTGAGTGGATAGAATGAGTGGTGTGATATGCTTTCTGCAATATCCACACGGTTTGACTCAGATAGGATTTGGAGCCAAACATAATTCGAGAAAAATGAGGACCAACAGAAACTAGATCTCAGATGACTAACAAGGCTCTTGTCTTGACATACTTTACCATAAAAATGCCAAAAGAAGAACATACAGTCAGTGACTAGATCTTGAACAACAACAAGCTCTTACCTCAACACACATTGACATAACAGCTCCAGCCAGTGATAGTTTTTCTGCATTGAAGAATATGCCAAAACAAAGCTGTGATGAAAGTAAGTAACACATGTTTTGACAGTGACTGCCACATGCACACACACACACATTGGTGTACATCCCATTTTGTTTTCTTTCCTTACAAAAAATTACTTCAAACTTTGTAGGTACACTTATGGCAAATCATTACAAATAATCGAACTTTTGTTTTTTTGCATGGCCACAACAAAGAACAATGAAATTTAATATGTAAATACTTATATCTGCCTGTACTAATGTTAATGGGATATTTAGCCTGATTTTCTTCCTTTTCTGTTAAAGTAATTTCTTTGCATTTGTAAATTTGTGTTGTAAATGGTGACCATGATGCGATTAGAAAACACAGCCATCTGACCCCACAGATTAAATTAAACATAATGTTCCCTGATATTTTATTTTATACAGTATGAGAAACTTAAGTCAAGCCTTACTTTTCATTTGAATTTGTGAGAAAGATGAATGGTCTATACAATAAATTAGCAGGATAAAGAAAAATGATAAACTCCCAAAAATAGTATTTGCAGATAACCAGTATTTGAAATAATGGCATTCCTTGCACTGAATGAGGGAGGAAGTTGAGAGGGAAAACCACATCCTTCTATTGTTGCTTTCAACATTACTTGTCTGATTGAAATTTAATTTTATTTCTTGAACATTAGAAAGGAAGAAAATGTTAATTTCATTTATGCCGATATAACAGTCATGAGAAATGAAAAAAAACTTGAAACAATGAAGATGGGGCTCTACTGATGAATGTTACTGATATATAGCAGCATATGAGAACTGAGGAAATTCTAAGATGCATATTAATGACAAAGAAATTATTGATAACAACTAGCTAGAAAGAGATAGCTGAAATTCTATGGAACATATAAGGAAAAGTTTGGAGAGTTTCACACTCATAGTACATATTGAAGACAAGAGAAGCCAAGAAAAACAATGAGTGACATAGTTGATAAGCTTGAACATATGGATAATGGGACAAGTATTGTTGAAGTCAACAAAAAGAAGGATACTGTTTCATCTTGGAAAGAATAGTGCATGTATGAATCAATTTTTAGGTAAAAATATCACAGATCCAGACACACCCTCTCAACTTCCTCCCTAATTCAGTGCAAGGAATGTCATTCTTAGATTTCGGTAGAAAACATTTTGTCAGGGTTTTGAAGTCAGTCTTCTCTATTCAAGGCTCATTGCCCATGTCTGGTAGGGAGAAGGAGAAATGATTTTGTGCCTTTCACAAGGGTATTAGTTCAAAATGAACCTGTCTTTGTTGCGTCAGTAAATGTCTTGTCTTCCTCAGTTTTGATCTTATTCAAGTTGGCATTTAAACTGTTATCAATTGATCATCTTCATCGTACTAATGCTAACTTTGTGTAGCCAAAGCCAAATAGAAGTTGTGTGTGAAAGATAAATCAAGAAGAAAAAAATAGACTGATATCATTTTCTCGACTTACTAATATTATTAAAATAATTACAAAACTAAAAAGGTAATTTAAATTTTTTAAAATCATTATTAAAATTAGTTCATGCAAAATTTAAAATTTGGCAATCATGTTTCGAAAGAGACAATATATAAACTGTGTACTGATTATGTGAGAATCAAGCAGCTACAAAAATTAGATTATCTGATTAGTGTTATACAGATGATGGAAAATGTGATACAAAAATTCAAAGGTGTATAGAAATTGCAAAAGATGTCTCCCAGAAACTAAGCATACTATTAAGAGGTAGGAAAATGTCTTTAAAAACAAAGAAAACATTACTAAACTGCTATGTAATATTTGATCTTCTCTGTAGTAGTAAATGTTGAACAATGTTCTACAAATGAATGCTGTGAATAACATGGACAGAACATGTAAGTAACAAGGAAGTTTTAAGGAAAGTAAGAGCAACAAAGAAACTACACTTCCAATCAGAAAGAGACAGTTAACAATTTCGAGTCACATAATGAGGAATGAGGGCTTAGAAAATTTATTATTCCCAGGACATAGTGAAAGCAAAAGAAGTAGGTGGGAAACAATGATTAACTGCATTTTTTTTTCTTTTTAATAATTATTTCTCTCCAAGCAAGGAAATAAAAGCCATTATGATGTAAGAGGTTACTGAGAGTGAAAAAAACAAAGGGGACAGTAAAAGAACAGGTTCAAGAAAAGAGAAGATAAAACTTTAAATGCAATTTCAATATTTTAAAATTGTAGTTGACAGGAAAGCAAGGAAGCCAGAAAAGAGTTTCACAAGTGAGAAGTGTAGCGAAGAAATTATTAACATAGAACTTATGGTTACTTAACTAGAAATTTCAACAATGAAATTATGAGACATAATTGCCAATCCAGTAATGTGCTTGAATTCATGAAGTTTAGACACCAAAGAGGAAGGTGAAAATATTTATAGAAAAGGTTCAAGGTAGCTATATTATGGTCGGTAGCTAAGATGACAGGTCAAGAATCTCGAGATATAAAACAGAAGCACCAGACCAGGTGCGATAGCAATATTTGGTGCATGGCCAAATGGTAGACTTGTAAGTGTGCAAAATAAATTCTAGTGAGAAAAATTGTGTAGCACAACATCAGTCAGTTAAGTGTCTTACATGATACACATTTAGACGATCATGTCTCAAAAGAGACATGACTGATAGGGCAGAACATTTTCCTGCAGTAGGTTGCCATTACATTTTGCGGTAGACTGGTTGCCAACCAAGGCTATAGAACCCAATCTGTCCTGTTATTTAATTCATAACTGGAGGGAAAAGAGATGGATTTTCCCAAGCATATTTGCACGTAAGTGAATGCAATGAATTCAACTGGAATTCGAACTAAGCTCACCAATTTCTTGTTCTGAGCCAATATCCACTGCTCCACAACACATGTCCATGTAGCACAACATCACAAAATAGTTTGTGTGAATAGATGACAGAACAGGAACAAGGTTGGATATTAAAGGAGTAAGAGAAACAAAAAGCAAGAAATAATTGTGGGGAAATATGTTTGCCTATGTTCTGCAGGAACATGGCACATAAGAAAAGAAAAATAATGCAAAGTAAACATTTGCAGTCTCAGACAAAATTTGAAATCAATTTATTGATTTTGTTTACAATACTGGTAACCATATTCTCATCTTCATTTTATATTTACTGATCAAACTATGAATCTAAATCATGTTTTCATTATTTTTTTATAGATCTGTAAATAAGATAGTTGGACTGTAATGTTTTCATATTTCTCAATCATTTCAAATGTTAGTGTCTAAACCCCAGTAAAAATAAAGTATAAATAAATAAAATAAATTCGAATATTTGTTTTACAAGGCAAGTACTTGAAAGATTGAGAAAATATTTCCTCCTTCTTTTTGCTTTGATTTAGCCTGCATCTATACTATGGGGTAATGCTGAAAAGTTCTCAGCTCCATAAAAATGAATTTTTAAAAATTCTGATGACTGGTCCTCTGGTCATATTTTGGGAATTTTGTTGAGGTGAGAACTGTTCAGCTTCACTCTCATAATCCCAGCTTAGTAAATATAATAGACAAGTTATTAAGTTTTCAAAAATATCTCACATTGATTTGAAATATATCTAACTTTTGCTTCTTATTATAATTCATTATTTTTTCGCAATTGTATATCCCAAGGGATTTCAACACAGTGAAAATGCATCATTCCATTAGGAATGATTATAAACAAAGGAAAGTACTCTTGCAACTTAACCAGTCATCCATCATGGCATTGTCCTGAAGGGCAATACCTTGAAGAAAACCAATGTATTCCCAAAAAAAAAAAGAATATCATTGTTTTTTAATTGGCAAAAGCATAAATCCTAGGCTATCATCAAGATGAAATTTCATGAATGGTAAGGTTTAAAAGGTTTTGGTAAATTTTCTTGTTTATCCAATATTATTCATACACTGAAATTTCTTTGTAGATTTACTGTTGATGAAACCTTCTGCTCAATCAGTATTTCAGCTCTCATCAGGTGTAATTCATGAGAAAAAAGAAACCACTTAACTCCAGAATCAAACATATGATAGAAATTACACCTGATGAAGTGATATAAAAATAGATTTGTAGTGAGTTTAAACTTCAACACAGATGTCTGGCTATCAACCCAGAGTCTAGTAGCAGCAGAAGTATCTCACTGGTACCGTTCATAAACCCATACTAGCAAAAGAAACTATCTCTTCCTTTTTCTTTCTGTAGTGCTTCCCTACAGTTGGCCATGTAAATAGTGTCTGCCTTGTTTCAAAATGTAGACCAACCAAAAGCCAAACCTATAGCCAAATTTTTATTATTTTATTCTTATAGAATAAATGTTTTAACAAATTTCAGCCTGTTTTTGTTTTACTTTTGTTGAAAAAGTTTAGGGTGGTATAGATACTTCCTTGGTAGAGAAAGATACCACTTCAAATCTGTTAAGACAACAGTAAGCACTCAAAGAAGAGATTTGAGGGTCTGGAAAATGTTGAATATATTCATGGCTTTTCTCAAAGTTATACATATTTCTTTTATTTGTTTTAAATTATATTTTATATTTATTGATATTTTTGTGACTAATACTTCCCCAATTTTGTTGCACTTATGGGGCATGTGTATAAAGAGAGAACAAATACCAAAATACCAGTTTACAAAATGAAATATGGCATTTGTATCACCAGTCAAAGTAATTAAAAACAAACCTGAAAAGAAACAAAATTTATTACCAAGTAAGTTTTTGTTATGTTTCCAACAATGTCCATATATTAGATAAATAGCCATGATGTAATAATAAGAATTTTGGTCTTTTCAAGCAGGAAAGTAAAACCACTCTCAATGAAGAAGCTAAAAACATTAACTGTTTGTCATGAACAAATTTTTCTCATCTCAAATACTGTTTACAGTGAATTATTCTTGCAGGATAATAATATTTCTATAAACATTTTATTTCATTTAAACATTTACAGTATCTTACAACAGTTAGTGAATGCACAATTTTTTCTTTTGGGTATTTGAACCCTTTGTTGTGTAATGGATATCAACTCAGAATGAAAAATTGGAGAGCTGAGTTCAAATTCCTGTTGAATTCATTTCATTCACTTATGCCCAAATACCATTAGGAAATGTATGAATTCCATCTCTTCTCCCTCCAGCTATGTGTTGAATAGCAGGACAGATGCCAAGCATGTATCATGTATAGCAGTCAACTGACTAGCAGACACATTTTGTAAATGAGAAGCCATTACATTTGAATTTTCAACCCTCACAAACCCCACTCACGAGATACAAGTAACGACGAACCATAAACATATAAGCCTACAATTATCATTCATATGTAATAAATGCCGTATATCCCATTAATATCATACCATATATATATATATATATATATTTTTTTTTTTTTTTTTTTTCAAATATTCATAATAATCAGTAGGCAGTTTGCATTATTTTTTTTTTCAGATAAGAATAACTTAAGCAGTAAAATTACGAAGTAACCTCAAGGTAACTTTTATCAAATATCATTATTTTTACCATTTTTTATACCCATTGGTCATCTCAAACTTATCAATGCATGAGAAGTGCCCGTCGAAACATAGTTTACTCATCACTTGATGGTTTTCAATACTTTCTGTACAGGTGGGCAGTGGAAAAGGAAAACTTCTATGTGTAAGTGAGCGATGACACAAAAGAAAAGGTTAGGAAATCCTAAACTAGGGAATATCTTCACAAACCCCAACCCAGTTACGCAATACAGGCTGACTGTTAATGTTCGAAAATGTCATAATTCTTTGTAACAGAAAGAAAAATTACAGCGTAGAGTCGACGGGGATTACTGTGAAAGAAAGAAAAAAATGTACAGGGAATGCTGAAGAAAAAATTAAGAGATGGATGGGAATCAAGTAGATAGAAGATGGCAATTGAAATTGCATTTAAATTTTTGTAGATTGTAGAAGAAAGTAAACGGTAGGGAGTTCCCCAAACAGGAATTGCAAGAAAAGAAACTGTTGGAGTAGAAAAGGCGATTACATTCAACAATTTTAACGGTAAAAGGGTGGGACCAAGATGTCAATCTGGTAAAAGGGTGGGACCAAGATGTCAATCTAGTAGCTCGAATAAATGCATGTGGTCGGAGAACCAGGAAAAAATATACTACAGATCCGCTTTTCGATTTTGTCAAGGACCTCAAGATGAATAGCAGGAGCCGCCGACCAGATATGGCAACAGCATTCAATGCACGGATTTATAATATGTTAAATAGATTCCGGCGAGAAAAACTTCCTGGCTCGACACAATGAACTATCCTTTCTATCAGTAAATGCAGCTATGGATTCGATGTATTCATTTAATGTGAGATAATTTGAGGAAGCAAGGCCAAGAAGGCGAAGTGTGTTGCTCTCTAGGAGATTAGCGTCATCCATTCTGATGGTAGGCAACAAAGTTTATCTATGGTGGTTAAAGGAAACCAGCTACGTTTTGGAGGTATTCAAATTTACGAGCCATTTCCTACCCCATTACCCCATTAAATAATAGATTCTAGGTCCTTTTGAAGGGCAGTAACTAGATTTACTTTGTCAGCCTTGGCCGATTTCCTTTTGAGACGGGAGTAAATAGTGGTTTCATCTGCATAGATGCCTACTTGGGAACTGATTACATCAGAAAGATCATTGATAAATATCAGAAAAAGCGTAGAATAGAGCCTTGAGGGACGCCCGTATTCATATGTAATGCTTTTGAAGTTTGCACGTTCAAAAAAAACTTTCATTTCACGATTTGATTGGGAGATTGAATTGAATTAAACAATCGTCCAGAAACACCATAGCTTTGAAGCTTGTACATAAGGCCAGCTTGCCAAACTTTGTCAAATGTTTTTGAGATATTACGAGAAACACCACAAGCTTCGCATTGCTTAACAAGATCGTTGCATATTTTTCGCCAGTGCAAAACAAATATGATGTCAGAACCCGCGCTTGATTTAGACATGAGCTAAATAAAGTAGGACTCACATGACTCACGTTCCGCAGTGGCCAAAAGTCATTCAGAATTATTTCTTTTTTTTTTTTCCGCTTTTTCTTTATGAGTGAGGGTAAATATTAAAACAGTTTGCTCTCACAAGTGGCCCTCAAGACTTATTATAATTTAGTTTTCAATAATTAAAAAATCGATAATGGTTCGAACTCAGGATTGAATATCTGAATATTTTCTACTAAATTGAATTATTTAGATTATTTGCATGCGGACAATTATCAGGAGTGTCATTGCCCCTGTCACACGAGAGTTCACAATGGAAAATCTAATATTAAATTTTTTTTTCGGTGAAAAACACATTAATTTGAAAATTTTTGCAAAAATCAAATAATTATCGGATTTTAATGAAACCTTCAGGTCTTATTCACAAATGAATTAAATTATTTTTAAAATTATTATTTTTAAAAAATCATAGTCAAAATAGCAAAATAAAAAATGTAATAAACTATAACATTATGTAATTTGATAAGAATTGATTTAATAAATAATAAAAGAACATTATAATCTGAAGAAAGAAAATTTCGATTAATAATGAAATTTTAAATTAATTGTTTTCAGTTATTAAGTCCTTAATTGAAGACTTGAAAACATTTATTAATCGAAAATTGAAAAGTTTAATTCAAATCTTCGTGGCTTTTTATTTTTAAAATAATTTTTAATTTTCTTTTGTGTATTTGAAGTTTTTTTTTGTTTTTTTTTGTATATTCATTTCTATGTGTGCATTTTTTGTATATTCATTTCTATGTGTGCATTTACAGGAAAAACAATTTGGATAATTTTATCATTTCCGGTCGCGAGAAACTTATGTTATCTCACTTCTGTCGAACTGTCAGCAACATGTCAAATACAAGGGAAACGTCAGAAAGTTCAACACTGTGTTTAAGAAATAGTTTTATTCTAAGTTTCATGCGATAAACAAGTAATACTTGTGTAAATCAAATTAATTTAACTTTAAATTTGATAATTTTTCTAAAAATAATGTGTTACAGATATATATTTTATTTTTGCAAGATTTTTAAAACTAAGAATTAATTTTTGTTTACAAATGTGTCGATCACTCAAAAATGGCCGAAAAATTGAAACAATTAAATCTGAAAATTTTAGATTCCAACCAATATAATTTCTGTTTGAAATGCACCTGAGTATTTTGCTTACTGTAAATAGTAAATTTAATCATTTCGCTTTAAAGGAAAACTAAAATAAAAGTTTGAAGAAATTTATTTTTATTTTTAAATTCGATTTAAAAGTGAGTTATCGAAATTGAATGGAGGTACCTACTCTGTAGTCTTCTGGTTTGTGGTTGAATTTTGCCAATCCAATTGTGATGAGCTCTCGCCAGGTAATGTGTATGGGGAGACGTACTATCTAACAGAGGGTGAGAAGTGATTGTTTGATGGTTCAGCTCCCCGAACGTGTGAGGTTGGCGAGTAATAACAGGGGGCATGTTGCTGAATTCGCTTTGGTCCAGCAGAAGAGGGTCGGTCGTCACCCTTGAACAGGCCTTCCTAATATATCTGGTCAGTTTGTTGATTACAAAACACCTGGGGTACCGCAATTTGTGAGGTTTTGGTTGCTTTGCTAAGTATTCCATGAAGCATGGACCAGAGTTGGCTGGTGTATGCTCAAATTTTGGCTGATTTCTGCTGAGTCTATCGTTTAAATCGCCAGCAGCTGCTTTTAGAGACTCTTCTTTAACTATGGCAGGCGTTTCCTCGATCTGTAGCCTTTCTAAATCCTGATATTTATTTTTTTTCGGGGAACGAGAGGCGTACCCTGACTGATTCTGCCTTTGATTAGGCTGCAACAGCGACAACATCAGCAACAGCAGTAGTGGATAGAAGATGCTCTGTTCGAAGTCAGAGAGTGGCTAGAGTCGTGTGACCTTAGCCGATCAAACAAATTGTCTGCCTTGTTGAAAAAGAATACTGAAGTTTGGCCTCTCAAGACCAACAAATTTTTATGTAGATGTTTGATTGCATGGTATTATCGTGGGTTTTCACTTTTTTCTATATTTTAACACATTCTCTGTGCTATTGGACTTCATCAATTTAATTTGAAATTTTCCATAAATAGTGGTTTTTCAACGTGTTAACTAGTTTATTACAACTTAGCGACACCTGGTATTTTTAAAAATAATTTTGAATATTTGAATGTTTGAGTATAATGCACTATTTTTTTTTCTCTTGTAAATACTGACTTCTATACACGACATTATCAGAAATCAAGAACGGTAACTATATGTAGTGTAAATTTTCTAACATTTCCTTAAAAGCGTCTACGTAACTAAGATTATAAAGTCAAAGTACCTAAAATTAAGTCAATTATTAGATTATTAAATTTTTCAGATTACTGGGTAGTTAAAAATTATATAAAAGGTGTTCTTATTATATTCGTCAAGTAATTGTTACACTAATTGTCTTCCATAGAAAAATATCCAAAACAAAAGCCTATCGAGAAAGTTGTCAATGACTCATAAAAACACCCAACTCTTTGTTAAAAATGCATTTCTAGGATATTGTAAACTAAACGTGAGTGGTAGTTGTTTCAAATTACATTATTTAAAATTTAAACCAGCGTTTCTACCTCAAATAAAATTTCAGAAATGTATATTTTATTTTTTTAAGATTTTTTTCTAATAAGGAGAATTACGTGATGTTTAAAGATTTGTAAATATGGACAATTTTAGCTATTTTTAGGGTTTGAAAATCTCATTCCAATTAATTTAAATTTGTTTTAAAATGCATAAAAGAATTTTGCTTACTGAAAATCTTAAATTTAACCTATTAGCTTGAAATTAAAGCTAAAAATAAAAGCTCTAAGAAATATTTTTCATTCTTAAAAATGCATTGTAAACCTTCTGTACCTGTGCGTGTGTGTGTGCATGAATGCATATGAGAGAGAACGATATATTTTTTTATATATCATGAACAATATTGAGGAAAAATGTGTGATGACGTAGAAAAGATTTTTGTGACGCAGTTCGTCTTTTTTTATTTGACTAAATTTGTTATGCTGGTGCGATTACACATGCGCAATACGATGGATGCTGGGAATTTTAAATTAATTTCTTTTTATCTATCCGATTTCCTTAAAATTCTAAATTAAATCAGTCAGATTGAAAAAAAAATAATTAAAATTCCCAGCTTCCTTTATTCGTGCGTATGTGTAGACGCTTTTTATGCCAAAGCACAGTGCAAATCACTAGACATTCAGAATTATCGTGGGAGATCTCAATGCCAAAGTCGGCCAAGGGAGAGAAGGTGAAACGGTCAGTAATTTTGGACTAGGACACTGTAATGGCCGTAATGAGAGATGGGTCCAGTGATGCACAGCGAATGACAAGATAATAACTAATATAACACTTTTTTGTAGCGGACCGGAATTAATTAATTTTATTAATTAATTAATAACCATAACCGGAGAATTTTCTAATTGCTATTATAGATCATAAGTGAACATACTAAGAGAAACTTTCCTTATCCTCAGAATATGAGTAAAGGAAAACGGAGGTGATTAATTTTATTAACTAATTATTAACTGTAGCTGGAAAACCTTTATCTTTAAAAAGAAAGCAAAGACGAAAAATAACATCTGGTATTTCTCTATTATTGCAAACCCGGAAAGAAGAGAAAGAAAAGAGAAATGGAATTGTTTTCAAGCCACAGAAACAATAGATATCGGTTTCAGTCACCACAAAGAAAGCTATCGACGGTCATTCTAAACATAAAGTAAAGATAAATTTATTTGTTATTCTTTTTCTGGCTAAAAGGAAAGGGGATTTCATTTTGTGTCCGAAAAGAATTAAAGATAACAAATGTTTTGATTCCGAGTCAAGTAATTTAGAGAAAAAGTATTTTCACTGATATCAGGATAAAACTGATAAGGCATTCTTGTCAGTTGAAAATATAGGTGACTCAGAGAATGGATGTTAAAAACAACAGGTGCGTAGAAATTATCATTTGGGTAACAATGTCGATGGACTCTTGTCAACTTGTTTTGGGCGAAGACAGTTCAAAAAGGTTAATGCCTATTGTTTTAGGGGAAAAAATCCCCGAAATTGTTTCGTGAGAACGGAAAATTTTGAAAAAGAAAGAAAATTCGGTTAAGTCCAGCCCAGAAAAGGGGTATGGGGAGATGACGTCATAAGATCGAGAGAGATTCCATTGGTCCGGTGACCAAGCCCCGAAAGGGGGAGACGACTACAATTGACGTCATGAAAAGAAAACTAATCCCATTGTTTAAACCACAGGCAACAACGAGTAGCAGCTAACCTCAGGATTTTATTGGTTGCCGAGACGGGAGATTAGACACCCAGCGATCGTCGGCCCCACACCATGGCATGTGCATACAGGGTCCCGAGGGACCAAAATCAGTTGGATCGGAGGAGAGTCCGAAGTTTGAGCTCGAGTTGGCCTTCGAGCTGGCATCGAGTTGGAGCTGGGTTCGAGTTGGAGTTGGATCGGAGGAGAGTCCGTAGTTGAAGTTGGACTGGAGTTAGCCTGTAGAATGTTCCGGAGTGCAGTTGAAGTTTAGTTCCAATTACCGGCTTAAAGATGTAACGACGAAGATAGGCGCCATGTTGTTGGGCGCCAACCGCAGAGCCTGCCGGCTAACCAGAGTTAAAGACAGAAGAGAATTTACAGACAAAATGAGTAGTTGCAGCTCGAGTGGCAGAGAGTTCGATTTCCCGGTCCAGAAACGTAATGACCAAAGACAGTTCGCAACCGAAGAAGTAAATAGACAGAGAAATGATTGCCATGCCGTTGGGTGCCGACTGTAGAGAAGCCTGTCGCCAATCAACCAACCAGAGTTAAGAGACAGACAAGAAGAGATTTTTCAAACAAGTCTGAAATTGCTAACTGAAAGAGAATAACCTAGCACTTCGGCAAAACAAGCAACAAGTTGACTAGACTTATATAACGAACTTAGACTTCTGTTCGAAGCAGCAAACTGCGGCCAGCCAGATTCCTTGTTATTGCTTAGGAGAATAATTCGATTTACCTAAGAAACGTCCGTTCCGCTACCAGTTGATAGAGACAGGGATGGGAAATTATTCTAGAAGAGCATATTGTGTATATTCTACTTATTTTTCCGGGTAGTGCCACAATTGGTGCTGTTTAGACAAAGTGACTATTGTGTATAATCAGTATATAAAAACATTATTTCACAGCACTTCAGACGTCGGTCCATTTATTTCCTTTGATGTTATATTTCTTTCTTTTATTAGCTTGGTTTAGTTCGGCAGAGAGACAGCTAGTTAAAAACTCACGTGACTGCCTTGTGATTAATGAACACAATGTGGGACAAGGGAGAGAACCGTGACAGAGTCAATCTACGACCAGCTGGCTGGATCGAAACCAACAGCGACCGGCCCGGGGTGGTGCCACACTAACACCTGGTGCCAAGAGCACCCAAGATGACTGTGGACATGGAGAAATCCAAGAGGAAAAATTTAAAACCAAATTGATTATGTTGCTATCAACAAGAGATTCAGAAACGCAGTCCTTCACTTCAAAGCCTGCCCAGGTGCTGACTGTGAAAGTGACTACATACCAGTTTTATGCAAACTAAGGATAAAACTAAGGCGATTAAAGAAACCTAACACAGCCATAAGACTGCAGTACAATCGACTCATGAATGACTCGAACCTGCAGTAAATGTATATAGACAGTGTGAAAACGAAATACGAAGAACAAATTGGGAACGGAAGCTCAAATTGGGACGCACTAAGTGCAGCTCTAGTGGCATCGGCGAACGATATCATCCCGAAAGAAAACGCATGTCGGAAGAAAAACGAGTGAATCACTGAAGAGATTCTTGACCTGATGCAAAAAGAGACGAAAAACGATGCCAAGATATGGAACAGAACACAAGGAAATAAGGAGAAAATGCAGACCTGCTAAAGAAAGATGACTTAACGACAAATGGGCCGAAGTAGAGAGACTGAGCACGACAAATAATAGTGATATGCATAAAAAATGAAGGAACTAACAGGATAAAAACCTGCTCAGCAACAGGATATATAAAAGCAAAGGACGGTACAATCATACTAGAAAAATACTTCAGAGACGGGATGTGTATATTGCTGATCTCTTCCGTGACATGAGAGAGCAACCAACAATACACAAAAATACGGATGGACCAGAAATATTAAAACCGAAGTGGAATAGGCAATGGCCAAATTGAACAGAAATAAAGCAGTAGAACCCGTCAGGATTGCAATCGAGATCTTGAAGCCTATAGAAGAAATCGGCATAAGACTCACAGAAATAATAAACGAAATCTACAACAGCGGCAATAGACCTGAGGACCTAAGCAGATCAATTTTCATAGCACTACCGAAGAAGCAAGAAAGAATGTGAACTCCACTGAACAATCAGCTTAATGAGCCACATATCTAAACTCACAATCTGGATTCAGATGAAAAGAGCGCACAACAGAATTGGCCCAGAGATAGGACAAGAAGAGTGTGTGGCTTTGTTAAAGATACCGAAACAAGGAATGCTATATTCATGCTCAGAATGCTATCTAAAAGGCTTTTGACAAAGTCCGCCACAAAGACTTGATAGAGATTCGCGACAGGATAATCAAGAATCTATATTGGTAGCAAACCGCTTGCGTACGGATAGGAAGTGGAATTCAGCAAGTATACAAAAATAGAAAGGGCGTAAGACAAGGATGTGTTTTCTCATCGGTTCTATTCAACTTATAAAGTGAAACAATTTTGAGATAAATAAAACCCTTGCCAGGATTCATCATTGGCGGCCACAATCTTAGCAATGACACAGTACTGATAGCAGACACTGAAAGGAAAATGCAGGAACTCCTACAGAAGGTAGCGAGAAGAAAGGACTAAACATAAAATTCAAGAAAACTTAATGCATAGTCATCAGCAAAAAGAAGACACCAAAATGCCAATTACAGGTCAGAGAAACTAAAACAAAACAAGTAAAGAAATTTAAATATCTGGGAAGCGTGCTGAGAGACGATGTAAAGTGCAACATTAAGATCCGAAGATGCATTTGCATGGCCAAGGACACATTTCAAAAGCTAACCAGAGTACTGAAAGACAGGAAAATCTCATTGGAAACAAAGAATAGAGTGCTGGATTGATATGTGATGTCTGTCCTTCTGTGTGGCAGTGAATGTTGGGTGATCTCCTCAAGGATGAGGGAGAGGCTCGAGGCAGAAGAAATGTGGTTTTACAGAAGGATGCTGAGGATACCATGGACTGAGCACAGGACTAACAACAAAGTGATAGAGAGGATGGAAACGAGGAGTAAACTTGTAATTAACACAAGGAGGAGACAGATGAGGTTTCTGGGACATGTAGTGAGGAAGTAGTGTCAGAAGAATTTAATACTCACAGGACGGATAAAAGGAGAGGCAGGGGAAAGCAGCGTCAGACATACTTGATAGGCTTGAGCAATTGGATGGCGAAGCAAGGCTTGAGAGAGATACCAAAAGGAAGAATTTTGAGAGCGACAAGCCAAGAGACAGGGCTAAGTAGAAGTCCATGATCGCCTACATCCTGAAGGACACGGCACATAAAGAAGAAGAAATCCTGAATGCCGAAATGCTTCATAAGAAAACTTTTTCGATCTTTTCATATATCCCCCCCCCACATATATGAAATAGCAAAAGTTCTGAACCCAAAAATAGTGTTTTATTATTTCTACTTTGATTCCTCATAAAAAAGACGAATAAGCTTTTGAAATAATCAATAATATAAACTCATTTTATGAGATTAATGTTAAAAATATTTTATGGTTTGTTACCATCTTTTCCCTCTTGAGCGACGGAGTATTGAATTCATAAACTTCTTTTGCGACCCACGGCGACCTAAATGACGTTTTGATTCGACACCTTCAAAAAGGCTACAGATGTCAATTGGTACAAACGGTACATAGATTTAACGCCCGTACTAGCCGGGATAAACATGGACCAAGTCATAAATCGTGTGCACCCAACCGGGGGATTTACCTCCGACTGAAAACTCTTGCGTTGGAATGCGGGTAACTATGGCGAAAGATCGATGAACAGCTTTTTAAGTACCACTTCTTTAATCGACCGAAAAAAATTAACTGAAGTAAATGACGCTAAGTGGATATTTACATTTTTTTCTTTTTACGAAAGGGGATCTCATCATCAGAAATCTTATTTATTAACTTATTTGTTCATTTTATTTATTTTAATTTTTTCTCGTTCATTTGCCAGCTTCTATCATTTCACCTCAAGCAAGGCAATAAAGTCACTAAGGCTCAAGGTGTTATCCCGGTGTTTTTCAACAATTTTAAGAAATGCCACACCTAGAGGCAAATGAAAATATCACAGCAAACTTAGTAAAATTTTTAAAGTGTATACATTTAATTATTATGAAATAAAAAGCATTTTTTTAAAATACAAACACAAATATTAATTTATTTCAACTATTTGGGCAGCTTAAACGTGTTCCTGATGTTTTTTCGTGATTTCTTCAATGTTTGGTCGAATATGCGATAAACGGAGCCTCATTTTTTCTTTGGTTTCTTGCTTCTTAGTTTTGATGTTATTTCGGGTTGAAAAACCCAATTCACGTAAACAACAAGTAAACATTCCATTAAAACTGATAAAGCCTTTTTAGCTAGCGTCCTATAAAAAGTGTAATATTAATTAATTTATTCAAATACTACCACACACACACACACACACACACACACACACACACACACACACACATTATATATGTCTGCGGATGATTATAGTATTTACGCTCTCACACCCTGATTGAGCACTCTGGAAGAGTGGGAGACTTTGAAAACAGTAGCTACTCCGGCATATACTAATCGCTCATTCAATAATGAATTAGAGCACTCTGGCTATTGGGCGTGTATAATGATATACGCGCTAAAAGGTCTGCCTTCTTCTACCGGACGCTCGTTAATATTTGTGTTTGTATTTTAATTCGATCGGGTTTCAATCCTGGGTTAGGAAGCGATCGGAGTCTAACCGTACTGATGATCTGTGATACAGCGAAACAGATCTGTCTGCGGATGACTATAGTTTATATATATATATATATATATATATATATGCCGTGACAATATTTCTCGGAACACTTGTGGTGAATACAAAATAAAAAATATCACACTTTTCTTCACAGTTTTCAAATTCTCGAGCCCGTGCGAAAATGTATTTTAACTAATAGAAAACAAAGATTGCCTCAGGGCTGAAGAAAAGACTATGGCAAAGTTTCGCGGGCCTGTGTAAAAATGTACTCTGACCAATGAAAAAGGGAGCGGCTTACAACTCGACACAGTGAACCAACTTTCCTAGCAGCAGACCTATTAATCGATTCAATATAATCTTTCCATGTCGTGTCAGCGGAATATCTTATTCAGACAGGGCGCAACGAGTCATCGGAGGTTCGCATCGGAGTGAGAACTTTCAAATAAATAATTTATGTATCCTTTTTTCAAAAGGAGTAAATTTCTAAACGTGGATGAATTTTACGCATATGGTTTTAGTGTCCTGAGTATGACGGTAAACTGAATTCGGCAGCAAGGCCTCTGATTAGGAGGTTGTGAGGAGAATGGAACCACCTCTTGATTGCTGTTGTTCCCAGGTCCACCCTGACCCGGAGTGGTAGCACCTGTTAGAGACCAAGCTATGGGCAAATAGTTAACCCCCAAACTGGGGTCAAAACACTATGAAAGTATAAAAAATAGACTTTTATAAAAATATATACATAAAAATAGACTTTAAAGAAAAATATACATTTTTGAAGGAAAAATGTTATCAGCAATACATTTTTGAATACAAAAGTAGAAGAAAAATATTTTAATCAAAATCTGACTAAACCAATCTTCTCACTGTAACCAAACATTTAAAAAAATACCTTAAACCCCCACCTTTTTGGCATTAAATAACCCACAGAGGTGTTGATATGCCATTAAACAAAACTCAAACTCAAGTATGCAGTTGTACATGAAGAGGGAAAAATAAATTTTTGTGTATGCAGATAGATGAAAAGGAAGAAAACTCTATGAGGTTTGCTGTTCATTAAAATCCGAGAATTATTTGATTTTTGCAAGAATTTCCAAATTAAAGTGCTTTTCACCGGAAAAAAAATGTGTTTCGTAAGATTACAATATCTATAGAAAAATCTAGGTAAAAATTAGTCACCCGCTGATGAAAAAAAAACAAAAGTAAACATAAATCTTTTTACCATATTTTCGAACGTGTCAGAAAGGATTGAAAAAAATAAAAATAATTATAAAAAACTTTGTTCTTTCCTCTTCATAGTAACATAAACATTTTGACGAAAAAAAAACTTTACTTTTATTAAGTTTGGTCCTTTTTTTCTTCGTGCTATGCTCTTTTTTCAGCGAATTAGTGTAGGCACCATATATATATTTTATATTAAATATATTTTTGTGGATTACCTAATAGATTTTTGATCCACAAAATTAGATCCACAAAAATCTATTTAATATAAAATATTAAGCGATAGGTCTGTATAGAGAGCTCAATGGATATTATCCAGAGCAATATGATATACATAAAGAAAAGCTGAACACATAATCTAAAGTATTTATGAATTATAATCAATTTCGACAAGCTAATGAGCTCATCTCATCACACTACGATTTTATTTGGTATAAATTTCCTCAGTCAGGTGAGTTCCATACGTGATATACGCTTTTGGCGATCATGTCTCGAAAGAGACATGACTGACTGGGCAGAAGATTCTCCCACAGTAGGTTGCCATTGCTTTTTGTGGTAGACTGGTAGCCAGTCAAGGTTATAAAACCCAATCTGGCCTGTTATTTAACCCATAACTGGAAGGAAGAGATGGATAAATTTCCTCAGAACCCCCCCCCCCCCCCCACCCCCCCCCCCATTTTTTTTTTCAAAGAAAGGCAATTCAAGTAACATGACCCAGAATAGAAATCTTTAGTCTTATCTTTTAAGGTCACCAAGGTTAGCGGTGACAAAGGTTTACTGGGTAGAATGAGTGACCATAAACCTATACGCACCCACCCACAAGATTATATATATATTTGCATATATATGTTATATGTGTTCTTCATAGGTGTGTATGTGGCTTTGTGAATGCGAGATTGTATATATACATAAGATATCTGTATTTATATATTGGTGAATGTGTGTACATGTCTGTACACTTTTTTTTATCGTTTCACCCCAAGCAAGGTGGTAACGCCACTGATGCGCGGGGTGCTACATAAAATAAAAAGATTAAATAGGAGGAGAGTAAAGAGAAAGATGAACCAGTTACAGGGGGTGTAATAGAATGGAGTAGAAGAAGGATGGTAATACAGGTATGATGATAATTGCAAAGGTAGAGAGAAAGGAAAAGGGTGATGTAAAAAGAACTGGAGTCAAATGGTTAAGAGATGGGCATTGACATTGCATTCAAATCCCTGGAGGTTCTAGCAGTCAGGAAAGCAAGAATATAGAAGAGAGTTCCATATATACATATGTATATGTACACGTATGTATGCGTATATATATGTGTGTGTGTGTGTGTGTGTGTGTGTGTGTGTGTGTGTGTGTGTGTGTGTGTATTCTTAATGTGTATATATGTGTTTACGCATTCGTGTGCACGTGGGTGAGTGTGTATGGGTTTATGGTCACTCATTTTGCTCTATTAACATTTTCTTCCCTAACCTTAGTGACGCTTACAAGATAAGACTAAAGGTTTCTATTCTGAGTCATCTTACTTGAATTTCTATTTCTTTTAAAATTTGTTTTGGATGTTCCAAGGAAATTTATACCAAATAAAATCGTGGTCTAAGGCGATGAGCTTGTCAAAATAGATTATAATTTATAACCACTTTAGATGACGTGTTGAGTTTTCTTTTATGTATATATATATATATGCTGAATGTATAGATGGGAATCCAACAAGATGATAGAATAAAGAGAAAAGAAAAAAATAGGAAATGTATCTCAATCTAACATGTTTCACTTTTATTAAAGCTTCTTCAGAGACCGAGAGAAAAATGACACAAAACAACAAACGAGACAGTATACTGGTATATTGTAATTTTTTAGGTTAGTTCTTATCGGTCAAATATGTATCACGTACATTACAGCAATAGATAATTATTTTTAAAGATATGTGTGTGGATAATTTGGGGTGTTAAAGTGTAATAGTGTATGTGTATGCTTGTATAGTTTGTCTGGGTTAGGGTTAGGGTTAGGGAGTTAGTACATACACATATATAGACATCCTATTTGTTGTTTTTTTCTTTCAGTCATATCTATCTCTCTCTCTCTCTCTCTCTATATATATATATATATATATATATATATATATATAAAGAATAACAATACAATAAGAGAAAATATACTGGTATGTAATACACATACAGATGTTCATATTTTGACGCTTGCGGAGAATTTGTATTTACAAAGAAATTGAATTCAGAATTTTCACACGGAATAATTAATTTTTCACGTACAATGTTACATGAAGTGTAGTAAGACAATGGGAGAAAATAAATTTGTGCGTACGCAAACACCTGAAAAGAGAAGAAAAGAAAACGTTGTGTGTGTGGTGCACGTGTGTTTTGAAAGTCTAGTAAGTGGTCGCACGACGCAAAGAAATCGGACCTGTCATCGGGAACAAGACTCATGTTGACGCTGCAACATTGTAAAGCTAAATAGAGAAACGGGGTGAAGAAATGACGTAATCAACATTGCAGTGCAACTGATTTCTCTTTTTGCATTAATAAAATCACTTGTTTTTAAAACTGATTGCTTAAAAAACAATTCCCTTTTTCACTTAAGAGTACTGGACTGATATATGTGATATCTCTGTCCTCCTATGGTAGCGAACGCTGGACAATCGGCACGAAGATGAAGAAAAGATTTGAAGCAACAGAAATCTGGTTCTACAGAAGGCTGCTGAAGATACCATGGATCGAACGTGTGAGCAACGACAAGGTGTTGGAGAGGATGCAAATGAAAAAGAAAGTTATACTTAACATGTGCTTAGGTGGTGCAGTGGATACTGGCTCCGAACGAGAAATTGAAGAGCCTAGTTCGAATTCTAGTTGAATACATTGTATTCACTTATGCGCAAATATTTTGTCGCTTCTTCCTCAAGTTATGGGTTAAATAGCAGGACAGATTGGGTTCTATAGCCTTGGTTAGCCACCAGTCTACCACTGAAAGCAATAGGAACCTACTTTGTAAAAATATTCTGCCTAGTCATGTCTCTTTCGAGACATGATCGCCCAAACGTGTATCACGCATAACACCTGACTGATACTTAACATCAGGAAGAGACAGCTGAAGTTTCTTGGACACGTAAAGATAAAGGATGGCTTGGAGAAAGCAACGCTCCACATAATTGATGGGTTTGAGCAAGTGGATGGCGGAGCAGTGTTTGGGAGAGATGCCAAAAGAAAATGTGTCAAGAGCAGCAAGGGATAGGGGTAAGTGAAGCTCCGTGATCGCCTACGTTCTGAAAAAGCATGGCACATAGAAGAAGAAAGAAGAAAAAAATGTTTCTTTAGGACGTGGGAAATTATGGTTCTCCACAGCTTCCTGCATTTTGTCTCTCTCAGTAATGCTTGCACCTATATTTATATTCGGTATCTCCAAAAAATCGTTAAAAATAGTATAGTATGAATAAAAAAGGTCCCAAACTTAATAAAACAAACTTTTTCCATAAAAATGTTTATATTTATATTAAGAGGAAAGATCAAAGTAGTTTTTAATTATTTAAAAAAAAAAAATTAATCCCTTCTAACATTTTCGAAATTTTGTCAGAAAATTTTGTTTTGATTTGAGTTAGCGGTTAAACAAACGTTGCGACTGTTTACAATGGAAAATGTAATGAGTGCATCACCCACTTTTTTTTCGGTGACATACACATTAATTTGGAAATTCTCCCAAAAATCAAATAATTGTCAGATTTTAATGAAACTTTCACAAATGAATGAAATTATTTTTGAAATTATTATTTTTTTAAAAATCTTGGTACAAAATATTTTTTAACTGTTACCCCACCTCCACGTAAACCCATGAAATTTTAATAAATTTTAATTGTCTCCAAAATACTTTTTATTAGTTAAACGCAGGAATCATTGGGCAATATAAATATTTTTTTTTAATTTAGGAACACTATCCGAAAATCTGCTCCGAAGAGAAACATAAAAAATGCAATAAAACTCTAATATAATTTATTTTGATAAGCTTTTAATTGCTGGAATAAATAATTATTAAGGACGTTATAGGCTGAAGAAAAAAAAAATTCGATTACTAATAAAATTTTAAAAGAATTGTTTTCATTTATTTTTATTATAATAATTCATAAACTTTTAATAATATTTTAAAAATCCTTTAAAGAACTGTTGCCCTTAGATTTTTTCTGTTAAGTATTGATAATTATATTGGCTATCGAAAACTGAAAAGTTAAAAATCGTTTTGCACCTATATTTTTTAAAAAATTTAAACTTTTTTTGTGCATTTGGACAGTTTTTTTTTTGTATGGTAATTTCTATGTGCAAATTAAAAGATCAGAGTTTCCTCCCTTACCCGAAAGGAAATGAGGACAATTTTGTCGCTTATGAACGCCATACATTTTTATCTCTAATCAAGAACCTGTAAACACGATCTTGATTTACGACGCATACAGGTCAAAAAGTTCAATTTTGTGATTAAAAAATAGTTTATTCTAAATTTCACGCTATAAATAATATTTGTATAAATCAGATTAATTTAACATAAAATTTGCTAATTTTCCAAAAATAATGTGTCACAGATGTATATTTTATTTTTGCAAGATTTTTAAAACCGAGAATTAACTTTTGTTTACAAAAATGTGTCGATCGTTCAAAAATGGTGGCAATTTCAAAAGTTGAAAACAAAAATTTTCATTTTTAAAAAATTCAGTTTAAAATAACTATGCTGTTTTTTCGCGATTTAGTGGAGGTACGTAATTTATATGACTCCATTTTGCCTTGGTGGTACTGTGGTGATACCGACCGAACAAAAGCGATGAACCGGATGTGTGCTCTCTCACAACTAAAAGTCAAATGAATAAAAATCGTCGTGCGCATCCGAGTTCGCGCAGATGTTCCGGTTGAAAAATAAAAATTAATCAAAGATCAAATTAACAATTTTATTTATTAGCCAATGAGAAGCCCGAAACCAAATACAAGGATGAAATTCGAAAGTTGAGCCAGTTGATCCAAAATGCTGTTATAAAAGGCATCCAGACAGACAGGCACAGACGGAAGAGAAGATAGTAAATAGTTTCTTCCTTGATCTATGTCAAGCTACTACTATGCTCGCCTTCTTCTTCCTTCTTCTTCCGCACCTGTTCTCAAAGTACTAACTGACCTTTTCTAAGACATTCCACACCAACCAACTCACTGACCTTAGAAACGGCAACTTGAAAATGAACATTCTTTTCTTTCAGCTCACCATTACCTTCCATGAACTCTTTGACCTCCGTTGAACTTTTATTTCAAGCATTACTTATTTTGTAAAATATTAATTGAAATGTATATATGTATAAATGTTATTTTACACTCAAAAATTGCCTTTCTTGAATTTATGAATTATAGTGGGCTATCTTCCCACAAGGCCAAATTCCGTTAACATGCTACGGAATCCTACTACCCCTCACTACAAATGAAATAAGAGAAGAGATACCCGCTATAGTACTTGTTTCACTACACATTTACCCAAAGTTTAAAAAAAAAAAGGAAAGAAGTTAATTCTCCGGAATTTAAATCGCTTAAAATGAACAAGAAAAAATAAAGCATTATTACAAAAATATATCACTAGACCAAATCTTAACGGAAATAATGTGCATGCAAATAAAGATAACAGCAAATTTTTTAATTAATGATGAAAAATGTTGCAAACAAACCACTTCGTTGTTTCTTAGTGAGTGAAGTGCGATACAAGGGAGGTAACTCTGAAATTAAGAGTTACTTTTCTTTACAATGTTTCTATAACGACCTTTGCTATTAGTCAAGTTTGCACCAATTCCTGACTAGTTACAATCACGTTATCCCTGTAACACTTCTGTTGTCTATTAAAACCATTATCCTGTCATTTATGCTATGTAAATAACAGCCCCATTCTCTCAGTAATTTTTGTTTTAATTGCTGACCACTGAAAATTGTTTTATTCCTGATAACCGATGCATTTGGATAGTAAGTGTAATTTTTAAGTATCCGATCTGTCATCACGCTGTCAAGAGCTACCGCTGTGTTAAAAAAAAAATCTATGTTATTTTAAATTCAAAATAAGTAATATTTGTTTCAGATTCATTAAAACTTAAATTAAATTCCTCAAATAATGTGTCAGAAAACTATATTTTATTTTTGAATTTTTTTTTATATAACGGGAATTATATTACGATGTCCGATGGGTGAAAATGGCGCTGAAGAATTTTTCTTAGAAAATATCCTTCTAGTCTATTTAAATTAGTTTTGAAAGAGAGTAAAGTATTTTTCTTTTGAAATATAAAATTTAATCTATTAGTTTGAAATTAAAACTAAAATAAATTCAAGAAAGTTTTTTTATCTTTAAAAATGCATTTTTTTAACCTCACGTATCTCTTTTTGTATGAGCTACGAACACGCTAATATTATAAAATTTAATGTCATGTCTCCTCTGATTTGCAGTCACCTAGTGAAAACGCTCAAATCTGCGTAGTGCACATACAATCCTGGCTTCGAATTGGATTTCTACATCCTGTCTCAGAAAACCATTAAAACAAGCTACGTGTTTGATTGGTCCGTAAATGAACTTGTCATGTTTTAGGTCCGCACAGCTTGATCGCTGACTAATACGACAAATTTCTTCTTTCCTTACACATGTATGTAAAAATATTAAGCAGCGAATGAGAATCCTGTAAAACATATCCGGAAACAAAACCTGAGAAATTTAACAAGCCTACGCGAAGTTTCGCTTCGCTATAAAAATCGCCGAGAAAGTTGAATTCGTCAGAAGCACATAGAGGCTGCTACGCGGCTGGTTGATCAGCAACAACGCTGCTTTACTTTCTCACCCATCGTCACGTACAGTCATTAAAACTCTTCCTCGGACATTGTCGACAAGGAAGGAAGAAAGAACAACACGTCAACGTAAGGAAAAAGAACATCCCAGTATAGATTTATGAAAATTTTCATTAGCAAATATAATAGACATTGCTTGATATTCTATCTGGCTGTTGCAATTTCAGCTTCTATTTATAATCTTCAAGCATGTTCTATTGGTTCTTTTCTTCATCCGCACACATTGCTGGTAAGGATGAAAGAAAGAACAACCCGTAAACGTCACCATAACAACTACGGAAGGAAATAGAACATCCCAGTATGGATCTGTGAAACTTTTCATTAGCAAATATGATAGCCATTGGCTGATATTCTATCTGGCTGTTGCAATTTCAGCTTCTCTTTATGATCTTGAAGCATGTTCTATTGGTTTTTTTCTCTTCCTCACACATTGTCGGAAAGGAAGAAAGAAAGAACAACCCGTCAACGTCACCATAACTACTACGGAAAGAAAGCAATATCCCAGTATGGATTTATGAAACATTTCATTAGCCAGTATGATAGCCATTACTTGATATTCTATCTGGCTGTTGCAATTTCAGCTACAATTGATGAACTTCTCAGACATCTCAGTATGGATTTATGAAATTTTCCTTAGCAAATATAATAGACATTGCTTGATATTCTATCTCGCTGTTGCAATTTCAGCTTCTATATATGATCTTGAAGCATGTTCTATTGGTTTTTTCCTCATCCGCACATTGCTGGTAAGGATGAAAGAAAGAACAACCCGTCAACGTCGCCATAACCACTACGGAAGGAGAAAGAATATCCTAGTATGGATTTATGAAAGTTTTCATTTGCAAATATGATAGCCATTGGCTGATATTCTATCTGGCTGTTGCAATTTCAGCTTCTCTTTATGATCTTGAAGCATGTTCTATTGGTTTTTTTCTCTTCCTCACACATTGTTGGCATGGATGAAAGAAGAAGAACCTGCTAACGCCACCCTAACTATTACGGAAGGAAAAAGAACATGTCAGTATGGATTTATGAAATTTTCCTTAGCCAATATGACAGCCATTGCTTGACATTCAATCTGGTTGTTGCAATTTCAGCTTCTATTTATGATCTTCAAGCATGTTCTATTGTTTTTTTCCTCATCCTCAGACATTGCTGGCAAGGATGAAAGAAAGAACAACACGTCAACGTCACCATAACAAATACGGAAGAAAATAGAACATCCCCGTATGGATCCGTGAAAATTTTCGTTAGCCAATATGATAGCCATTGCTTGATATTCTATCTGGTTGTTGCAAGTTCAGCTTCTATTTCTAATCTTCAAGGATGTTCTATTGGTTTTTTCCTCATCCTCAGACATTGATGGCAAGGATGAAAGAAAGAACAACCCGTCAACGTCACCATAACAATTACGGAAGGAAATAGAACATCCCAGTATGTATCTGTGAAAATTTTCATTAGCCAATATGACAGCCATTGCTTGATATTCTATCTGGCTGTTGCAAGTTCAGCTTCTATTTATGGTCTTCAAGAATGTTCTATTGGGTTTTTTTTTCTCTTCCTCACACATTGTCGGCAAAGAAGAAAGATAGAACAACCCGTCAACGTCGCCATAGCAACTACGGAAGGAGAAATAATATCCCTGTATTGATTTATGAAGTTTTTCATCAGCAAATATGATAGCCATTGCTAGATATTCTATCTGGATGTCGCAATTTCAGCTTCTATTTATGATCTTGAAACATGTTCTTATGGATTTTTCTTCTTCCTCACACATTGTCGGCAAGGAAGAAAGAAAAACAACCCGTCAAAGTCACCATAACTACTACAGAAAGAAGAATATCCCAGTACAGATTTATGAAAGTCTTCATGAGCAAATATGTTAGCCATTGCTTGATATTCTATCTGGCTGTTGCAATTTCAGCTTTTCTTTATGATATTGAAGCATGTTCTATTGTTTTTTTTTTCTCTTTCTAACACATTTTCGGCCAAAGAAAAAAGAAAGAACAAACCTTCAACGTCATCATACCTCCTACGGAATGAAAAAGAACATTCCCAGTATGGATTTATGGAACATTTCATTTGCAAATATGTTAGCCATTGTTTGATATTCTTTCTGGCTGTTGCAATTTCAGCTACTATTTATTATCTTCAAGCATGTTCTATTGGTTTTTCCTCTTCCTCACACATTGTGGGCAAGGAAGAAAGAAAGAACAACCCGTCAACGTCACCATAACTACTACGGAAGGAAAAAGAACATCCCAGTGTGGATTTATGAAAGTTTTCATTAGCAAATGTGATGTCCATTGCTTGATATTGTATCTGGCTGTTTTAATTTCAGCTTCTATTTATGATCTTGAAGCATTTTCTATTGGATTTTTCTTCTTCCTCACACATTGTCGTCAAGGAAGAAAGAAAGAACAACTCGTCAAAGTCACCATAACTACAACGGAAGGAAAAAGAACATCCCAGTGTGGATTTATTAAATTTTCATAATCAAATATGATAGCCATTGCTTGATATTCTATCTGTCTGTTGCAATTTCAGCTTCTCTTTATGATATTGAAACATGTTCTATTGGTTTTTTCCTCTTTCTAACACATTTTCGGCAAAGAAGAAAGAAAGAACAAACCTTCAACGTCATCATAACTACTACGGAATGAAAAAGAACATCCCAGTATGGATCTATGGAACATTTCATTAGCAAATATGTTAGCCACTGCTTGATATTCTTTCTGGCTGTTGCAATTTCAGCTACTATTTATTATCTTCAAGGCATTTTCTGTTAATTTTATCCTCTTCCTCACACATTGTGGGCAAGGAAGATAGAAAGAACAACCCGTCAACGTCACCATAACTACTACGGAAGGAAAAAGAATATCCCAGTATGAATTAATGAAAGTTTTCATTCGCAAATATGATAGCCATTGCTTGATATTGTATCTGGCTGTAGCAAATTCAGCTTCTATTTAAGATCTTGAAGCATGTTCTATTGGTTTTTCCCTCTTCCTCACACATTGTCGGCAAGGAAGAAAGAAAGAACAACCCGTCAACGTCACCATAATTACAACGCAAGGAAAAAGAACATCCCAGTATGGATTAATGAAACTTTTCATTAGCAAATGTGATAGCCATTGCTTGATATTCTATCTGCCTGTTGCAATTTCAGCTTCTATTTATGATATTTAAGCATGTTCTATTGGTTTTTTTCCTCTTTCTAACACATTGTTGGCAAGGATGAAAGAAAGAACAACCCGTCAACGTCACCATAACTATTACGGAAGGAAAAAGAACATGTCAGTATGGATTTATGAAATTTTCATAAGCAAATATGATAGCCATTGCTTGATATTCTATCTGGTCTGTTGCAATTTCAGCTTCTATTTATGATCTTCAAGCATGTTCTATTGTTTTCTTTTTCTTGCTCATACATTGTCGGCAAAGAAGAAAGAAATAACAACCCGTGAACGTCACCATGTCTACTACGGAAGGAGAAAGAATGTCCTAGTATGGATTTTTGAAAGTTTTCATTAGGAAATATGATAGCCATTGCTTGATATTCTATCTGGCTGTTGCAATTTCAGCTTCTATTTATGATCTTGAAGCATGTTCTATTGGTTTTTTTTTCCTCTTCCTCACACATTGTTGGCAAGGATGAAAGAAAGAACAACCCGTCAACTTTACCATAACTACTACGGATGGAAAAAGAATATACCAGTATAGATTTATGAAAGTTTTCATTAGCTAATATGTCAGCCATTGGTTGATATTCTGAATGCCTTGTTGCAATTTCAGCTTCTATTTATGATCTTGAAACATGTTCTATTGGATTTTTCTTCTTCATCACACATTGTCGGCAAGGAAGAATGAAAGAACAACCCATGAACGTCACCATAACTACTACGGAAGGAGAAAGAATATCCCAGTATATATTTATGAAAGTTTTCTTCGTCAAATATGTTAGCCATTGATTGATATTCTATCTGGCTGTTGAAATTTCAGTTTCTCTTTATGATATTGAAACATGTTCTATTGGTTTTTTCCTCTTTCTAACACATTTTCGGCAAAGAAGAAAGAAAGAACAAACCTTCAACGTCATCATAACTACTACGGAATGAAAAAGAACATCCCAGTATGGATTTATGGAACATTTCATTAGCAAATATGTTAGCCATTGCTTGATATTCTTTCTGGCTGTTGCAATTTCAACTAATATTTATTATCTTCAAGCATGTTCTATTGGTTTTTCCTCTTCCTCACACATTGTCGGCAAAGAAGAAAGAAAGAAAGAACAACCCGTCAACGTCACTATAACTACTACGGTAGGAAAAATAGAACATCTCAGAGGAACCCAATTTACTCTCCGAGCGACACATATTTGTTCCCTTTCTTCTTCTCTCAGTTTTCCGTTCCCTTCTCTTTAAAGACAACCGCTTTGAGTAACCACACACATTTTCGTGAACATTGCACTCAAATACAGACGGCCAGCCTAAAACAAATTCATGCTAACATCTGACGATGACCAGCTAAGAATTAAGAACAACCAAATTCGTAAACCACTCGTCTGTATTTATCCAATAACCGAGTTAAATTTACATCTGTCTGTGTCATAATTCTTCTTGCAACCATACGCTTGTTTATAACACTAACAACATCCTTACCGTGTTTGGTGCATAACATATACCACTACCCTACATCATATATAACACCACTTACATTCCGTTACACATAAAATGATATTCATCCTCGAAAATGGCTAAAAGTATAGCCGAATGCGCTCGGATAAACAAAACATTTGGACAATTTTTATATAATTTATGTCCTCAAAAGAAAAAAAAATTCATAAGATTACATGAAAAATTACATAAAAATGATCACACCTTGTCTGTCATTTTTAATGAAACCTGCATAAAAGAGCGATTATTGCCTAAATATACAATATATTGAAATTAAAACATGAAAAAGACCAGACATAACGTGGATTATGTTCACCTCTGCTGTAGCCAGGTATTGAACTCGCAAGTCAGTGGATCCAACTACCACTTTTATCCGCTGGGCCAGGTGTCCTTGAGTGGAAAAGATTTTCTTTAGATTGTATTAAGGATCTGTAAATATATAGCAGCGACACCATACCATATGTGGCAGCAATATTCAAATCAAGGACGAAAGGGAAACTTAAAAATATGTAAGACTGATTCTGGTGGGAAAAATTGTCTCTCTCGACACAGTGAACTAACTTTCCTATCAGCAGTCCTAGAAACTGATTTAATATAATCTTTCCACTTGATGTCAATCAAAAATGTTAGCCCGAGAAAGTGCAATGAGTCACTGTCATTAAAGTTAGCAACAACCATTCTAATGGAAGGGAAAAAATGATTCTCTTAGAGAATCAAAAGAGAGAAGTTTTGTTTTGGAGGCATTAAAATTAACAACCCATTCCTTTCCCCAGTTCACAAGAGATTGTAGGTTGTTTTTAGATCAGTTGACAATTTAACCTTATCGGACCAATCAGGCTTATTACTAAAGACTTGTTCGATATTTGCCTGCAAAATATATGTGCTTTGTACAGACTGTATATTATTCGTATATTTTTTTCTTACTATTTCAAGAATTACTTCATATTACACTTTATCGAGAATGTGTTGGAGTGGGTATAATGATTAGCGGCTCCTGAGGAAAAATCGGTGAGCGGAGTTCGAATTATAGTCAAGTTTGTTGTATTCACTTTCGTGCAAATACCCTTAAAAACAAAGTCGACCGTCGACAGGATTATCGAGTTAATGCGAACGATCTTTTCTTAGTTGCATAGTAGGGGTTTTGTCAGGGCTACATAAATTCAGGTACAAATTCTCTTCTTCCCGTCTTAGCTGTGAGCGAGATAGTAAGGTAGACTGGGATATTGTGGCTTTAATTTAGTAGCTTGAAATTAAAAATATAATAAAAGCATAAAAAATATTTTGCATTTTTCTTAAATGCATTTTAAACCTTGTGTATCGCTCTTGTTTGGAGGCATACACACACACGTTTATTTTTATTTATATATATATGGAAAAGCAATATATAATTTCTTGTTTTTTAGGAATTGGATTAAATCCGGCATATTTTAAATTTATTTGTTTGAACGTTATTTTTAATGCATAATCCTTTTGGTGTGACTAACAAACAACATGCCAGATTACCTAAAACCCTAGACAAGAAAAAACCCAGATCAAGGAAAGAAACAAAAAAAGAAAGACCAAATGGCAAACACCTACCAACGCAATAAAGAACTCAATGCCCACAATAACCAGACACAGCAAAATACGCTATATATTGTTTAGTAAATTGAATATTGACGATTTAAAAAATAATTAATAAAAAAAACATTAAATAAAAATGACACTCTTTTCTTCACTATTTTCGAATTCGCGATCCGTGTGATAATCTCTTTTTGACCAATAGGAAAAACGGATTTCCTTCGTGCTGGGGAAAAGACCAACGCAAATTTACTAGTGTGGAATATTTAATAACAAATGAAAAGAGAACGATTTACAGAAAACAAAAAATTGAACATTCAATGACCCTTGTCATATTTCTTTCCGCGCAAAAATGAGTACATGATTGAGTTGGTTACATATTTCACGTTTTTCGATCGGCCGGTCGGTCAGTGAGAGAGACTCAAAGCGGCTGAGAACACCCAACGCAGCCACGACGTAACAAGAGATCGGACACAACTGTCCCAGCGACACACATTCACACTCCCTCACTTTCTCGTGTGTTCTTTTCTTTATCTTTTCTTCTTTTCTCTTCCCCTACTCATGGTCTACAAAAAAGAAGGAACAAAGACTTAACTACAATGTGTTAATACACACAGCGAGACAAACTTTTTCTGCACAAATCAAATTTCGTTAAAACAAACGAAGTATTAATTCTTTAAACTTCTAACTACACTTTCTCTTGGGACATTTTAACAGTTTAATAATTTCTTACATGCAAACAGACGTTGTGCTGTACCATAAATACATTTTCATTTATTTATACAAACGAGACAGTTTTATTCTTTCCGACCTTCTGATAATCTTAAATTGCGGGGACTTTGGTAATATTTGTTTGTTTAATTACATATGGAATTTTTAGGTTCGCTAAAAAAAATCCTTATCTCTGATATTCACTCGACCAATCCACACGGACTGAAGTGAATGCTTTTTTTTCTTTTTTTTTTTTGTCCTCATTTCATTTTTTGTATGTGGCTTACTCTTGAGATAAACTGACATCAACAAAAAATTGAAGAATAAAAAATATCTGTATGCTCCTCTCTTTATTTTTATTTCATTTAACTGTTTATTTATTTTATTTTTATTATTCATAGCAAATATCCTTTTTAAACCCTTCCACTTCAAATAGGTCTCTCAACTCCCTGAGATCGTTTGAAGAAAAATATGTATTCAGGTACCAATCAGGCTTGGCGCAAATAAAAAAAAAAAAAATTAAATATTTTCAGTGTCATTTCGTGACTATTCATTTGTCGGGGATGGCCTGTTTTAAAAATAAAAAGGCAAACTGATCAAAAGTTTTTGATCTAGTGAATAACTGTTCTAAAATTAAAACCCAAGCAAGTGTCAATAGACTTCAGACACCTTGATGTAGTAAGTATTAAAGAATTACTCACTTGTATCAATAAAGATGATTTTCCTACCTATTTGTCACACTGATGTTTATTAATTTTGATTGATTTGTGATATTATTGTAAAGGTAATTAGCGCGGATGTGCGTGGGTAGTGCAGTGGATATCGGCTCGGAACTATCTTACATAGGTACCTCCATTACGTCACAAAAATCCATCATAAAAAAAAGTTTAAAAAGGTTAAAAACCTAATAAAGGACATTTTTCTATCCAAAACGTTTATAATATTATGAAGAGGAAAGATCAAAGTAAATTTTAATTATTTTTTAAAATTTTTTAATCCCTTTCAACATTTTCGAAATTTTGTCAGAAAATTTTGTTTTTGATTTGGAGTTAGCGTCGTTAAAAATATTACGTCTATGTTATAATTGATTACGTCATTTTTTTTTCTTCACTCACTTTTTCGATTTCCGAACACATTAATTAGGAAATTCTCGCAAAAATCAAATATTTGTCGGATTTTAATGAAACTTTCAGTACTCATTAACAAATGAATAAAATTATTTTTGAAATTATTACCTTCTTAAAATTTTGATGAAAACAATTTTTTTTTTAAGTCTGTTACCCCCCCTTCAAGTAAATTCATGAAATTTTAATGAATTTTAATTTTCTGGAATGTTTTGTTTTATTAGTTAAACGCAGAACTCATCGGGAAATATAAATCATGTACTTTTTTTATTTAAAATTAATATACACGATACCAAAATCTGCTCCGAAGAGAAATATAAAAAATGCAATAAAACTTTGATATAATATTTTTTGATAAGCTTTTAATTGCTGGAATAAATAATAAAAATTAAGGACATTATAGTCTGAAAAAAAAAATTTTTTTTGATTACTAATAAAATTATAAAAGAATTGTTTTCATTTTTTTATTTTTTTATTATAAATAATGTATAAAGTTTTAAAAATATTTTAAAATTCTTTTAAAGAACTGTCTGTGTTTTTCCTTTTAGTTAAGAATTGATGATTATACTGTCTATAAAACAAAAAAAAAATTAATAAAAAATTTTCACCAAAAATATTTTTAAACAGAAAAAAATGAATTAATTATTTGTGCAAATACGTTCAAAGTTATAAAGTACGATGTTCAAATCTTATAAAGTACGGTGTTCCATATGGGTCAAAATGATTCTATAAGTTAGCAAGCGTTCTGGCAAAACATAACGCAATTTCAATCTTACGTTTCTAAAATTTAACAGCCTGTTTGCAAGTAATTCCATCAACATTTAAAAGTATCTTTTTATTTTAAAATCTTTAATTTTTGAATAAATTGTGACCGTAGGTGCATTAAGTAATTCATGATAATTAAAAAAAAGATATGTATTGAACACTACAGTACAGTTCAAGAAAATAAAAACATTTTCATAACTGAACTTCAAAAAATATTCACGATAAAAGTTTGTTTTAATTAAATTTGAAGAATTATCATAAATAGTAACTTTTTATACGTTTGGGAATTACCTAACTAACCATTATAAAAATTTCTACTTGATTTTTTTTTTTTTTAGACTTTTAGACAAACTTGTCAAACATTTGTTCGCACTTTTGTCTAAAATACCCCCTCACGAAAAAAATAATTAACAAGTAAGTCTTCTGATTTTGTTATACCTAAATTTTTTAAAAAATGAAAAGGCATTCATTTCAAAATTCAGAAAAATTTAAGATTGTGACAATTTTTTTTATTAAATTTGGGGAATTTTCTTTCTTTTCCCGCCACTTACATGTTCTTTCAATTTTTTTTAAAATGGACAAACCAAACGACAATGAAAAGTCTGGTTACATTTTATTTACACTTACCAAAATAAATTTGTTTTAAAATCTCATTGTTTCTTATTAAATTACAATTATTTTAAAAGAAATTTAAATTTTTATTTATTCAGAAAGCATATTCAAATGTCTGGCTATAAATCTAAACTAAAATTCTATAAAATATATAAGTGCTGAAATTGTTAAATTTGTAATTTCACTATTTGTTAAAAACCAAAAAAAAAAAAATTTAATTTTTTAGCACGATTGGTCACCATACACTGCGTATCAATCAACATCCGGTAGCTGTCATCTTTCGTCACCTCTATGAGTTACATAACAAAAAAAAGGACTACCGTAATTAATTTTGTTTTTTTTTGTAAATTTCTGGCAGTAAACAATTATTAATTGATTGAAAATAGATAAAGGTAAGTTTTAATATTAAAATTTGACTTTAATAACCTGTCAGCGCGTTTTTTTAAACGGTGGAGACTGTATAGCGAGGTATCTGTTCTTTTTCTTGTTTGTAGTCGGAGTCCGTTCTAGTGAAAGGTAGTTGTATATTGTTGCAGGTTAACGGAATTTGGCTATAAAATTTTGAAAATCAAATTGAGTTGAAAAATAACATTTTTATATATACACATATCAATTAATGTCTTTATAATTAAAGTAATACTGGAATATAGGTCCAACGGAGGTTAAAATGTTCATGGCAATTAATAAGCTGAAAGAGATTTAAGGCTTAGGAATATGGGGAGCGTGTAAATGAGGAATGTCTTTGATGTAGTCGCTCCTTAGGTCAGTAAGTAGTTTTGAGACAGGGGAGAAGGAAAGAGGCAAGCGTAGTAGCCACTTGACTTAGGTCAAGGGGATATTGATTACACTCTTCTCTTTGAGGTCTGCCTGCTGGGGTCTGTTTGTATCCGCTTTTTCATATTCTAACATACTATAACATTTTTTCCAGAGTACAAATTTCACATGGTGATGTGGGACTTGCTTTTGCAGTGATATTCATTTCTTCAACAGTCTTCATTTTCAAAATATCAGCAATATTGCAATGGCCGGAAGTGGATGGAAGACCCTGTCAGCCTGCCTTCTGAATTTACAGCAGTTCTTCGAGAGGGCTGAGGACTATGGCTATCTCGTTAAGGCGGTTTGCGGATCGACCCCAAAGAAGTTTAGAAGTACGCCTTCGGGACTGTCACTGTCTTTGTCATGGACAAGGAAAATTTGCCATTCATCCAAAGACAATGTGTGCAAGAATCACTTCTCTGGGATTCATGCTCCAGTAGATCATTCGTGGTGTTGGGCCCTATATGTGGGATGTACTAATGCCCACACGAGACAATTGTATGGCCATGGTCAACAGGAAGTTGATCACCAAGGACTTCATTCTTTAAATCGAATACAAGGGCATGAGAAAGACAACAGTGGTAGCCTATGAAGTTCCTGCCCATGTAAAAGGCAAAGTGCTGGCTGTTTATTTTAAACAGTTCGCCAAGATCCTCAGCCATGTGTATTCCTGGAAGCCGTCAACCCCACGCCATTCAGCAGGAAGGTCGACCCGAACACAGGACCCTGGACCAAAAACAACCCATCTTTCGACAAGATCCCAAAGATAAAAGAACCAAAGGTGGATCTGGATAAGCGGGAGTCACCACAACGCCCTGCTTCATCCGATCCCTCATCACTATCAAAAAAGAGTATATCTTCACTCACTCATAAAAGAACCCGCTCGCCTTCTTAAAAGAAGCCAGCTTCTGCTCCTGAAAAGAAAACTCCTAGCCCTTTTCCCAACAAGAAAGAGAGCGTCACAACATCAAAAATACCAAGGAGTCCAGTGGAGGTAACCGGAGGAAAGAGAGAGAAAGCAAAACTTCCCTACTACAAGGGTAAGTACATCTACACAGTGACCAGCAAAGATTATGGCAAGAGAGTAAGCAAAATGAGAGTACTCTTTGCCATGAAGAAATGCGGGGATGACAACATCAAAAACTTCACACGATTTCCGCGGGCCAAGAAACTCTTCATGGTAGTCCACGTCGGAACAGGATCTTGTCAAGTATAGGAGACGATCAAAGAAGCCAAGAAGAGTTCCCTAGAACAAAACCCACTAGTCATCACCGACCCTAATGAACTCTAGAGACTGAAACATTTTCGTGGTGGAAGGGTCCCTATTATTGTTCACCTATCCTTTTATTGGGATCTAAAACTAACATTTCCCCATGACATCGGCGGCATATCCCAAGATAGCATCATCAGGACTGAAATGGGTTGCAGCAACATGGGAGAAACCTTCTGTGTCTTATATCCGACCATGTTTCAGACCAAGCCCAACCCTATGGTAAGTGTCTCTCAATGGCTCTTTGGTTAGCTACTTTGAATGGCCGAGGTCTCAGGTTGGAGTCACGCAGGACAAGGTTCGTACACGACCTTCAGCATCTCGGGGTGAATGCCTGTTGTTTACAGGAGACCCATCTGATTGCCAACGACTGTGAAGATATTCTGTCAAGGAAGTTTCATCTCTTCTCAGCCTATTTTTGATAGCCACTCTAGAGGTGTTTCTTCGCTGATCAGCAGGTCCTTGATGGCTACGTGTGCCCTTTTGTTCGTGGATCTGAAGGGCAAGATTTGTGTTCTGGACGTTACCATAAAAGGTAAATTTCTTCACTTCATCGGGATTTATACACCCAACAACCGGACGAAGCGCAAATCCTTTTTTCGGCGGGTTGAACTATTTTTGATTATGTCACGGCAGGTAGTCTTAGTGGGTGATTGGAACACCGTCCCTGATCCTAATCCTTGATCGTAGCGGGGTCAGATTGGGTAATTACAACCTCGATAAAGTCGCAGAACGGTTTCGATGTGAAACCGTTTTGCGACTTTATCGACAAATCCAATCTGGTCAATAAGTTTAGAAGTGAACACCCAGGGTAGGCAGCATGGACTTGGACAAAGAGGGACGTCTCAGACACAGTAGTGCGTACAAGCGACATCAACCGGGTGCTAGTTAGGAGAGTCGACGTAGGGCTCTTAAGGTGCCCAAGTTTCCATTCGGTAGTTTACACGGACCATAGGCTCGTCCAGGTACAGTTAACATAAAAAAAAGTCTAAACCTAGGATGATTGGTTATTAGAAATTCAAACATATCTCTGCTAGATTCAAGGGATTTCCGTAATCAGTTGTTACTAATCATACAGAGGGAATTGATGGGGGCTGTGGTAGGGAACCTTAAGTCAGTTATCGGGTTGTTTCAGCTTCTTCTTCTTTTTCGGGGGTTTGAACAGTTTTTAGTTTGTTTTTTAATTTTATTTTATAACAATATTTTGTAGCGGATCGGAAATAATTAATTTTATTAATGACCATAACCGGAAAATCTTCTAATTACTATTATAGATCATAAGAGAACATACTAAGAGAAATTTCCTTTATCCTCCGAATATGAGCAAACATATGGTGTTTCTCTATTATAGTAAACCCGGAAAGAAGAAAGAAAAGAGAAATGGATTTGTTTAATGTCATCGGCCCACCTATAAAGGCAAGTGTCATTCTTAAACCTAAAAGAAAGATAGATTCACTTGTTATTTTTTGCCGGCAAAAGAATAGAAAAAGAAGACCCGAGACAGAAGACAAAGAAAGAAAAGACTAAATTTGTTTCAAAGCCACGAAACAATAGATTTCGATTTCGGCCCACCAAAAGAAAGCTAGCAATTGTCATTTTAAACATAAGGGGAAAGATAAATTTAATTGTTATTTTTTCTGGTTGACGAAATGGAGATTTCGTTTTGTGTCCGGATTGTCTCGCTAGCATGAATTGTGAAAAGAATTGAGATAACAAATGTTTTGATTCCGAGTCGAAGTAATTTAGAGAAAAGTTATTTTCACTGACATCAGGGTAGAACAGATAACGAAGGCATTCTTGTCGCTTGAAAATATAGGTGACTCAGAGAATGGATATTACAAATAGGTGCGGAGAAATTATTATTTGGGTAACAATGTCAATGGACCCTTGTCAACTTGTTTTGGGCGAAGTCAGTTCAAAAAGGTTAATACCTATTGTTTTAAGAAAAAAAAAAGTGGCAGAGAGTTCGATTTCCCGGTCCAGAGAAACGTAATGACCAAAGACAGTTCTCAACCGAAGAAGTAAAGAGACAGAGAGATGATTGCCATGCTGTTGGGTGCCGACCGTAGAGAAGCCTGTCGCCAATCAACCAACCAGAGTTAAGAGACAAACAAGGAGAGGATTTGCAGACAAAGTTTAGAATTACTAAATGAAGAGAGTAACCCTGCACTTCGGCAATTTCCGTAACATTCCGGAAAGCAAGCAACAAGTTGACTAGACTTATAAGGAACTTAGAATTCTGTTGGAGCAGCGAGCTGCGGCCAGCCAGATTTACCTAAGAAACGTACGTTCCGCTACCAGTTTATAAAAGCAGGGATGGGAAATTATTCAAGAGACTATTGTGTATAATCTGTATATAAAGACCTTATTTTACAACACTTTTCAGTCGTCGGCCCACTTATTTCCTTTGATGTTACATTTCTTTCTTTTATTATTCAATTGTGTGCACACACCCCGGTTTGGTTTAGTTCGGCAGAGAGACAGTTAGTGAAGAACTCACGTGACTACCTTGTGATTAATCAACACAACGTGGGACAAGGGAAAACACCGTGACAGTCAATCTACGACCAGCTGACTTGATCGAAACCAACAGCGACCGGTCGGGTAGTGGCATAATTTGCTTTTTGTATTTGCAAAATGACCTCTTTTTTTGCAATTTGAATATATTTTTTCCTTTGTGCTCGTCTCTCTCGTTATCTTTTCAACAGTATATACAGTTAGTTATGGATTTGGTCGTGCTTGTCCTGTATGTCTCACATTTTTCTTTTGGTTGATTAAATTCTCTAATCAACTCTAATTATTGCAAAAACTCGACGCTAGCTTCCAAACTCATTTTGCTACTCTGCAGACATTTTAATATTTTCCGTTTATGGTCTTGATCTTTCAATCCTTCAATTAAGTTAAGATGAATTAATTCATGTGCTCCCAATTTTTCAAAGTCACAATAATTGGCTCGTTCTTTCAATCTATTTAAGTATTGTACAATGAATTCATTTGGTGCTTGTCTTGTTTCTAAAAACTTGGTTCTTTCATCAATTACCATTCTTTTCTTTTTTTTGGGGGGGGGGGGGTATGTTCTTTTTATAATTTTCACAATTTCTTCTAACTGACTTGGGTAACACATTGTCGAAATTTTCTTCACAGCTTTGCCTCCAACTGTAGCAATAAATAAATCAGTTATCTCGTTTTCTCCTCTGGTAGTCTTTGTGTCTCTTAACTTTTATTCTTGTGAATGCAGCAAATGTTTTTAACCATGTTTCTATGTGTTCTGAGTCGGCCAGAACACATAGAATTCAAGGATCTTATCAGCGACGCCATTGTTATGTTTTGCATTTCTTTGTGCGTAGCAGCAGTCGTAGCACAGCTTTCCATGTCCTTTGTGACAACAAGTCTTGTCCTCCTTACTTCTCCAATTATTTTCTAACTATACTTGTCTATTAATTTGCATGCGATACTAGAGAACGGTTAAAAAGATCAGATAATTCAAAAGATAAAATATTGCACTAAATTGAAACTGATGTATTATCTCTAAATCATCTTGCACATAGAATAAACAGAAACAAATATAGTGATTGTTCTGGCGCAGAGAGACTAAATAAAGAGATATGGTATAGGTTAACTATAGAAAAGGATCTTATATGCAACAGAGATACTCCAGAGAGATTAAGAGAAGTCGTAATAAAAAGTGTACACAACGTTGTTCATTGCAGCATAACGGCAACACACAGACGATTAAAATGAAAAGTGTGGTGGCCCGGGTATTAATGTGATGTAGAAAAATATGTACAAAAATGCCCAAAATGCATGGAAATAGAAAAACTTTCAGTAAACTAGGTCATTTCTACTGAAACTGCTCTTTTAATGGCAAAAAAGTTTATCTTACCGATAAAGTTCCGAATTCCATCCTTGTATTTGGTTTCAGGCTTCTCATTGGCTGATAAATAAAAATTGGTAATTTGATATTTGATTAATTTTTATTTTTCAACCGTAACATCTGCGCGAATCCACTTGCGTACGACGACTTTTTATTCATGAGCTTTCTGGTCGGCATAGAGCCAACATCCGGTTTGCTCGCTTTTGCTCGGTCGGTGGTATCACCACAATACAAGAAGGAAAACTTAGATCTCAAAAACTTTTTTTTCTTTACTTTTACTTATGGGTTCGCAAAATGATTTTGAATTTTAAAAAAATCAGTACTTTTTACTTGTTTGTTGTTTTTGACAAATGAAATGTCATTATGTAGCTCGCGTAAGTGAGTGAATGAATGATTGAAATGCTAATATAAAAATATCCCGTGTGTGTGTGTGTGTGTGTGTGTGTGTGTGTGTGTGTTATTTAATTTTTTTTTTATTAATGGTGATCCAGTTAAGCCAATGGTGATCCAATAAAGCCAATTTTTTAATATTATTTTATGTTTTAAAAAATCTTTCGTAAATTTTGCTTTTGTTCCCCGAAGGCCTTTACCCCTTCAAATCTTTAAGAAACATCCCTATTTCCGTGCAAATGTACATGCTGAACTCAAATCGGTAATTGTTTATTGAAGATACATATCTTTGTTTCATTTTATCGAGCAGAAAAATATGGAACTTCTTGTCGCTGTTTATCACACCCTGTAACCACGGTTCGAAAATGTTATTCACTGCTGACTGAATTCACGCGTAGTTTTACGATTTTTCGTTCTTTTTTCGATCCCTACGCGCAAAATGAGTTGCGAAACCGAACAATTCGCGGAGTAATTGCTCAAATGGAGAAAATCGACCGAAAAAAGAAACCTACGCTTCAATTCATTCAGCGGTGAATCAAAGATGGCATCGGTAGTAAGGAGTGAGATATAGTCCGATGTATTTATGGTCGATACCATGAAAGAAAGGTAGGTTTCTTCAATAAACAATTATCGATTTGAGTTCAGCATGCACATTTGCACGGAATTAAAGGATGTTTTAGAAATTTTTGAAGCGGTAGGTGTTCGGGGATCAAAACAAAAATGTACCAAATCTTTTTTAAAATGAGTAAACTTATCTCGGTAATAATGACAATGACATGGAAAATATATCCTGATAATCCGAAGATGTTTTTGAAGTTAAACTCTAATTAAAAAAAAAAAAATTGGCCGACCTGACTAACACCACCTTTAAATTTGTTGTTTTTCATTTTTTTTTTTTTTTCAGCGCATTCTTATCGATTTTTATATAAAGTTTCCGATTGTCAAAAAATCTGAAAAAATTTCAATAGTTAAACAATTTTAGTGGGGGGGGGGGGGCTCAGTTTCTCATACAACATTATAGTAAATCGATCCTCCATTTGGGAACCACTCGCGTTGAGTCAAGTACGTACGGTCTTGGGTGAGTTCGCTTTATGTTGTTGTTTTTTTTGGGGGGGGAGGCCGAGTTGTTTCTCTTGTTTTTGTCTTTTTCCAGTTTTCTTTCGTTCTTACGATGGCATCTTCCTCAGAAACTCCAAGAATGGCTTTATTCATTCAAAAAATTTTGCAAAGGATTGTTGAATCAGCGCAAACAAAAAAGATAATTGTATTTATTATGTTGTATAAAAAAATTGAACCCCCGCCCCTTAAAGTTGTTTAAATATTGATATTTTTCCATTTTTTTTTTTTTTGTCAATCAGAGTTTAGGGTGTAATCGATAAGATTGCACTGAAACAAAGTAAAAAAAAAAAATGGAAAACAGTCTCCTTCAGGTCTGACAAAAATTGTCATGCATTCTTATTCTGAATGTTGTTTTTTTTTTTTTGTAATCTTTATGTTTAAATAAATTTAACTGCGTTCGAAACTTTATAAAAAAATTCTTCCTGAAGGACACAATTTGATTTCTACTCTGTCTCCCTCTTCTATTTTCTCTTTTTTTTTAAGACTACAAACAAACACTTTATTGGTATCACTGTGATTAAAAGTTGGCCGAGTTATGATAACGCCTTCACCCCAACTTCGAGTAAAAAAGCTGAGTGTTCTTGGGTTGTGAAACGAACTAGTTTATTACTCATAATGTGCTCAACAGTATAGACATTCAATAAGTTTATATAGCAAAAAATTTTATTTTTTAGGTACTAGCAAATGGGTGCGTTTTTTTTTTGTTGTTGTTTTTTTGGGTTTTTTTTTTCGGTCCGAAATGAAAACAAAAAAGAAAAAGTTAAATAAAAATCCCTGTCCGCTATTTTAAAATATTTACCAAAAATCAGTAAATCATTCGATTCAAACGAAATTTTAATTAATGATCAAATTAAAAAATGTGACGCCTTATGCCCGGTGCTGGCAACCCTCAGCAGGTCACATTCCTGCTCGAGACGGCACCAGTTTAAAACTTTGTAGAAATATTGTTTGGTTTCAGGTACCTCTACTTTTTCACGGGAAATGCAAAACGCCACAAACTTAACGAAAATAAAGTTTTATCGTCAAAATGTTGATATTATTATTAAGAGGAAAGATCAAATCATTTTTTAATCATTTTAAAAAAATTTTTTAATCCTTTCTAACACGTTCGAAGTTTTGGTTAGAATGTTTGTTTTGTTTTACGTCATCGTCTTCTACAAAGTTTAACATTGATTTTTTTGCGCTTTTTTCTGTTGAAAACACATTAATTTGAAAATTCTTGTACAAATCAAATAATTGTCGGATTTTAATGAAATTTTCAGAACTTATTCACAAATAAATGAAATTATTTTGAAATGTTTATTTTTAGAAAATATTGGTAAAAAAATTTTTTTTTAAATGTTTTATCCCCACCTATTTCATTAAATTTCGCACAGAACCTTCCCGTTTATGGAAAAAAAATTTTTTTTGTTGTTAAAATTAGGAGTCATTAGAGATTGCAAATCACCTACTTTTTTTTCCAAATTTGTACTACTGGAAATCTGCTCTGAATTGAAAAATAAGGAATCTAATAAAACTATGACATTTACAAAAGCTTTTAATTGTAACTGCAAATAAGAAATATTAAGGACATTATTGTCTGAAGAAATAAACTTTTTCTGATGAATAATGAATTTTTACAAAATTTTTTTCATTTGTTTTCATTTTTTTTTACATTATAATAATTTGTCTTGAGATGAAATCATGAAATGGTTTAAAGTCGTAATAAGGGGATGTAATTATGGCTATTTTATTTCTTAACATTTCATAAATTTGCGTTTCAGATAGAATTCCAAAAATATTTAAGTGAAAAAAGAAACAAGTGTCGATGATTTTTTTTGTTTTGTTTTCTAAAGCAAAATTTCGAATCAATGATTTGTCAAAACTAAAATACCGCTCTTTTCTTTAAGATCAAACCTCTTTCTAAACGAGTTACTTCCTCTTGATTCAAGGACCTTGACCTTTTGAATTAGTGCAAAAATTCAAATGGCAAGGAATCAACTGATTAAATGTTGGCTTTCGTCAATGATAAAAATGTGAAAAGATTTGAAATCAATTTGGCTG